>CM053601.1:177505051-177541217 GCA_028646575.1 Pseudocheirus occidentalis | reverse complement strand
GGGGGCAGGGAGCCTCTCCCTGCCCTGCTAGAAAGCTAGAGGGGTGTTGGAGGAGGGCATAAAAGGGAACAGATTGTGGGAGGAGCCTTACAGTGGGATCAATGTTCTGGGCTGGAGGTAGGGGCAAAAAGGGGAGAAAATCTGTAACTCAAAACCTTGTGGAAATGAATGATGTAACCAAGAAAATAAATTAAAATTAAAAAAAAAAAACGTGACAGAAAGAGGTTCCAAGGACTCCTGAGCCCTGGTTTCAGGTATGGCCTGTGCCAGGGGCCCAGGATGGCATTGAAGGTTGTATGAGAGCTGACAGCCTCTCTCAAGATGCTGGCTCAGAGGACATTTGCATCCAATGGGACAGATTACTTCAGGTCATTTACTAACTCTTGCTTCTAGTTCCCAGGAGGTGTTTTGAATGAGAAGACAGTGAGTCAGGGCTGCTCTTTTCTTTATTCCCCTGCAGGTCCGGCCCAAACCAGTGGCCCAGAACAACATCCCCATCGCACCCGCACCCCCTCCGATGCTGGCAGCCCCTCAGCTCATCCAGAGGCCTGTGATGCTGACCAAATTCACCCCCACATCCCTGCCCACATCCCAGAACTCTATCCACCCTGTGCGCGTCGTGAACGGGCAGACAGCAACCATTGCCAAGACGTTCCCCATGGCCCAGCTCACCAGCATTGTGATCGCTGCTCCCGGGGCCCGCCTGGCCGGGCCTCAGACTGTGCAGCTCAGCAAACCAAGTCTCGAGAAACAGGTACTAGCTGCGAGGGTTGGGGGGGTGGGGTAGAGAAGTATCCTGCCAGCATCCAGGGTGCTCAGCAGGCTTTCTGTAGAAGACCATGGACCCTCTGCTGGCTCTCCAGGGAAGTGTGCTGCTGCCACCTCACTCAGGATGCTGAGGCACAGGGTGGGGGGGCCCTGTAGTCAGAACACACTGCATTCATTTCAGGTGGGTTAGAAACAAGAACTTCACATGCCGGCTCTGACATAGCTGTTCTGGAAATAAGGAAACAAAAGTGGGCAAAAACAAACCACTGAAAAGAGTCTGGTGAAGTCCTTTTCACTCTCAAGGATAGGAACATTTTCAGCCCCACTGTCAGAGACTGACTTTCATGCATATTTTCCAGTCTTTGTGTCCCCTCAGAAAGAAACAAGGTCAGAGCATCTCAAGGAAACAGCCCTAGGACAGAGCCACCCCCAGAAGAAGAGAGACAGGATAGATTCAGGATAGGTAGTCCTTGTTCCACCTTTCAGCAAAAACCAGTGATAGGGAGAAGAGAAGCTTTGTCCAGAAAAGCAGGACCATTTGGAAGAACATTGTCATTGACTTCTAAATGCAGCCCCGTCCATCAGAAAGCTCTGCCAGAGGGTGTTGACCAAAAAGGCCTTTTGGAAATGTGCTCTCCTGGGGCCAGGCTCATCAGATGTGCTGCTGGTACCACTCTCTCTAAGGCCAGGGGCCACAGGAACAGCCAGCATTGCTTACATCCATACTAGCACCTCCTGTACACAAGGTGCTATGAGAGCAACTGAGGATGGAGATAGATGTTATGTAGAACCTGTGGTCAGTGAGTTTATAATCTGACAGAAGGGCACCCGGTGCTGGCACCCAAAGAGCTACAGTAGAAGAATGTAGACATTCAGCCACCTGCAAGAGGTCTGGGTAGAGTGCTAGGAGATTTTAGGGGGGCAGCGTTGCTCTCACTCCTGTGTGTGTAGGAGTTGATCAAGGCTGTACCTTGCATGGTTGGGTCTTTAGGTTAGGAAGAGGATTAACCAGGCAGAGGTATGGTAAAGAGCAAAGGATCCGATCAGGAAAACAGGACCAGATGGGGGTGGGCAGAAAGGATTTCTGTTTGACTGGAGGAGCATGTGAAGGGGAATGGTAGGAGAAGGGCTAGAAAGCTAGGTTGGATCCAGGTTGTGAAGGGCCTTAAATGCTCCAGTAAAAAATTTATACTTGTGTTTGACAGACAATCTACCTGAAGGTTTTTGAAAGAAAAATATATGACCGGAGCAGAGACCCATAGTAGCAGAATCTCATTCTCCTAGCACCCAAGACTCTTCATCTTTCTGCTCCCCAAAAAATGACTCACAACACAGACAGTGCTTTGAAGAACATTCATAAATGGTTCATTTAGACAATGGATTTTTTTTCTTTTTGTTAACCCTCTCCCCTTCTCCTTCTGATAATGATACTTCCAAGGAAAAACAATTTTTGTTTCTTCTGAAAAAGTTTTCCTCATGCTTTTTCTTCCCTTCCTGAATCCTAACCTTTTACATTAAAATGCCTGTGTGACCAAAATACTCAGTATTCTGTTTCTGGCACAAATCAGCCAGAGATAGATGTATTAATTAAATCATTCTAAGTATCTCAACTCAGAGTGAAAAAAAAAACCCAAAGGGACAGAGATCCATCATCCTTTGAAAATCTCTCTGATACAACCATTCCCCCTTATAATTTATCATATTCCCAAATGAAAGACAAAGTCCTACAATCTGAATTAAACAGGAGGGCAGGTTTTAGATGACCATTTTGGCTCCTCGTACAGAGCAGTAGTAACTTTGAGTGCATCTTAGAGAATTCTTTTGCCAGAGTCACTAAATCTGCCTTTTAACCACTCTTCCTAAGGATTCTCCTTTTAACCTGGTCAGAGGCGGACTCAGGAGATGCTTCTGTTACTGGGCAGGTCATTCTACTCTCGGGTGTTTCAGGGAGTTTTCTTTGCTGGGCTGATCAGGCCTCTTTTTAGAAAGTGATCAGACCTCTGATAAGAATGACAAAAAGACTGAAGGATAAAGCCTCTGTTTGGAATTACTTATTAAAGATTGATGAGATTTCTCAATCAGATCAGATCAGACTTTGGACAAAGATAGTAACAAAATATAATTTCTTACTGTTACTTAACAAGATATTGGATGGAAAGGACACAGTGAGAACCTTCATGTGCTTCCAGACCTGGGTGAAGCTAGTTTTTGAAGGCTTTTTATTTGACATCAGGTAGAACAGTAGAAGAGCTGCCAACTCATTCTTAAAAAGGAAAAAAAAATTTATTTATTTTTTTTTATTTTTATTTATATTTTATTTGATTTATACATTTATAAATATATGTTTATTATATTTTCTTTTTTAAATAGATTGCCTTTTTTCTCTTTCCTGGGGGAAAAATCCTCTCAGGCTTTTATTTTGGAGGGTTGGCCTCCCTCCTGGTATAGTAGGGTCATACTTAGAAAGACCTGGCCATGGCTACAGAAAACATCCTTAGGATGCTCTGGTACCTACTTCAGCATAGTGTGATCCCAAGACTGGTGGGCTCTAGTCGGAAAGCCTGGGATTGAATCTAACCTTAGGACCTTGTATGAATCTGGACATTTCCCCATCTGCTGTTGACTTGGCAGGGTGGTTGTGAGGAAGGCAGTGTGCAGCTGACTCTGAGCCGCCACTCATGTAAGTCTTAGCTGTTGTTGATGATACCTTCCTTTTCCCTTTCCTTCCCGGTGCCACATCATGGCTATTGACGGCTGGCCAAAGAGTGGCAGAAGGTAGTGCTGGCCTTGGGCCCCTGGCACAGGCATCCCCCCACTGGTCCAGTTCAGGAGGCATTGACTCTCCTTCTCAGTCTTAACTATGGGGGTCTGCACTAACAAGCCTCTTGGTGTAGAATTAGAGGGCCTGAATTCTCATCCTGGCTTTGCCAGCTGCCACACACAGGATCCTGCCCCTCAAGGAGTTATGTCCTACTAGGTTTGCAGTTTATAAATGGGGAAGGACTTGAGAGAGGTCAGGAGGGGCTCCTGTTGGAGGTCAGTCAGTCAGTCAAAAACATTTGTTCATATGCTCACCAGTCACAGTCCCGGCTCTCAAAGAGCTCCCTTTCTATTGGGATGGGGGGAGCAGGGCAGAGGGAGAACTAGCTAGAAGATATCCCCAAGAGAAGGCTCTGGCAGGTGGGAGACCTGGGAAGGGCCTTCTGAAGAAAGGGGGCTCTCCTTCAGTTGAACCTTGACAGACATAAGGGAAGCCAGTTTAGGGAGGCCTGAGGCAGGCCAGGTACTCCAGCCAGTACGAAGGCAGAGTCTGGGGCAGAGGAGCAGCAACATGGTAGGATCCGAGTAGCTGAATCTTATTAACATCTAAGGAGACTGGCGAGGAAGGAAGGAGCCCACCTAGTGGTGGAGAATTTGAAATGCCAGGTGGGAGTGGAGGTGACAGGGAGCCACAGCAGAGGGAGGAGTGGCCTGCATTATGGCGGGGCTGTAGGTAAGGAAATTGAATAGAAGGGTCTTGTCTAAGTAGGAGGTGCTGAGAGCTTGTTCTAGGGGCCTGACCAAAAGGTAGAAATGATACCTCTTGGCCACAGATGAGATGTGTGGTGGATGCAGGCAGGAGCCAAGAGGACCAAGAACAAGTTCTGCTTGGGACACTTTGGGTTGGAAAGGCTCGGATGGGGAAGGGAAGCTGCAGCCTTGAGGCCACATGTGGCCCTCTAGGTCCTCAAGTGCAGCCCTTTGACTGACTCCAGACTTCACAGGACAAATATCACATGTGACCTCGAGTTCCCCACCCCCAGTCTGGGGGATGTTCATTTTGAAACAGGAGTCACAGACCTGGAGCTCAGGGAAAGACTTGGGCTGGATGGACAGACAGATAGATAGATTGATGTGGGAGTCATCTGTTTAAAGATGGTAAGGGAACCTAAGGGAGCAAATCCAGACAGCATAGAAGATGAGAAGACAGCCCAGGAGATAGAGAGAGAGAGAGAGAGAGAGAGAGAGAGAGAGAGAGAGAGAGAGAGAGAGAGAGAGAACCCTCATTTTCATCACTGGAAATCTTTGAAGACCAAATAATAGAATGCCCATTAATTGGGGAAAATGATTGGAAAGTACTGATCTTTCTTTGGATGTTAGTCATTCAAATCATCCAAGGCTAACTGAGATAGTATTTACCGCACACCAGGAGTATATAAATAATTTATTTACCTTATTAAAACACAACAAATAAAATTACTGGTTCCTATAAAGCAGCCTTAAGCCTGGGGGTGTGGGGAGAGATCGGGGTGACTTGGGCAGCAATCCAGCAGAGGAGACTGAGAAGCAACCATCCCATAGACAAGAAATATCAGAAAAATATCATGAAATATCAGAAAAGAGAGCCACCCTCCATCCTGACGTTCACCCTCCTGGCAGGCAGCAGTGTGTTCTGGAGGCCTGTGGGCCTGCCTCCATGCACACCCTTGAAATACTTGAGATGTTCTGCTGAATCTCCTCAAGTTCTTTTGACCTTCTCATGGGTGGTCTTCACCAAGGCCGCCCTTCTTGGGACGGGTTCCAGCTTGTGCTTAAACCTGATGTCCATCCCAAAGAAAGGCTTTCCCATTAGTGCCCAGCAGCCCCTGCTGCCATCGATGGTGACAAGCTGCTACATACCAAGATAAGGGTGTGAAGGTCTTGGGGACCAGAGGACAAGTTTACCAGAAAATAAAGTGTGCAGGAGCAGCTTGTATGAATATGTGGAACTCAGAGCTAGGAGGAGCCGCGCTGGATGTTTCCTCCGGCTGCCTTATCATTAGACTTAGAGCCAGGGTCTGCACAGCCAGGTGATGACAAAACCAGCCTAAAACCTGCATCTTCCATGTCCCAGCTCAGTGTTATTTTTGCCACAGCTGCAGAGGCTGGCATCTTGTTCCTGCTCAGGGATTCCTTCTCTCCATTTCATCTTTGTAGACGATATTTTATGTTGTCCCCTGGGTTAATCTAGCACTTGTGACCCATTAAAAAAGGAACAGATTCATTGGGTCCAGAATCTGATAACATCATTGATCAGGCATAGATTAGCTCCTTTGTGAAAAGATCCAACATAACTGTGGGAAAAATAGCCAATGCGCAGCATAGTCTAATTTCCAGAGGCCCCAGGCAATGCCTCTGCCTCCCAAAAAAGAAAGAATTACAAAACAGCCTTATTTCCCTGTGTCGTCCCAGATACCACTCTTTCTCTTAGTCAACTCCATTTTTCAGACCTTCCTCCCTAAAATTGGGACTATACCAAGAGAATCATCTAACGGTGTAAATATAAAATTGGTTTGACTCTACTTGATATACTATTACTTAAAGGGTCTGTATTTTATACCTCCAGCGTTGCATATTGCAGCCCCCTCTGTGCCTTCTTAGATGGTCCTTCACAAGCAGACTGATCAAGGAACGTTTCTCAAATATCCACATGGTGTTTAGCTGCTGTGGGAAACATTGTCAGGATCTCTGACTTCATAAATGTGCCTGCTTCCTCCATCACTGCAAATTTCATCCCTTTATGTGACTTAGCAAATGTTCACCTCTAGTTTTTATGGCTGGAAAAAGAAATTGCCCTGTATATCTATGCAGAAATCACCCTATAAATCACTTCTCCATCCTTAGCTAAACTGATTGTCACAAAACAGACACCTACACACTCAAAACTTATCCAGCTTGGCAGGACCTGCCAGGACTTCCACATGTCCAGCATAGCCTTGTGGGACCCATGGTCAGCTCTTTGGATTAAATTTTATGTTTATTTTTTTAGTTTACATCACTCATTTCCACGAGATTTTGAGTTAGAAGTTTTCTGCCTGTCTTTCTCCTACCCACCCCCCCAAAACAGTGATCCCATTGTATACCCGCTTCCCCCAGTCTGCTCTCTCCTATATCCTCTCCCGTCACCCCTCTGACTTTCCGGTAGGGCAGGATGGGTCTCCCTACTCCAGGTTTTTTTAAATTAAATTTTATGTTTATTTTTAATGGTCAGCTCTTCTCTGTGAACCAGAAGAACCAATTATGTAACGACAACAACACTTTTAAAGGAAAACAACTTTAAAAGGTTTAGGAATTCTGTTCAATGCAGGGACCAGTCCTGTCTCCAAAGGACACACAGGCAAAAGCGTCTCATCACCCACTCATTTGTTCCAAGAGAATTCCTCTCCTCTTTTAATTGGGAGCATAGAGGAAAAGAGAGAAGCAGCCCCAAAATAGTGGTGCCGCAAAGGAGAGCGCTGAAACATTGGGCTGTTTTGCAGTTTTTGTGTTTTTTGCTTTTTGGAGGGCTAAGTGACTTACCCAAAGTCACACAGCTAGTAAGTATGTTAAGTGTCTGAGGTCAAATTTGAACTCAGGTCCTCTTGACTCCTGGGTCGGTGCTTTATTCACTGTGCCACCTAGCGGCCCCAAAACATTGTTATTGGCACAGAAAAGAACAAAAGGGTACTCAGAAGGAAGCCTAGAGAAACAGGACAGTTTTGAGAGTAATGTATGGGATTTATCATATGTCATGCCAAATGGAGATTCATAGTTTCATTTTCAGTCCTTTTTGTGTTATGCTTTGTACAGTTGGTTGGCATCCTTCATGCTTAAAGAGGCTCCAGACAACATCACTGGGTCAGGGGGCCACGCACAATGTGTCTGACTGAGGCTGTTCAGATCAGTACAGGCTTGGAAGACTCCCACAAGTGGAGCCAGATGGGCCACAGGAACATTTAGAAAGGTGTATTTTTTGGAGAGTGTTAAGTTCAGGAGGAAAAAAGAATATTGAAAAAAAAAAATGGAGAATCCACATTGGTGAAAAAGTCCTTATCCTGTAGCTATCTTGAATTTAGCTAAACTGGGGGCGGCTAGGTGGCGCAGTGAATAGAGCACCGGCCCTGGAGTCAGGAGTACCTGAGTTCAAATCCGGCCTCAGACACTTAACACAAAAAACTAGCCGTGTGACCTTGGGCAAGTTACTTAACCCCAACTGCCCTCCAAAAAGCAAAAAAAAAAAAAAAAAAAAAAATTTCGCTAAACTGGTCTTCAGATGTCAGCCCCCCAGCCAACTGGAGGCCTTTCCAGCATCAAAGTCCTGCTGCTTCCCATTAGGAAGAAATGAATTAATACATTATGTCAGTGTTGATACAACAGTCTGTTTATTCTAGTGATTGTTGTCCCTATTCAGAACAGAGGAATAGAAATTTTTGAAGCAGAAAAAAGTCATAAGTTACATTTATGTTTACAGTTTTGTTTCCACATTTTCACACACCCTTTTGGTTTTTAGGGAGTCTATCAATTAAATGAGTAAAGCCTTCTTTGATTAAAAAGAAAGGCATTTCTCATAGGCAGTGGCTGCTCTCCTGGGCAAGAAGGAGCGAGCCTTCCCGGCTTTGGTATAGTCACTGTTGTGCAAATGAGCCTGGATGTAGAGGGGAGATGATGCATCTCACGCCCTTGAACCATCTCTCCTGCCCGACTTGGACTGACTGCCCTTCTCCTGGCAGATGCTTCACTTCTCCAGTTGTGTTTAAATACCCAGGCAGCAGACCTATTACAGCTTCTTCTCTTAGATTACGGGGGTGTCTCTCCCCAGGACTTCCATGAAATTAGCTCTTTTCTTTGGCCCAGCTTCTCCTTGTGTCCTGTCAGATGCTCTCTGTGCCTTTTGGACATTTGTCATAGTCTGCTCGCTTGGGTCCTCGGGGGAACCAGGCAGTTAGGATCCTTCTCCTAACTCATTCTCATGGGGCTGCTCTCAGATTTAGTTGCCTTTCTCTGAACTCCTTCTAGCCCATCTCCATTCTTGTGTTTCAGAGTGCCAGCTTCTGCTTCTTTTTTGCTTTTTGGAAGGGGAATGGCAGGGCAGTTGGGGGTAAGTGACTTGCCCAAGGTCACACAGCTAGTAAGTGTTAAGTGTCTGAGGCCCGATTTGAACGCAGGTCCTCCTGACCATAGGGCCGGTGCTCTGTTCACTGTGCTACCTAGCCACCCTGCCAGCTTCTTCTTGAGAGAGTTCTGCAAAGAGACCCTTTGCCGTCATCTCCAGCTTCCCTCATTGCTTGGCTGAGGAATTTGCCGATTGCCTTCTCCCCTGGCTCTCCTAGCCGTTGCTAGGCTCACCTAGCTCCTGCTCAGCTTTTTGCTTCAGCCCCGAGTGTGCCTGTTTCCATTTCTTAAAGTTCTTTCTGTTACTGTCACTCCTCCCTCAGCCTATGCCCCACCTGTCTGAGCGCCTCTCCTGGTTTATTATACACCTCAGTAGATGGCCAGTTGGTTGACCCTGGAGAAGAGTTTACTTCAGCTCGCCCCAGGACCAGGCCAATTTGTTACAGCCTGAAGAGAAAGGCAAATGCGTCATCCAGATAGATTAGAAAGATTTAACCGAGGTGGTATTGTTTGGAAACAGCTGGCCATGTAGGTCTTTTTGTACCTTGTAATCAGATAGATCTCAAAGCACCCTGGGCACAGTTGAACATTTGAAGCGGGTCATGCTGGCCTGCCACTGGGGAAATGCCTCCTGAAGAAGAGCCCTCTTTGACTCCTGCAAGTTACACATGGATGTTCATTGCTCGTTTTGACCATCCAGGCTACTGCGGTTCCGTGTATTTTTGCTGATTGTGCAACATAATATTTTACCGGAAAATTTGCTTTTTATTTTTTGCTAAAGTAGAACCCGTAATAATGACTCTGGTTAACATGCTAGCCATTTGGGTGTACTCATGTCCCTGTTGTTGCTGTGGGTGGCAACAAAAATGCTGGGCTTGTTGTTTTTCTTTTTAAGAAAAAAGAGATTCTAAATTTGACATTTCGTTTTCTTCTCCCAAGACCATTAAATCGCACACAGAAACAGAAGAGAAGCAGGCGGAAAGTCGAACCGTCACCCCACCTGCTGCACCTAAGCCAAAACGAGAAGAGAATCCACAGGTATTTGTCAAGAAATAAAGACCCTGCCCTTCCAGAGACGCAGACCAAGGCCCTCCTTGCCCTCCCCTGTGCGGAGCAAGCTTGCACTCTGGGCATTTCATTGCCCTCCTTCCCCCTTGCTGCACACAGTTGTGCACTTATTCCGCCAGAGAAAGGCCCTTGCCCTGTGGTGTTCTCTCTGAAATTCAGTAATTGTGTTCCCTGGGGAATACCCAGGAAAGCATTTGAGAGTTTGGAGTCCCTTGGATAGGATTCCTAGATGCCCAGTACATCCTCTTCATTTTGAGAGGCTCCTTTTGACAGTAGCTTTTATGTCCGTTGGGAAAGGCGAGCCAGAGACCTCAGGGCCTGTTTCACTTGGTGTTGGAGTAGCTAGGCCTCCCACCTGTGAGCCGGAGCACCTGGGTCTCTCTCCCTTGTGGTCATCAGCCCCTTGTGCTGTCTTCCCTGTAGGTTAGTGAGGAGCCTAAGTTTGTCACAGTGACCCTAACGTACATTTTGCTTCTTTCTTCGGCACAGAAACTTGCCTTCATGGTATCTCTAGGGCTGGTGACGCACGACCATCTAGAAGGTAAGAAAAGGGATGACGTTGCTCCGGCAGGGCCTGAACCTTTGTTTCTGAAGTGCCCCTAGGCATAATGGTCATTTAATTGTTATTGGCAGTAAAGGAATGAATCCTGGAACAGAAGATGATTGTGGCACAGAGCATGTTTACTTTGGCCATTTCTAGTGGGTGAATAGTTGCTTTCCATCTTGACTAGGAGGTCTGGTCTTGATTTTCTGAATGTGCCCCTCCTCTGATGGCTAGGCTGCACATGTGCTGCTCCTGGTGGGGTGGGTGAGCTCCCTCTGCTGCAGGCACAGGGTGCACAAGCTCCAGCTTACAGAACCTCACAGGCCCTCAGGTGCCCAGCTGGCCAGGGAAACAGGGTGCTCCCCAAAATTGTCCTTCTCCAGTCTGATCCTCTCCTTCTCCCCAGAAATCCAGAGCAAGAGGCAAGAAAGGAAAAGGCGGACAACAGCCAACCCCGTGTACAGCGGAGCCGTGTTTGAGCCTGAGGTACTCCCGGCCAGAGTTTGGGGCCTGGTCCTTGCTGAAGCCCCACCTCACATCTCCCCAGCCCAGGGCACTCGTCTTCTGCTTGCCCCCCTCTGTTGTCTCTGAGTTTGAGCAAGCATGATCCCAGGATCGTGGGATGGGGCCTGTGTGGTGCTAGGCAGTCCCTGAGCACAAACATAGCAGCCCCTCGAGGACTATGGGGTCTCTCAGCAGTAAGACCCATTAGTACGGAGACCTGAAAGTGATGAGGCATGAAAAGGTCACTTAGGGGCAATCACCAAGTCCTATATTTCAGCTTGCTCACATCATGGGTGTTTAACAATAACCTAGCAACTCAGCTACGTTCCCTTTTTGTGTTCCCAAAGCGTAAGAAGAGTGCAGTCACATACCTGAACAGCACAATGCATCCCGGGACCCGCAAGAGAGGTGAGTGTCTCTCAGCACCCTCCATTGCTAATGCTCCGCTGTCTGTTTGTGCCCTGCATCCGCCCCTGCCTGAAAATCGTCCTTTATTGATTGAGAATGGGGACGAGAAGATTAGGAGATTTCTTATGAAGGCTCTAAGTGTTTAACCAAATGATGCTGGGGATGGCTTTTCTGCCCCAAGCATGCCAGGCCATTTACTAAGAGCACGTGTACTTGGTGCCATCTCAGCATCACCTGGCAGAGCAGAGCCTGCTGTTGCTGGGGGGCTCTTCCTTCTGCCTCCAGGAGGCTACCTGTCTTGTGCTTCAGGCTTTCTAGAAAGGGCAAGTAAGTCATATGGAATTCCCTGTGTATGCAATAAAATACAGTCCAGAAACCTGGAGACCCCAGCGATCCCAATTCATGTAATGTCACTCTTGACATTCCATGCTGCTTTCAGAGGCAGAACTCTCCTGAAGAGAGCAGAAGGGGTTCTCTGCACTGGTCTGAAGGAGCTAACGGGATCAGGACTTGAAGAAGGGTACTCAGCGGCTCTTGGATATCTGTGAGACATCCCAGGGTCCCTTCTCCGTGTGATCTAGCATCCCTAAATCCTAGTACAAGGAGGCTACGAGGGTGGGCAGGCATGCTGATGCTGTCAGGACCCGGACACAAAGTATCTGGGGGCCTCCAGAGGTCATCTAGCGTGTTGCTGTGCCTTGAGTCAGGGTCCCACACATGTAGAAATGACTCTCCTATTTTCAAAGATCTAGGAAAAAAAAGGAAAGGACCTGCCCTCCCTGAAGTGGTAGCAGATTCTAATATGAATAAATGATTAACTGTCAGGAAAATTCTTCCCAGTATGTAAACTAAGCCCCTTTGAGGGCTAGAAGATGAGGAATGGAAGACCAACAGAGGAGCTCATGACTAGAGTGGGAGAGAGTGGGTATGGGGGAGGGAAGGGGCCCCTCCACCTTAGAGTCTGTGAGGGAGGGGAGGGAAGAGGTCATTAATCAGTTGTGCAGCCTAGATTGGGCTAAGAGCATTCTGTGGACTAGAAGTCTGCAGGGGAGGTCAGCTCACATCTGAGACTCCCATGAGGAAGAAGGGAGAGCTGGCTAAAGAACTCAGTGTATCTCTCCAGGGAACTCATCAGGAAACAGAATTCCTTAAAGATACGTGCAGGCAGTGGAAGCAGGGATAGGTGATAGAAGATAAAAACCAAAACGTGACCAGTTCCAGGAAGAAGAGGGTCAGAATGAACTGAGGCCATAGGGCCTCACAGCGGACTGAAGGAAGGCAGGGTTGTTCTCCCAACCAAGGACAGTGATCTTGGGCCAAGAAACAAGAGAGGGAAAAACTTAACTGGGGCAAAGAGAAGAGTGAAGGACACCCCCAGGAGCCCTGACATGTGCATGTCACCAGGACACAGACCTCACCAGGTATTCAAAACCTGGTCAATAGAATTGCTAAGTCTGGCTCAGGGGTCTCTGAAACATCCTGGAGAACCAGGGAGGTGCTACAGGCCCTGAGAAGGGCAGAAGTTGTTTTTCAGAGAAAAGAAGAGAACAGTGAGTGAGCTTGGCTTTGTGGCAAAATTCTAGAACATAATATTAATGGGAGAGAGGGCTGGGGATCCCTAGAGCCATCACAGCTTGATCAAGAACAAGTCTTTTTTTTTCCATGTATGACAGATTGATTAAACTGGTCTGAAGAACCAGGATTCAAGTCCTCCGTCTGATCATGCTGGCTTGTGACCCCTGGGCAGTTCACCTGATCTCTTAGTCCTTACGGTGACTCTCTGAGACAATCAGGTTACATGTGTAGATAGAATTTGCTCACGTGGAAGTCTCCTGTACTGCTGAAGCCACAGGTGCAGTTCCTTCTATTAATCTACAGGATCAGGGAATGCTATAGCTGAGGTGTGACCCAGGGCTTAGCAAAGCATCTGATAAAGGCTTTCTGGCTGGCTTTGAGAGCAAGAGGAAAGACTGGGCTTGGTGCTGGTACAGTTGGGCTGTTTCCAAACTGGCTAAAGCATCAGACCCAAAGAATAATCATCAATGGCATTATTTCAGCTTGGAAGGAGGTCTCCAGTAGAGGGCCCCAAGGATCTGTGCTCGGCCTTGGGCTGTGCTTTTTGTCAGTGACATCAGATTTGCAAATGACATGAAGTTAGATATGCTAACCAACATGTTAGATGTTGGGTCGGGATCGAAAACTCTCTCTTTGCTGTAAGAATGGACAGGATTGAGTTAAGTGGGAAGGAATAGGGATCAACTTAATGCTGTATGTTTAGGTTTAGAAAACAACCCTCTCAGAGCAAGCTGGACAGAGGGCCTGCCTCGTTTAGCCCAAGCCTCGTGGCCGGGTTAGCTCCACCAGGTCGTGGTCTTTGTAACAGATAGCTCGGCCTCCAGACCCTGTTGCCCTGGTGATGGGCACTTTTGTCTGGCCTCTAGTCATCCTTTTCCTTTTCCTTTATGTGTGCTGACTCTGCACTTCTGATCACTGACAGCTTAGAGGCACTGAGGCCAAGGGATCTGTCTCCTATGTGTCATGGTACAAGTGGGGCTGTCAGACCTGGAGCCGGCTTGTGGCAGCCTCTGATCCACAGGCTGCTGTTCCAATCAGATGCCTTGGTCAGTGACCTTGCTGAGTGGGGGGCCCCTCCAAGGACTCGGGAAGAAGCCCCCTTTTCAGCCTCCTGGCTCCAGTTGATCCCTCTAGTTTATGGAGAAGACTGGTAAATGTAAAACTTGTCAGTCACCTGCTGAAGTGGGAGAGGAGGAGAATTCATTGATAAGCCCGAGAATCTTTTTAGCCCTTAGTCGGTCTGTTCCTACAACAGAGCTTTCCCTGGATCTGCTAATCAGCGAAAGGGGGGATTCATTTGAATGTCGCTTCAAGCTGCTTCTGCCCCATGCTTCGATGCAGAATGAGCATGCTGTGGGCCAGAGAGAGGAGAAGGAAGAGGATCCTGGGCAGTTAGACCTAGGATTAAGGGTGTGCACAGATCCACGGAGGTTGGATTAGAAATAAGGGAGAACAGACATTCTCTGCCTGCATCCTCACCTTTGAGCTCCCCATCGAGCTCGTGGCATCCATTTCCTCCCTTCAAATTAAAGGCCATAGGAGTGCAGGGCCTTGCTCTGAGCTGCCCCGGCGGTGCTCCAGTAGCCCAGCTTAGGATCTTCCCTCCCTCTCTGAGGCTCTGTGCATCTCAGCTGCACTGCTGTGAGAGTCCCATCGATGTTTCTAATGACATTTAAATCTCAGCTTCTCTTCCTCTCTTTGTGACTGTTGTACTAACCTCCTGTCTGCTCCCTCGCTTCCTTTTCCATGCTAGCCAATGAGGATCACTGGCCAAAGGTATGTAAGATCATCTTCCCCTCTCTCCCCTTCCCTCCTCCCCTTTTGTTCCCTTCTCTCGGCATGTAGGTCGTCCTCCAAAATACAATGCGGTGCTGGGCTTTGGAGCCCTGACCCCAGCATCCCCCCCATCCAGTCATCCTGACTCCCCTGAAAATGAAAAGACAGAGACCACATTCACTTTCCCTGCACCTGTTCAGCCTGTGTCCCTGCCCAGCCCCACCTCCACAGACGTAAGTAATCTGGACAATAATTTCTCTCTGAGAGCTTAAAATTGGGGGTAGCTGCTCTCAGGGGCTGCCTCCTTACTCAGCACACTTGCTTGATGCAACCCTTTGGGGTAACATGTGGTCACTCCAGTACATCCCACAGCCATGGGGCTGGCCATGTTAATAAGCAGCGTAAGAGGAAGCCAGGATGCCCAGACCGGGGTTTGGGCCATGTAATCATCGGTCTTACAGTATTCAATCACACTTCAGTCATCCAACATCAGATGTTAGTTCTCCAGAAGTTCTTGGGCCCATTTTCATGTGACTAAAGGCAGCTACGGGGCCTTGCCTTCAGGGCAAGTGGGGTGGGAGACCTTACAACAGATCATCCACTTTACATCTACCAGAGCGTAAACTGAGGCCTTAATAGTGGATCACCACTTAGCAAAAGAGAAGCCCACTTCTCGTCTAAATCACAGAGTTTGTGTCCTCAAGCAAAATGCCCTCTGGAGTTGGCTCTTCTCAGAGAACCCCAAGCCTGCTGAGAGCAGTCCAGGCACAATCCTCAAGAGTCAAGAAATGAGGAATAAGTACTAATTGCCACAGCCAAGCTCTGCCTCCTCCTCCTTGGAGGGCACAGACCACAGTGAGACCCAAGCCTGAGGTCACCAATCAGCCCAGCTGGGGCTTGAATTCCTTCCTAGTCAGATCCCGGCACAACACAGATGATCCCATTGCCAAAGGCACTCATGAGCTCCCAGACCTCTTGTTGGGATCCCCCAACCAGGTGGCAGATCCCTATTGAGAAACCACTGCTGCATTCCTGCCCATGAACCTTTTGGGGAGAGCTGACAGGATCAGACTGCAAACCTAAAGCTTTGTCTGATTTCACAGACTGGAGGTGGAAATCACTAGACCTGCTGCTCAGAGACCCTGTTAGGTTACATCCAATGGAATGGGTTTTTTAAAAAGATAAATTGTAAGGTAGAAGACCTTACACTTCCCCCAGGAGCAGCAACGATCACCAGACGGAGCTCTACATGTCTGCTGCTGGGGAACACGAACCCCAGCAACAGTCATTAAACCGTAGCAGTGAAGAGGCAAGGTGTTCCTGGGGATTGGTAGCACCTAGAGGAAGCTGGGCCTGTGGGCTCATATACCCTGTGCCACCACCAGCCCTGGCATTTAGGAGAGAAGAGCCTTGGGCAGAGTGATGGGGATGTGGGTGCATACATGTGTCCATGTGTGTGCTTTTAACAAGAAGGTTGCAGATAGTTGGGACCAGGGCTCCCTGCTGGTGTCATAGCTTAGCCCTCTATCAACTTGCCTTTTGATTCAGAGTAGTCATTATCAATGGACCTCCAGACCTGAAGCATTTTATTCCATAAAACATTTTCTTGGACTTCCCTGGCCCTGTCCTTGTGTCGAGAAATTACTTGATAGGGGACAAAATGATCTCGTGTTGTGTGCTCCTTCCCATGGGTTTTCCTTGTGTGAGGAGGAGGCCTGAGGGGCCTCCCATTCTCCACCCCACAAATCAGCAGAGCCCATTTGGGCCTCACAAATTCCCTAATTTCTTTATTGAAAACTTGAACCTCCACTTCCTTGACAAAGATAAGCCAAGCCACGAAGCCTCAAATGTCCGTGAATTCACTGGAGCTGCTGCCACCATGCACAGCTCAGGGCTGTGAGGTCCGTAGGATTGACCCTCCAAAGGAGGAGAGGGCAGTGGTCAGGCCAAGAGTGGAGGCTTAGGAGAGAGAATAGCCTGGCATCCTACGTTTGGCCATCTTTGCAAATGAGCCGAGTACGTGGTTTACTACCCGGAGGTAACATTTCCCTGTTAACAAATTAAAATCTGCCAACTTGTACTCTTGTAACAATGTTCACTCCCTAGTTCATGGTAACCAGATTACCTGGTGAGAGAACAGAAAACTCGCCTGTCCTTGAGAAGGAAATCAGAGGCCTCCAGAAGCAGGGATTTCCTCCCTCTTGTTTAGGGGTCCCACGAGCATCCTGATGCTGTCACAGCAGCCTCAAGATTTCCCTCTGGCCATGTGCCGAGTGTGGCTCCTCTCTTACCCAGTCTTTCATCCCTTGTATGGAGTCTCTAGATGAGGCCTGTAGGTCAGGCATCCTCGACACTGACAGCAACCCAAGAGCCCGGGGCCTTCCTCCTGGTCACACTCTGGCCTCAAGTGGCAACCCCCTTTGTCCCTAGCCAGCCGTCATCACAGTTCTATTCAGAGAGGGACAGAGCTATACCATGCCCAGACCTGCTGGGTGGGTCAGCATTAATCTGTCAGTGACTACTGGCTCAGAGAAAGGAGTACCGTCCTAGAGCTGGGCCTAGGTTCCTATCCCTTTCTGGTGCACAGAGCCTGGCCTAGCTAGCATAAGGGTTTCATCAATGTCTATTGACCGGCTGACTGACTGCTGCCTTGGTGGCTTTGATGGGTCCCTTTCCCTCTCCAGGTCTCAGTTTCCTCATCTGTACAGTGAAGGAACAGGATAAGTTGGCCCAGAAAGGTGAAAGCATTTGGGCTATGCCCTGATCTTCCCACCCCTGGTCACCAAAAGTAATTTTAGAGCTTGAGATTCAGGGTTGTTTGTTTCCCCTCATAAAACCCCCCAAAATGTTGAGGGCATCACCTTTTAAATGTAACCTGGGACTTCTTGGGTGTAGATGATTTCTTTAAACTCTGATTTTAAAATTTGGAAAATGTTTTAGCCCCTTTGGGGAACATCAAAGCTCTCAGCGGGGCACCTAGTGTCCCATCTATTACAGCCAAGATGGGGCTGGAGGAGGGAGATAGGAAGGTAAAGAGCCTGTGTGCTACCAGTTCCCTGCTCCCTCTCTTGGACCTTGGTGAAAGGTGATGAAGGCTTATCCCTCTGCCCATAGCAGTTGGTTGTGCTAAAAATATTCATCTAGGGTATGAATATCAAAAGTCAAAATTTATTTTTCTGCCCTCTCTCTCACCCCCTCTTCTCATTTTCTTAGGGTGATATCCATGAGGATTTTTGCAGCGTTTGCAGAAAAAGTGGGCAGTTGTTAATGTGTGACACATGTTCCCGTGTGTATCACCTGGACTGTCTGGACCCTCCTCTGAAAACTATTCCCAAGGGCATGTGGATCTGTCCCAAATGTCAAGACCAGGTACTGTGTGAGGGACAGGGAGGTGAAGATGCTCTGACCCCTGTGTGGCCATCCTGGCTATGTGAACGAAACACACTTGCCCCCTACCTTGGAATAAGCTTGCTTTTGATGCAGATGGATGAGAGCATCCTTTTAGAAGCAGCGTGTGTGTGTATGCGTGTGCGCGCACACACACACACCATTAGAATGCTCACTGGTTCTCTCCTGTGTGCTGAGCTGATGCTCTCCCTTCCCTCCCCCTTCACAAAATATGCATTTATGTCCATTGTTCCCTCTGAGTTTCCCCAGCCTCTTCATGAGATGGTTACTGAATGTCCAATTGGAAATAGATATGTACGAGCTTCCAAGCCTTAATGGAAAGGACATGTGCTGACCTGTCACTGCCCTTGTCCCTTTAACCTATCGGCACGTACAGTACTCTGTCCTATTCTTTCTAATGCCCCAAGAACAACCCTATCCCAGTACCTGGATCTTCTGTGTTTGTTCAGCTCCTTCCAGGAACAAAATCTCCCCAAAGAAATGCCCAGCTGATTGTGAAAAGAGGCAGCAGGTCCATCCCTCACCTCCTCTGGTACCAGCTTCAGGAAACAGGCTATAAAGCACTATCTTAGCTTTCCACAGCTGAAGCCCCACAGCCTGAGTGAAACAGAAGCCAGAAAAACCCAGAAGTACTTGGTCTCCACTCCTAGGATCCCTGGCTAGAGAAAAGCTGGTCTTAAGCCCACAGGGTGCTCCCAAACCTTACCAACATGGTAGCAGAGAGTAGAAGACCCTAGACTCTCATCCCATCTCTTCCTCATGTGAATTTAAGTGAATATTCGTTGTCCAAATAGTTTACTTTTAGCACAAGACTGATGCATCAGTGTTTTTGTTCAGAAGGAACCTGGAAAAGAGATATTTTTGGCTTTTTTTTAAATGAATTTTTATTGATAATCTTGTTTCTTATGTCACCATAGTGATCCCAAGCATCCTTTCCCCTGCCAGAGTGCCATCCCATATAACAAATAATATTTTTGGAGAGGAAAACAAATCATTCCAACTGATGACTATATTGACAAAAGTAAAAAAAATATGCTGTGCAATGTACAGCACCTGTGGACTTCCCACGTCCAAGAAGATGAGCTTGAGGACACACCCTCATCGCTCTTTATTCAAGTCCTGCTTGGTCTTATTTATCTTTTTGTCACATTTGCTTCTGATTTTTTGTTGTTGTTGTGTTATTGTTCTTTCCATGTTCGTTGTTGTAGTTACCCCGTGTGTTGGTTTTGGGCCTTGCAGACTTCCCTCTGCTTCAGTCCTTATAGGCCCTTCCACACTTCCCAGCATTCATCCTTCATCATTTCTTAGTGCACAGTAATATTCAGTTACATTCACATGCCACAGTTTGTGAAGCCATTCTCCAACGGATGAGAATCTGCTCTGTTTCCACTTCTTACCTCTCCATCACAAAAATGCTGCAGTAAATATGTTGGAGTTTCTCTACCCGTGGCTTCCTTGGGGGATAGGCCCAGCAATGGAGGCTCTGGTTCACAGGGTGTGAACATCCTGGTCACTTTATTTACGTAATTCCAAGTTGCTTCCCAAAATGATTGTTGCATCTCACAGCTCCACTGACCATGCATTAGTGAGCCTGTTGTTCCACAACCTCTCCAGCATTGATTGTTGCCTTTTTTGTCCTTGCCGATTTGTGGGATGTGGAATGAAACTTCAGGGTTGTTTTTATTTGCATGTCTCTTATTATTAGTAATTTGGAACATTCTTAATACTTTGTAGTTTTTCTTTTGAGAACTGACTATTCATATCCTTTGAACACTTATCTGTTGGGGAGTGGCTCATAGGCTTTTATATATAAATAAATATATATTATTTAAAAATAAATAAATATTATATTTATACAATAAATGTTATATAATACTTAATATGTATAAAATACATTATTATATGTTTATATTATATATATATATGGAGAGAGAGATATAAATCATTTATATACTTTGTATGCCAAACCCTTATCTGAGAAATTTGATGCAAAGCTATTTTTCCATCTGACCACTTCCCATCTTATCCTAGGTGTGTTCGTTTTCTCTGAAGAAGCTTTTCAGTTTCAAGCAATCAAAGTTATCTCTTTTATCTTTTGTAATTGCATCTATTCTATGTTTGATTGTGAATGTTGCCTATCCTTACCAGTGAGAGGCATGTGATATGTTTTTCTTCAAAATTTTTATAGCATTGTCTTTAATATTAAGATCACATATCCATTTAGAATGTATTACAGAATGTGGTGTGAGGTGTTGGTCCAAGTCTAACTTCTGCCAGACTGCTTTCCAATTTTCCAGCAGTTTTTATCAAGTTTTTTTCATCAATTTTTTATCAGTTTTTTCTACTAAATAAATCAGTAATTTATATTTTGCACTTTATCAGGCTCTGGGTTATTGAGTTCTATTGTGTTATTTTTATAAAGGGAAAAAAATGCTGAGAATTGAGAGAGAGAGCCTAGGTGAGGCCTGGGTAAGCCTGCTTTGATATTAGCATCATCAAGTCAGGTTATGAGTGTTTGTAGCAGGATGTCAGGGGAAGGAGAAGGTAGGGAGGAAGTCACTGAAGGGCTCCTGCTTTCTCTCTGCCTGAGCCCTTCTTGTCACCTTTCCCAAGCCTCCATCCCCAGGGGCAGCTCAGGGCTTTCCTGAGGAGAAGCTGAAGGCCTAGTTCAGCATCAGAGTGATGCTTGTGAGGGAGGGCTGGGCTGGACCAGAACTACAACCTTCCTCCATCAGACTTTATACCAGGAGATCTCTGTCTCTGCAAGGCTATGTCTGCCCACAGCCTGGTGGGGTTTTTCTGTATGTGTGTCCTGTTCTCAAAGTGAGATTCTGATTGTTGGAATGTCATTGGTGCTTTCTTTCAGATGCTGAAAAAGGAAGAAGCGATTCCCTGGCCTGGGACTTTAGCAATTGTTCATTCCTATATTGCCTACAAAGCAGGTAAAGACGGCTGGCTCCACAGCCTCGTTGCATCGTCCCTGGTAGGAAGCCATATTGGCTTTTAAAAGTAAATTGAATCTTTAAAATTAAAAGCTTTTAATTTAAAGAGACGATAACCTATTAACCTGGAGCCAGTTTCCAAAAACTCAGTACCATCAATTAAATTCAACAAAGTAAACATTGATTGAGTGCTTCCTAGACACAAGGCATAACATTAGGGGCTGGGATAGGAAATACTGTCCCCACTGTTAAGGACCTTATAGCCTAATTAGGAGAAAGAGGAAACCTGCATATAGGTCACCAAAATAAGACAAATACAACAAGGCAGTGTGCAGAAGTGAGAAACTGAGCAGAGGTCAGTGACTACTGCCCACCAGGAAGATCAGGGCAGAGCTCTTGGGAGAGCTGGTACTCACCAGATGGAGATGGGGGGACTTCTGGGCACACGTGACGGCATGGATAGAAACAGCAGCATGGAAGCTGGTCCATTTTGACCAGAAAGCTCTGTGTGTAAAAAAACAACTGGAAAGGCAACTTGGAGTCTGCCTATGAAAGACATCGAATTCCAGGCTTAGAAATTTCTAATAATTTGGTAGGTAGCAGGGAGCTACCTGTGGTTCTTGAGCAGAGATGTAATTTAAAAAGGTACTCAGAGGGGCGGCTAGGTGACGCAGTGAATAGAGCACCAGCCTTGGAGTCAGGAGGACCCGAGTTCAAATTCGATCTCAGACACTTGACACACTTACTAGCCTTGTGACTTTGGGCAAGTCACTTAACCCCAATTGCCCTTCAAAAAGCACACACAAAAAAGAAGTTACTCACGAGGCTCACTCTGTGAAGAATGGCTTGGAGAGCCAAGAGCCTGGAAGGAAAAAGAAGAGCTAAGGAAATTTTGTTCTCTCTACTAGGTCATCTGTTCTCAAACATGGTGGTCTCAAGACAGATCCTTTATACTCTTAAAATTTACTGAATAATTTTGACCTTCTGGAGCC
The DNA here is from genome assembly GCA_028646575.1 of Pseudocheirus occidentalis. NCBI lineage: Eukaryota > Metazoa > Chordata > Mammalia > Diprotodontia > Pseudocheiridae > Pseudocheirus > Pseudocheirus occidentalis. The sequence continues at coordinate 177,519,342 of CM053601.1, read as the reverse complement.
ACCTGAAGGATGTTGAGGAATCCTCCAGGTCCTCAGACCATGCTTTAAGAACCACGGCTCTAAGCAATAGATGAGGGCCAAAATTTAGGGCAATTTCAGTGTAAATTAAAAAGGGGGGCTAGATATGAAAGAGATTCTGAAAGTATAATGGGCAAGCTTTGGCAGCAGATGTCATCAGAGAAAACTCTGGGAATATGAGGCTAGGTAAGCAGGAAAGCCAGCCGCCATCAAGAGCAATGGCCGAGTTAGGAGAAGGGAGAGATTTTGTTTTTAAAAAGTGGCAAGTTGAGTCAATGAGAAGGCAGAGCTCAGGTGAGCGGCGGCAGCAGTGTGACTGCCCAGGGATTTCCTGCACAGCCCTGTCGGTTGGGGTGGGCCCCATCCACAGAAAGGGCCCCCTCAGAAGGGTAAAGAGTGAGGCCCTGGGGCCTGGCAGAGCAGTCAGCCTTGAGTCCTGGCTCAGACCCTCATGAGCCTCACACTCCTAAGCAGGTCCCCTACCTTCCTAAGTCTTACTGTAAAGAGAAGAAGATAAGACCTGCATCCAAAGGTTGTGGCCATTGAGTGTGGGTGCTGGTGGCAAGATGTCTTCCAGGAGGGTCCTCTTGTAAGTGCATTCCCCTTTCTGTTACAGCAAAAGAAGAAGAGAAGCAGAAGCTGCTTAAATGGAGCTCAGACTTAAAGCAGGAGCGGGAGCAGCTGGAGCAGAAGGTGAAGCAGCTCAGCAGTTCTATAAGTGTAAGGAGACCTTGTTCACTTCCTAATTAACACTTTGTGCAGTCCAGGGCTCACTCTCAGACCTGCCCTCTTGGCCCTCTGGCTGGGCCAGCTGGGGGGCGGGGGGAGCCTGAGGCGGTCAGGCCCCTGCTCCCTTCAGTCACAAATCTAGGCAGAGCAAAAGTAGAGCATCAGATGTTAGTGAGTGAGACACAGGAAAACACCTGTAGAAGGTGGTGCTTGAGCTGTGCCTTAAAAGGGAATGAGGGAGAGCATTCCAGGCACCAGGAGCCGCCAGGACAGAGGCACAGAAATGGGTGAGAGGACACATTACCTGCCTAGATCCATGCTCAAGGAAGGTCACCAAGAGCTGTGTGGAGGACGCTGGTAGTACAGAGGGGATGAGGCTTGTATGAGCAGTCTATGGGGAAGAGCAAGGTTTGGCAGTGTGGGACACAGGTTAGGTGTATGGGGTCAAGTCACAAGCCTGGGAGCCTGGAAGAGTTCGGGGACCCCTCCCTGGCAGAAACAGGGACATTTTGTCAACGGGTGAGTTTGGGAGGAAACTCCAAGTCCTGCTTCTGATGTGTTGGATTTGATCTGTGTTTCTAAGACACTAGATTAGAAACATCCACTAGGCTGCTAGTGATACGGGACCAGAGCTGGGAAGAGAGGCTGGGGCCAGAGACAGGACGGGGACACCTACCTGGATGTGAGATTTTAGCCAGTGGCAGCAGATAAGGCCACCACCAAGAGTGTTAGGAACAAAGAGACGAGGGAGGGGAGGACTGGGCCTGTGGAGCCAGGGAAAAGAAGGCCCTGTGCCTAAGGCAGCCAGGAGCAGCATCTGCTGAGTGAGGAGGTGACGGGTTGGATTGCAGATGATGGAGAGTGAGGGAAGCATAGGCCACGAGTGAGTTTTTACAGGAGTTGAACTGAGCAGAGGAGGCAGGCTAGACGGCTTGTTGGGACAGTGGGGCCTCGCTGCCTCGACAGAGCTCTGGATCAGTGAGGGAGGAATGAGTGTGGGTTTCCTGGCCATGGGCGGGGCCCCTTGGAATGTGGATGGTTCCCTCCAGCACCTGGGCAGGAGTGGAGCAGGCGCAGGCAGGTCGTGGCGGGAGTCCAGCTGAGCTCTGGCCAGGGACAAGCAGACCCAGGACCAGGGGAGGGCTGGGGAGGACGGAGCCATGGGGCAGTAGCCAATTGGTCCACATTGGAAAGAGGAAAATGAAGTCAGAGCAGGGCTGGCAGCTGAGGGAAGTGCAGAGGGTCTGAGGTTTGGGGGAGGGGGCAGTGAGAATAGGTTCTGGTGGAGGAGGGGGGAAAGGCCAGAGTCTCTGGTGATGAAGAGGAGGGCCAGGTGCAGAATGGTATGGCCCTGGGTGTGGCTGGGGTCATGGAGGTCATGGGCAGTCAGCGAGTCTGAGGGAGCATCCACATGGCATCTCCAAGCAGGAGTCGTGCCCCAGGCCCCATGATGCAGTAGTTGTAATGATCCTGTTGGGTAGATGTTTTTAACTGAGAGGTTGATGAGAAATGGTGAAAGGAGAATGGGGAAGGGGCAGCCAGACAGATCCAGGCTCCCTGTTCCAGACCCAGTGTGTAGCAAGGGGAGGGAGGTTCAAAGGAGAGGTGAGACCGAGCCCTGCACAGAGTGTCTGGATTCCCTTTTATGAAGGGGATTTATTCTGTGAAGTTTGGATTCTGTCAAAGGGCCAGACTGGAGGACCTAGAGGGCGACATGTGGCCTCAAGGTCTCAGGTTCTCCACCTCTGGTCTAGAATAATTACCAGTGACCAGAGCTGCTTGTTTCTTGCCAGGCATTTGTCTGCCTCACCAAGGAGAACAACCTTTGAACCAAAAATAACAACAGAATTATGGCTGATAGATTCTTAAGGTAAAGAAGATCCTCAAAGGCCATCCCCTCACTGCATGCTGGCAGGTGTGACTGGTGAGCCCAAGAGTGAGTGAGGCCAGAGAAGGTCACAGAAGGGGGTGGGGGGTGTTGCCCCAGTGCTCAGAGCTCCAGGCTGGACTCAGCAGGACATGAGTTCAAAGCCTCCCTCATACCCTTCCTGCCCATGTGACCTGGGCAGGTCACTGAAGCTTTCTGAGCCTGTTTCCTTCACTTTAAAATAAATTAATTAATAAAACAGGGATAATCAATGTGCCCTATTCAAGGATTATTGTGAGAAACAAATAATGTTAGTAAAATGTTTAGCACATAGTAGGCACCTAATAAATGCTAGTTTTAAAAAAGGCAAGAAAATGGAGCTCGCAGATTATAGGCCGAGTCCCGCTTCCATTGCTGCCAAAATTCTAGAATATTAAAGGGACAATTAGTGGGCATCTAGGGAAGGAAACAGTCATCTCACAGAGCCGGCGTGACCCCTCCAGGAGTCCTGTGAGGTCATTATTTCTCGTTTGACCAAGTTACTGATTCAGTAGTTAAGAGGAATCCTGCTGACGTAGCTTACCTAAACTTCAGCAAAACTTTGAATAAAGCCTCTTCTCCATCTTAAAAAAGAGAGAGAAAGATGTGGCTGAGAAGATGTTAGAGTCAAGTGGATACAGAACTGATTAAATGACTCTACTGAGGCACAGTCATCGGTGGTTTGTAGTCAGCTCGGCAGATGGTCTCCCCGGGCTCCTGGGCTTAGCCTTGGGCTGTCGGACATTTGTGCCGGTCTCTTGGATAGAAGGCAGAGGTCAGATTTGGAGAGGATACAAAATTGGGAGGGATGAGCGCTAACACTGAGAGAATCTGGGTTGAAACAAAATCTCTGCAGGCTCAGAATGTTGGAACTAACCTGGTAAGATGAGCTTTAGTAGGGTCGAGTGTAAAGGCTCAGAGATACTAGTATCAGGGTAATTCAGCAAGCATTCTTGAAATGTACATTTTGGGGTCGCCTACTTGGAGGTGACCATTGAACTCTGGAGAGCCAGTGGGGGCACCGAGAGAGCAGAAAGAAAAGAGAAGGTCCAGTACACACATCGTGGGGTGTATGGTGAGGGAGACCGGGAAGAAAGCCACGGGGTGAGGAAGGGGTCAGCAGCGTCCGAGAGGCCAGGAACTTGGACTGAAGAATGGAACCTCGATGGGCGCAGTTTCGGGTGAATGGTAGAATAGGGAGCCAGGTTGTAAGAAGGAGAGAAATGAGTGAGAAGGTAAGTGTGAGGCCATGCTGGTGTCACCTCATTCTGTGAGTCTGGGGAGAGAGAAGAGAACAGCTTGAGGGGGGGGGGGCGCCCGGGCATGTTTGCAGACAGCTGGGGGGGATGAGCCAACAGCATGACTCAGTGAAGAAGCAAGTTCCTACAGAGGAGAGAGGGATAAAGGGGATGGATTGAGGGCCAGGGAGAGAGAAAGGCTGGCCTTGACAAGAAGCACCATCTTTTTCTCATCAGTGGAAAAGAGAATTGGGGGGTAAGGGGGGAATGTGTTCAGGGAATTTGATGGTGATGTGGTGATGGTAATGATAGAATAGGGAGCATTTACATGGCATCGTATGGTCTGCAAAGCAGTTTACATGGGTGATTTCATTTGATCCCCAAAACAACCCTGGGAAGAAGGGGCTGTCTTTGTCTCTGTTCTATAAATGGGGAAATTGAAGCAGACCGAGGTTAAGTGACCTTCTCAGGGTCAAACAGCCGGGGACAGATCACATTTGGATTCAGGTTTTCCTGATTAGAGGCCCAGTTCTGTCCACTGTGCCACCTAGCCTTGAGAGATAGAATTGGGGTCACAAGAGCAAGGTGAGGGTGAGGCGTGGCTAGAGAGCTATTTGGCTCAAAAATGTCTTGGCTGTTATGAGGTTTGGTTTGACAGCCAAGAGAGCTCTTGGTATGTCAACACCCAGGAGCGAGGAGCCACTGACCTTCCTGTCCTCGGCCCCAGCAGGCGGACCACCTTTGTCCTACGGTGTTCAGTTCTGGGTGCTCTGTGTAAAGAGCTCCTGTAGAAGAGGGAAGGGCAGGTGTAGGCTTGACATGAAGAAAACTTGTTAAGGAGTAGAGCCCTCCCAGAGGACAAAGAGTACCTCAGGGGCCAGTGGGGCACTTCAAGCACATACTAGAGAGCAGCTCCTTGTACAGGAATGGGCTGGACTAAGTGTCTGCCGAGGTCTCTTCTTCCAACTTTGATTGAGTGGGGAGCAGCATTAACAGCCCTGTCCAGTTGTGGGGACTTGCGGCCTTTAGCTGTGGGTGTGGGAATGTGTGTCACAGCATGGGGTGGGGATGGGGAGGCACATAAAAGTCATAGCTCATACCAGGGAGCAGGCTGCTCTGGGACTTTCCCCTCCCTTCCCCCTGGCCACATAATGTGGCCCCAGCTTTCACTTGTAGCGGCTGCCTAGAAAGCAAGGCACAAAGACAAAAAGGCTGGTGTGCAGTCCCTGTTCTCCCTTCCATGGGTAATCTGTGCTGGCCTGGGGCTGGTTCTGCACGGATTCCTGGTTAACTCGGGGCTCAAAGCTAAGTATCTTCAAATGCAGCCTGGTTCTCCATAGCTCTCCTTAACCTTGGACAATCATTCAGTCAGTAAACATTACTTGTGCCAGGCACTGTGCTAAGCACTATGGGTACAAAAAAGGTCAAAGACCGTTCCTTCCCTCAAGGGAATTCCATTCTGAGACACCATGCAAACAAATATGCCCAGAGCAAGCTGTGCACTGGATAAATAGGAAATCGTTAGCAGAGGGAAGCCACTGGAACTCAGAGGGAGTGGGGAGGCAGCCTGTGGCTGGCATTTAAACCAGGGAGCTCAGGAGTCCGAGCAGAGGAGGGAAGAGAGCCCTCAGGTCTGGGGACGGCCAAAGAGAGGGCCCAGAGCCGATGGATGGAGGAAGACCGGAGGCCAGTGATCCTGCAGACCCAGGCGGCCACCTCAGGGGACTGGCTCTGAAGAACAGGCCTACAGGATGAGGCCTTCTATAAGACATGGTTCTCCTCTTGTGGCTGCCTGGGCCTTTCTCTCAGGTGGCTTCTATGCCATCCACTCCCTCCTCCCCACCCCCCCCAGAGCAGGGGCCCAAGAACCAACCGCTCAGTACCCCTGTCCTCTCCCTTCTCTTGCTACAGAAATGCATGGAAATGAAGAACACCATCCTGGCGAGGCAGAAGGAGATGCACAGCTCCCTGGAGAAGGTTAAGCAGCTGATCCGCCTCATCCACGGCATCGACCTGTCCAAGCCTATGAACTCTGAGGCCGGCTCTGCGGCCCTGCCCAACGGCCCGGACTGCACGCCCCCTGCGCCCCTGGCGTCCTCCACGCCGGCACCCTCACCCTCGCCTAGCTGCACAGTGAACTGTAACAAGGGCGAAGAGACTAAATAACAGGGCCCAGCTGCGGGGCCGGCAGCGGAACCCCGACAACGCCAGAAAAGCCGAGCCGGGTTTCTTCTGGGAAGGGCAGGATTCCTTTGGTTAAAGCTTTGGCTCCAGAGAGAGAAGATGCTTGTGCTGGGTGGCGCCGGAGTTTGCCAATCGATCCTCCTTATTCTGTGTGTACATGCAAAGTCTGGACCGCATCACATGAAACAGTGCCAGCTGGGGGTGCTTTGGCAGCACCGTGCCAAGTGAAATATATATTTACTCTCTCTATTCTACACCAGTGTGTGCCTGCAGCAGCCTCCACAGCCACGAGGGCTTGGGTTGGGTCGGGCTGGGCTGGGGAGCAGGGAAGAAGAGGAGAGCAGGTTTCAGATCCTTATTTGCTGAGCAGTTGGTTTAGGTGGGGAAAAGAAGTCCAAAGAGTGTGTGGGCTTTCCTGTTTCTAAACTCTCACGACTATAAAACCAAAAACCACAAAAAAAGGAAATCCAGATTTAAGCAATCGCAGTGCCCAGAAGGGGTGGGGAGGGCAGGGAGGGCAGGGGAGGGGGTGGGCTCGAGGGTGGGAAAAGTATATCAAATAAGCAGTATTTAATATCAGTGGCAGAGGGAGAGGGGAGGGTGCCAGGAGATGGCCACAGCAAGTGGCTCCCAGGTCTATTTCTCCTTGAGCACCAGCTCCTACCTTGGCGGGCGACCCCCAGCCACACCCCCTCAGGCTTCCCCCAAGCAGCCCCAAACGCTTGGTGAACGAGCCCGCCCTGGTTCTGCCCCAGGGCCAGCTGCACTTTCTGGGGGGAGGGGGGAAGCAGAGCAGGGGGCCCCAAAGTTGGGTGCCCAGGCCACCGCCGGGGGTGCTGGAGGCCAGAGGAAAAAGGCAGATGGGTGATTTTACTTGAAAACAGAGCTCCATCCCTTCTCTATATTTATAAAGCCGAAAAGAGCCTGAGCAAAGCACCCCACAGCCCAGACGTGTGAAACTGAACGGAGACGGTTCTTTTTTTTTTCTTTTTTTTTTTAATGTTTCTTTTACTTTTTTTGTAACAAAAGCTCAAATCCGGCATCGAAGCGCTGTTCTTCAGGCTGACGGTCCAGTCACGGGGTAGATGAGGCCTTGCATGGTATAGATTAGGAGTCCTAGTGTCAGTGAGATGCAGTGAATCTTGTGAGTCCTCGTGTCAACGTTGCGGGCACTGTTTTTTTATGCAAGGGCAAAATCTTTGTATCTTGGGGAAAAAACGACAACAACTTTTTTTTTAAATTAAAAAGCAAAATAAAAGCTATTGAGGTCTTCCTAGTGTTACTTAAATTAAGATCAAGGTAAGAAACATTGTACAAAAAATTTACACAAGTGCTATTTGCTTCCTAAAAACAGTGATTTCTATTAAAAAGGCGTCAGAACTGGAGAAGACTGTGTAGTTCTAATTTCTTAGCACAGCAGCTGCTGCTCCTGAGGCCACTCTGCTGTGGGTGTGTTTCTAGGCAGACCAGTTAGAGCCCCCGTGCCCCAAGTCTGTGGTACACACTGAACTCCCCCTCCCTCCATTCCTCCCTTCTCTGAGGGACCTTCCATCTCTTTGTGACTGGGCCCGCACCTCTTGCTCTCATCAATGATTGCAGGTGAAAGAGAACCTGTCTTTAAGGGTTTCCACCAAGGGCCTCATCAGCAAGGATACAGGAAGGGTAGGTAGGCCTCCCCTCCCTTCTGGCCCACCTAGATGACCACATCAACCCCTGGTGCCCCAGAAAGTCCCAGGGGGAAGAGTCTACCCACCTGCCTTTTGAGAAGAATCTCCATGTTGGATCCCCGGTAGAGAAAAGGAATGGATTCTGTACATGTCTTCTCAGACAGGGCTTGATCAGAAGATCATTTGGCATTGGTTTTGTGTTGCTTTTTTGTTCTAGTATTTGTTTCTTCCCTTCCTGAGAAAACCACGGCAGTTACTTGGACAGACACTTTGAATGTCTCTCCTTGGGGAGGGGCATTGATGCCCCCTGGACCTGTGTGGCCTCCCCGGAGCTGTGTCAGCTTCATGTACATCTGGAGAGCTTTCCCACAGTGGGCTACATCTGACTGCCCAGGAGAGAGAAACATCCCCCCCAGGTTAAGAATCCCCCAAATGGGAACCTGGTTGGTCATCTTTCCTCACCCTCCTGCCCCACTTCCTACTGCAGGCAGCAGCAGAACCCCCCAGTCATGACTGAAAACTGTTAGCCAGACCCATTCCCTTCCATCTGCATGGGTGTTGAGGCAGCATCAGAAGAACCCTTCAGATGAAATCCGACATCAGCATTGAAATCTGTCTCATCTGTACTCCAAATCCCTGCCTATCTCCTTCAGAAGAAGGGTTAAAGGCTCAGTCAGGCTGGGGCACCGGGGGCCTTGGTGCCACACTTAAGGCTCAAAGTCAGTACCTGGTAGGGGTTAGGACCAGGAGGACAGAAGGCTCCCCACGCAGCTCCAAAGCTGAGACCATGGAGACCCAGGCCCTCCCTCCCTTCCCCTAGAAACAAGGGAGCTTTGGGAGAAGCCCAGGCCTGTCCCAGAAATAGTTGGCTGAAGTTCCCAGACCAGCTGTGATCTCTCCCCATCCCTGTGACAGGGCTCTTTTTGACTTGCCTGGGCCCATTGAGCGACCCAGGAGTGTCTATTATGATTTCTTAAAAGTAGCTGCAAAATTTGAACCTGTTTCAGAAGCCTTTGCTCTGAGAGAGGAGAAAGGTCTTGGGAATGACTGCTCTGTGGGGATGAAGATGTTGGGAAGTTTCAAAGAATGGGTTGGGCAGGATGGGATGTAAGCCAGGTGCAGATGAGGAAGGGAAATCATCCCCGAGCTATCTTTTTCCTAAGTGTAAACATAGTCCAAGTTATGAGACAGTAAAAAGGCACTTAGCTTGTGCATTAGGTCCTAGAATACCATTCTGCTGTGAAGAAAGGCTGGTGAGCCTCACGAAGCCCCCTCTCCGCCTGCATCGCCCCACAAGCCTAGACCTGTGGCTTCCGGACTTGGGGAGACGGCCTCTTCCTCTGACCCCCACCTCCCCACTTCTCATCCGCCTTCTGCTACCCCTCTAGCACACTTCTCTCTCCTCTTCTGCAATTAGCTGCTGTGTCCATCCCTCAGCTGGGGATGTCCCGAGGTCTCGAACATCTGTCTCTTCTTGCATCGAAATGAAAATGACAAGGAATAGGGGTAAAGGCCTGGACCAACTAAATGGGTTAGTGTGGGAGGGAAGCTGTCCTCAGGGGCCCTTACAAGCCAGAGCAGGACTCTGAAGCTAAGGTGCCAGGCTTCAGATAGACAGCCTTGGGATTCTGATGCTGTTTCTTCCCAGCTGCCTCCACCTTCTGGAGGCCCTCCTCTAAGCTAGCCCAGTTATTCTTGCTGCCTGGAGGGCTTTCCTGGTTCTAAACCCAAGGACTTTTTCTTCCAGGTGAACTTTCCTTTTCTCCACATTCTCTTCATCCCCAGAAGGCTGATTTATTCTCATTGCCTTTCAAAACGTCTAGTCGTGGCTTTGCTGGGTGGCCAGTCACTACCTTCCCAAGAACGCTTCTAGCATTCCTCAGGGGTCACTCGGTAGCTCCCAAAGGGCTTTACCGAGGGGCAGTCTGCTTCCTCTGCTGCTGGCTCGGCGGCCCCACCCCTCCAACCGGTCACCCCTCAGGTTCCCCCGATCTCCCCAGCCTTATTCCAGGGCTTTTCGTCTCTCACTCATATTTCACCCGTTTTCTGCCTGTCCACAGTGCCTTGATTCCAGGCAGGTGCTCAAGCCTGTCCACTGTAGAAAGGACACAGGGAGAGGTACCCTTCACCAGGGCTAAGACAAGAAGGAATTCAGAGACTGTCTGAAAGATTTGCTTCTTATGGGATGTTTGATGGAACATGGTGGCTTAGCCCTGCCTCAACATCTGTCTACAGGGAGAGGCCAAGCCTTCAAAGTGAGCCCACACTAAATCCCTAAATCATCAGGAATCCTTGTGAAGATGGGCTCATGGGAGATTAAAAGGATCTGAGCCTGACCCACCAGCCAGCTGGCTCTCCTAGGTCTCCCAGCATCAATACCTGAGTGGTCTGTGGTCACCCGCAGGAGCTGGAGGGAATCCTTGCTCTTGGCGATGGTCCACTCACCAGCTGTGAAGGGAGGGGAGGCAATGGGATACCTTCTACCCACCCCCAAATCCTGGCAGAGTAGATGCATGGTGACTTTTTATGTTTTGTAATTTAGAAAGGGTGTGAAGCAGTCTTCTGAATAGCCTTGGTTCCCAGGGTTGTAGTCTTTAAGGGATTATGTGGTATTGAGCTGGATGGGACATTTAGAAGACCAGCCAGCCAGGCCAGATGCTTCTTCCTGAGGATGACGAAGCCAAGGTGTGTCCTATGAAATGACCTGCCCAGGGTGACATGCTTCCTCCAGCAAGGCCAGCGTTATTGGCGGTGTCATCTCCTCCAATTCCCCTTCTCCAGCCTTGTCCTCTGGGCAAGAGGCCGAGCCAGAGGGTGGATGTTAAAAATCTGACTTTGGGGCCGAGGTGGGGACCTAACTCGGTGGTGGCGAGTAGCCACGTCCATTCCTTGGCCCTCTCTCTGAATTCTGAGCCCTTGTGATTTCAGTCTCTGTAGAACCCCCGTGTAGGTCTTTAGGTTAAAAGTGTTTTGTTGGGGGTTGGGTTTTTGTGGAGGGGCGGGGGGAGGGCAGAAGGCAGCTGATAAATTTGTATTTATTTTTACACTTTACTAAATAAAACAAAATGAAGTCTGATGTTGGCCTCCCTATGTTGGGGTTTGGGGTGAGGAGAGCCAAAAATGCCCCTGCCCTCCTCCTTTCACTCTTTTCTGGTCATGCCTGCCCCCCACCTCCCCAGGCCTTAAGTCTGGGCTGCTTTGCCCCATGGGCACCAGGTTAAGGGGGTGGTTGATGGCTCCTGGGTCAGTCCAGGCACCTCTATTCAAGGTCTAAAGGTGATTGAAGGCCCTGGAGAAGACATAAGAGAGGCGAAGGGTTGGGGCGGGGGGGCACTTGGACAGGACCAGGATCCCAGATTTAGACTTGCAAGTAAACTTAGAGCCCATCTAGTCTAACCCTTCATTTTACAGATTTACCCAGACTTGCCCACGGTCACATACTGAGATGAAGCGAAAAACCAAGATGCAGAATCACATCCTTTGACCCCAAATCCAGCCCTTGAGCCACACTGCCTCTGCTGGAAGCCTATACACAGGCTGCAAGAGCCGTTATGGGTTACCGGTCTACAATGGCGAGGGACTCCTATGATGGAGGTTGGAGGGCCCCTCCAGCTCTCAAATTCTCTTTGGTTGTATGACTGTGTCTGGGGTCTTGGTGACTCTTCTGTCCCCCCATCTCTTCACACACACACACACACACACACACACACACACACACACACACACACACACACACACACACACACACTCCCTGCAGGGCCCTCTGATCCCAAGAAACCAGAAGATATGAAAAGAATAAAAAAGCTGCTTTAATTATAAAAGTCCAGTACAGAGTGGGGAGGCCAGCCCCATCATGGCTGGTAGCAGTGAGGCTGGACACCATGATCTCCTCAAAATGCAACAACTCCCCTCCTGCCCCAGCCTCAGAGCCACCCAAATCACTTTAAATAACTTAAATAGAGACCCTAGGATCCAAGGCCTCATTCCAGCGTCAAGTATCTAGCAGGGCTGGGGAACCTGACCTTGAGGCCACATGTGGCCCTCTAGATCCTCAAGTGTGGCTCTTTGAATCCAAACTTCACAGAGCAAATCCTTTTGTTTGGATTCAATCAAAGGGCTGTACTTAAGGACCTAGAAGGCGACATGTGGCCTGAAGGCTGCAGGTTCCCCACCTCTGGCTAGGGAGTCCTCCTTGAGGGACCGGACCCCACAGCCCCCAAACCCTCTCCTGGGCAGTCAGTTACCCAGGACCTAACCCAGCCCCTATCAGAGGGGAAGGGGAGCCCTCGGCCTCAGGAAGAGGATTCCATCCTGAAAGACTGCTGCCAGGAGACCCCCTCAGAGCTGCCACTGGGCTGTGAGGTACTTGAGAGCAGCTGAGCCATAGCGGCGAGACAGGTCCTGGTGGAATTCATCTTTGAGGGTCTGGAGGCAACGGCGGTAAGTGGGGTTGGATCGGAACCTGGAGATGTCAAGGCTGGGTGCATGGGGCAAGTGGATGGCAAAGGCCTCAGGCAGAACCAAGAACTCATACTCCTGCGAGAAGGGGTAGAGAGGGCCATTGCCCAAGGTGATAGTGCAGAGCCCCTGAAGCTGGAGGTCAGGAACCTGCCCCTCTTTCCCCTTGGCCAACAGCCAGCTGTGTGACCACTGCACCCACTCTTTGGCGAGCTCATTTGTAAAATGAGAGGTTTGAACTAAGTGATCTTCAAGGGTCATTCCGGCTTGGACATCCCAATCTGAGGGGACCCACCTCCATCTTCGTGGGATGGGTCTGAGGTGAGGAAGGGAGGGAAGATCTAGACCCACTTCTCTCACCTACCTGTGCGTCCAACTCCATGATGTGGGCCACTTTGTTCCAGCCAAAGCCCACGAACCGGGGGTCGTAGCGGGGGCAATCCCGGGGGACCACTACGTAGGGCTCATAGTCAGCTGCCCACTCCACACGATAGGGAGCCCGGGCCTCCCGCCAACGAGCATAATCAGTGGGCTCGTGCCCTCGGGGCCAAACATGGTACCTGGCATGCCCAGGAGACACACAGGTCATACTTTCTGTCACAGAAGAGGTGGAGGAAGAAGCCAAGGGAGGGATGGGGTCCCACCTGAAGGTGTAGAGAGAGCCAGCATCCAGCAGGGATAGCAGCTCTGCCTTGGAGGTGGGGAAACTCAGTCGATATCGAAGGGTCTCAAAAGCTGGCACCACCAGAGCAGCTTTTCGGGTGGCCAAGTCCAGCTCCTTGATAGAGGTCCTGGAGGAGGAAGGGCCGTGAGAGAGGGGTCACTCTCCATCCCAGAAAAGAGCAGCCCTGGCAGGGTTTGGGAGAGCAGCAAAGAGCAGACAGTCCCAGGAGAATAAAGACCTGGGAACGCACTCTTCCAAGTGACAGGAAATCACCAATAGAAAGACAAAAGGCTGAATCAATAAGATGTGTTTTCTGGAAAGAGCCCAGGACTCAGAACCTAACTAGCCATGTGACTGGGCCTCAGTTTCATCATGTAGAAAATGGGCATCATAGAATTCAATCCCAGCCCAGCATAATCAAACACCACCAATAACACCCTGAAATGCACTCCCATACCAGCATCAACCCCAGCCTCCCTGCCCATCAGAAAGCCCCTCTTCCTTTCCACTTGCCTCCTGTCCTCTTGGCCCCCCATGTCACCAGACTTGGAATCATGGAACCAGGAAGAGCTGGAATGGTCCCTAAAACGCGTTAGCCTAACTCCTCACTCCTCTCCCACCGCCTGCCTCAGCTTCCCCAAGACAAGAAATATGGAAGGAGCTGGTACCTGAGGTAGTCATAGAGGGAGTAGGCTGGCAAAAAGTCAATGTCGCTGAGGAAAACGTAGGGGGTGTGGGCCTGGCCCAGAGCCACGTTCCGAAGCAGGTTGACAGGGTAGAGGGGCCCTTCCCGGTATACAATGTGGTAGGCCACATCCCGACGGGCAGCCAGCACCTCGGAGGCCTGGGCAAAGTGCAGGAACTGCTGGGCCTCCGCATCAGACAGGTACAGGGCCAGGCTCATGGGGCCCGGCCAGTGGCGGCAGAGGGCCTCTAACATCTGTAGCCTTGGGAAAGTCAGAGGTAGGGAGATCAGAGAGGTGGATGGCTGAACCCTCCCCCCTCTCCTCTATCAGCCCTTCACCCTTCCCACCTCCCATACCGGTCCATGGACAGCTGGGCCACCAGGGTGACATCATGGGGGTGGGAGGCAGGAGGCTCGTAGGGCAGGAAGGTGAGGTGGACCCGGTGGACGGTGAGCTGCTGCTGACGGAACTCATAGCAGGCGGCATCCTCCTCCAGCTCCACCAAAGCTTGCCTTGTCTAGGAAGTGTTGGGGATAGAGTCCTGAGATGGAGAGGTCAGGGAGGTATCTTCCCTGCCGGGTCAGAAGAGGGGGAGGACCTTCTCACCTGGGGAGCTAATGTCTGTCTCCCTCCTCCTTCCCCTCCCCCCAGTCCTGAGGAGGGAGCCTGTCTCTCCCGGTTAGGAGATGGGGGGCTCGGGTATCTCCCTTGGCGGGGGGACTCAGGTGTCTCCCCTGGTAG
>CM053601.1:177465040-177504551 GCA_028646575.1 Pseudocheirus occidentalis | reverse complement strand
GGTGGGGGGCTCAGGTGTCTCCCCTGGTGGGGAGGGCTCAAGTGTCTCCCTTGGTGGGGGGGAGCTCGGGTGTCTCCTCTGGCGTGGGGGGCTCAGGTGTCCCCCACCTGGTTAGGAGGTATGTGGGGGAGGGGCACTTGGGCATCTCACCTGGTCCGGCTGGGTCTGGCCACCACTGATACAGCCAAAGAGCTCTCTCCGCAGCAGATTGCCATCATACTCCAAGAAAGTCAGGTAGAGATTCCGGAAGAATTCCACATGCTTATTCTTCACCCCTAGTTTCTTTGGTGAGTTCCAGTGAATCACCTTGAGAGAAGGAGGGGGAGTATGAGGCCCTGAGTCTTGCCTCCAGTCACCATCCAGGGGACAGTGCCCCCAGGAGGGTCCGAGGCCACCTTCCCAACGGCCCCACTTGACATTCACCTTGAGGTCAGCCACCTCAGAGTAGCACTGCTCAGCTCGGGTGTGGTCTGACAGCTGCACGTTCCAGGAGCAGGGCAGGGCATGCACAAGCCAAGGGTGTTGTTTGATCACAGCATTGAAAATGTCCTGAAAGGTGGAGGGCCCAGTGACACATTGGTCCCCGAGACCTTAATCCATAGCCCACCCTCATCATTAGCCCGGAGCCCTGGGGACTGCAGCTGGGTACCTGGTCAGCCAGAGAGGTGGCCAGCATAGTCAGCAGCTCTCGCTCAGCCGTCAGCCTCCACATCTGCTCCCAGCCCACCTGCCTCAGTCGCTCGAGATGCAGCAGGATCACTCCTTGGGAATGCACTCTGGCTGGGGGATTCCCAAAACCCCCAAGCCTTCTCTGTCCCTCCCCATTAGGTCCTATGGTACCTAGAGGCCCCACCTGCTCCCAACCCAATAACAACAGCAGCTCACATTTCTGTGCTATTTTAAATGGGGCAGGGAAGTGTTAGCATCATTATCCCATTCTTTCATCTGAGAAGACTGAGGCGCAGAGAAAAGACCTTACCTGTGTTGAAGCCACGGCCTAAGGCAGGCCAGGGTCGGTGGTTCTTCCAGAGATTTCCTAGGTACCAGTCGCTCTGGTTCTCTACTAACCCAATCACCTGCTTGTCTGGGAGGAAAAGAAGGTAGAAGGAAATGGAGGCAGAAGGAACCATACCCCACTGCCACTGGTCCCCAGGTTTGAGAACATTCCCCTGTTCAAAAGCAGAGTGCTGGATTTCTCTGGTTTCTGTCTAATACTAGGTTCTAAGATGTCCAACATTACATGTTGGGGGGGGGAAGGGACAGGGGGAAGAGGCCGTGGAGAAAAGCACCTGATCGGGGTGGGGGGGGGAGGTTGAACTATGGGAAGGCTACGGGCAGAGGGACCTCAGGGCCCCAGGCTCCTCACCTGAGAATCGAGCAAAGACAGCCCACAGGTCAGCGATGTCAGAAGCAAATGTGATATCAGTGTCAAGAACAATGACCCGAGCCAGGGTGGGGGGCAGTGCCCGGGGCAGGGTCAGCTTCAAGAGCCCGTAGATGCCTGAGTAGTGCTTATTGGGGATCCAGGCAACCTCAGGCTGTAGGGGAGAGGGGCGGAGATGAGCCACAGTGGGGCCGGCATAAATCCATTTTACTTCTCCCTCCCTGACCTAAAGCTCAGAGGCTGCTGGACCTGCAAGGGACCCACTCGCCATCTATTCCAAACCCCTCATCTTCTGGTTGGGGAATGGAAGCTCAGTGAGGGAAGCCACTGCACTGATGCTAAGGAGGGAAAAAAGGCTGGATGAACCATGGTGTCTGAATACAGATCGAAGTGCACCGTTTTCTTTCTCCAAGTTTTCCCCTTTTTTTTCTGATTCTTCTTTCACAACATATGCTTAATATGATTGTACATGTATAACCTGAATCAGAATGCTTGCCATCTTGGAGAGGCAGGGAGGGACAGAGAAAAAATTTGGAACTCAAAATCTTATAAAAGTAAATGTTGAATAATAAATAAAAAAGGAGGAAGGAGGGTAGGCGCCCTCAACAAGGAGGGGTGGGCTGGAGGAGAGGAATAGGAGACAATGGGTCTAACCTGCCTGATTCTGGAAAACCAGACACTTATTTTCTGAGACCATGCTGAAGAGGGAGGATTTGGGGTCAGCGGAGGGGCTGAATGGTGTTACCCCAGCAGTGACTCACAAGATAAGGCAAGGTACAGTGGGAAGGGCCGTGGCCCAGCGCGCAATGCCCTCTCTGCCACTGGGCGACCTCCACCTAGTCAGTCCCTCAAACTCCTGGGGCTCACTTTTCCTGGCTGTCCAGCAAGGTGGGGCAGGTGGGAGCAGGAAGGACCAGCTGATCTCTGAGGTCCCCTTCTCCTAAATCTAGGAATCCACTGGATGACGTGTCCGAGGTCACCAAGCTGGCTCAGTAGGCAGAGTCGGAACTCAAACCCAGGTGCACTCAGACCAAAATCATTGCACCAAACTGCCCCCAAGAAATGTGGCCAGGGCCAGACCCAGGCAGCTGACCACTGGCTGCAGGGGATGGGAAAGGAAGAGCCCCAGGACTTAGGAAGAGGAAGAGAAAGCTCCAGCTGGGGGGAGGAGTCAGCTCCCAGAGGACAAGAGCCATTTTTTATTTCCTCTTGGTACCTCCCAGAATGGGGCAGGCAATTCAAAATGCTGGTCAGACTGAGCAGAGGGTGCAGCTAATAATGGGAAGGGGAAGGGGGCAGGATCAGGGCTCCCTACCCTGAGCTCCTCAGCGTTGTAGAAGCTAATGAAGACAGAGGGCACCATCCAGGTGTGGAAGAGGGTTTCCAGGATGTTTTGGGCCACAGCATCAGTCACCAGATGGAAATGCAGAGGGTTCTTCCTGGGGTGGGCGTAGGGGGATTCTGGCTGAGAGCGCCCCAGGTAGCTCCTACCCAACTCCTGCCCAACCCTACTTGAGCTAGCTTTAGCCCCCCAGCCTTCTGGGAAGAAATCAATTGTAACCTTACCAGCATTAAGCTGATCCTATTATTGTTACTGGCAGGGGTCCCAGGACTTGGGGGGTGGGGGTGGGAAGGGAAGGTACCTGTGGAAGAGGATGGACTTGACCAGAGTGACCACATCCCGGCTGGAGTTATGCCTGGCACACACGATGGCCACATGCAGGAGCTGGAGGGTTGGGGACAGGAGAGGGGAGATGCATCCCAGGCCCACAACTATCCACCACTCCCATCCCCTACTAGGCTGGGGGGAGGGCAGGCTCAGAGGTCATCGTGCCAAAGGGCACACCAGATGGTAAATTTTGGAGCTGAGATTGGCCTTAGGTCCTCTGCCTCTCAAAAGCAGAGTGGAAACTGGGAAGTGGTAGGGGGTCACAGCTTGGCAAAAATGCACTGGAGACCCCAGTGGCATATTTGGGGTAATGGTGAGACTAGTTTGAGTGACTGAGAGAAGGGAAATAGAAAAAGATTCTATCTTAGCGTCCCAGAATGGCTCAGCTGGGAGGGCCCTTAGAGGCCTCAGGCTCTTAACCTTATTCCTGTGCAGGCTGGTAGTCTATGAACTCCAAATATGCTTTTAAATTCATAAAAGGAAATACACGGGATTACAAAAGAAACCCAAAGTGGGTTAAAATAAAGGTGTAACTTTCCCCACCCAATTCCCAGACCTCCTGAAATCTAGCCATGCCACCCCTACCCCTTAAGAATCCCCGATCTGGGATGCCCAGTGGTTTGACCCACTAGGACAGGGTGGCCAGAGGAGGGAAGTGACCTGGCCCAAGTCGCAGAGCGATCATAAAGCCAGAGTCTCCCCAGGCCAGGGCCCTTCTCTCCCACATGGTACACCCCCCTCTCGAGGTTCGGGCGAGTCGGGACAAGTGGTGAGTCGAGACAGGTAGGGTGGGCCGCTCGAGACAGCCAGGAGCCCTAACATCTGCTGGGCTCCGGGGTCCGCCTTACCTCGCATTTCTCTACGGCGGGCTGCTGACTACAGGCCGTCGAGCCCTGCGTCATCTGGGGCTCACCTCCGCGCTCCGAGGGGAGTCTCCCCAGGACCCCCCAGCGCCGGAGCTCCTCCCGCAGCTGCCGATTCTCCTCTTCCACAGCCCGAATCTGAGCCCCCAGCCCCTCAAGGGCCCCTCCGGAGCAAGGGGAGGGCAGGAGCAGGCGACCATCTGCGGGGAGACGCGGGGTCGGCGTCGGCGCCGGGGTCCTGGCTGGGAGAGCAGCCTCCCCCCCCCCGACCCCCGCCGGCCCGCTGACCACTCACACGCCAGGTCCCCGCTGAGCAGGTAGAGGCCGGACAGCAGCAGCAGCAGCAGCAACAGCAGGAGCCCGGCGCCCAGCGCCCTCAGCCGCCCCCGCCCCCGGGGCAGCATGGCCAGCTCAGGGCGGGACGGCCCTGCCCGGGGCTGCAGGCGGCATCCTAGACCCTGGGGAGGGAGGGAGGCAGGAGCGAGCCCGGGGCCGGGGTTGCCCAGTGTGGCCGGCTCGGCCGCCCCGTCGGGGAAGCACCGGCCGGTCCGCCCTCCCGCTCTCACCTGCGCCCCTCGCTCCCTGTCCTGCCCAGTCCGGCCCGGGCCGCCCGGCAGCGCCACCGATTCTTCCTGAAAGCTGCCAGCCCGTCCGGGCAGGATCCTGCCCCGCCTCCCGCCCTGCCCGCCCGCCCAGCCACCTTGACTCAAGTTTCACCTCGGCTGGGCTCAGCTCTGCCTGGAAGAAGGAAGGGGGGAGGGCCCGAGCGGCTCCAGGTCTGGGACTCAGGAACTCCCCCCAACTCTGACTTGGAAAGGTGCGGGGAGCATGAATGCACCCTCCCTCCAGGCAGAGGGACGGCCCAGCTGCGGAATGCAACTCCCGGGAAGGCCACCCAGAAAGCCCCCCCCCCCATTTACCTGCTCTCAACTCCACACACTTCTGGGGGCTGAAGTCTCCCCGAGCCCCCCAAAGCCGATCTCACAGCTCACAGGCTTCAAGCTAGGCAGCTGGAGGTGGGGGGCGGCTGGGGGAAGGCAATCCCCCCCACCCCCGCTCTCAGGCACAAAAGATCCGTCCCCAGTTCTCAGGCTGCTTCCCAATCCCCCTCAAGCAGGCAAGGGGGCGGGGCCTCTCAGGGCCTGCTGACCCCGGCCAAAGGGATCAAAGGAGACAGCCTCCCGAGGCAGAGAAATTACTGGACAGGAGCAGAGTTTGCATGTGAAAGGTGGGGTGGGGGGCGGGGGAGGGAATGGGGGTGGAGGCCGCCGCCTGGGAGAGAATGTGGAATCCACTGAGCTGAGTCCCAGTCCTGCCCTGGGGGGGAGGGGACTTGGGAGTGGGGACACCTGTCCCGCTTGGAAGCCTGGCCATACCTGAGGCAGGAGGCGGGGAGGAGGACAGGTGGGAGGTGGGGAGTTTTTCCCCAGTCCTGCCCTTCTTGCCTTACTCTTCAGAGGAGTGGGGCGGGTCTGGGGAAGCCGGGCAGCACACTTTGAGACCTGCCTTGGTCAGGCTCCAGAGCCCAGGGCGTCTTGGAGCCCTCCTCCACCCAGTGTTCCCCACCCCCACACGTCCTCCCAGGGCTCTGGCCCAGGCTCTCTCACCTGGCCTCTGAGAGGGCAGATCTCAAGTCTCCGGCCTGGCACTATTAGAACCTGAGAGGCCATTAGAACTGGAGTGCCCTTTGACAAAGTACAGCTCAAGGCTGATAGAATGAGATTAGCCTGATCTGGGCAGGAGACCAGAGCTAGGGAAGTGTAGGGGTCATTCTCAGGTTCCTGGTTGCAGTCCCTGCCAGCACTCAGGTCCTAATGGACTCTCAAGGTCTCTCCCTCTTTCTACCACTGTCTACCCAGGGTAGGCATTCTACTCCATTCCCATTTCCCCCAAATAGAACATGGGCCAAATATAGAATGTGAGAATGTAAGAGCAGAAGGAACAGGGAAGCACATAGAACAGGGAATGTCAGGGCTGGGAGGACCCTTAGAATAGAGAATGTCAGAGTTGGGAGGGGCTTCAGAACTGGGAATGTCTGGGCTGAGAGGGCCTTTAGAACTGGGAATGTCAGGGCTGGGGGGGGGCTTCAGAACAGGGAATGAATGTCAGGGCTGGGAGGACCCTTAGAACACAAGATATCTGAAATGGAAAAGACTTTGGACCAAAGGATGTGAGAAAAGAATGTCCAAGTGAAAGCAACCTTAGAATACAAAAGGTAAATTGTTAGAATACATATATGAATACATATATTCATAATATGCGAGTATTCAAGTATAAAAGACTTTAGATCCACAGAATGTGAGAGCTGAAAGGCATTTTAATGATGGAGGTAGAGTTCTGGGCCTGGAGTCAAAAAGATCTAGGTTCAAGTCCTGCCACTGCCTCAATTTCTCCCCCAGAAAAGTGGTGCTAATAATGCCTATAGCACTTATCTTACCAGCGTGCTGTGAAGTCAGAGAAGATGAGGTAGAAAACGGGCTTTTTAAATCTTAAAAGGCAATATCAATGTCAGTCATTTTTATTACAGCAGAATGTCAGTGCCGGAAAGTGCCTAAGACACAACTCTTAGAGACAAAAAAGATTTTTTATGTCATTTAGGTCCCCTCGATATTTTCAAGGATGGGGAAACCAAGGTCCAGGAAGTCAGTGATTTGTCGGAAGACGGTGGAGCTCTGCAGCCCAGTGCCTTTCCAGTTACAACAGTGTCTCTGGGTGGCCCTCCAGGGCACAAGGTGGGAAACTTTGGAGGGATAGGGGAAGTGGGAGTGATGGAACAGGGCCATCCTGAGCCCTGAGCTTTCCCAGGGGCTTGGGATGAGCAGGACCTGGGATTCCATCAGGGTTAGGGGATTTCCAGCGTGCAAACTTCCTCCACCTCCTCAGGTTGGCAACTCCACTGTAATGTACAGGTTTAGAACCACCTGGGGCACTGAGGGAACATCCCTCTCTCCCCAGTTTAGGTAGGGGGATCGAAGGCAGCACTGGAACCCAGGTCTTCGTAACTCCAAGGTCAGGCTTCTATATGCACTACACCATGACCTCTAGGGAAGGATGAACATTTTGGCAATGGGTCCTGCCCTGACCTTCAGGGATGATTGGGCTCCCAACCAGTATGTGTGTCCCAGCATGGGGCATTTCTACTCTCTTGAGACTAGGGGCCCTTCCTCTCTCTGGACCCTCTGAAGAGCTCAGGAAGCCAAGCTCTTGATCCTTAAGAGAGGGCTGGGAAGCTCTTTAACATTGACTTTACATAGTTGCCTGACAGTTTTTTCACACAGCAACTCTTCTCTCCTTCATTCTCACCTGATGGAGAAACTGAGGCCCAGAGAGTTGGCTGGGCTGGGAGGGGTGGGGAAAGGCTTCAACTTTAGGGAAGGAGGTCAGTTTCAGGCTAGAGGCTCAAAGCTAACCTCCCTCTCTCTGCCCTCCCCTCCAATTCTAGTTTTAGCGACCCATCGGTGCCAGCTTGGGGCAGGAGCCAAGAAGTCGTTGTGCCCAGGCAGGCACCCAGCCTAGCCCATGGCTCTCCAAGACACACAGCTGCTCTTTGTCTCTGGGGCACTTATCTAGCCAGAGATCAGGAAGGGGAACCCTAGAGCACTAGCTTCTGGGGCTGCCTTCCTTGGAAAAGCTTGAGTCCCTCCCAGCAGCCTCCCTCCACCAGCCCACCCCTAGCTGGCCCAGCTCCCTCATATCCCTGGGACTGGCCCAGACACAGAAGGAGACAGTCCTTCCTCAGAGCTCAGGCCCTTTGATTCAAATCCCTCTCTTAGCAGGAGGTGGGGAATTAATTCTGAGATCCTGGCTCATGGCACATACCCCACCCTCTACACCCTCTGGCCAACAGGGCACAAAGCACCCTACTTTTTAAAAATGCGCATATAGACAGTAGGGGTGGCTTAGAATGACCTCTAAGATCCTCTTTAACTGTAAGGCTCTCAGGCTGTGATTCTCAGGTTCTGCCCTAGTCCTCAGATTGATTTTCAGGTTCAGTTCCAGCACAATATCTGCCCACAGCTGGTCCTTTAATAAATGCCTGGTACACACAAGATGTTTAATAAATGTTTGTTGAATTCTTGGGCTCTATAAATCCCAAACTGCTTAGTCAACCAATATTTATTAAGCCCTTACTGTGTGCCATGCAAGGTTCTAAGCACTGGAGATATGAAGGCAAAAAAAAAAAAAAAAAAAGCTAGGTCCTGACCCCAGTGTAATGGGAAGATTTGGGTAAACAATTAGGGAGATATATACTATACTCCAAGTAACTGCAAGGGTCCTTGAGGGCCAAAGGGATGCTGAAGGTGCTGAATGAATGCTCATGCAATTGAATTCTTAGTCTCTGGGGCAGTTTCTTTACAGATCTCTCTCTGTCTCTCCGTCCCTCTATTTCCCATCTCTGACTGTCTGTCTCCTCTCTGTCTGTGCCCTGTCTCTGACTGTGTCTCTTTCTCCTCTATCTGTCTCTCTCTGTCTCCCTCGGTCTCCTGTTCTCTCTGTCTCTGTCTCCCTCTCTGTCTCTCTTCCTTCCTCTCTCCCCTCCCCCCAATTTGAGGGGGAGGAAGAAAACACTGAAAGGCTCTTCTCTGCCCATGACCTTACTGGATCTCCGAAACACCCTTCAACGGGCAAGGAGGGCACTGGGATCCTCTGGAGGGCAGGGCAGGTCTTGGCGGTGGGGAGTCAGAGATCTGAGCCCCAGAAGCGAAGAGCTGTGTCCTCGAGTTAGCTCCATGTGCCCCGGCTCCCAGGGCCGGCTCCATCCCTAAGCCTCACCTAGTCAGGGCTGGGGGCACCTGCCTCCGGAGGGAGGAAAGCCTCCGTCCTCCTGTCTAATTAGCAGGACCGTCCCTTCCTCTTCTTCCTCTCCTCCCCTCTCTTCACACCAGTCATACTCCTGGAATCACAGAATGTCGGGGCTGGCAGGGGCCTTAGGGGCTGTCTGGTCCCACCCCTTTCCCCTTTGCAAAACGGGGAAACTGAGGCGGGGAGACGGGAGGGACATCTCCGCGGATACACAACCCGTAGGAACAAGGTCACAGGGCTGGAGGAGGGTGCCAGAGAGTCAGGACAGAGCTGCCGTTACCGGCAGGGTACTCTCGGCGAGTCACTGAATTGTTCTGGAGTCTCAGTTTCGCATTGATGGGACGTTCCAGCTCTAAAACCTATGGTTTCAAGGTTGAAGACTTGAAAGGTAGTCAAGACTTGAACCCAGTGCTCCTGACTCCAACCCTAGCCTTCTTTCTACGAGCCCGACGTGAAACTTGTAGTCGGCCCGCGCATTCCCAGGTCTTGCCGTAGGGGGCCCTCCCTAGGAGAGGCGGCAGGTTCCCCGGGCTCGGGACCCCCACCGAGACAGCGAAGGCGGGGGGTGGGGGGGCCTCTCGCCGAGGCTCTTCCCTGGGCTGGCAGGGGTCTGGGCTGGGACCCCATGCCCCTCTCAGGCCGTGTGCCTCAGTTTCCCTCAATGACACACCTTCCCTTCGATGGGGGAAGGAGATGAGCCCCAGAGGAAACCGAGGGAAAACCTCGCCAGAAGCTCGGCCGCTTCCAGCCCGACCCCGCTCCCCGCCGGCTACCTCGGGGCCAGGACTCGGAGCAGCCGAGCCGGGGAGTCCTTTAAAGCCCTTCCCACTCGACTTCTCGGCGTTCGATTGGCTCAGCCCACCTGTAGAAAGGGACGAGCTTCCTCCTCCTTTCTCTGGAGGCAACTGCGCGGGCTGCCGCCCAAGCCTTACGGATCGACGCAGGCGCAGAACCGACTCTGCCAAAAGGCGGTAGAGCACGGCCTAGCAGGATCCTGGTTGGACTGCCCTGTCCTGCCATCGGGGCCAATGAAACGACGGGATTGAACGGGAGGGTCCTGGCGGGCCGTTGCCAAGGACGACCTTAAGGGGCGGGAACTTGGCCGGACGGAAATGAGGCGGGATCAGGGCCGGAAGCAGGAAGTAGCCTGCGGGACGCAGGACGCGGTGGCGGCTGGTAGCTGTTCCCACTCCCGGTCTCAGTGCACTCCCGAGGCGCGATGGAGAAGCTGCGGCTCCTGGGTCTGCGCTACCAGGAGTACGTGACCCGCCACCCGGCCGCCACGGCCCAGCTGGAGACGGCGGTACGGGGCCTCAGTTACCTGCTGGCAGGTACCGGTCTGACCTCTGACCCCGGAGTGGGGTATGTGGCCTTGGGATCCCCAAGCCCCTCTCTGCGCAGAGACTTGCTAGGCTGAGAGACGGAGACCTCTGAGATTGAGATAGACCCCCAAACTGGGACAGCTCCCCCTCCGAGAGACAGAGAAGCCCCCAGACGGAGAGACAGAGATCTCCGAGGTTGAGAAATAGAGACCCCCAAGACTGAGACAGACCCCGCAGTGAGAGACCCAAATGACAGATTCCTAGACACAAAGACAGATACTCCTCTTACTGACAGAGACACACCCTCAGAGCCTGAGAGACCCCGGAGATTAAGAGATAGAAACTCCCAAGGCTGACAGATCTCCCCGAGACAGAGTGAGAGGCAGGCGCTCCCCTCCCCCACGCACCCCAGTTTTGGAGGCGAGAGCCTAGGGGTGCAAGGTGACCTTGCAGCAGCCCCTCGCTGCAAGGGTCCTCGTGGTCTGCTCCCCCTCCAGCCCTGCCTTGTCTCTCCCAGGTCGCTTCGCGGATTCCCACGAGCTGTCGGAGCTAGGTGTGTATGCTGGGGGGTGGCCCCGCTGGGGGTTGCCCGGGGCTTTGCCTGGAGGGGGAGGCCGGGGGGGGGGTGGGAGTGGGATTGTGGGCAGTGAGGGAGCTCCCCCTCCGAGTTCAGCCTGCCTGGTGGGGAGGTGTGAGGGAGGTGGAGGAACAGGTCTGCCCGAGCCTGGCCCCAGCAGGGTGTGTGTCGCTGCTGGTGGCTCTGGGCTGAAGGTGAGGAGAGGGTTTCCTCACTGGCTGCCCTGGTGCTTCGCAGTGTACTCCGCCTCCAACCTGCTGGTGCTCCTGAACGATGGCATCCTGCGGAAGGAGCTCAGGCAGAGCCTGCCCGTGGTAAGGGGCGGGGAGGGGCCCTGGCATGGGGGAGCCCCGCCCCCCACCCCTCTGACGCCCCTCTCCTCCTGCAGTCGCTGTCCCAGCAGAAGCTGCTGACATGGCTGAGCGTGCTGGAGTGCGTGGAAGTGTTCATGGAGATGGGGGCCGCCAAGGTGTGGGGGGAGATGGGCCGCTGGCTCGTCATCGTCCTCATCCAGCTGGCCAAGTAGGTTGGAGGGGCAGGGGGAGTGATCCAAGGGCACGGCGGGGAGCAGTCCCGGTAGGACCTCTATCCTCCCTGTACCGCTGGCTTCTCCCAGCCCCACTGCTCCCCACCAAGGCTTCTGTCCCTACAGGGCTGTGCTGCGTGTCCTGCTGCTGCTCTGGTACAAGGCTGGCCTCCAGACCTCACCCCCCATTGTGCCGCTTGATCGGGAAATGCAGCTTCGCCCCCAAGGTGAGACTTCTCTTTCTCCCAGCCCTGCTCCCCCAGAGTGTGACCTTGGGGGACCCTTGGTCAGTCGCCTGGCGGAGGGGCTCGAAGGACCCTTAGAGTGCTGAGGGTCAAGGGCCTGTCAGCCGTCTTGGACTCCATGGTGCCTCAGAATCCAGGTTTGGGTTCTGGCTCTCACACCTGCCAGCCAAGGGATTTGGGTCAGATAGTCTCTTTCTCTCTAAGATGGGGGTCATCCTTGGACCCCTGGTTTAAGCAAGTGGCTGTACTGTGTGCAGATAGCTTCTGCCCATCCAGTGAGGCTTTGGGCTCTGAGCAGCAGCAAGCCTCAAGACATGGGATATCTGGCTACTGGGCCTTGTTTTGATCCCTCCTGACCTCTTCTGGCTTCTCCCCCATAGTCACGACGTTGGAACTTTGGACCTGAAAGCTTTAGGGTTGTGCAACACAATTAGTCATGGCTGTGGAGAGCTTTCATTTCCAAAGAAATCTCCATTCCTGCTTTGTTCCAAC
Source organism: Pseudocheirus occidentalis (assembly GCA_028646575.1). Classification (NCBI taxonomy): domain Eukaryota; kingdom Metazoa; phylum Chordata; class Mammalia; order Diprotodontia; family Pseudocheiridae; genus Pseudocheirus; species Pseudocheirus occidentalis. The sequence continues at coordinate 177,492,670 of CM053601.1, read as the reverse complement.
AAGGCCCCCTGAGACGTCCATAGCAGCAAACATTTAATAATAAAAATAGCTAACATTTATAGAGCGCTGTCTGTGTCCAGGCACTGTGCTGGGCACTTGACGGTTCTTTTGTGATTCACTCTTCACAGCAGTGAAGTTGGTTCTGTTATTATCCCCATTTTACAGTTGAGGAAACTGAGGCAAACAGGTCAAAGGACTTGCCTAGGTCACACAGCCAGGAAGCATCTGAGGGCAGATTTAAACTCAAGTGTTCCTGACTCCAGAGCAGCATTCCGTCCCCTGCAACACTCCTGCTGCTTCTTGGTGGAAACCCAAGGTTGTATGTGGTAGACAGTTTCTAGGGACAGTGGATCACTGTCATCCCTCTCCCAGCCCTTAGCACAAGAAAATGGGTCCCTGGCAGATAGCTCAATGGCTGTTCTTCCTGATTCAGTGCAGGCAGTAGCATGAAGACCATGCCAAGTGGAGCCAGGGACTAGCTTGGAGCCCAAGCATTGACACTTGTCAGACTGGTGACCTTCCAGGCAAGAAAACAGAAGCAAAGGCTGGGCCAGGCAGCTCCTCCCTGGCTGTGGCCACCCATGGAGCAGCATCCTTGAGCCTTCTGGGGCCTCCCACCTCCATCGGGATGAAAGGACTCCTGGAAATAAAACCCATGCTCTCTCCATCCTTCCCTCTCTCTGTTGTCCTCAGCTGCTGCTGGCCGGGCTGTGCCTTCACCCTCATCTTCTCTTATCTGTCCTTGCTTCCCCCTTTGACATATTCCTTGAACCCTAAACTCAAGTCTTGGTTGGTTGGTGACTTCCCTAATCCACATCAGCTTCTTGAGACAACTCCCATCTTTTTTCTCTCTCCTTGGTAGGATTTCCTTATGTCTTGGGAATTTCATGCTAGAGACAGTTTCATCTCACCTGGACTAATTTCCCCTGGAGAATTTTCATTCCCATAGTCCTTCCTGTGGCAGTGTGCTTCTTCCAGCCTAGGCTATGGGCAGGCAGGCGCTGTCAGCCTTGTGGATCTGTAGGATGGGGGTTGTTTAGCTCTTCCCCAGAGGACTGAGTTGATGGAATCAGCTGGCATCCAGTGGACACTCCACCTTCATATTTCTGGTGCCCTACGTGTCCTTGTGGAGAGCTGGGGCTAGTTCTCAGACAGTGGTAGAGCATGCATTTTTTGTTCTCTGTTGATCTTCACACAGTGATTAAGGGTCTAGCTCTGTGCTAAGTACTGGGGATACCAAGAAAGACTAAAGCAGACTGTGCTCTAGAAGCTTACCGTCTAAGGAGGGAGACAACACCGAAGTAACTAGGTATAGACCATATATAGAGTGGATGGAAGGGAACTTGGGAGTGGGCCATGGCTGGCTGCCGGGCTGGGGCCTCCTGCAGAAGGGGGCATTGCAGTTGAGGCTGCCCAGAGTGAGCAGAGAAGCCCAGCAGAAATAGACTGGAGACGCAAGAAGGGGCCAGGCTAGGAAGGGCTTGAAACATCAAAGAGGGTTTTATCATTGATTCTGGAGCTGACGAGGTGTCTCTGGAGTATGGAGCTGGGGTGGTCCTGCTTTATAAAGACTCAGTGCTGTGATACCATGTGACTTCTCCCTCCAGGACACCAACTACACTGCTCCCTTGGCCTCTTTCCCTCTGTAGGTGGTGAGCGTGGTGTGGGCAGCCAAGACCGGCCCTACGTGGGGAAGCGGTCCAACCGGGTGGTGCGATCCCTACAGAGCAGTAAGTGGGGAAGCAGCATGGGGGAGGGATGTGCGGTCACTTGGGCTTTAGTTCCATGGTACCCCGCCACCACCTACCCCCCAGGTGCCCACCTGGAAACCTTCCCTTCTTATGGGTGTGACTCTGTGTTCCAGCACCATCCTTGCACTCAAGGCACTGGGGGGCCCCCCAGCAGCAGGAAGGGCATACACACCACCGAGGGGAGGATCTGGAAGCTGGCCCAACCCCCCTGGGGCTGCAGGAGACCATTGCTGAGTCAATGTACATAGCCCGACCCTTGCTGCACTGTATCTGCTGGAGCCCAGGCTGTGGTCGGGGGAGGAGAGGCTGAGGATGGAGGGGGGCTGAGAGGGAGGGCCACTATGTTCAAGAGGACCTTGACCCTTTCACTGTCAGTGCTGAGTTTGGGCCTGTGGGGTCAGCGGTCTTGGAAGCCTTGGCTCCTCTCTGCCGTCTTGGATGTGACCAGGTAAGTATGTGTGACTGGGGTGGCAGCTTAGATGGTGGTAGCTCACTGGGTACAAGTCAGGAAGACCTGAATTCATATCCAGCCTCAGATGCTTCCTCTGTCGCCCTTGGCAAGCCAACTTCACCTCTGTTTGCCTCATCTGCAAAATGGGGAGAAGGACAGCCTCCCAAAGTTGTTGTGAGGACGAAAGGAGAGAGTGAGTGCAAAGTGCTTAGCAGTGTCTGTGCACTAAGCAGGTGTCCCGTGGATGCTTGTTCTTTTCCCCTTCCCTCACTGTACATGTTGCACTTGTCCAAGGACCCTTTCTGGCACATATTCCGCATGTGGTCGTAGAGCCTTCTTTTCAGGGCTTTTAGCAAGTGGAGGCAGCCAGCTCTATGTGGAGACATCTCTAGTTGTTAGGAAGGCTCTTCTTCCTGCGTGCCTCAATCTTCCTCTCTATAGCTTCTTACCATGACTTTTTGCACAGCCCTTGGGGCCAGGCCACAAGCCTAGTTTTCCCTTGACAGTCCCAGACTTGTCTAGGATTCCAGGTGGGCAGGGAGGGCAGACCCCCGTGAGGTCAGTGCCCAGGGGGAGTGGACCTCTTTGGCCATGCAGTTGGATGAGGAGAGCCACTCTTGTCCAGGGGAATCGATGCAGGGAGTGGTGCAACCGAAGGCACATGCCCAGGATGGGGCAGCAGACGGCAGAATGGGGCAAGATAAAAAGACTGGGGCTTAACCTCCTGGCTCTAGCACTGCCTGAGCGTCCTGAGGCAAGGCCCTTTCGTCAACCTGCTGGGCTCAGCTTCGTCATCTTTCAGTTAAGGGTGCTCTGTAAGGTTCCTCAGAGCTCTCAGTCTGAGAACCTGGGTTCTACTCCAGGCACTTAAGATGACTCTTGGTGTGACCATGGGCAAGTCCTCTAACCTCTGTTGAGCCTCAGTTTCCTCATCCACAAAATGGAGTTCATAGTACATGCATTAATTACCTTAGGGCTTCTGTGTGTAACACTTGGAGGGCTCTCAGTGATCCTGCCTTGGCTGCCTCTTCCCTTCCTCAACACTGTTTGGGGGGGAGTCTTCATTCGTGTCAGCAAAAGTAGAGTCCTTGGCCATAATGGAATGGGGAGAGGGCCATGTGGGAGAGAGGGTAAAGAAGCCAATGCAGTGGGTGAGAGACTGTTTGGAGACAAAGAAATGCAGACAAGTGGAGGGCCTCCATGTGCTGGGGAACACAAAGAGACACAAATGAAAGTGGCTTGTGCCTTCAGGGAGCTTCCAGAAGAGTGGGGGGTCAGCACAAGCTTCACAGAGGAGGCTGCTCCTGACATGAGCCAGTCCATTACAAGCTTTGAGAGAGGAGGGTTTGGTTCATTCTTGGTATTTGCTTAGCACAGTGGCAATTAATAAATGTTTGCTTATTGATTGGAGGAAGAGAGGTTTTTGGCCATTGGAGATAAGCAAAAAATGTGTATTAGCATAAGGGATAAGCCTCTTTGAATACACAGACTCCAGCATTTCAGGCCTGACCCTGCCTTCTTGCTTCCTTCCATCCACAGCCTAAGTCTGCTGAGTGACAAGAAGGGGCTGACGCGGAGAGAGCGCCTGGAGCTCCGGCGACGGACCAGCCTGCTGCTTTACTATCTGCTGCGCTCCCCCTTCTATGACCGTTTCTCTGAGTAAGGGATTCTTGGGGTGGGCCAGGGGGGCTGGGTGATATGTCACCTTGAGGGATCAGTGTGCACCCACAGAGAACTGAGCCACCAGCTTCGATTTGTGAAGGATTGATGTCCAGCAGGAGGAAGCCGGTGCAGGGGACACAAGGGGACTGTGGGGGCAGGGGCAGGAGCAGGAGGAAGCCAGGTGGCTGAGGGCTTTGGTTTTCAAGCCCAATTGGAAAAGAGAAGGAGGAGAGGAGGAAAAAGGATGGCTGCCAGTGTGTGCAGGACAGTACAGAGTCAGAGGTGCTCAGGTCTCATTTCCATTGCTTTCTCTGTCAAGGAAGATTACCTTTGTGTCCTGAAAGGACAGGCCCAAAGAGGCTAAGTAGGGAGCTGATACCAAAAAAAGAGCCTCCTGCTGCCCTGGGGGAATTCATCACAGGAGGAACCAGAAAAACCACATCCTTCCCAGGCCTGGTGTGGCCACTGAGCCCTTAAACAATTCTAAAGAACGGTTCAGGTGCTGCAGGCTTGGGTATGGGCAGCATTTATTTAAAATGAAGGGAAGATGGTCTCAGCTGGAGGCCAGTGAGCTAGATTTGACCAGCAGAATTCTAGACCCTTTTAAAGAGCCTGGGAAGGAAGGCTGGATCTGGAGAACTCTGTCATTGACCCACCTCTCATTCAGGAGGGCTAGGCTCTTTCTGCAGTCCTTGTGCAAACATCCCATGTGACAGCACAGACAGAGCCACTGAGAGCTGGGCTCTTGGCTGAACTCAGAGATGGCTAATGGCTCAGTGGCCCACTTGTAAAGGCTCAGGTGTCCAGACCTGCCAGTGACTCCAAGCTAGAACTGCTAGGAGCTCAGAGAGCAGTAGTTCTTAGACCAGATCGGAAAGTATTTCTGTAGGCGAGGCCACTGAGGAAGCAAAAAGGCCAAGTCTCACACTTGGACTCCAGGCATCAATCTCTCAAAGACAGAAAGGCCGGGCAGATAGTTGTCTGAAGATGTTGGGGCTTTAGTGAGATGGCCTCAGCGTAGTCCATAGATATCCTGCAGAGCTCCCATAATCATGAGCTGCTCCCAGAGACAGCTCACTTCCAGACAGGAGGAGGTGACAGGCCCAGCATATTCCCAGCTGATGGGTCACATCACATCCAGAGAGTTGGTCAGGTCTTTGCTTCAGTTGAAGAAGATAGAGCCCAGAGGACAGCATCCAGTGTGGTAGAGAACTAGGGGTCCCTGCTCAGTAAGGACCAGTTGAAGAGAAGAAAGGACTCGGGGTGAGCTGCTAATTGTTCTAGTGTATCTGAAAGGCTGTCACACGGAGGAGGAATTAGATTAGTTCTGCTTGGTCCAGAAGGGAGAACTAGGAGCAGTGAGTAGGAAGGGTTTGGGAGAAGGAACCACCTAACAGTGAGAGCCTTCTCGGCATGGGCCGAGGGGCTGGGCTCCCCTCCTTGGAGATCTTCCAGGAGAGGATGGGCAGCCGCTCAGTGGGTTGTGTTGTGGGGGTGATGTTGGGCAAGATGGCCCCAGACCTTCCTTCCCGCTCTGAAATTCTGCGATTCCTTCCTTTTCTTCCTTTCTTCAGTGGCTAAAGCAGGCAGCATTTTATGCAGTGCAGAGCCAGGTTCCATAGAGGACACTGTCAAAAGAATTTTGGTAACAGCATAGTGTGCCAAGAAGTCCCGTGGCCTGGGTTCGAGGCCCCACCGGGCTGTTTGCTCTGTATATGACCCTGGGCACAGCACAGCGCTTTTCCCCCCTTGTCTGTATTGCTGTTACTCTGAGTCTCAGTTTCCTCACAGCAAAGTAAGAGTGCTGATAGTCCTGGCTCTCCCTGTATCCCCAAGGAGTCAGGAGAATCCGTGTAAGTGTTGCTGTGGTCATTGCTTCTGCTCCAGTGGGTCCCTCAGCCCCACCCAGGAGAGCCCTGCTGAGCCAGAAGGGCTTTGAGCCCAGGCCCGAGGTCATTCCTGTAATTAAGCCGGCATTGGTTGATCGCTGGCCCTTCGTGGTGCTCTTGGGACTGATTCGCCCACCCTGGTAATGAGCTCCATTTGGGGCCCAGCGAATTTGAGATGCCTGTGGGAGCTGACAGGTGGATGTCACTGAGCACATTGAGGTGTTTAATAAATATTCATTGATTGATTGATTACAAATTTTCAAATGAAATAGTTCCTTCCCTTTAGGACCTTTCAGTTGAACAATCTTTCTGTAGCTAATTAAATAGAAAATAGATGCAAAGTGATTTGCCAGATACCTTTCCCTAACGAGAGGGAATCAGGAAGAACCTGGGCTAGGAGGCAGCACAGCAGCTGGGCCTGGAAGGGATCTGGAAAGTGTAACAGTGGGAATGAGGAAGAGGGCATTTCAGGCAGGAGGGACTGCCTGTGCAAAGGTGTGGGGGCAGGACATGGAGCTGTAAGCCAGAGGAATGGGGAAATAAGTTTGGAATGACACACCAGAACCATATTATGAAAGATTTAACACCAGACAGGAGAGTTTCAGTTGTATCCTGGCGGCACGTGGGAGCCACCAAGCCTTCCTGAGCAGCAACGGCATGGGCAGACTTAAGCTTTAAGGAGATCCAGTGGTAGCTGAATGGAGGAAGCATTGGAGATCAGGAGGCTTTGGCGTGGGTCCAGGTGGGAGGTGAGGAAAGCCTGAACCCGGGTGCAGAGAAGGGGATGCCATGCGAGATGCTGGAAAGGCCAAAGTGAGAAGATTATGCCGCTAATGGTGCATGGGGGTGAAGGAGAGGGCAGAGTCAGGGGTAACTCGGAGATTTAACTTGACAGAAACAAGGCATCTAGGCAGAGAAGTAGGTGTGGGGGAAGGTAATGAGCTCCATTTGGGGCCCAGTGAATTTGAGATGCCTGTGGGAGCTGACAGGTGGATGTGCTCAGCAGACAAGAGATGTGGGTCTGGAGCGCAGGGGAGATGGTGGGGAGGCTTTGGGTAGCTCTGGGTGTCTTCTGCATAGAGATGATCATTGATCCCTTGGGAGTGGATGGGATCAGCAGGTGAGAGGGTGTAGACAGGGAAGATGGCCCAAGACAGGTCCTGGAGACATGAGGCATGTACGGTGACCCACCAGAGGAGAATGAGAAGGAGGTCAGGTTGGTGGGAGAACCAGGAGATGGAACGTGGAGCTAGAAAGACTCTTCCGAGTCCTTTGTCCAGTTCCCTCGTTTCACAGAGATCACATCAGCAATGAGTTAACATATGGTAAATAGCAATAGTAAATGAATTAAACTCAGATCCCTGACTTCAGATCCAGCGCTCTTTGTGATGGACCACAGTGCCTCTCATAGGTTTCTCAGGAAGGATGAAGACTAAGTAGAGTTCTTTGGCTTCAGCAATTAAGACTTTGGAAAGAGCAGTTTGGACTGAGCTGTTGTTGTTTGTCCTTCCTTCTGGAAGAGGACCACAATATCAGGGAGGTGAAGCTGGGACTTGGCAAGAGAACTGGCTTTAAGTGAGGCAGGGCTCCTCCCGAGCCGTGTGGGTCTGGGGGCCAGGCGTAGATCAGGATGTCTGGAGGTGACCCCAGGCTGAGCAGAGCTGTCGGAATCTAGACTGCAAGGGCTTATGTTGTGAGCAGGAGGTGACGAGCTTGGGTGACATTCTCTAGTTTGGCTGGGAAGTGGAGGAGAGAGAAGACACCATGGATTGATGGCAAGATTAAATGAAAGTTTTTGGAAATGAAGGTACTTTGAGCATATTAGAAGACAGCCGGGAAGAAGCCGACAGATGGAAGATCAAAGACTGATGAGGGGGGTTATGGAAGGGACAGACTCTCATCAGAGATGGTGGGGAGGGATCCCTGGGCCTGCTGTCCAAGGAGTAGCCTTGCTAAATTGGGAGGATCTCGTCACCTGATTGGCCACAGAATGTTGGATTTTTTGGCCACTGCAGCAACACTCAAAGACCATCTGCCAGTTCATCAAGGAGGTGCCATCTGCATCAGTGGAGGGTGTGCCCACACTAAAAATATCCATGACTCTTTTGAATACTAGAATGGATTATGATGCACAGTGCTTCTGAGGGTGGTCATTACTGTTGTTGTTAGGTGGACACCACCTAGAAAGCATCTGATCAGAATTAACAGGCAGGTGATCCCCAAAGGAGAAGAGGAACCCAGCAAGTGGAGAGATGGAGTAAAGGATGTGGACAGAGTGGCCAGGGTCCAGACCGGGGAGGGCTTTGGGAGGATGTATATGAAGGGCTGTCATGTGCAAGAGCGAATGGATCTGTCCTGCTTGGCTCCAGAGGGTTGGCCCAAGAGCCACTGAGTGGAAATGACAGAGAGGCCTGTGACACTGGATTTCAGGGAGAATTGCCTAGTGAGTAAAGCCAGCCCTGAGTGGAGTCGACTATTGGATTAGAGGCCTGGAGGCAGACTGGATGACCACTTGTGTTTGTTATAGTTGGAATGGTTATGGAGGCAGGGGCTGGAGGTCAGTGGTCCCTGAGGCCCTTTCTAGTGCTGAAATTCTGTGGTTCTGAGTTGGGGTCTGTTCTGGTTCATCAGCTGCTGTGGCCATAGTCATTGAGCATTTCTGAAGCACCTACTGTGTGGCAGGTAAGAAAAGAGGGGGGGACCCTCTGTCTGACCTATGTCACAAGTAGAGAGTGGAGCTCCCAGATGGCTCAGGGGTCAGGGGTGGAGCTTTCCTTCTGCTGGCCACACAGTGACCAATCTCCACTCAGGATTGACCACATGGGCTAGCCTTAGCCAGATGCCTTTCAGGTTACTTCCCTCTGGCTCTCCCAGTCCAGTGCTGTGTGCTTAGAGATGAAGCTCCCCCAATACAAAGAAGAACTTGGTCAGCTCTGCCTCTCACTGACCTTGAGCGACTTCTCTCAGTCTTCTGTGACATGAGGATCATAATCCCTGTGCACCCTCCCTCCCTCCCTCCCTCACATAATTCTTGTGGGTTGGCTTCAGGTGCTTGGACTGGCTTTCCTGCAGGGGTGCTCACACACTCGCAAGTGCTCCAATACCCTGGTAACTTGTGTAGCTGGGCTTAGACAGTCCAGACCTCATGGGAGAAGCCAGAATCCCACATTTCCCTCAAAGGGCAGGAGTTGGGGTGGACCTTAGAGCTGCAGGGGTATGGGGAGAGGTGTGGGAGCCACAGCAGAACAGGGGCAGGAGCAGGCGAGGGGACAGGGGAAGCCTTGTTCTAGGAAGCTACTGTCTTGTCCCACTGATTCTGAGTCCAAATCTACCAGGCATCCCGGGCCAATCCACCAGGCATTTATCAATAACCTGTTGTGCAAGGCACAGTGGGACAGAGACAAAATGAAAATCAGTGCCTGCCTTCAAAGAGCTTCTGTTCTACTGGGGAAATACTTCATGAAAACAGAGAACTCTCTAGAAATATCTACACAGATTATAAATCTATAAATACAAATGCATATGTACACATGAGACAGAGGGGACAGATCATGAATGAATGTGAGGTGATCGGACCAGCAACCAAGAGGAGTTCCCAGGGCAGGCCTGTAGGAAGAACAAGAAGGGCTCTGAGAAGTAGGAGGGGTCCCAGATCTGTGCAGAAGACTGCTTGCTAACATCGTTTTCAAGTGCAATATCACCTGTTTTAGTGTATTTTTAAAAATATTTTGTTAAGATCATTCCCAGTTCCATTTTAATCTGGTCGCTCTTGCCTGTGCAAAGACACAGATATGGAAGACCAAGTAGGGAACAACAGAGAGACCGGCCACTCTGGCTAGGAGGCTTTCCTCCGTCCTTTGCTTTGGCTTATCCCTTTGAAGAAAGGAGCACTGGTGGTTACGCTTGGTAGTGGATATAAAAGGCAAAGTTGAAAGCTAATGACTGGGTGGCTGAGTAAAGTTCTGGATGGAGGGATTAAGCCAGAGCCAAGGTCATGTTCCCACTGTCCCTCCCTCCCCCGCTCCCAGCAGAATCCTCCTTCCTCTAGCAGGTCCCATTGTGTTCTGTTCCCCAAAGTCACTTTGTACCTTCAGAGTTAGGAGCCTCCTTGACTCAAACATTTATTCCCACGGTCCCCTTCAGCCTCTTCCCTCACTGTCTTTCCATCCAGGGACAGGATCCTCTTTCTGCTGCGGCTGTTGGCTGACTATGTTCCTGGCGTTGGCTTGGTTACCCGTAAGTATCGGGACGGGGAGTGAGAGAGGAGCCAGCCAGATGGCTCCCAGCAGCTGGGTATTCCTGTTGAGTTCAGGGGTTCTGATGAGCAAGAGCTGAGATGAGAGACTCCTTGAGTCTGGACCTGTTAACAGCTCCCAGGTGGCTGTTGAGAGACCAGGAGTTGGTGGGCCTCTGGTGGCTGGAGAGTAGCAGGGTACAGATGAAATGAACTAAGTTGGAGGGGGTAGCCATGGAGGGCAGGGGAAGGAGCCTGGAATGATGTCAGCACTCTCCAGGCCTTGACCCCCCTCATTCTTTCCCTCTCTTTTCAGGGCCACTGATGGACTACTTGCCTGCTTGGCAGAAAATTTATTTCTACAATTGGGGCTGACAGGCCATCCAGGGCTGAGGAGGAGGGCTGCTGAGAGGGTGGGGAATGTGGGGGGCATGATCTGCTGCAGGATCAGGCAGCCCATCCCTTCAGCCCCTCAGCTCCTCTGTCCTCTAATAAAACTGGCCCCTAGTGATGCTCCTAAGCGTGTACCCTCTGTGCCCCCACAGTGGGGTGAGCTCAGGGCTCTACAGAGACCCCAAACCCAGCCAGCCATCTCAGGAACTGGAATCACTGAGCTCACTGGGGCTCCATAATGAATGGCCACCTGTTCTACTCAGCACAGCCCCTGGGCCTGCCCTACACTACAGTGCCGCCCCTCTTAACAAACCTGCAAATGAGGCTCCATCATGTGCAATTAGCTTTGTTCAAAATCAAGAAGCTTCTAATCCCTGGAAAGTAGAACTGTTTTCCCTTCCAGCCTCAGGACCCCCTTTGGTCAGGGTTTCCTGTCGAAAGTAAATAGGGAGGCTCTTGGTAGAGCTGGAATATGGTCAGAGGGAGGCCTCTGGCCTCCAGACTCTCCCCTGTCCAAGTCTTTAATCTTTCCTCCCCAACTCAAAAATAAGAAAAGGCTTCACTTTCACAATGAACACCTTTGACTGCTAATTGTTATCAATGGATTGTATGAAAGTGTAGGTGGGATGCTTACCTCATTTGCAGATGACAGAACTGAGAAGAGTAGCTAACCTGTTTGCCAGTCAGAATCTAAGCTAGCTCAAGAACTTGGGCCAAATTCTAAGATGACCTATAATGAGATTAGGTATAAAGTCTGGCGCTTGGGTTCTGAGAATCAGTGGCACAAGCAGGTGTCTATAGACAACTCATGTCAAAGATGATTCAGTAAGCATTTGGGAGGGAGATCTCAGAGCGTGGGCCAACCTCTTCGTTTTGCAGATGAGAAAACATTGGGAGGTCCGAGGATAGAAATACAGCTTCCATTCTCCTAGAGGAATGAACTGATGAGAAAATCCTCCAGCAAAACCAATGGCTAAAAAATGCCTGGGTCAAGTGCAGAGAGATGGGAGGCAGAGGGGCTTTGCTGGAACACTGTGAAAGGATTGGGAAGGCAGGGCCTTCAGGCTTGAGCTTATGGCTCCTGTTGACGCTGGGTGGGTGGGGGCAGCATGGAAGGGTTTTGAACAGGGAAATGGCATGACCAGTTCTCTGCCTCTGAGTTTGGCTTAGAAAGGGGAAAGATGGAGATGTGTGGAGATTCACTGGGGATTTTAAAAATGATCCCTCAGCTTTCGTGTCTGTAAGTTAATGTAAGGGCATCACTAGGATGTGGAGGTGAGATGGGCCAGAGTGAGCAGCTGATTGCATGGAGAAGAGAAAGGAGAGGATGCCTCCAGGCTGTAAACTTCTGCTGAAGAGCCTCCTTCAGCAGAAACAGGGAACAAGCAGAGGTGGGTTAAGAAGAAATAATGGGTTCTGTTTGGGAGGTAATTCAAGAGGTCTCAAGATGTGTACAGCAGGCAGTTGGATGAGTAACGCGTGATTAAATTGAAAGGCTTTATAGCATTGGGAAGTATTTTCCCGGGCATACTAGAATGCACGGCAATTGCTGAGATCTTCAAGGATGAGAGTATAGAGAGAAGGGCCTGAGACAGGCCTGGGGAAGAACCACATAAAGGGGGCCCAAGATCGGTGACGTTCAAGCCAGAGACTAAAGAGCAGTCACATGTACAGAATTAGGAGAATCATAGGAACCAAGCAAAGAGTATTCAAGAAGACAGCACTGGTGGCTGAGCAAAACATTTGATTTAGCCATTGAGATCATTGGTGGTTTCAGTCAAGTGATGGTATCTGGAACCAGCGGGAAGAGTGGGTGGAAAGGTGCTAGAGACCATGAGTAGATCCTAGGATTAAACTATTTCCTTGAGGAGCTTGGCTGTGAAAGGGGGGAGAGTCACCCCTTGTTTGTTAAACTCAAGTATAAGCCTTTGCTAAATGCTTGGAGATCGGTAGTGTGAAGGTCAAGTCCACAGTGCCCTGTTCTGGGCTACTAAGAATGGACCTGAATGTGTCCCTGGGAACCGAGGAAAGAGGCAGCAAACAGAAGGAGAGAGAAGACCTGATTAATAGGGTGAGCCCTACAGGAGTTGGGGAAGGATAGCACTGATGGAATGAAGAGAGGGTAGCCTTGGCAAGGAGAAGGACCATTTCTTCCAAGGTGGGAGTAAGGAGGGGACTCCTGTCAGATAAAGTAGGAGGTGAGTATGTATGCTGAGAGGAGACGGGGGCTTGGGAAAGAAGGAGAAAATGCACAAGTGACATGGCACCGTGAAGCAATCTCTCCAGTGGAGATTGTCTTGGACCTGGTCAGCTAGGTGGTATGTCTTTTTCCAGTCATCTGGGGAGTCTGATCAGAGAAGGCAGATGGTGAGACAAGGAAGTCAAGTGTGGAGGACATTGTAGTTGAAGGGGTCAAGGCTGGGAAGAGCATGGATGAGCCCTGAGCTGGGCAGTGGGGATGCAGAGAAAGAAGTCAGTCCCCGAGCTTGAGGGGCTCAGATGGAAATGCCCCATGGGCCTTGGGCTGCAGAGTATCTCCACTGGCAAATGCCTGTCAGTCTCTGACGTTGATAGAAAAATCATGCCAGAACAGGAGCAGAGGTTGTGGTGAGGAAGAGTTTAGGAGGAGGGGTGATTGTGATGGGCATTTCAGAGTGCCAAATGCCGGAGAGCGACAGCACAGTTACAGATGCTCATTTTGAGGTTGGAGGTCGTAGGATCTTAAGGTGGTTGATGAATAGACTGAGGAAGACTGAAGACCCCAAGAGGGCCGTTTTGGGGTTGTAAGGAGAGACTCTGAACGAGACGTTTACCTGGAGAAAAGAGGAGGGATGACTTGGAGGACAGAGATCACTACAAGAAGGACCATGGACCAGATGGCATCCACAGTGGAGCGACCCTCAGAGGATGGCAGAGTACACTTCATTTGCTGAGGGACTCAGGAGGAGCCAGCCCTGGAAAGCATGGCAGTGTCTTCCAGAGAGAAAGCCAAGTTTCCTTGAATGCAATAAGACAAAAGAGCATGAGAAGGAATGATAGAAGATAAGGAAAGTGTATTCCGGATTGGGGGGTGAGTAGAGTTCCTGTGAAACATCTGGGGGTTCCAGGGAATGACCATATGAGCATGAATCAACACTGTGTGATAACAATCAAATATTAGTTCAGTTCAAAAGACTATTAACTGTTTCCTGTATGCCAAGCACTGTTTTAGGTACTGGTGATAGAAATGCTAAAATGAGACCAGGAGACACCGTGTATATTCATAAGTATGTGTAAAACCGAAAGGTGCAGGGCCTGAGATTTCACTAGTGGGGAAGCTTCCTCTGCCTCAGCAGGCCCCCTCCTCGCTACACCTGGGTTTGGGTGCCTTGCAGGGGCGTGGGGGAAGCTGAGGTCACAGACCTGCCTCTTGAGTCTAATGTCCCTCATTACACTAGGTTGCCACACAGCAGGGGGGTTGAGAGCAAGGCTTGGAAAGGCCTTTGAAGAGTATAGTCAGACAGTGGGGCAGAACATAAGGGGTTTCTCCAGGTTTTTGACTGGGTCCCCCAGTTTTAAGTATAGGAGAAACATTTAGCTCAGGTATGTACCAGAGAGGCATCAGGAGGGCACAACTGACCCTGGAAGACCTGCCTGCTTGAATCTCTTTTCTGTGTCATAGGTAAAATCTGAAATAATTGAGGAGCAGATTTGAGCTTTTGAGAATATCGATTTATTAACCAGTGTAGGCCAATTGCATAATAAATTGGGACCAGGCCTCATCAGCTTGGTACTGGACACCAGGGAGATATATATATATATATTTGTACTAAAAGCAAACCGTGAACGGTATAAAAATGGGGATACAAAATAAGATAATCTGATTTCTAATTGGAGGAAAGATTAGTGGCTTTCCAAGTTGGGAGGGGAGAGTGAACAGGTGCAGTTCCCTGAAATCAGAAAAAGAGGAGTCCCATTCCCTTGGAGTGTCTGTAAACAAAGGACCATGGGAACAATGACTAGTAACCAGTACTAGGCCACTTTTCAGAGAAGAGATTTACAATTGTGAGAAAATTCCTTGCATTGGTCTTTGGATCTGGCTGGGTTTCTGCTTGGGATGACCTAGGTCCTGGGTCCTGAGTCAGTGGTCTCTAAACAGCAGGTAGAAGTGGTCCGACTTTCCAGCTAGGCAGGGCAGGTTCAAACGATGACCAGGCCCACAACTGAATAGAAAGGGAACTGAACCAGAGCCAGAATTGAGTCACAAGATGGAGTTGGTATGGGTCACTCAACTCCCACGATTCTCATGCAGCTTTCCCAAGGAGGGCTCGTCCTTATCCAGTGCTAGGGAGCTCATTACTCCTTTCTTTTTCAGGGCAGTTCTAGGTGTGTGGAAGTCCTTTTAAAATAGTGAGTCAACATCTACTTCCTCCCAGGCTGGAGTCAGAAAGACCTGAGTTCAAATCCAACCTCAGACACTAGCTGTGTGACCCCCAGACAAGTTGCCTCTCTGCCTCAGTTTCTGCATCTGTAAAATGGGAACAATAACCACCCGCCTCCCAGGGTTGGTTTGAGGACCAAATGAGAGAATTGTAAAGTGCTTAGCTCAGTGCCTGGCACATAGTAGGCCCTTTATACATGTTAGCTATTATTATAAGTTCTTATAATTTAGGTACTGGTGATAGAAATGCTGTAAGTTCTCCAGGATAGGGTGGTTCTCACAGTTCTGTCCCTTCATCCAAGTCCTGTACTTCTCTGAATTCCCTGTGTCCATTTCGTTTTGTGATGCAGTGATTTTCCATTACATTCATGCACAGAAGTTGTTCACAAAAACCACATACAGATTTCAGTCAAAAGCCATTTCTTTATCATCAACCCTGTGCCAGGCACTGTGCTAAACAGTGAGTCTACAAAGAAAGGCAAAAGTCCTTGCTCTCGGGGAGCTCCCAGCCTAATGGGAAGGACTGGGGCTCCAAACAGGGTAACAGATCATTAACAGGGAAGGCACTAGCACTAGGAGGATCTTCCTGCAGAAGGCAGGATTTTAGCTGGGCCTGGAAGGAAACCAGAGGGCAGACGTGAGGAGGGACAATATTGTAAGCATGGGGAATGGCCAGTGGGGATGCCATGAGTCAGGAGATTGGATTCAAGGGAGCAACAAGGATGCGGGTGTTGCTGGATCCAGAGTACATTGGAGGGGACTGGAAAGATTTTTGGTGAGTTGGGAAGTGGGTTAGGAAGGGCTTTGAAGGCTAAGCTGGATTTTACATTTGATCCTGGAGGTGATAGGGCCTGAGGTTTATTGAATGGGGTGGGTACTAGGGGGACACCATGGCAGCCAGTGACCTGGTCTGACTACTTTAGGAAGAGGAATTCTTGCTTGCCTAACGTGAAGGCAAGCATTCTCTTTGTTTTCCAGTTTTTGCTGCTGCAAAGAGTGCTCCTAGGAGGCCTTTTTCTGTCTTCCTGATTCTGAGCTCTTTGGTATATCTGCCCATTACTGGACATGTAGTTTATCAGCTTTTCTCATGTAATTCCAAATTGCTTGCCTTAAAGGTTGAACCAGTACATCAGTCCCCCAGCAATGCTTTTAGTGTGCCTGCCTTACCCCAATCTTTCCCTATAGCTACCACTTGTTAGTCCTAGTTATAACCTCAGAAGCCCTTGCCACTATGAATTCCATTCACATTCAGGTATTTGAGATGATCTCATGTTCTCCACACACAGCCAAATTTTCTCTTCAAGCTGACCATCTCCAGTTCTGCCTCTGCCATGATGCCCAGTCCCATTTCTGTTCTGGTCCCCCTTCACTGGCCAAATGGCATGACATGTGCAGACAGCATCCACTACCTTCTGCACATAGGACCAGGATGGGGGACACCTTAGAGCAGCAGTTCTCAGCCTGTGGATCACAACCCCTTTGGGGGTTGAACGACCCTTTCACAGGGGTCACCTAAGACCACAGGAAAACACATATTTCTGATGGTCTTAGGAACCAAGACATGGCTCCTCTATCTGTCTCCAGGTGGGTCCACCCACGTGCAGATACTCCCACGTACGAGTTAATATTAAAGGGCTGGTACATGAGGAAGGTTGAGAACCATTGCCTTAGAGGATTCACTTCTGACAAACTACGTGCCCTTTCTTGGAAAAGATGCTGAAATGGCTCAAAAGGGAAGGGGAGAAGATTAAGACTCTCTTACCATCTTGAAAGCTTTGGATTTGAAGATTTGCAAAGATTTTGATTTGCCCAGAAACTAGAGGAGGGATTTTTAATCTTGGATGCCCCCCCCCAAAAGCCAAAACCAAGACAAAAGAACAACAACAAAAAAAACCCACTTCAACTGCTAACTGAAATTTGGCATTTTCTTTAATTATAAATTTAAAACTTTCTGAGGAGCTCATAGGTTTCACTAGACTGCCAGAGGGTCTGTGCTATAAAGACAAAGACCACCCCAGGTGGGATGGTGGCCTTCTGAGGTGAAGGCGCCTTCTGGTGACACAGTTGAGACGTAAGAAGAGAGGAGGTTGTAGGATTGTTCAGAGGGAGGGGAAAATGCTGCTCCTGCTCCTGCTCCTGCTCCTGCTCCTGCTGGGGAAGAACCATCTTTTCTCCTGCATTGGTTCCTCTCTGGGCCATCCTCTGGAAATTGCTGATGAAGTAACTGTTTGGTATCTGAATTTCTGGGAATTTGCTGCCCTAAAGATTTCCAGAAAATATCCCCAAACATCCTATGTGTTGGGCATGTCTCTCAAGTTGGCACAGGAAAATAAGTCTGGTAGGGTTTGGAGTCCAGAGCCCTGGATTTGAATCCTGCCTCACTGACTCTACCACCTGACTTTGCGGTGGCACTTTGGGTGAGCCACTGTCCTCATGTGTAAAACGGGAACAGATCCTTGTGTTGTCCCTTCTCCAGAGCCACAAGGTGCAGTTTTCTCTCTGGGACAAGAGGTTCATAAAGGTCCCTTGAGGGGTCCAGTGGTTAGCCTCCTAATTATTTTTACTAACTAGGTGCTAAATGCTTATAATCCCAATGACGGTAGTCCTCATTTGGGGGAGGGGGGGTCTGACAGCTTCCCTTCTCACCTCTCACAGATATGACCCCAGGCATTAGCTCCTTTTCCTCAGTGTGGTAGCTGAGGCCCAACCACAAGCTGGGGGTCACAAGATATGAAAGGAATTTTGTTGCCTTCTCGAGGAGGACCAGAGACATCCCAAGGGTGATGTCTTGACTTGGGCATTTTACATCTGTGGGGAAAGGAGTTAAAGTCCTCTGGTATCCTTATGTGACAGCTCTTCTTTGGGAAGGCCCAGTGTTGGGGATGGGATGGGGACGGGGATAGGGATGGGGGAGGGTAGCCCAGGATGCTTATGGGCAAGAAATGGTGGGAACTTCCAACAGTGAGGCACCCTAATCCAGTTTGGACCACTCCCAGTCCCCCTAGTCCTCCAGGTCTGGCCACTCCTTCCTCCCTGACCCTAAAGCCCAAGCCTGGTTTCTGTTCCACAAGGGCAGGTCCTAGACTGACACAGAGCAGTGATAAACCCAGTGAAGGTCTGATGCTTAGTGGTGGGCAAAAAATTCTATGCTTGTCTTACCTCCTGTGCCCAGGAACCTAGTGCATCCATACTAGAAGAGATGCCTGGCTCCACCTTCCCCAGGCTCCAGGGGAAGTCACTATTAGAGGTCCTGCTTCCTCTAGACTTGTAGCTGTTTCATCCGTTGACTCTTGGCTGGGGAGAGGGCCCTGAATTCTGATGTGTGTGTGTGAGCTCTGGTCACCTCTCTAATTACAGTCCAATAAATTCACAGGTTTATTGGAAGATGCTTTGCCAGCTGTTAAGTAAGTACCACAGAAACCTGAACCAATAGAACAGGGTTGGGGCAGGGCTATAGAACTACTTCCTTTGTGAGGTCATCCTATCCTTGTGTGTTCCATAACTCTTCTGGGAGAAGGGGGCTGGCAGATCTGAGTACTGGGGAGACTTCTCACCATGCTAGGGTTCCTGGGCTCTAAGATTGGGGTGTGGCTCTTTTTCCTCATCCTGGTAGCTGCATGTACTCAGCCTCAGAGGTACCCCTGGGGCAGGGTGGCCTGCACCATGGGGCAACACCAGGTTTTAGCTCCAGATTTGGGTGTTCTCAGACAGGACTCCAGGAGTAAGCTCCTGGAACCTGGTTCAAGTCAGTCTCTCATTCGGGTAGAGGTCCTGGACCCTTCTGCCCAGTTTCTTGATACCAGCAAGCAATGCTGGTTTGGGTTGACCTCTTGTTCTGGACTTGAAGGGTAGGGCCTGAGTTTGTAGGTTGGGTGGGGGGCTCTGTTTCCCTGGGGGATTTGTCTTTTCTCCATCCTGGGGCCTTCCTTCATTCCTCACTCATCTCACAGGCATCAGCGGTCCCCCGTGCCTCAAGAGTTAGACGCCATGGAGCTCCCCAATGGCCTGGTGGATGGTAGGATCTCATTTCTCTTCTGTCAGGTCTTGGGATGGGTTTCCAGGGTGAGGTAGAAGTGCCCCTGGAGGGATGAGGATACCTGACTCCAGTCTCCTTCTCATTAAGAGGCATCAGGACATAGTGAATGAGAAAGAAGGGTCTGGACTCAGAGGCTCTGGCTTTGAATTCTGGCTTGACTCTACGACCTGTAGGACCTTGGGGCAAGTTACTTCCCTCTCTGGGCCTCATCTAGGGGACTTCTATGGGTCTTTCTTTTTAGTGCTAAATACTGTAATTCTACCTAAACCCAAACCAGCTGCCCCTAGCTCCCCCACCTCCTTCCCTCTCCCTTCAGATTATGGGATCCTTCCCAAGCACCCAGGACCTCGACATGTGCATTCCTTTCTCTCCGGAATCCAGAAGCGCAAGCGAGATGGGCCAGATTTGTCTGAGTACTACTTCGAAGCCCCCCCAGTGATGAGAAAACCCTATAAAATTATTGTCTAGACTGACTTGAGGAGTGAGCTTCCTGGGTTGGGGGTATCCACACACCCAGCCACACTCGAATGCATGCACACAGACACATGGACATACAGACACCCCACCGCTGAGACACCAAGCAGGCCCTACAGGAAATGGCACTTTAATAATGGTTGCCAGATGGGCCAAGATGCAGCTGCAGGAAGGCCCTGAAGGGGCCTGGAGGAGATGGTTTTGCCCACTTCTCCCTGCCCAGGCCAAGGGGGGCCCAAGCTGCCATCCTCCTGCCAACACAAGAGGCCCTGGGCTACCCATGTCACCCTTGGGTGCCCTAACCCTGTCAAGGGACCTGCCTGCCAGGGAGTAGGAGAAACTTCCCCTTGTGCCATGGAAGGCTACAGGTGTAGAGAAAGCCCTGAGGGACCTTGGGCAAGCAGCTCACATGGGCTGCACCTGCTGCTATTCTTCATTGAAAAAGTCCTCAATGGGCCAGTCCAGCAAGGCCCTGAGCAAAGGTCAGGGGTACAGAGGTCAGTGGGCACAGGTGGTGCTGGCTGAGTAAAGGCAGGAACCATTAGCCAAAGCCCAGGCGGGGAAGCGCAGGGAGCCAGGGGAGGGCACAGCGAGTGCTCCTGGGGGAAGGCTGTGGGACATGGCAGACAGAGGTGGCCTGGCCCACTGGCTCTGAGTGCATCGCTCTCCCCTATCCCTCCCACCTTCTAAAGCAGCATCTCCTGTTCATTCATAGAATCATCTAATCCTGTATTTTACAATAAACTGCATTTGCCTCTCCCCTAACCCCTCAGTCCACCCTCCCCCATGATCCCCCACCCTCAGCTAGTCCTCCCCCCTTCCCAATCCTGCCCCAGGGGGCTTCCTGCAGAGGAGAGATGGCATTGACAGATGCCTCTGGTCTGGCAGGCACCTCCTTCAGTCTGGGGCAGGCAGCCCAGGGCACGTCCAGGGAGAGGGGCAGGGGGCAGCACTGCTACTCCAAGTAGATGTCCTCCGTGGGGCACGTATACTCCACAAATTGCTTGTAGAACTGTTGGAAGGCTCTCCTGGGGGCAGAGGGACAGGCATCAGCTTGGTTAGGAGAGCCCATGGGCAGGTTTCATGGTATTGAAGGCCAGGTGGAGTGAGGAAGTATGGCAGAGGGGAGGCTCACCCGACGGACTCAGCCAGAGCTTTCGTGGATTCCTCAGACACAAAGACATGGCAGGCAAACCGGTGGTCGGCAGGGTGTTTGGTGATGAACCCAAAGTACCTGTGTGTGTGCAGAGGCCAGTGAGCGAAGCCAGAGCTGGGCCCTCCCTCATCTGCCCCAAGGCCTTCCTGGCCCCACTCACTTGTTGTTCTTTGGGTGGTATCCACAGAAAGAGATGTTCTTCAGTTGGAAAAAGTGACTACATTTATTCCCCTGCAGGAGAAAGGAGTCAGGAATGTTGCTTACACAGAGCTCCAGCTGGCAGAGGGAGCAGTTTGATGGGAAAATGGGGTGGGGGCTCCTGGCAGACATCCCCAAGGGCAGCGGGCCATCAGGTCCTGCTCCCTCCTTCTCTAGGGGGTGACCTGAAGAACTCCCCCCCCCTCCCCGAGCCTCAGGTCAAGGGATTTAGAGGGACTAGAGGTGAGGAGAGCCAAGGCTCAGTCCTCAATGAGACAGACACTTCCCCAAGGAAAGATACCTTCTACCCTCAGGTAGAAGGGGCAGAACCAAGGTTCAAGCCTAGGTCTTGTTAGGCCAGGTTCAACCCTCTTCTCCCCGCTTCTTCTATGTCCAGCTGACCACCTGGCACCATGGAAGAGTCCAGTGAGATAAAAGAAATGTGTCACTGGGTGCCCAGGACATCTTGTGACTTCACCTAACATTTCATGCCCACCATCCCTCCCAACACCCCAGTAATGTGAGGTGAAACACAGCTAAACCATTTTATAGATGAAGAGACTGAGGCCCAGGCTGGGAAGAGAAATCAGGGATCTCTGAGGGCCAAAGGATCTTGGAGATCTCTGGAGAAAGGGCAGGCAGTCCATGCCACCCCTCAATCCAAGGAGATAATACTGGGAATGTGTTTTGCCTCTACCATAAGTGCTAGTTCTGAAAAGCCCCCAGGACAGTAAGCCTGTTCTCCACTCGCCAAGGCTGTCCATGCCCTGGGAACTGGGGGTCAAGCCAGGATTGTCGGCTGGAGGATAAGGGACTCTGGAGCTTGAGTGAGGCTACACCCCTTCACAGCTAAGTGGTTGGGGGCAAATCCTGGAAGGGACCTGGAGAACCCTTGTGGAAGGTCTTGGAGAAGGGAGACAGACTGAGGGTACCAGTCACCTTGTGCTCCTGGGAGTCTTCTGCTTTAACCACAATCTTTACTCCTCGAACATTGATCTCAAGGACACAGCTGGAGGGCGGGTTAAAGTGCACCGTGAGTCGACGGGTGGTGGCAATCTGCAGGGTGGGTGCCAGGTGAGAAGGACCCGAGGCAGGCCCATCTTCTCACCCCTCCACTCAGGGCCTTGGGCTTTGCTCCCCTGGCCCCAGGGGCCTCTGGAAAACTGCTTCCCTTTCCCACCCATGTAAGGGCCAGGGAGTGGAGGGAGTGGCCAGTGAGCAGGTAAGTGACAGCTTGGGGTGGGAGGTACAAAGGGAGCCACTGCTGGGGAGGGAGAAGAGAGCAGGGCTCTGGGACAGGTCAGCTGCTGCTGGGGGCAGGAGAGGACTAGGCCAGGAAGAGGCCAGGATGAGTCTATGCAGCAGAAGTGGACACTGGAGAGGAGCCTGGCACCTTTTGCATAGCAGCACAGAGAACGTCGTTGCCCTTATGATATGGAACCTGGACAGAACCCAGGAACTTCACCCGGAACTGGTCCACCCAGTCACTGTTTTTGGCCAGGGCTGGAAAGCAAGAGCAGAGTTAGGGGAAGGTGGACTGTTTGGGGTTGGCAGAGCCAAGGGTAGAAGGCCCAATCACTAAGGGTGCCGATAGTGACTGGAGCCAGCAGGAGAGAGTGACCCTCCCAGAAAAAGAACCCAAATTTCACCTAGGCCAGTTCTCTCCTTTTAGCTGGGGGAAACAGGCACAGGTGGGCCAATTGTGTTGCCCAAGGTTACACAGCAAACTGGCCACAATTTGGGCAGGAATGACAAGCTCCAGCCAGCATGACCCTGTTTCTTGTAAAATTGATCTTCAATCAGTATTAAACACCAACAACGTTCCAATGAATTATTCCTTGCTCTCATTCTAATGAGGGCGGTAACCAGCACGGACCAATCAGGTCCAGGCCCCTCCCAGTGCGGGGCAGCCTCTCCCAGGCTACCTGTCATGGTCTCGGGCTCCTTGGTGACCTCAATGGCATAGTAGGCGGGGAAGGCTCCTCGAGCGCCGGTGCGCATGTTATAGGCTTCGTACCAGTAATCATCCGCCTGCAGCTCCACCAAGAGAGGGTCGTCCACCTCCAGCTCTAGCTCGTCCTCATGCCGGGGCACAAACCTGCCTCAAGCCAGGAAATCTCAAAGGCCTCGATCGTGGGTCCCCTCTCCCCGGCCCTGTCCCCGGCTCTCCCCAACGCTTGCTGACACTACCCCTCCTCCCAGCTCTGTGCCCCTCCACCCTGACCAGGCCAGGCTCCTCCGAGACTAGTCCACCTGCTCCCTCTCCTGGGCTCTCACCTGAACACGGCCCGGTGTGTCTGCTCCTGCTCCTCCCCGTTGATGGTGCAGGAGAACAATCCGAAAGACTCGGCGCCTGGAAGGGAGGGTTTGTAGGAGCTGGCTCACCCCGGGGGCCCATGCCCCCCCGCGTCCATTCTGTGCCAGAGATGCCCCAGGCCCAACCCCAAGCCCCTTAACGTCCACCCCCACCTTCCCTCCACTCACTGGAGGAGCGAGAGCGGCCGCTCATGAAGACGTTGAGGAACTTCTTGGAGAAGTGGACGTCGGGTCCGTCGGGCGTGGAGTCCTCGGAGAGGCAGACTGCTGGCCTCGGCCGCGCCGCCTCCTCGTACTCCTCCCCGATGGCCGACTCATAGGGGGATGAGACGCAGTTGTCGTAGACGGTGGCCGAGTCGCTCTCGTCGCTGTAGCCCGAGTAGCACTGCCGAAGACTCACCAGCTCCAGCTGGGCGTGCTCGTCCACCACCAGGGTGTATTTGACTGAGTCATAGGACAGGGCACTGGTGTCTGAGCTCAGCGAGGCCCGGGGCAGCTCCGCCCGGCTGTCCTGCCAGCCGCCGGGGGGTTCGCCTCTCTCAGGGGACGACAGGCAGTCAAAGCCCTCATCCTCCTCGCTGATGGAGGGGTGGGGCCGGCCGGGGGCCGGTGGATAGCCAGTGGGGTCGGGGTCAGAGCTGACTGACATACGGCTCTCCGCCGGGGGGAGGAAGGCTGGTGTGGCCTCTGGGGGGTCGGGGGGCCGCTGCACTGGGGTCAAGTAGATCTCTTCCGTGGCCTCTAGCCGCACATCGGTCTGGTAGTGAATCCGGTCGCGGTGTGGGTGGACCCGGCCTCCAGGGGGAGCCGAGGCCTTGTCGGAGCCCCGAGAGGCTACAGGGCCGCCACCGGGAGGGGCCATCTGGGTGGCAGTGCTTCTGCGGCAGGGACTGTCTGTGGAGGTACCCCGGTCCTTGGTGGATGCAGGACTGTTCTGGGCCGGTAGCTCATCACTCAAGCAGACGTGTTCATGAGGAGGGGTCTGCTCGCCTAGAAAGGAATATGTGTCAGTTCCCCCCCACCCCCGGAGGGGAAACTTTTTATTCTCTACGCCCTGGGGTGTGTGTGTGGGTAGATGTGAGGAATCCGGACAGCTCCCAAATGCCACCTTAGGGTGTGGTCTGTTACCCATCCCTCCCCAGGGATTTCCCTGATGCCGCCCATGAGAAATCTCGACCCCTCGGATCTGAGCCAAAGTGTTCCTTGGCTTGGTGCCCACAATGAGCTCCAGGACTAGGCAGCTGACATAGGCATAGGCTGACCTCAGCCCCCAGCTGCTGGCCCAGCCCAGGATGGGGGATGGGAGCATACTTTGGGGGGCCCTGAGCCCTATGTGGGGAGAACTAGTCACAGGGGGGGCATACCCCAAAAGGGGGGAGAAGAGGGGGGGCCTGGCTCACCTGTCTTCAGTGGAGAAGAGGATCGGGACACTCGCTCTTGCCAGCTGTGCTTTTTGCCCAGGGAGTTGTTATTCAGGGTGTCCTGTGTATGGGAACAAACAAAGCGCCCTTGTGGCTAGAGCTGTTGACAGTGCCCGGCACAGGGAGGCCCTGGACTTACCCGCCTACCCATCCCCTTGATGAACGTGCCACCCTCCCCAATCTCCGGGGACACTTTACCCCCAACTCAGTCCCCACACAGCTGTGAGATGCCTGGACTCCCCGGCCTCCCTCCTGAGATCCCTGAGAAGGAGCAGGGGGTGTTGGAACTCTGGCTGGCATTGGCACAGGGTCCCAGCTCAAGCTGGCTGCTGAAGAAAGGGTCTCTGGCACTCAACATGGAGGGGGAAGGCTAGGGATGACTCACCCAGGTGACTCATCCACAGTCCAATCCCCCTCCCCTCCATCCTTCTGGACCTTTACTCTCCACCCCCCCCCACTTCCCTTAGCCACCATGTTCTCCCCAAGGTCCCTTCCAGCTCTCTGAGCCTCCTCCTCCTCCTCCCCCCCGGAATTTCTTACCACAGCATCGCATGACTGAGGAATGATGGAAGAGGCTTTGTAACTCAGCTGCTCGCCTTCCCAAATCCCCTGCACTGCCCATGCTCTCATAGGCCCTTGGCCCTCTCTTCCACTCCCACCTACATTCCAGGGCTCCTCTCTTTTGCCCAAAATAAACACTTGAGCCCCCCTTTCCTCAGTCCCCATCCCAGCAGCTCACAGAGTCATTCTCATTCACTATCAGAGGGGTCTAGGAAAGGAACCCCCTGACTCCAGCCCATTCTGTTTGGTACCAACATTGTCCTCTCTCCCCAATTTCCCAAACCAGCCTTCTCTGGCACTAAGACAAGAATATATTGCCAGCGCTTACCCTAGGCAGTCTCCAGCCACGCTCCCCAGACATACAACCCTTGCCCATCCAGACCTCCTTAGCATCAAGCAGGACCCTCTTCTGCCATTGCTTGATACCTTTGGAGCCAACCAGCCCGATCCACTCCTGACACTTGCCCTCTCCTTCAGTGTCCGTGTCCAGGACTCCCACATGCTCTGTTGGCCACCCTACCACATCCTGGGCTCCATGCCCATCTCATTGCCAAGACCTCCTACCCCTAAGCCTCTCTCCCTTCTTCAACTCTAGCCCACCTCCAGCATCCTCAACTCCCATCTCCCTCTCCTCTCAGAACTTCGTCCCACAATCCTTCCAACTCCCATAAGGCTCACAGTGGTAGAGCTAGAAGAGACTTCCCTAACTCATTGGACTTGATTCTGGGGGTCGTTCTCTCACCTGTCTTTCAGAGCCCGCCCCCAAGCCTCTTTTCGTCCGGAATCTCTCCATAGCCAAACTCCTCCCTTTCCCCTCCCCCATTCTTCAGCATTTCCCTCCAAAAACTCTATTCTCCAATTCCCCCCCCCCCCCCGCCCCCAGCTCCTTCCTCTGTGAGGAGGGTGAGCCAGTGTATATGTGGGTGAGGTGTAGGGATGAGATAGGCAGGAAAAGGACCTAAGAAGGGAACTGAGAGCATGGGAAGGGATGAGATGAAGCCTCCTGAGATGGGGGAGGGACTAAGAAGAGACCAGGGAATGGAGATGGAGGGGCTGACATAGGGAGAGAGGAGAGAAGCCAAAAACAAGGATGGGGAGATGGCCAGCGGCTGACGTGAGGATGGGGAGGGGGCTAATGTGGGCTGGGATGACATGATGAGAAGGGAATTGGGATCTGTGCTGGAGGCCTGGGACTGTGCTGGAGGTGTGGGACGGTGCTGGAGGGTGGGACTGTGCTGGAAGTCTGGGATGGTGCTGGAGCTCTGGGATGGTACTGACGATGGGCAGGGGGCCGGAGCGAAGACCACCCCCCTTCTCCCCGCCCCGGGCCTCACCTGCGTCCGCGGCACCTGCGGGAAGAGGTTAAGGGTGGTGGGACGTTTGGGCCGGTAGGTGTCCCCGCCGAGGCCTCGCGGCGCTGTGTCCTGGCCAGGCTCGGGCGCCGGGCCCCCGCCGCACCCCGGTCCGCGCTGCTGCTGAGGAGGCTGCGGAGCCTGCGGAGGCTGCGGCGGCGGCGGCTGCTGCTGCTGCTGCCCGGGGCCCCGGGGTCGCCCACGCCGCTCTTCCTCCTCGTCCTCGTCCTCGTCTTCGTCGTCGTCCTCCTCCTCCTCGGCTCCGGGCGTGTCCCCGGCCGCGTCGATCAGGTCCATCTGCAGCATCTCGGCCTGCAGCCGGCTGCCCGCTCCCCCGCAGCCGCCGCCTCCCGGCACGAGTCCGCCGCGCTGGGGCTGGGGGCCGGCAGGCAAGGGGCGGGGCGTCAGCGGGGGTGGGGCAGGCATGGGCGGAGTTTGGGTGGGGCGGGACCGGCAGGCAGGGGGCGGAACCACGCGCAAGCAGCCAATCCCCCTCCGCGCATCCGGGCCAGTCCACTAGGGCGCCCGCGGCGGGGGTTTGAGGGTAGCCGTGTGCACCGCGCTCCGGGAAGGAACGTCTAAGCCCTCCTCGCTCCCGAGGTGGGTTGCCGGGCCTGCCTCTCTATCCCGGGTCCGCCTGCTCCCGACCCCTCTCCTCGCCTCGCACCAATGGCCGCCCGCTCCCATTCATCCCTCTCCATCCTCCTCTCCTAGCCCGCCAAACTCCCCTCCCCCTACGCCCTGTCTTTTCCGTGGTAACAGCCGATGACCTCACCCGGGCTGTAAGCGGAGCGGGGGAGTGAGGTCACCTCTGTTGCCATGGAGACGCGGGGGCCCCTCTGAGGGTTGGTGAGAGGACCGACGGGTCCCGCTGGGCTGGGGTTGGGACGGGCTCCGAGCTCCGGCTGAGAATATCGCAGATGAGGCCGGAGCTGCCCCCTGGCGGGCCGGGCTAGACCTGCAGTCTGCGCTTGCGCAATGGAGACGGTAGGGGACAGGAGGTGGAAAGGGCGGGATGAGGTGGGCGCAATACGGCGACAATACGATCTAGCTAAGTTTATGTAGCGTTTTGAGATTCGCAAAGCGCTACACATATATGTGGATCCTCACAACACTTCAGAGAAGTTGGTGCTGTGTTTCCTCCAGTTTACAAAAGGGGAAACTGAAGCACAGAGCGATTGAGCGATTTGTCCAGGGTCACCCAGCTAATAAGTATCAGAAGCATAATTTGAACTAGGGTCTTCCAGACTCCAAATGCACAACCCTCCACTACGTCATCGGAATAGACTAGTGGGGGGGCTCAAGGGTAGAGGAGA
>CM053601.1:177447734-177464540 GCA_028646575.1 Pseudocheirus occidentalis | reverse complement strand
GCTGGGCTGGCTCTTGTCTCTGCAGTCCCAGGCTCGGGGCCCTCCATCGGAAGGTTTTCTTACAGCCAAGAAGGCAGACCCGGCCTGCGGACCCACTGGGCGCTCCCCTTGGGGGGTTCCCTAGGGCCGCGGCTTCAGGATAAGGGCCGGGCAGCGGAAGCATTCCTCGGGAGGTCAGCGGACCCCGGATTTATTCTCCTTGCTGCCTCCAGCTCAGCCACCCTCCCGGCCCTAGCCTGCTTCCTGGAGATGGTGGGGTGTGTGATAGGAGGTAGCTCCTTGGGGAATTCTCTCTGCACCCACTATGAGGGAGATCCTGCCTGTCTTTGGGGGCACCTGCCTCTCTCCCTCACTGCCGCCTCTCCTAGGATGAAGCCCAGCAGCCTTTGTGAGAGGGGCTGGAGGAAGGCCTGAGGAATGAAATGAACTTTGGACAGGGGATCCCCTCCATGCTCCCACCTGGACACAAGCGTCTTTGCCTCGGGTTCCGGGAGTCTGGGGCCCGGCTGAAGGGCGGCTGCCCCTGAGCTGCACTCCTCCAAGCCCTGCCTCAGCCCTGGAATGCTTTGGAGAGAGCTCCATCTCCCTGGCAACCTCAACCCTCAGTGGGCAAGCCGTCTTGGCCTGAGCAGAAGTCTCCTAGACGTGGCTTGGGAAAGCAGGTTCTGCCCAGCCTGAGCCTGGCCCAAGCCAAGGGGAGGAGCCCAGCTCGAGCATCCTGGCTGAGCAACCTGGGGCCTGCCATTGGAGGCCCAGAGTACAGGGCTCCACCCTCCCCTGCTGACCAGCCCTGCTGCTGGAGACATTCTGGGATAGGGCTCATTTTAGGGGTTTGGGACTTGAGTTTCCCTAGCTTCTGGCCTGCACTGCAGGTTCCTTGGAAGGTTCCTCAGCATCCTGTGATGGTTAGAACCTTCCTGTTTTGAGGCTACATGATAGACGAACATGAAGACTCCAGAAGCCAGGGTGCCCCTTCTCTGCCCTCTGAGATTACTGTCTGAGCCCCTGGATGCCATACCCTCATCACACTCACATACACGCACACACACACACCCGATGAAAATAACCCCACCACTGGAGACTAACATGCAGCCCGGATCCTCACTGCCTCTTGAAAACCAAACCCAGCTCTTTCTGGACCTTTCTGTGCTTGCTAATATATATTTCTCTGCCCCCTCAACCCAATGGCCTTTGCCCAGTGCTTCACCTACCCGTAGGGCTATGGTGTCCTTGCAGTGCAGGCTGATGCCACATTCATCCGTGATCTCTGAGAGATCCTCATCCTCAAATTCTTCTAGGCTGATGTCATGGGTGAGCCTGGCAGAGACAAGGACTGTGTTACTTTAGGAAGGGTGGGGATATGGCTAGGCAGGAGGCCAGACGAGGCCACCACCAGGGTGGCATAAGAAGAGCCCTGGGTGACCGCTTGGGTAGGGCTTGTCCATCCTGATGGAGGATAGGTCCGTGCCAATGCAGAGGCTGTCGAGGGCATGCCTAGGCATCTGTCTTCAGAAGATAGATAAAACCAACTCTCAGATTACACACAGATGGGGTTCAACAGGGTCATTTCAGGTCTTTGCTACTCACCCGTGGTCCCAAAGTAAAGCCCCACAGCCTGCAAGAGGCCTTAGTGAGAGATTTTGGAGCAGTGTCTTTGCTAAGCACCTGGCAGGGTTAAGATAGGGAGCCAGGGCCCAGTCCAAGCTTCCCTGTGGGCTGGACAGTGCCTGGACCATGTGTGATGAGGTGTGGCGGTCAGCTGGGAAGCCTAAAGAGACTAGGTCACAAAAATCTCTGAAGCTCTGGGGGGGGGGGGGTCCCACCCTCCCCAAACAATGCACTGCTGACTGTAGGATGAATATGATGAGACATCTTGTTGGCCAAGAAGATACCTTCTTCCCCCCAACATCAAGAGGTTGGAATTTCCCCCTTGACCCTTCTAAGTCCTTGGGATCAGGATGAAACAGAAAATCCAGACTGATGCAACAGTTTAGGTCAGGGCTAAGAGTCTGGTCTTCATGCCTCATTGTACCCTACCACCCATGCCATTCCCCTTTCCCCTCCTTACAGGTCAAGAGAAGAGCTGGAGAGCAAAGAGAGGGGATGGGAAATTCATGTCCAGGGGGCCAAGAAGACTTCAATTCCCCAGAGGTCTTTGAGGCTGCCCCTCTTTCCCAGGGGCATATGGGACAGTCAACTCATGGACTCTAGGGGGTGGCTCCAATGGGGAGAGGTATTTGGAGGCCATTCTTTGGCACCAAGGGCTGAATGGCCTATCTCACCCGCCCTCAAATGCAGAAGATTCTGCGGTACCAGCCACACCCTGGCATAATTTATGCCCGTAGACCCCCCACGATACAGACTCTGGGTGCTTTCAGCCTGGAGCCATACTGATAAAGCAGCGTGGAATACAGGCAAGGGATTGGAGAGTGTTTTCAGACTGGCTCCAACTCTTTGGTCTAATGGCTGAGCCATAAAGTTGGGAAGACCTGCTCTTTCTAGGGGATCCTAGCAGATCACAGATCACAGGATTTAGAGCTGAAATGGGCCTTAGAGGTCATCCACTCCAAACTCATTTTATATTTGAAAAACCCAGCACCTAGAGGAGGAATGTGTCTTGGCCAAGGTCACACAGGTATTAACAGCAGCACCAATGGCCAAACTTCCAGGATGATTCAGGAAACCTGGTTCTCATCCTCTCACCCCAGTGAGGTCTACCTAGTCCAAAGACCCCTCCACAGCCCCAGGTGACCCCCCCAGGGCCCCCTCCCACCTCCCTCTCCCATTCCCCATCTCCCTACCAGCGTTCCCACTGATCTTCCAGCCAGCTGTTATTATCTGGGCTTGACTCCATCTCCATCACCAGAGGCATGGGGAGGCCTCCCCGTTCTGGGGGCTTCAGGGCCACAGAACAGTATCCTCATGCCCGGGAGGGGGGGGGGGTTCGAGAAGTAGAGAGCTGGAGGTCGGAGCAGGGACTGGGCCTCTCCCCCCCCCTCCCCCTGCTGCCCGAACTCTTTGCTTGCTCGCTGCTCGCTGCAGAAGCTATGGGGAATTCATTAAAAATAGATGGGCCCAGCGAGAGGAGGCAGTGGCTGTCTTTGCCTCGGCCGGCTCCCAGCTCTGGCGATGCCCGGCTGCCTTCCCTGTGAGGAGGCTGCGGATCCCTCCCCCAGTCCTCCGCATCCTCCTCCTCCTCCCCCACCACCGGAGTCAGGTTACTTCAATCGATGCTACCGGCTCCACCTGTCCTTCCTGTGCCCCTGTGGGGGTGGAGGGTCCCTGCCCTCCCCTCCCCAGAAGGCCCCACATACAGACGGCAGAAATCTTGCTTCCTCGGCCTCCCCCTTTCCCCAAGCCCAAATCCTTTTTAAAGGACCAGCACCAGGGACCACCTGGATCAGAGGAGGGCAGAGCTGATCCCTCAGCCCTAGGTCCGGCAGAAGTTTCTGGGCTGACGAAGCCCCAAACATAGCTTGCCTCCTCCCTAGTCCCCAAACCTTACCAAAAGAGCTTTTCTTTATGGTGCTGTACAGGGAGATCTTCCACACCCATCTGCTCTTCTCCTCCCTTAAGAGGCAGCATGGGGTTAGCAGGATAGTGGTCAGAGGACAACTTAGCTACTTACTCCCTGTATAAACTTGAGTCTCCTGGGCCTGTTTTCTGTTTTGTAACATAGAGGGCTTTGGACTTGATCCAGTCCTCTTCAGCCCTTTCCTTACTCTCAAACTGATAGGGGTAGGGGGTGCCTCAACTGGGGGCAAGAGATAGGGCAACTGAGTTAGCCTCTGAGCCTCAGCTTAATCCATCTGTAAAATGGGAATGAAAACCCTAATAGTACCTACTTCACAAGCAGATTGTACAGAAAGTACTTTGCAAACCTTAAAGTGTGATAGAGATGTGTGATTATATGCTCTCTGTTCCCTAGACCTGGGGACTGGGTTGACCCTGCAGCCCACCTGGAATGAGAAGAAAAGACCTCTTGAAAAGAGCTTTGGAGAATGCAAGCCCAGTGGGAAGAGCCTAGATTTAGAGCAAGTAAGAGGTTAACTTTCAGGCTAACTAGCATAAGTGAAGCATTTGGTAACCTGTGACCAATATTGCCTGCATTTCCATGAAAAAAAAATGATAGTTGGGGAGTATGTTGAATCATCTCCAGTGTATCTCAGCAAAATAAGGTTGAGAAACATTCCATCCACCCTCTAAACCACAGCAGGATCCCAGGTTAGTGGGAAAGAAGGTGAGCTTGGCTTTAGGCACATTGAGCTTGAGGAGTTGGGGTGACTGTTGCCACCATAAGCTCCCCAACTACAATCTTCTCCCTTTGCCTCTGTCTTGCATAGATTTGTGTGTGTTCATAGTTGTTGCCTAATGGGAAAGAATGGGCTGCAAGCTCGTTGAGGTCAGTGACTGTTTTTGTCTTTCTTTGTACCTCCAACACTTAGCACAGTGCTTGGCCCCCTAGCAAGCCTTGAATGCATGAATGTTCACTAACTGCTGATTTGTCCAGGCACCCAGGGCCAAGCGCAGACAATTTGCATTCTCAAAAGTATCAGATGGCTCCCTTGTAAATAGGAAAAGGAATGATTTTCTTGGCCCCTGAAGGCAAGGTCCAGCTGAGATGGCCCTGATATCACTACAGAAAACAGATATTATAAGCAGATTTTGGGCTCTGAGGCTTCCTTGCTCTCCAGTGCCTTCCACACTTTCCTCATGTGATTAATAGCACTTAAATAGTGCTTTTAAGGTTTGCAAATCATTTTAAATATTATTTCATTTGATCCTCACAACTAAGTGCTACTATTACCAATATTTTACAGAGGAGGAAACCGAGGCAGACAAAGGTTAAGTGACTTGCCCAGAGTCACTCATCTGGTAAGAATTTGAACTCAGCTCTTTGTGACTCCAGGTCCAGAGCTCTATCTACTCCTCCATTTAGCTGCCATGTTAGACATGGAGACATATTCTTGGAGAACACCAACAGTAGACCCTACAAGTTTAGCAAGTCATATGTGGGTTTAACTGTAGTTAGGGTTGTATGAAAACATGGTGTTGGGCAGAGGCTCACAGAACATTTGTTGGAAGGGACTTCCAAGTTCAGAATCATCTTGTTCAACCAAGAGCAAAAGAAGGAATCTCCTCTTTAGTATGAAAGACAAGTGGTCAAAGACTTTCAATGGGGACAAACACCACCTCTTGAGGCAGCCCTTTCCATATTTGGACAGCTCTGATTGCCACAAAGTTTGACTGACATCTAAGCTAGATTGGCCTGTTTGCAACTTTGACCCCCTGCTCCTGGTTCTGCCCTTCAAGGTCAAGCAAAACAAGTCTAATCTGGATTCAGCCCTTCATGCACTTGAAGACAGCTCCCATGTGCCCTTCACAACCAAACCTCTTCAACAAGTGAAATATTTTCAGCTTCTTCAACAAATTCTCATAAGGCATAGTTGAGATGACCCTTTTCTGTCCTGCTCACCTTCCTCTGGACCCTCTCCCGTCTAGAGTGCCATACCAGACCACGAACACCCTCCAGAAGTGGTCTAACCAGGACAAAGTATAGTAGGATTCTCATTCACCTACCTTGTCCTGAACTAAACCCCTCTTAACAAAGATTAAAATCAAATTAGCTTCTTTGGATGTATGGTGGAGTTTATCGTCCAAAAAACCCCAGATCTTTTTAGGGGAACTGTTACCTAGCAGCATCTCCCCCATCTTTTAGTTGTGATGTTGATGTTCTTTGCACCCACCCAAGTATAATAATATATGTGTATATCCCTATTATATCTCATCTTATTAAATTTGGCTCAATGTGCTCCCATCATGATTTTTTTTGGATCCTAATTTCATCATCCAAAGTGTTAGCTGCCCCTCCCAGCTTTGTATCATTTGCAGATTTCTCTAGTCATTAACAAAAATGTTAGACAGTACAGGACCAAGGACAGCTCCGAAGGGTACACCATTAGAGACCTTCTGAGTAGATAGATTAGACCATTGAAGACTATTCTATGGGTCTGACAATTCAACTAACTGGTAAATAATTCACTTAACCATACTGTTGTTTACCTCACATCATTCTATCTCTGCCACAAGAATAGCACAGGAGGCTGTCCAATGCATTCCTAAAAGCTAAGTAAACTACGTAAATAGCACTTCACTTTTCTACCAGTCTAGTAATCCTATCAAAAAAGAAAATTAGGTTAGTCTGGCATAACCTGTGCTTTCTTATGTTTAATGGATACTTTCTGCTTTCAATATCAGTCACTTAACAATTAATTCCCTCCCCCAAAGAATCCTCATAACAAAGAGAGTCACAACACAGTACCCACATCCCATAGCATGTGCAACATTCTGAGCAATTGTAATTCCTGACCTCTACCAAAAGAATGTAAATAAGATTTACCACCTTGCCTCTAGAAACAAGACTAGCTGGCATGGCACTGAAACTGAACTCTGATGTCTTTTAGACTTTTCTTCCAATTAAAGTCAGCAAGCATTTGTTAAGCATCTGCTAAATGCCAGGTATGATGTGCCAAGCACTGGATAATAATTTCTTTATCATAGTCATTGTACATGCTGTTGTCTTGATTTTACTTTCTGTCTTTTGCATCAATTCATACAAATCTCATGGAGGTTTTTTTCCCCAACTTCCCCATTTTCACCACTTCTTATGGTCTAATAATACTTAATTACATTCATATGCCCCAAATTGCGTATCCAGTTCTTATTCAAGGAGCGCCCAGGTTTTTTATATTACAGAAAATGCTGTTATGCATATTTTGATATAGATGGGATGTTTCTGCAATTGACCTCTTTGGGGGTGTATATGCCCAGAAATGGGGTGCTGTATCAAAGCTGTATGCACAGCTAAGTCATTTTTCTCCCATAGTTCCAAAATGTTTTCCAATGAACAGTTTCATAAACTATACCCATATGCCTATCTTCCTACAGTCCCTCCAACATTGACTTATTTCCATCTCGTTACATTTATCCATTTGAAGAATTTGAGGTGAAACCTGAGTTCTCATCTATATTTCTCTTCTTTTTAGGGACTTGGAACATGTCTTCATATGTCTGTTGATAGCTTTTTTGTATATAAAATTATTTATTCCCTATGGTAAAACTCTGATCATTGTTGTAGATGGCTTATTTATGCTCATATATTCTTCTATGGCTTACACATAGTAAGTGCTTAATAATATTTTAAAAATAAATCAATGGGTGTTTAAACACTTACATCTGACAAGATTTCTGTTTTAACATGCAAATCATAAAACATACAAGCATGCTCATGGAAATTCAGACTTTCAAAATCATGAGTTTGAACAAATTCAATAATAAAGACCAAACTCTTAAATGAGTAACTCAAAAGAATTTTCCCCAACAGAATGACCAATTTCCTATCCTTTACAGTAAGATAAACCTTTCTTTGTACTGTGCAGTTATATCCTTTAACTACTGACCTATTAAAAATAGCTTTTAGCTATAACATGTCTTTGATGAAGCTAGAGAAAGCCTTTGGAGTGATCACTGCTCTCATTTCTAGAGATCCACTAGCCATCCCCTTTATAAATAAATTATACAGAGTGTCCCTAAAGTCTGGACATAGAGGAAAATTCATTAACTGAATATTTTCAAGAAATGAAATTTTCAACAACATTTTATTTAATCAGCATAAATGAGATTTCATAGGAAGGCATAGGAGACATATAGGAAATCTCATTGATTAATTAAATTAATCTCATTAATATGGAAAAATAGCCTCCAATAGCTAAAGAAAGCTTTCATTCTATATGAAATTGTCATGGATAAAATTTATGCTAATTAAATAAAATGTTGAAAATTTCATTCAGTTCATTTCTTGAAAATATGCATAATGAGGTGTACAGTGAAAAGAGCACTGGCCCTGGAGTCAGGAGGACCTGAGTTCAAATTTGGCCTCAAACACTTAACACAAAACTAGCTGTGTGACCTTGGGCAGGTCACTTAACCCCAATTGCCTTACCTTCCCTCCTCCAAAAAGAAAAAAAAAATGAACAATGAGATTTCCTATGTGTCCACACTTTAGGGACACCCCATAGAATCATTGTCAAGCTCATTGGTCTATAGTTTGAAAATTCAATTCTTGTCCTTGAAAATTGGCATTTTGTTCTTCTCCAATCTTACAATCCTTCTTCCCTTATCCATGATCTTTCAAAGATCATAGACAGTGACTCAGCAATTGTCTTTGCCACTTTTCATCTGAACTTGGTGTCTTGCACTCATTAAAGGCAGCTAGGTGCTGCATTACTGGTTTCTTATTTGTCTTGGGTGTTAACTTCCTATTAATCAGTTTGGTTCTGTCCTTTTCTTTCTTTTTTCCCTTGCTTTTTGGAGGGGGGAAGGCAGGACATTTGGGGTTAAGTGACTTGCCCAAGGTCACGTAACTAGTAAGTGTTAAGTGTATGAGGCCAGATTTGAACTCAGGTCCTCTGGACTCCAGGGCTGGTGCCCTATTCACTGTGCCACCTAGCCACCCTGGTTCTGTCTTTTTCAAATCCAAACATTCTCCTTGACAAAGAACAAAGAAGCCAAATAGGAGTTGAGCAGCTATGTCTGTCTATTATCACTGTCCCATAATGATGCTGGTCTTGTCTCTTCTTTGATTCTCCACTTTGCCCCGATATAACTAAAATCCCTTCCAGTTGTCCTCAGCTTATCTCAACAGCCTCAGCTCCCTCTGAGATTTTGTATCCTGGATACTCATTTTACAAGATGATACTGTGCTTTTGTAGCTACATTTTGTTATCTGTTCTTGCTTCCATCTTCTTTCCATGTTTTTTTTATTAACATGTTTCCTGTGCAATTCTCCTTCTTCCTCTTAATCCCAATAATTTTTCTTGGTGCCTTCAAGAATTTCATTATATATATATTTTATAAAGATATTTCATTGTTGCCTTTTTCTACTTCAAAATTTTATTTGTGAGAGCTTCTCTTTCTTCTTGGGTTGACTTCCAAAGGGCCTTAGCTATACTTTCTCTGAACCTTTTGAAATCTACTGTTTCTACATCCAGAGTATGTGTCAGACTCTTCCTGACTTTCTTCTTCAACATCAAATTCTAAGATGGATTGATCATTTCTTCCCAATTGGCCAATTCTTCTCATAATTTTTAATGCAGTAAGTCCTCCTTGTTAGTGAGAATCAGATCCAGAGGAGAATCTTTCCCCTGTTAGCTCCTCCACCTTTTGAAGGATGAATTTAAAGGAAACTAAGTCATTGCCTGTGCTGTTTTGGGCAGAGGGAACTCTCTGTAGATGTCTGCTATTTGTAGCCACGCAATGCTACAGTTTCGTGCTTCCATGCCAGGCTTGTGACCTGATTCCCAAATTCCTCATCTAATTTTCTCCCCATTCATGGGCTTTTCTTTCTATCTCTGTGGGTCTTCTTCCAAATACTTGCCATCACACTTACACCGACCCCCCTCCCCCGCCCTGGTTCCTGGATGTCCTTATATGAGGATGTCATTAAAGTCAGTACTATAGCAACCCCATCCCTTCCCACTTCAACACACACACACACACACACACACACACACACACACACACGCACTTTCCCTATTCTGCTCCTTTTAAATAAAGCATATCCTTCCAGAAGCATGTCACATATACCTAAGTCATTAGAATGTGAACCAACTTTCTATTAAGTCTTGAGTGTTGTTCTACCAAATCTCAATTATAACTTTGAGGTCAGATTTGTTTCCTTATACTAGGCTTTCCCATTCAGCTTGCTTTTTATCCATTCTCTGTATATTTGCGTACAAAAATCTGAGGTCATGGGTTTTATTACTGGCTCTTTTCTTGGGTTTTGTTTTCTAGGAATATCCGGGTATCTTAACTCATTCTGTGGTATTTTATAGCATGGTGGCTATGCATAGGCAATCATCTCCATTTTCCCTTGCAATTTTGGATGAATGAAGAATGAAAAGGCATTTATCATGCACTTGTTATGTTCTAGGCAGTGTGCTGAATACTGGAAAAATAAATTCAAAAGTGAGAAAGGTCCCTGCTCTCAGGAAGCTTACATTCTAGTACATGAAGATGTGTGTGTGTGTGTGTGTGTGTGTGTGTGTGTGTGTGTGTAAGTATGTGTGGGAGTGGTGGCCAGGGAAGAGAGTTTTGGTCTGGAGAGTCACAAGGATAGTGAATTTCATCGGACAGTCATCTGTCACCCTTTCTAGAGGTAGCAGTATTAATGTGACTACTGTTCCCAGAACAAGAAGAAAGGAGGGTGGTACTATTGGAAAGATGGCTTGGGTAGATGACTAGATGGAATGGTTAACATCATCTGGTTTAGGACCCACTAGGTATAATGATGAGTTAAGTAATTTCGCATTTTCTCAATTATCAATCATGATTGCTTGGATTCCAGGAGGTATTCAAGATTCCAGCAAATGCCTCCTTATGAGGTCTTGTTAGATGAACTCCATTCCTGGACAGGAATCTGCCATTTCTGTGTTGTGAGCTGTGGTCCAAAAAGCCAATCCAATTCTCAGCTGCCATCTTCTCAACCAAGTCTTCACTCCTGAATCTGCCTTTATCTTCTGAAGCCCTTTGCCTTCCATCACTGGCCACAGGGATGAAACATCATTTCTATTCCTAAGGGCTTTAGTTCCTTGCCCAGTAACTTCTTAGCAATGTTCTCTGGATTCTTTCTGGCCGTGCCATTTGTATCCTCATGAAATGCTAGCAGAAGGTAGTGGTCATTTGGTTTGAAAAGCCTTGGGAGATTTTCTTTAGGTCTTCATTCCCTCAACTATGAAATAGCAGGGCTAGACTCAGAGGTGTGCTCATGTCAGCTCAAACTGGCTCTCCGGAGTTGATTGTTAAATTTCTGGTGGGAGCATTTATACCTCCAAAATCAGCAGCAAATATTACAAATCAGCACTTGATTTGTTGTTTTGTTAATCATCCAGACTTAATTATTGGAGAAGAACATTAATAATGTGTATTAAAAATATGTTATGAGTATGTTGAGAGCCAGTTGTTTAACATTTGCAAGCCAGCACACTACTGGTTGGACAAGGTACCATTTATAGCCTTTCCAACTCTACATCCTATGATATTCTTACAGATTGTACCTTAAAATTGAGCTTCAATTTATAAGCACCTCCTTTCACATCCATGAATGAGCTATTTTCCCATGTAAACCAATTTTCTAAACAGCCGAAATTCACCCCTTTATACACTAGACTGTTAAAATGTTAAGCCTTTTGGGGTGATATTTTTCTAAACTGCATTAGACAAATCCTCCCCCTTCTTAAATAGAGGGGAATGAGCATCATTTAATCTTTGATTTGTGGCTCAGGACCATCATTTTGCAGACTAATCATTGTCTTGGGTTTTAATATCCAGATATTCTCGGGACCTCTAAGGTAGGTGGGATTGTTCATCCTTGCACTGAAGGGGCCCAGATCATGGGTGGGGGGGGAGACATTTATTTACAGAATCTCAGAGCTATAAAAGTCCTCAAAAGGCATCTAATCCAACCCTGGCCTGTTTAAGTATTTCTCTTGTAATATCCAGCTCGCACTTGAGATGTTCCACCAATGGGGAACTCACTGATTTTGGGGGGAGCCCATAATCTCATCATTAGGGAGTTTCCATGCATTGTTGCTGGATCTGGCCTTAAATCTCATCTAGTCCTCTTTTTTAGAACAGTTCTTCAGATAATTTGAAGACAGCTAGAATGGCACACCACCCCAGTATTTTCTTCCTCAGGCTAAAAACATTCCCAAATCCTTCATGGATCTGGTCTGATCTCAAGGTCATTTATCATTCTTACTGCCTTCTATACTTTTTCCAGTTTATCAATGTATTTCTCAAAACATGGTGTTCTTTTTTGTTGATGGTGGAGCAAAAATAGGAAGGTGCCCATCACTTGGGAAAGAGCAAATCAGATCCTGGCATGAGAACACGATGGATTATTGCAACATAAGAGATAGTGAATATGACAAATTCATAAAACACATGGGAACATGGGTCTGAATGGATTCCAAGCAAAGGAAGCATCCCTGAGGAAGATTCTATATACCACGACTGCAATGATGTAAATGAAAGCCATGCTCAAAGACAGAAGGACACAGATTTGATGCACTGACCAATTCTGGCTCCAGAGGAGAAGGGATGACTTACATTGCCCTTCCCTTAGCAGAAGAGGGGATCTCCAGGTGCTGAATGGTGCACGTGTAGTCATGAATGAACACTCTGTGTTGGTTGGTTTTGTTTCTCTGTTTCTTTTGTTCTAAGGCAGAGTTCAGGGTTGTGTGTTGGGCGGGGATTGGGGGAGAAATGTGGTAAATTGAAAAGTGACTTTTTTGTCCAGACCTATGATTTCGTTGGCGTATGAAACTCCTGGGAGAAGAAACTGCCCCTGTGCCCCCACCATTTCAGGTTAGCAACTCTTCTGTGATTTATAACTTCAGAGAGGTGCCTGTGGGCATTGAAAGGTCAAGTGATGTGCCCAGGGTTGCAGTCACAGAGGGGACTCCAGCTGAGGTCTTCCTTACTCCAAGGCTGATTCTTTCTGCTATGCCCCCTGCCTCACTGTTGGGGACTATGAGTCACACCCCAGTCACTGGGGTATGAAAAACAAAAGACAGAGATTAAGCTTTTTTTTTCTTAAAGAAAAAAAAGTAGAAAAAAATGAAGTAAACCACGGTGCCCAGAACTGAAGATAAAACTCTGCATGTGGGCGGACCAGGGCAGAGGACAAAGGGGACTCTTGTCTCCTTAAATCTAGCTTCACACACTTCCTATCTGTGTGACCCTGGGCAAGTCACTTAACTTCTTCTGCCTCAGTTTCCATATCTGTAAAATGGGGATCATGATAGTACCCATCTCCCCTGCTTGTCAAGAAAAGATGAGCTAACATACACAAAGAACCTTAGATGCCTGTATGAATTCTAGCTACTGTATTACAGCTGCTCCTGGATGCCGTGTCTGTTTTTCATGCAGGTTAAGATGCATTAGCTCTTTGGGTTTTCATGTTAGTTCTTGGTCTTCTTCTTCTTTTTTGCTTTTTGGAGGGAAGAAGGCAGGGCAGTTGGGATTAAGTGACTCACCCAAGGTCACATGACTAGTAAGTGTTAAATGTCTGAGGCAGGATTTGAACTCAGGTCCTCCTGACTCTAGGGCCAGTGCTCTATTCACTGTGCCACCTAGCCACCCCTATTCTTCTGTCTTCTTGTCATAGTTTGTCTATCTGTCTCTTCCGCTGTTAGCAGTAGCTGCTCCCCACCATCAGGGTGCCAGCCTCCCCTCCTCATTCTCTGCTTCTGATTTGCTTTGGTTTGGGAGACCAAATAACTAGCCTCCTTTAAAATAACAGTCCAGGCAACGAGATAGTGCAGTAGATAGAGTGCCAGGCCTGGAGTCAGGAAGATCTGAGTTCAAATGGTCCTAGATTCTTAGTAACTGGGTGACCTTGGACAAGTCACTTAACCTCTGTTTGCCTAAGTATCTTCATTTATAAAATGAGGTTGTGAGGATCAAATAATAATTAGAAAGTGCTTTGGGACAGTTAGGTGGCACAATGAATAGAGCATTGACCCTGGAGTCAGGAGGACCTGAGTTCAAATCCTGCCTCAACCACAACACAGAACTAGCCATGTGACCTTGGGCAAGTCATTTAATCCCAATTGCCCTGCCCTCCCCCCTGCAAAAAGAAATTAAAATAGAAAGTGCTCAGCACGATGCTTGGCACATAGTAAGTGACATAAATGCTAGCTGTTATTAATTATTATCAGTCTCTGAATGGGGGCTTGGCACCATCTAGCATGACAGAAAAAGTGCTGGGCCAAGAATCAGGAGACCTGGGTTCCGGTCTTGGCTTCTCAGTTGTTAGCCCTGTGACCTAAGGGAATTAGCTCACCTTCTCTTTCCTATTTGCTCAACTATAAAATAATAAATAATAATCATATAATATACAATAACAATAATTATGCCAATAATACATGAAATATTTGTTTATTATAAATAATAACTCAAAACACCATAGACTTTTAATGTTTATAAAGCACTTTCCTCACAACTGAGACAATGAAAGGTGCGTTATTCCCATTTTATGTTGTTCAGTTGTTTTTCAATCATGTCTGGCTCTTTCTGACCCAATTTGGGGTTTTCTTAGCAAGGATACCAGAATGGTTTGCCATTTCCTTCTCTGGCTCATTTTACACATGAGGAAACTGAGGCAAACAGAGTTAAGTGACTTGCCCAGGGTCACACAGCTAAATACCTGAGGCTGGATTTGAACTCAAGTCTTCCTGACTCCAGGCCTAGTGTTTTATCCACTGCACCATCCAGTTGGCCTATTCTAACTCTTACTGGTTGTCTTCCAGTCCTCTTCTTTGAAGGTGTCTTATCTCCATGCCCAGGTGATGGGCTCTTGAGGACCTGGCTCAAGGCTGGCTTTGGAGAAGACCTTCAGTGAGGAATTAATAAATGAATGAAAATTCAGGTCACACAGTCCCTCCTGTGTCAAGACAGAATGAAAGAACTCACAGAATGGAGAGCTGGAAGGGGTTTCAGGGGTCATCCAACCCAAGCCCATCACCCAAATGGCAATTCCTCTATAATATCCTCAACAAGTGGTCATCCAGCCCCCTCTTGAACACATCAGGCAATGGGGAGCTCACCACCTCTTGAAACAATTTGTTTCATTTGGGATAGATAAAATAGTCACCTCAAGCCAAACTCTGCTATCTCTAACTTTGAATCACTGCTCCTGTTCTTCCTTCTAGGGCCAAGCAGAATTAGCCTAACTCTCTTCAACAGGGCCAGCCCTTTCAGTACTCTACGACAGCTCTGATGTCCTCTCCTGAGTGCTCTCTTTCTCAAGCTAGCCATGCCCTTTCCTTTAAATGACCCACACATTATCTATAGCCATATGAAAAAATATTCTAAAGTACTACTGATTAGAGAAATGCAAATTAAAACAACTCTGAGGTACCACCTCACACCTGTCAGATTGATTAATAATGACAAAAAAAGAAAATGATAAATGGTGGAGAATATATGGAGGAAATTGGTACACTGATGCATTGTTGGTTGAGTTGTGACCTGATCAAACCATTCAGGAGAACGTTTGGAACGGTGCCCAAAGACCTATAAAACTATGCATACCCTCTGACCCAGCAATATCATTACTATGTCTGTAGCCCAAAGAGATGATAAAAATTGGAAAAGGAGCCACATGTACAAAAATACTTATAGCAATTTTTTTTTGTGGAGGCCAAGAATTAGAAATTGAGAGGATGCCCATCAATCGGAGAATGGTTGAACAAGTTGTGGTATATGAATGTAATGGAATACTATTGTGCTATAAGAAATGATGAGCAGGAAGACTTCAGAAAAACCTGGAAAGACTTACATGAACTGATGCTGACTGAAGTGAGCAGAACCAGCAGAACATTGTACACAATAATGACAACACTGTTTGATGGTCAGCTCTTGCTAGACTTAGCTCTTCTCAGCAATACAATGATCCAAGACAATTCCAAAAGACTCACGATGGAAAATGCAATCTACATCCAGAGAAAGAACTATGGAGTTGGAATGCAGATCGAAGCAGACTATTTTCTCTTACTTTTGTTGGTTTTTTGCTTTTTTTTTCTTGTGGTTTTTCTTTTTTGTTCTGATTCTTCTTTCACAACATGAGTAATATGGAAATATATTTAATATGATTGTACATGCACAGCCTGTATCAGACTGCCACCATCTTGGGGAGGGGAGGGATAAAAGTTTGGAACTCAAATCTTATAAAAGTGAATGTTGAAAACTGAAATACAAATTATACTTTTTAAAATGACACATGTCAGAGTCTACATCCCAACCACTATCCTGGCTACCCCAGGTAGCCTCCAGCATGTTGTGGTAAGTGTGATACTTTAAACTGAACAAACCTTCTCATTTTATAGATGAAGAGACCAAGGCCCACAGAGCTAGGGAATTTTCCCAAGTCACATAAGGACTTGTCCCAAAATTTAAATAGCAGTACTAGTTCCTTTGACTCCAAAGATGGTGTTTATTCCATCAAGAGGTTGCCTTCTACAAGGGCTGTTTCCCACAGAAGGGAACCCAGGTTCCTTAGCTCCCAGAGGTGGAGGCTAGGGGGAGATAGCACCATAACTATTGCTGCAGCTTCACCCATAAGTAGGAGCCCAGAAGGGGCCCAAAGGCACATCCCTTGAATGGGGGTGGGTGGGATCAAAGAGATCTGGGGTTTCATTGGTGTAGGGAGCTCCCAGTGGAGTAACTCTCTCTATCAATGCAGATCACCAACTGTCTTACCACTCATAATGACAGGGAATTGCCTGTGACTTTGAGAGGTTGGGTAACTTGCAGAGCCACTTGGTCAGGACATGTCAGAGGTGAAACTCAAACATGGGTCAGCCAGCCAGCCCAGT
Organism: Pseudocheirus occidentalis; assembly: GCA_028646575.1. Taxonomy (NCBI): domain Eukaryota; kingdom Metazoa; phylum Chordata; class Mammalia; order Diprotodontia; family Pseudocheiridae; genus Pseudocheirus; species Pseudocheirus occidentalis. The sequence continues at coordinate 177,448,101 of CM053601.1, read as the reverse complement.
GCTGTATCCATTACCCCAGATTCTTTCTCAACAAGATTTGCCACAAAATAAAATGCCTATGGGTCATTGGGAACAGAGATTCCTGGCATTAGAAATGTGTATTTATAAAAAGTCATATTAGAAAGGGCAGTTAGACTAGCCGTGTGACCTTGGGCAAGTCACTTAACCCCAACTGCCCTCTAAAAATAAAAAAAAAAGGCACATCACTTTTGGGGCGGCTAGGTGGCGCGGTGAATAGAGCACCGGCCCTGGAATCAGGAGTACCTGAGTTCAAATCCGGCCTCAGACACTTAACACAAAAACTAGCCGTGTGACCTTGGGCAAGTCACTTAACCCCAACTGCCCTCCAAAAAGCAAAAAAAAAAAA
>CM053601.1:177421274-177447234 GCA_028646575.1 Pseudocheirus occidentalis | reverse complement strand
CCCTACCCCTCTGCTTCAGTTCACTCTGAGTGGAGGAGGGACTGGGAAAGAAACATTCTCTTAGCTGGCAAGAAGAGGAAAGGATTCTGATTTTTCTATTACAATTTCTGAAAATGCTCAATCTCAAATGGGTCCCAAATAACACCCTGCAACTTTTGGATGGTGTGGGCTCTGCCCAAGTGCAAACAAGGGCTAGGGGGTTGGGATTCGAGGTGCACCACCATCTCCCTGGTTATCCCCCCTCCCGTCAGACTCCCCAGAGAAGGCCAAGAGTGGCCAACACTCACCCCATCCCCTCTGCCAACGCCCTTGAGCCGGTGTCTCACACTGTCACACTTTGCCAGCCAGCTCTGATGAGGGCAATGCCGCCATCACACGGGCTCGTTTGCTGTGCTCCTCTCCAGAGGCCTCCTCTACGACTTCCAATTTGCGTTTGGGGGATGTGGGGCTGCAGGGCAGGGGCTTTGGGCCTGCAATGAAAGTGGAGTCAATTCAGAAAAACCTGGAAAGACCTGCATGAGCTGATGCTGAATGAAACGAACAGAACCAGGAGAACACTGTGCACAGTAACAGCCACACTGCACAAGGACTAACTTTGACAGACTCGGCCCTTCTCAGAAATGCAAGGATCTAAGACCATTCCAAAAGATCCATGATGGAAAATGCCGCCCCCACCCAGAGAAATGACTGTGGGATAGGAGTGCAGATGGAAGCCGATGATTTGCTCTCTCTGTGGTTTTTCCCTTTTGTTCTAATTCTTCTTTCACAACATGAGTAATGTGGAAATGTTTAATACGATCATACATGTACAGCTTTTATCAGATCCCATCTTGAGGAGGGGGAAGGGGAGAGAAGGGGGACAATTTAGAACTCAAAATCTTATAAAAGTGAGTGCTGAAGACTAAAAACAAATAAATGAATGTAATTTTGGGTAAAAAAAAAAAAGTAGAGTCAAGCTCTCTGTGCCTGTGTGCACATGCAATCAAAAGAGACAGAGCCAGAGAAGGAAGAAGAGTGAAGAAAGAGAAGAGAAAGGAGAAGTGAAGAGGGAGGGGAGGAAGGAGGTGGCCAAAGAGGGGAGGCCTCTGGGCACTGGCAGCAATGGCAAGGTCTGGGCCCACTGCCCCCTGAGCCCAGGCCTCTGGGCACTGGCAGCGATGCCAGGGTCTGAGTCCCCTGCCCCCCGAGCCCAGGCCTCTGGGCACTGGCAGTGATACCAGGGTCTGGGCCCCCTAACCCTCGAGCCCAGGCCTCTGGGCTGTGGCTCCCACCTGCCTCATGGGTTAGCATCTGGAGCCTGTCAGGGCAGCCTCTTTGCCACACTGAGCAGGGAGGGGAGCAGAGCTCACCTGCACTGCCAACACCGCTGGCCTGGCCCACGCTGGTCTCTGCCATGGGGTTGCTGAGGTCTTCCATGCAGGACGGGACAGAGGCCAGTAAACCTGAGGAAGGGTTAGGGAAAGGGAAGGGTAGTCAGTGAGACTAGTAGGGGAAGGAGAACAAGGCTGGAAAGGATTCTGAAGCTTCCCTTCTGCCTGCTCACCCCACTACTACTTAGTATGAGTATGTAAGGGCACGCTCATTCATGTGCCAGGCAGGACACAGTCAGTGTCAGAATTGGCACTGTGGCCCTCCCTCCTCTCTGCCTCCATAACCTCACAAGAACAAGTTCACAAATGGCTTTCCTCCCCACTACCCTGGGCGGGGGGCATGGGGGGTGTCACTGGGGAAGGAACCAAAGGCTCGGAGGGAAGGGATGGGTCTACATCTGAGGAGCCCTTAGTGCCCTCCCACTCGACTGTGCATCCAGCCAGACCGGGCTCCACACTCACAGAGGCCCCGGTAGCGGGAAAGCTGCTGGTAGATCTGCTTCATGCGCTCAATGTTGAGCCGGCTGGTCTCGGCATGGTTGACAATGGGCTTGGGGTAATCTACCCCGATGATGCACTTGGCTGCCTTCTGCACAGACTCAGGGGCATTCCAGGGTTCGTAGATGTAACGCGAGGGGAATCCTTTCAGCTGTGGCAGGTAGCGCCTAAAATGCACACAGAGCCCTCAGTACGCTCACACTCTGGATGCTCACACTATGTGGAGCCCTCTGCATACCACACTCACAGAGGCTTCAGCACACTCACACTACATGGAACCCTCAGTACACTCACACTCTGTAGGCTCACACTACACAAAGCCTAGCATGCTCACACTATGGGGAGCCCTCGGCACACTCACACCCATAAAGGAGCCACCCCTTTTATGCAAGGGCCTCAGATTGGTCAGCAGGCTCAAAGCGGTCAGCCTGCTCTTTCTCCCACCTGACATAGTCTCCGCTGGGGTCTGTCCGGCGGCCGAAACCCACCGGGCAGTAGCAGTGGAAGAACTGTTGAAAGAAGGCGCTGCAGGACAGCCACATCCAGCTGCCTGCATTCACGCTGAAATCGGCGTCCAGGAGCAGCTCATCAAACACCTGATGGACGAGAGGATTGGGAGAATCACTAGGGGAGATGCCATGCTCTGATAAACCCCACTGAGTCTGAAAATTTCATGTCTGAAAGTGAGGTCCGGAGGGTGGAACAACTTTCCCAAAGGCTTCCAGGAGGGAGCCCCCACCCTCACCCCCCACCCCATTGTGGTCATCGGCCTACCCCCGATCATGAAACACTCACCCGGACCCCACTCTCCCAGCTGACCCAGAGGTCTCCGCGGGTCAGGAAGCAGGCCACGGCATGCCTGGCCAGGTGGTGGATCCAGCCCTCTTGCCGAAGCTGGGTCATGATGGCATCGATCCAAGGGAAGCCGGTTTTGCCTTCCGCCCACTTGGCCAGCGCTTCTGGGTTACGGTCCCAGGGTATCTGGATACAGATGGGGTTCCCCTCCATTCGATCAAACTTGGGGTTGTTGGTCGCTGCAGTGTAGAAAAACTCCCTCCAAAGGAGCTGCCCGTACAGAGACAGAGGTGGGGTGTTATTCCTCTTGACCTGAAAGCAGAAGAGTGAGAGGGTCATCAGAAAGCCCCAGGCCACTAGCCCAGGCCCTCCTGTGGGTTAAGTTTGAGGACAGGGAGCGTCACAGTGCAAAGAGCCCTGGAGCAGAGTCAGAACACCTGGGGTTAAATCTCAGCTCTGCTCCTTACGACCCGTGATGACACAGGTCAGATGACTTCATTCTTCTGGGCCCTGATTTTCCTTCTTTCAGATTAGGGGGCTGAGTTCTAAGTGCCTCTTCTAGCCCTAAATCCTGGGGTTTTACAAAGCCTTGGAGCCCCCCTCCCAAGAGCAACCAATGGCCCCAACCCGGGCTGCAGGTGTCACAGTGCTTGGCCGGAATACGCCAAGCAAAGAAAGGGGCACCGTGTCAGAGGGGATCGAGCACCAGCCACAACGGGCCTGAGTGTCAGATCAGACCCTGGCCTGCAACTGTCTCATCTGGCCAGCGCAAAGAACCTTCATTTCTAAGTATGAATAACACTCTGCCTCTGGAACTTGGCAAAGCGAGTCTGGGTTGTGGACACCGAGGACAGACCTCAGCTCCTAAGCGTGGTTAGATGCCGTGATAAAGACACAAGGGAACAAGTTCAGAAATATAAGTAAAAGCACACTCAGATGCCTGCGCCCTCTGTGCTGACTTGGGTGGCTCGCTATGCTTTCTCTGGTCACTGGGAGGCCTCCTGACTCAATCCTCTCACCCAGAGAAGGGGGCGGGGGACATTACTTGAGGGCAGGGAGCCAGAGCTCCCTCTGCTCTCCACGCTCCCTGCTACTGTTTCCAAGGGTGGGGACGTTTTGTGACAGACCCAATCTAGGGTATCCGTGGACAGACCACAGCTGGCCGGCCCATTAGTCCCTCCTTCCCTGAGCCCCCGCAGCACAGCCAGGGGGAGAGCCTGAGCTGCAGAAGGGTTCTCCCGGCTAGGGGCTCTGCGGCCAGAGGCCTCGCCGTGGGGCAGCGTGCTGGCTTCACCTTCTTATATAGCTCCCAGAGGCGGTAGTAGAAGAGCCGGCAGGAGAGGCAACCAAAACGCAGATAGGGGCTGAGGCCTGTGGGGCTGGCCAGAAGGGAGGTGGCGTTCATCCTTGGTCTCTCGTAGTTGGCGACCCAGGCCTGGAAGAAAAGAATCAAAACAAGAAGCATCCCACATGCTGCCAGAGCTCACAATGGCCCTGCCGGGCCAGGCCTCAAACCCCTCTCCCCCCATGCCCTTCAAGAGGCTCCCCAGGCTCTGCGCCCTTCCCATTGGCTGGAGAGTGTCTGCTGAGAAGGCACCCAGCTCTTGGACCTCATTCAAAAAAGTGACTCTAATAGTGGGGGCTGAACCAGGCTGAGAGGGGTCTCCCTCAGCAGTACCACGGGGGTGGCCACGTACGTCACCTACGCCGAGGCCAACGGCCTCAACCAGGTCAAGCGCTTGCCTTGAGGCTCCTCATCTCCCCTGGGACCAGAGATCCTGGAGAATACGGTGAGGGGAAGACCACTATTTTAAGGTCAAGATGCGCAGCCCTAACTTAGGCCCTTGACCTGCTATGTCATTTTTTAAAAGCAGCTTTTTAATATTTCTGGGTCTTGCTTGTCTAACAAATCCAGGACCTCTCCCAGAGATCCAGAAATCAAATGTGAAGGGTTTTAGAGGATGTGGGAATGCCAAGGCGGAGGTAGATTCCTTGCACAAAGAACCCTCCCCTATTGCCACAGGGTCTTGTCCTGTGCAGCATGGAGAGGGGGCTGGTCTTTTTTTTACGGGACCCCACCCCCTCTCCATGCTGCACAGGACAGGACCACAAAAGGAGGAGCTCAGGACCTTCTGGCACCAGCAGATATGTGACCTGTGACTTTTGTTCTCTTTGTTGTCTTATCTCTAGAATCAGGTAAAACCTTCCTAGGCCATTTCATCTTTCTTCGTTCCCAGTGGGCCAGCCCTCTGTCCAATCTGCCCAGCGGCTGTGACAGATAAGACTGTCCTTTCCCTGTACTTGGGCATCAGACCTTTTGGCTGCAGAACATGGCAGGGTCCCATGAAGGAGAGCACAGGCCTCTGGCGGGGATCAGATCTCACACACTGTGCTAGGCTGTTGGCTAACCATGTGAAAGGCCAGGGCTGTGTGTTCCCATAAGGAGTCTTATCAGAATCTGAGGTTCCCATTTCCTTCATCTGATTGCGAACCAAAGTGCCCTGCTGACTGGAAAGGGCTTGGACTGAGACGGTGCCTCTCACAGTCTCACTCCAGCATGTCAGAGCTGGGAGAGACCAGAACCCTTGGCTTCCTAGGCTGTTAAGCCCCAAACACTTACTCTGTGTCAACCAGTTGCTGGCCATGGGAAGGACTCAGGAACAAATAATGTTCACACCAGGCCTAGAGCCCTCATCTCATGGGAGAGCTGGATGACCTCTGCTTTGGGCACATGAACCAAGTGGTCTCTCTTGATTCTGGCCTTGTGCCTAGCACAGCCCCAGAGGCTGTGGCCCTGATGGCCCTTTCTTCCCTCTCATCAATGCCTACACTGCTGTACAGTTGGAATTTTCAGCAAGGCTACTCATTCAGCGCAGAAGCTGGGGAGCAGCACACCAGAGCAGAGGCAGAAAAGAGGGAGGGAGCGGCCGAGCCTGTACTGAGCCCAGACTCCCAGGCTTAGCAGGGTAAGGGACCTATGAGTTTACCTTCCAGTGCCATATCCACTGGCCCTCCTCTCTTGGAGGACATGGAGGCAGCTGGGGCTGAGCAGTGGCAATCCACCTGGCCAGTAAAAGGTAAACTAAAAGCTGGGTCTCCTCCCTGCAGGTGTGATGCTCTCTGAGAAGGAAAGAATGGAAGGAAGCCAGGGGCTCACACTTCCTTTGCATGGGACAAGCCCACTTCTCCCCCAAAGCGGTTCCTACCTTCCTTTCCAAGTGCTTGTCCAATCGGGCCAGCGCTTCCATCTCTCCTCCTTGCCAAACTGCTGGGCCGAGGCCATCAGTGGGGAACCCTGGCAGAAGAGAGCGGGGTCAGAGGGGTGGAGGCTGCCACACCTGCCCTGCCTTCTCTGCTACATGAGGAGTGAACAGCATTTAGACCTCAAGGACTCTTGGAGGTCTCTGCTCTCCGGGGGGGCCCAGTCTTTCCTCCTCCTGGGACTGTTCCTCCCCTGGACAGGAGAGGCCATCCCTAGACCCCCAGGGCCTTCAGCCTGGTTGGCAGGGACCTGGGTGCAGATCACTGCAGAGGGGCTGTGCTCCCTTCCATGCGAGGTTGGGAAGGGCGAAGGAGCCCAGCACGGGTGCACGGGGGGAAGCTTACCGAGCTCCTCCAGGGAAGGCACCCCGTAGGTATCGTCATGGTTCTCCTGGATCTCGGCTTGGCATCGCCCCATTTGCTGGCTCGTCACACAGCTCACAGGCTTTTTAGGCAACTCCATGCGGCTGATAATGGCCTGAAAGCGCTTGTAGGTGAGGGGTGGTTTCTGCCCATTCAGTTCAATGATCCTGAGGATCCCAGAGGATACTCGGTGTCACTCACGAGGCCTGTGGCTGGGGACCCTGCCTGCTCACCCTAAAAGTAACCTGCCCAACATGCACAATGATATTTCCTGTGATCTTTCACTGACTTGGGAAAAAGTAGATGGCTGTGTCACCATTTCACAGAAAGGGAAACCGAGGCACCAAGGAGCATAACAGATGTGCCAAAGCAGGGCCCTGAGTGCCCAGGAGAGGAGTGCCAAGTCAGGGCTTTCTACACTGAGCCGCCAAAAAAAAGAGGCTGGCCACATGTCCTCAGCTGCCCTGCTTGGTCACCTCAGGCGACAGTTCGGGCCCCTTGGAGTCCAATTTCCTAGCCTAACCTTGCTCCGGCATCTTTTTCCCCTGGCGGTAGGAGACAGGGTGAGGCCAGCTAACACCTCCCCCCAAAATGGGTTTAAGAGAACCCCAAGGCCTGTGGGGATCAGCCCCAAGGATGATCAGCTCCTTCTTGGCCTTGCTCCCAATTCCAAAGAGGCAGCAGCAGACACGGGGGTGGAGGTGGGGGTGGGGGAAGGCCGGCTCAGCCATATCCCACAGTGGTCCCCTTGGGACCCTCTGATCACTAGATTCCCCCACCAGTGGAGGGGGAGGTCTGGGCTACATCAGGGATATTCTCTTTCCTCAGCAGGACTAATGTTCCTCAAGGGGCACTGCCAACCTCCTCTGTCAAGGTAAGGGGGTAGCTGGAGCCAGACTCCCCAGACTCCTGCAGACACTGAGGCCACAGCAGCTGGCTGTGTGGTTTATGCAAGACCGGGCTGGTCCCTTCCTTCTCAGGCTTTCCTCTGTCACAGATGACGGCAGGTGGGTGGTGGCCTTGGCCCGCCCCCTTCCTCCCCTTTCTCCTCCTCACGTGGAAGGGGGAGGGGTGCCATGCTCTGCCTGCTCCAGCTGCTCTGCTCACATGTAGGGCCCTGTGACCCAGCTAGCTGCCAGTCACCACTAGGTGGGGGTCTTGGGGCTGGGAAGGGCAGGACAGCCAATACTTCCAGCTGGGATAATCAGGGAGGGGGTTTCTGCCCCTGAAAACTGCTTTGTAAAGGCCTGGGAACAAGGGAAGCCAGCAGCTCTGTAGGAGCCACCACAGCTAACTAGCTTGGTGGCCTGGAAACCCAGATAGGAGGGGCCCATTTGGAGGAGCGCTCTGGGCAGGCCAGCCAGGAGGCTAAGGAAGGCGGCCAGACATAGCCGTCTGGGGGCCTCGGGAGTGGGGTGCTGACTGCTCCTCATCCCCCATGTCCAGCAAAGCCTCCCAGGCCCTCACCTGTCCAGATCATACAGGGTGTGGGAGTTTTCCGTGACCACCTCCACGCCGGCCTCCTTAGCCATCTTCACAATAGCCGCATCCCGTTCTTTCCCAAAAGGCTCAGAGTCATATTCGAAGGTCAGGCGGGTCACACCCCATTCCTGTGGAGAAAGTTTCTGCTAGACCCAGGGCCGGGGGGGGGGGGGGGGGGCCCAACTCAGCCCCCGCCTCCAAGGAGGGAACAGGGCTGAGGACAGACAAGTGAGGCCATGGTGCCTGAAAGTGAACCAGGATCAGGAGGCACGTGGGGCCCAGTGGCTCGGCTGGTTTCCACCACCGGCCCCACCAGTCATGCAGCTGCCTTTGAGGTGCAGGATTCCCCAGCTCCACTCCTCGGGCTGACACAGCCCCACAGACCCTGCCCTAGTTTCCCTGACAGACTTAAACAGGGAAATAGTTTTGTGGTTTCCATAGCAACTCTCCTGGGTCAGAGGCAAGCAAACAAACAGAGTAGATAGGCCTTGGCTGGCTGCTGCTGTGGCCAGAGCCCTAAAGGCTGACCTCTCTAACAGCCCCTGCAGTCATCCCCACCAGACAGAGAAAGCACCAAGGCTAGCAGAGGTGGGGGCCCGGCTCAAAGGCACACAGCTGGTGCATGGAGGTGGGGGGCTTCCAATCCAGGTCTCCCCTGACTCTAAGGGCAGTGTGCTGATCATTATATTACCTTGCCTCTCTGGAGTAGGGATCCTTGCCTACAGCCTCTGCCCTCTCCCCCACCTGGGCAATGAGCACCTGAGAGGCTCAGGTGGGGGGTGGGGAGAGGGGGAAGAAATACTTGTTTCCCCTACAAGGATGGGCTTATGGGGGGTCTTCAAGGCTGGGTCAACAACCAGAACACTGCACAGGGTAGAAGGCACTGAGAAAATCTGGCAAAGCCAAGCCTGTTTGGTGGCTACAGCCCAACAGAACTCCACACCTGCCACTGTGAGCAACCTCCTAAAATAGCCATCTCTTTACCCAGTGCTGTCTGTGTCAGGCCCTTGGCCCAGGGTAGCAAGTCTGATGGAGAGGGGCTGTTGCTGTTCAGACAACTCCCCAAAACTCAGTTCCTGGGGCAAGAAGTGGACTACCCAGGTTGGACCAGGAGACCTAAGGAAACTCGGAAGCTGGCTGGTCTACCCCCTCTTTATAGATGTGAAAACAGGACCAGGGAGACCAAGGGGCATGGTGAGGGTCAGTCCAAGGAGAAGAGCTGTGGCCTAACCTGGGCCCCTAACTGAATCAGTCTGCTGGGGGAGATAAGATAGTCACTGGAGGGTCTGTCTTGATGACTTTGGCCCCTAGAGACCCCCACAGCATCAAAAAAAGGGATCTGGGATGGCAGGTGGCATGGACCTGGGCTTGGGTTGTTTAGGAGGGTAGAACAGGATATCCCAGAATGCTCTAGCTTTGAGGACTAGATCTACTCTCTGAGCATGGAAAGATGCTCTTTTAAAAGGTTGGAAACAGGGGTGACTAGGTGGTGCAGTGAATAGAGCACCAGTCCTGGAGTCAGGAGGACTGGAATTCAAATCCAGCCTCACTTAACACTTACTAGTCATGTGACCTTGGGCAAGTCACTTAACCCCAATTGCCCTGCCCCCCTCCAGAAAACAAAACAAACAAAAATAAATAAAAGGTTGGAAATTAGTGGGCCTGACTCCTTAACACAGAGGGAGCCATGGCCCACCCAAATGGAGATTTTTTCAGTACAAGCAGAAGCTCATTTAGAAAGGCTGACATTCTTCCAACCCCCTACCAGTAATCAAACATGGGTCCCATCCTAGAGAGAGAAGCCTGCAGCAGAAAGAGCCAGAAGCCTGGTTCAGTCTTGCTGGCTTGAGCCAAGGGAAATATGGAAAGGGAACCATTATTAGTGTCTGGGTTGGAAAGTCAGTCAGACTTGCCACATCCTACGTCTGGGCTGAATGAAAAGCTTTTCTAACAAGAAACCCATCTCTCGGGACCCCTCCTTGAAAGCCCTCCCCATACACTGGCCCTCTGACTTGGAGGAGCTTAGCCAGCCTTCATCCCTGTCGGCCCAGGCCGGGCCAAAGGAACTTCTCCCATGCCCTGAGCATCCTGCGGTATCGGTGGGGACCCCCAGAGAACTGGGGAAGCCAGACAAGCCACATCAGGGTAGAATCTCTGGGTCAACACAGAGGCTGAAATTCTTTCACCACCCACAAGGCCCTCACCTTGAAGAGTCTCGGGAACACATCGGTGGGTTGTCCTCGGACTACAAAAAGGCGAGAGTTCAGTTTCCTTAAGCTGACATCCAAGTCTTCCAGGGACTGGAGGAGGAACCTGTAGAATCGGAGTGAGATTAGTCAGTGATGGGATAGAACAAAGCAATTCTCCTCAAAAAAGTGTTTATGGTTAGATCTTTTTTTTTAATGGCACCTTAACTTTCTCTCCCTTGTACCAAAGAAGAAAAAAGCAGTGCAGTAGAATCTACCAGCCCCTCAGGCAGCCTGCCATCTCCGCACTGCCCACTGTCCACACCCGGGCCAAGAAGGAAGGCACTCCATCCATGGGACTCTTCTCCAGGGCCCTGGTCGGTCACTGATGTCACAGAACATGTCTGTGGCTTGGTCTTCATTGTGCTCGTGCTGCCATCAGTCTGTCTAAGTCTCCTTAGGCCCTCGGAATTCCTCAAACTCACTGTTTCTTCCGGCACAGTCATATTTCATCGTACTCACATACTGCAATTGGTTTGGCCCTTCTCCAACCAGCGGGCCTCTCTTTTGTTTCTAGGCTGAGGTCTTCGGGTCAGAAGGTTTGGAGATGGCACTTGTCTTTCCCTCTCCTAATGAGGAGCCTACGTCACTGGCGCACAGGCTGCATGGTGGCAGCAGCTGCCTCGCATTGGGTGGTGTGCACAGAGGGTGGAACGGCTGCTTGTGTGGCCTTGGCCCATGCCTTCATGTCCTCAGATCTCCGTTTCCTCATACTGAGCGACTAGAGGGTCTTGTGAAGTGTCAGGCTTGGACTCAGGAAGACCTAAGCTTGAATCCTAGCTCAGAGATTAGGTGGGACCGTGGGCAAGTCCCCTAACTTCTCAGCCCGTTTCCTCCTCTGTAAGATGGGCATAAAACACTTATTTTACGGGGTTACTGTGAGGAACAAAGGAGCTAAGACACATCAAGTACCTACATAAACACTGGTGAGCTACCAGTGTTATTTACAAACCACCCCACCCGGCTCCTCTGACTTCTGGGGCTGCAGTCTGCCCTTTGCCCTGGCATCATGTCTGCATGCTGACCAGACTGGCAGATCAAACAGAATCCTGTTCTCCGGCCTTTCCTCTGGGCCTGGTCTGCCCTACATACAGTCACAGGGGGCACTTGTTGTGGCTCCTCTACTAAGATGACCCTGGCCCTTGCCTTTTCTATACACTGACAAGTGGTTTCTGCGCATCAGGACACTTTCAATCTACTTCTCAGACAAACCTAGGTCTGGCTGTGGTTAAACCATTAACGTTCTGGGTGTTCTGACCCTACACATTTCTGATATCTGCCCTGGAAACCAAGTCATGGCTTTATCAAGAGGCCTTTGGGGACTTCTTTATTCAATTTTAGGCAACTTTCCACTATTTCAAAAACCAAAACACTTCTGGTATTTTAAAGGGAACCAAGACAGTTAGGTCTGCAGTATCCAGGCATCTCTAAGGAGCCTAGAGCCTACCCTCTGGGCAGCAAAGCCGGAATGGGCATTTTCCCTCATCAAGGCCCTGCCTCTCTCCTCAAGTTTCAGTATGTGGAGACTTCCACACTGTACTCTGCGTAATGAAACCCCGCTCCTCCTACAGAGCATGCCATTCCATGGGGTGGGAGGGAGGAGCATCCAACAACCAGTCATTCAGTCATTTCCCGGCTGCCAGCTACCACCAACCCCAAAGCTGCTGCTGACGTACAAGGCAGGGCGGCCACCACAGACCTACATTCCTACACAGGCTGATTCCAGGGTTTGGTCCAAAGCATTGTGTCGGAGACCCTCCCAGTGAGAGGCTAAGGAGAACTCGAATTGGCCTGATGGCACCCTGTGGGAAATGAAAGCCCAGCCTGTGTGAGCTGCTGTGTTCTGAAAAGCTGGCACCTTCAGAAATGGAAAGTGGAAAGAAACGGAAAGGAATGATGAGCTTCCTTGTCACTCCTACTCTACCCAGAGGAAAAGCAAGGATAGCACTTGGTAAACAACCTGATGCCACCTGAAGTGGGTGTGGTTTCCCAGAGATGGCCCAGAAGCAATGGGTCAACTTTACCTTTCAGGACCACAAAGGAAACTCTGTAAGGGGAATGGGGTGGGGGGTGTGTGCCCCCGCAGTGGCACCAGCAGCTCACTATCCACTCTGGAGGGTCTCAGAGCTGGAGGGGCCACCATGGCACTCCTACTGCCAGGAAGTTTGTCCTCACACTCCTCTCTTCCCAAGTCTCCACACTAAGCACCTCCAGCTCTTTCAAAGGACTGGATGTGCTGCAGGCCCCTGTCTACGTGGGCTGCTCTTCTCTGGACTCTCTCCCATCTCTCAACATTCTTCCTAAATGGAGCCTTCAGAGGCTGCTCACGCTTTATTGTCGCCTTAAGGCCACAAGTTATCACCACTAGAGAGCTGGAGAGGACCTTGGGGCACCGAGTCTAGCCACCTCACTTTACAGCTGAGCAAAGAGAAATGACCCACCCGAGGTCACATGAGAAATGGCTGAGCCACGATTTGAACCCAAGGCCTCTGACTCCCGAGCCAATGACTTCCCCTACCACACCACACTGCTCCTAACGCATAGTTCATCTTACTTATACACCTGCTTTCAGGTGCCATGACGCCGTTGGCACGAGCCTTCCCTCTCTCCCTCCCTGCATGTGACAACCACTCCATATCTAGTGGCATTCATGAGTTTCTGCGGCCAAAATAATTCATTGTCCAACAGCTGGCCAATCTGTCTCTGAACTGAACTGGGCCGGGGCCAGAGAGCAGACACACTTTGTTGCCTGGCCCCTACAGAAATCAACCCAACTTGATACAACGTGCTAGACCCTGCACTGAACCTCTGAGATCCCAGAATTACATTCCCATTCAGATGAGGCAGTAGAGAATGACTTTGGGAAGGATGCCTAGAAAACGGGCCTGTTTCTCAGGACGCTGTGGTATGGAAGGCATCCTTAAGGGGGTGAGGGTCTAAGAAAAGCATAACCACCACAGTGAAGGGTTGGAGGGCTGGCTGAAAGAGCCAGGGATGGTTAGCCTGGAGAAAAGAAGAGGTGGAGCAGGCATGATACCCTCTAGGAAAGGGGTTAGCTTCTGTCTGGCCTCGTAGGGCAGAAGGAAGAGGAGAAATGGATGGAAATCCCCAAGAGGCAGACTGAGGCCTGGCATAAAGAAAAACCTGCTAACAAGGAGAACTCTCCGAAAATAGAGTGAACAACCCCAAGGCCAGCGGAATGAGAGCTCTTCATCTCCTTCAAACACAGGACAGATGATCATTTAGTGGATGGTGTACAGCGGATTATTATTTGGCCAGGAATCAGACCAAATTGTTTCTGAGATCCTTGCACCTCATGGGCTCTGTGACATTTTATTTAAGCTCCAGAAAATGGAGCCAGAAGCAGCCTCTTTATCTCACTAAGCATTCTAGATCCAAATTCACCAAAATATGTGCATCTCTCCAACTTGTCTGGGGGGCAAGGCAGGCAGCTGGGCCGGGCTAGGGAAGCAACATGCTCCTGTCTCCTGAGCCCAGGGGGCAGAGGCGGAGAGCCCACCAAGCAGGCAGGACTGCTTACATCTGAACACATCACTGTGGCCTGAGACAACCTGTCCTACAACCCGCCATCTTTAGTCTTCTTTAGTCTTCTGAGTTCATTTTGATGTTTGTTTCGATCTGTTTCTCCTCATTAAGATTAAGCTTCTTCTCTACCTGTTAACTTTCCTGACTTCCTTTAAGTTTCAGCTAAAACCTCACCTTTTTCAGGAAGCCTCTCCCAACCCCCTTTAATTCTAGAGAATGACCTCTGTTAATCATTTTCTATTCATCTTGTGCATAGCTCGCTTTGTACATGTTTGCATGTGCTTTCCCTCATCAGACTCAGAGTTCCTGGAGGACAGTGACTGTCTTTTGTACCTCCAGAGCCTAGCATAATGTTCAGCATACAGTAGGAACTTAATAAATGTTCACTGCCTGATTCAACTATGTCTAGCACCTTCTAGGGACACACGGCTCTGTTCATCTTCTCTTCTGAGAGATGGCGCCTACTTGCTATGCTCCATCTGGTGTGCTACTGTTATGAAAGGGGCCCAGACAAAGGCCTGGCTGAATTCATCTGTATTTGTCAGAGCCAGGTTCCTCTGAATGCAGAGGCCTCAGGATGGTCAGCACTTACCATGAGTAGCCAGGACCCAGAAACTATGCCTTGGGAGACAGAAGCCTGAATTCTAGCAGAGAGCTGAGGCCCTGCCCCCAGAGCACCCTGCTGTGAGCTCTGCATAACATCAGAACAAGCTGGAGCCCCGCCAGCCAGCTCTGGCAGACATCAGATCTAAGGAAAGGCTTTTCCTGTAGCCCTACACCATCTTTCCTTTATCCCCACGGGAGGAGGAAGAAAATAAAAGACACTGGCTAGCCCTTCATCCTTGGGGTTCAGAGCAGGGCTCCAGAGTACAGAGCTTTGAATCAGAGCTCCCTGGCCAGCTTCAGCTCCTGGCAGAGCAGGTGAGGCCCATGCAACAGAACATGTGAGATCTACCCTCCTGGGCCAGAGGCATGGGGAGCACCCCCACAAGGGGCCAGTAAGGGATTCTATGTTGAAATACAGAGAACAGTCTCACCAGCTTGGAGGTTCAGGAAGGGTTACCAGAGGTCCATGGTCAGATTACAGCCTAAATACCCAGAGGAGTATTAGACAGAGTCTTAAGGAGCAACTAAGACCCTCCCAATTCTCCTCCCATCTCTTTTGGTCTAAGTCCTCAGCAAAGGGGACCTGTTCTTACTGAATGGCTGAAAGGTACTCGCTCTTTTTAAAGAGGGCTTTGCTTTTGTGAAATGAAGGCCTTTTGGGGTTTGGTCCTTGCCCTTGGCCAACTCCATCATCACTGAGGACAACACAGGCCTCAGCTGGCTACTTATATAAGACATAAAGAAATTATAAAGCTAGTGCTTTTTCAGCAGGATCAGGTTTCTGGTCTCTGTTGTATGCTTTATCACCTATATAGGAAGGGGACCCAGGGCCTAGATGCTAAACCATTTACAAGTATAAAAAGCTTTCCTTACTGATTCAGAAAGGTGAGGATAGAGATTTTCCTCCCATATGGACAAATGGAAAACCCGAACCTTGAAAGCAGAATGAATGGTTAAACGACTGGCCCTGGTACTTGCTTGCATGGCTTAGAAGAAGCGGAGCATCCCTGATGTGTGCCAAGCTCTGACCCGTGTACACCCCAAGCAGCCACCTGCCTTCTCTCTGATCCAATCCCAGGAAAGCTGCATCTAGACTGGAGTCTGACTGTGCTGAGCCACCCCCAATCAGAGACAGCTGACGGGCTGCTCCCTACCTGCCGTCATCCTGCAGAGTTCTCACTTGGGCCTGCCTGCTAACTGCTGCAGAGGAGGAGGCACACCCTGCTGCCCCAGGTTACTGACAGTGTCTGTCTGAATCCGTGTGCAGCAAATATGTTTGTGACCCCTGACCACTCGAGCTACAGCTTAGGCAGGCCCACACACACCAAATGGGGGTTGTATTTTAAATGCCAACATCTATAACTGGAAGGCAGCTCACATTCTCTTCTTTTAGTTCTAAGGCGTGGCTAGGACTGTCCTCAGGATCCCCAACATACTAGAAGTGGGCGTGGGACAAGGAATGAATGTATGGGGCACACTTGGGAGATCTAACAGCAGATGATGCCACCTGGGGACAGTGGCAGGGGCCAGCAGCATACCTGTTTGATGTCTGAATGCCACCTCATTACTGTATGTCTCTTGTCACCCCGCCTCCCTCCTCCACCCCTGTCCCATGGGAGGAGTCTTTTGGCTTCAAGGTCTCAGCAGCAGGCTAGCCTGCTCCTTCCTTCTGGGTCAGCCAAGCACAGAAATGCAGCACACTGGCAGGATTGTAAGGTTCATTGGGACTCTGTATCAGTCTTCCAACAACAACTCAGGTGCTGTGGCCTGCCAGGTCATGTCCCTCCTTTCATTAAATCTTTTGAAAAAATAGTCATAGGACATTCGTGTCAAGTACCAAAATCCATACCATACATTGCTCCTGCCAAATGAAAATGCACTTTTCAATGAACCACACAGTCCTGTCCAATTTCCATTAAATAATGCACACTGGAAAGGCAAAGTTATTCTTGTCTGTAACATTTAGTTTCCTCCTCTGTAAGAAGAGAAACAAGAATAAGAGACCTCAAAAGTGCCAAGTCTAAATTCTATGAGTCGGTAAAATGCCCCATAAAATGGCGTGACAGGCAGGTGCAAGACAGCTCTAGGGCTATGGCCCATGGTGTGCTGGCATAGGGAAGGGGCACAGAGACAGAAAAGCCTGATGAGGTTTTTATTTGATAATCAGAAAAGATGCTGAGGAGAGGAAGGAGAGTGATGTTGATACTGATGCTGGGCACTCATGTCTATGATTTGAGGTCATGAGTTTAACATACCAGGCTACTATTTATGGAAACTGGCACACAAGTGTAACAAAGGACAACAGAGACAGAGCAAGCCAACTCTGTCCAGGGACCTATCTTCAGTGACCACAACCCTACCCAGAGAAGACATTTAATAGGTCCCAGAGCTGGGGGTTGCAGCCAGCCACCCAAAAGGAACAGCCACCCTGGAGCCAGCAGCACCTCTGCTACTATCAAAGTGACTGAGACAAATCTCCCTCTGGAACAATGCAAACAAAGCATTCTGTTGCATCACATTTTAGAGTACACAGTGGGGACATGGTGTCTCAAATGTGAACTGCTCTCACCTCTGCTTGCAGAAGTAAATACAAACTATCATGAAACGGTTGCTAAGCTGTTCAAGACTGTCACCATCCTCTCTGGAACATCCACACTGGGGATACTCTTGACATCACAGCTTTCCTGCTCCCAACCCCAGGTCCACCCTACACAAAAGATGACTCTGCACGAACAGCAGCAGCCTGCTCTCTAAAGTTCCCCAGGAAGCATGGGAAAGGGTGAAGTTATGCCGCTCATTCTAAACTCAGCTACTAAGAAGTCTTCCAAACCAGTTTAATGCTGGATTAGAGCCCAGGACACAAGATACCTGTCTCAAAGACAATCTCCTGAGTCTTTATTTATAGCTGGAAGCGTACAGGGTCCTTTCTCTGGTATTAGCTAAGACAGGATCCCAATGACAGACACTAGGAAGAAGTGGAATGAGGAGAAAGAAGGTATTTCAGGAGGCCAGAGGTTTAGCAAGGACCTACTGAGGTCACAACATGGGGACCTATTAAAAAAGCTACCAAACTGAAGGATATGGCTACACTTCAAAGTCCAACTTCCACTGACAACAGCTCCAAGCACATCTGAAATTGCTGTTCCTGGTGAGGGTCAAACGTACCTCCCACCTGCCTGACACAAGTAACTTCACAGCTTCTTCTCACTCAGATGGAGTCAACCCTTCAATCCAGGGGACAGACGCATCTTCTGGGGCCCTATTTTCACAAGCCTCGGGGTTCCTACCAGAAACTTCTCCGGTGAACCGGCACCTAGCCCGGCCCCTAAACCATGCTACCCTTTGTTCTTTGAGGTTACCTCCCCCCTTCCTTCTACTGATCCCCTCCCTCCAGTCCCCTCTCCTTCAGGAAGTAGCCTTTCCCTTGGCCATCCCTTACAAAGGGGCTCCATTCCCATGCCCCCTCCTCTCCAGGGATCGCGCTCGTCAGAATCCCTGGCACACAGTAGACGTTTTAAGCGCTTCTTTCCTCCCGGACTTCCTCCCATCTCTCCTTCCTTGCGGAGGTCTCCCCGCTCCTGCTCCCGCCTCTCCCCAGGGGTTTCCCTGCCTATCCTCCCCTCCCCCATCCCGGAGTCTCCCTTCGAAGCCTCTCCGGACACGCCTCTCTCGGTCCCCCTCCTGTCACTACCACCCAGCCATCACGTCACCCCTGCTCTCCTCCCCACGGGAGGCCTCTCCTGTTCCGCTGTCCCCGGGAAGCCGACCCCCTCCTTGCCCTTCGGCCGTGCCTCTCGCGGCCCGCGGGGCCCCCGGCCCACTCACCTCCAGCGGTTGATGCCCACGGAGGATGAGGCCGCGAACCACGGGTCGAGGATGTAAACGCATCGTACGCAGCGCGCCCCTCGCAGGGCCGCCTGCAGCGCCGGGTTGTCGTGGAGCCGCAGCCCCTTGCGGAACCAGTGTACCGAAGAGGCGCCTTCTTCCGGGGTCGGGGCCGGGGCCGGGATCGGGGCCGCGGCCGGAGCGGGAGCTGGAGCCGGAGCCGGAGTCAGGGCGGGGGCAGGGGCCGCGGCCGCAGCCGGCACAGTCACCGCAGTCGACGCCGCCATCACAGCCCAGACTGCGGCGGGGGCTGCCGCTCTGCCCAGGTTGGACCCTCAGGCCCCGCCCCTTCTGTACGCCTCAACCAATGGAGTCTTCTCTGCCCTTACCGGCCCGCCCCGCTGATCTCAGAGCGCCAGTCCTACTGGTTCTGGGCTTTCTGCGGCCTGATTGGTCCAGAGGCCCGGGACCGGTCCCTCCCCGTCACGTTCCCACCATGTGTGTCGGCCCAGGCTGGGGGCGGGGCCCACGGGCAGGGTGGCGGTGATGCACTGCGCCTGCGTGGGCCGGCGTCCCGAGGGTTTCTAGCAACGTCTGTTTTTCATTTTCCACCCTGGACACCCAGGGAGACCTCCGGACGGGCACGCGTGCTCCTGCCTTCGCGGGGAATGCTCCACTCTCTGCTTTTGCCCCGGCTTCATGGCTTTGCCCTGCTCTCCGGGCCCAGTCTCTCTCCCTGGAATCGTAGTGGGGGAGGGGAGGGACCTGGAAGGCGGGGTCGGGGCCCGAGGCTCGGGGCCCGTCCCAGGAGGGAGCTGGAGCCCCCTCCACTCTTCTCCCGGAGCGAATGGGATGGTTCCTGGCCCCGGTTGTCGGCTGGAGGGGCCTTAGCTTTCACCTTCCCCTTCCCCTTCTCACTCGGCGTGGGCTAGTCACTCGCAGGGGGGCAGGAAGCGCCAGGCAGGCGGCCAGCATTTATTAAGCACCTAGTGTATGCCAGCCGATGATCAAACCGGTGCAATGGTAGGTGCTGCCGATGCCCTGTGCCCATCTAGGTGCGTACATGCTAGACAGAGCTACATATTCTACACACACGTGCGCAGTGACAATTTACCTGCTGCGGGGCCTCTGCTGAGCCCCATCCGCCCCTTCTATGAAAAATGCTTTTAAATGCATACACCAGGTAGGATTAGAAAAGAAACCGATGACGTTGAAATCCAGTTATCAAAATATTTTTAAGATGAGTTCATAGGAGGGGCGGCTAGGTGGCGCAGTGAGTAGAGCACCGGCCCTGGAGTCAGGAGGACCTGAGTTCGAATTCGGCCTCCGCCACTTGACACACTAACTAGCCGTGTGACTTTGGGCAAGTCACTTAACCCCAACTGCCCTCCAAAAAAGGCAGAAAAACAAAAACAAAAGATGAGTTCATAGGTCCCACGTTTAGAACCCATGCTCCAGCTTCCTTTCCTGAAACACGGCCAGTAGGGAAACATTTTGCATGACTTCCCATATATAATTGATACCATATCACTTGCCCTCTAACTGGGTGGGGGAGGGAGAGAATTGGAAACTAAAACTTATTTAAAATTAAGTAAGTACAATGATTAAAAATAACTTTTTTAAAATGACCCCTTGCTCTAATAGAATATAAGCTCATTGAAAGCAAGGACGGTTTTGGTTTTGTCTCTATACCCAGTGCCTGGCCCATACAGTGCTTGGCAGCGGGTAGGTCCTGTCAGTTGAGTAATCAGTCTTCTCTAACCCTCTCAGAACTCATATTCTGTATTCGCTCCGCGACCCTATGATTCTTCACTGTAACAATTTAGAACCAGGAAGTAATACTGACATTGACCCTTGGGCTAGAGTCCTAACTCCACTTGGGGCTCTATCTATGGAAAGATTGGAGCGGGTCCAAGGAAGAGCAGAAATACTTGGAGGAATGACAACCAGTTGGGATTATTATTTCTAGTGACTCAGGACTGATTTAATAACTGCAGGCATATTCTTCCTAGTGGGAGTCAGGCAAAAATGTCATTTTATGTTGCAGAGAACATGGGTTCTGCAGAAAAACTATTCCAAATGGACAGTTAGGTAACTGAATAACTGGATTTGATGTTTATGTTGTTTTGTTTTTAGCAGATTCAATGCAGTGCGGACCAGGCTAGAACCCTAGATTTAGAGTCAAATCCTGCCTTTGAAATTTATTAGCTATGTGACCCTGGACAAACTACTTTAACCTCTGAGAGGCTGTTTTCCTAATCTGTAAAATGGGTTAACAACGGAGAGGAACTCATGAGGATCAAAAGGGAGCAGGTATGCCTTATGAGTTCAAGGTTGGTCTCAGACACTTATTAGCTGTGTGACCCTGAGCAAGTCGCTTCACTCTGCCTCAGTTTCCTCACCTGTAAAATGAACTAGAGAAGCAAATGGCAGAACCACTCCAGTATCTTTGCCAAGAAAACCCCAAACAGGGTCATGGAGAGTCAGACATGACTGAAATAACTGAACAACAGCAGTGCAGATTTGCAAACTTCAAAGCCCCTATTGATATCCGTTTTTGTTATAATGTATTCAAGGATGTCAGTGCTTAAAGATATTGGTCAGGGCAACTTTATTTAGGATATGATCCTTTATGCATCAGAGATAGGTAGTTATTGTAAGGAATGTGATAGTCATCTCCAGGAATGGGCTGATCAAAAGAAAGACACCTTAGCCTGCAATACGAAAGGTTTACTGGGAAGATTTACATGAACCGATGCAAAGGGAAGTGAGCAGAACCAGGAGAACATTGTACACTCTAAGTGCAACATTGTATCATGATCAACTGAGAATAACTCGGCTCTTCTCAGCAATACAATGATGCAAGACAATCCCAAAGGACTCATGGTGAAGTATGCTGTCTACCTCCAGAGAAAGAACAGATATTGTCTTAATATATGCTATTTTTCCTTTCTTTTTTTCTTCCTTACTTCCAGCCATCCTTCCTTCTTTCCTCCTTTTTCTTGTTTGAGTCTTCTTGTTCAAAATGACTAATATGATTGCATATGTATAATCTATATCAGATTGATTACCATCTCAGGGAGGAAGGGATGAAGGGATAGAATGTGGAACTCAACAAAATGTTAAAAATTTGTTTTAACATGTGATTGGAGGAAAATGAACTATTTTTTAAAATAAGAGATATTTAGATTAGACTTGAGAAAGAACTTTCTATTAGCAAGTGTTTTCAGCACTGGGGCCAGCAACCGAGAAGGAATACAATCAGAATTTAGTCAGAATTTAGACATTGACCTCAATAAATGCAAAGAAAACTATCCTTGACCTCTCTCCCTTTCCATACTTTCAGTGCAGGTAGTCTGGAGCCTGGGGAAGCTTTGGTTTCTGCTGATTTCTGAATTTGCTTTTTCCAGTTCCCTCCTGATCCCCAGCTCGGAGTTTAGGACTAAAGCTTCAGAAACTCACTTTCTCTATTCCAAAGGACTCTGGGACAGACCACATGAAACATGCCCAGAGAGGGAAAGAGAATCATCTTAGAATGGGAGACTTTCTGCTTCTCTCTCCAGGATGCTGAATAATTGACTTTTTACCTGATAAGGAGAGTTTGGTGCACAGCCTCTTCTCTCCTCCCACCTCCCCATCTAACCCCTCTGACCCTGGAGAAGTAACTCATACTCTTGACTGACCCTCTCTGGTGTGTAGTGTGGGTTTCTTTCCTCTTCCTTTTTCATTCTCCCCACTTCTCTGCTTGGGAATGGTAAGGGAAACTGAGGGGAGCAAGAACCGAGAGTTTGATTATAATCTCTGTTAAGTTTTTGGTTATTGGCTTTTTTTTTTGCATAGACCAAAGCAAAGAATAAAAAATAGAAAACATTAAAAAAGGAAAAATAACCTTGGAAGAACTTGCAGGGTTATACTTCAGTCAGCTTGAAGATTGTTAAATTTCCCCCTCAGAAATCAGCAAATGCCACAAATTGGGGTTTGATTTATTATGGTTTCCTTGACTATGAAGCAAATGTTAATGATATAAATTCAATGTAAAAGCATGCTGTAAATACATTTTTTCCAGAGAGCCTGTTAGCGAATATTTATCAGCACAGCACCTGAACTCTTCTCATTGCTGTAGGATTTTGGAGGACTCCCTGTGACTCCCATCTCCCACCTTTTGGCAGAGGTGGTGGGCTCCTAGGGTGGAATGGGGTGTGCCTTGTTAGATATACCAATGTCTTGTTTCAGTGTACTTCTTAGTGGGAAGGAAAGTTAAGGAAGAGGGTGAGGAATCATTGGGAAGTGACAGCAATGTAGAACAAGGTTTGGGTTTTTTTTAATAGTTAAAATAGACACAATCAGCCTTCTGTACTGTACATTTGAGGTATAGTCAGCAAGTATCTATTAAAAGCTTACTACGTTCCAAGCTCCGTGAAAAGTGCTGCAGATGCAAAGAAGGGGAGCTAATAATTCTCTTATTTTGTCATTTTTATTTTGTTGGTATGGCCTAGCCACGGGCACTGTATATTCCATGACAAGCAGCTCTTAAGGAGCTTACATTCTAATGAGGAAGTCAGCATGTACATGACTGGGTCATACAGGGTATATATGAAGGAGATGAAAGTGTTGTTCTGAAAGGAGTTAGCAGCTTGGAGGACTGGGAGAGGCCTACTGAGGAAGGCAGCATTTCAACCGAGTTTTGAAAGAAGACAGGGAAACAGAAAGGCAGGGATGAGAAGGGAGAGCATTCCAGGCATGAGGCACAGCCAGTACAAAGACAGGGAGACTGGAAATGGGAGGAATCATCAGGAGGTTAGTGTGGTTGGATTGTAGAATTTGAGGGAAGTAAAGTATAAGAGACCAGGTTAAATGCCTGAGGTAATAGGGAACTGCTGGAGTTTACTGAGGGGGGAATAACTGAGTGGAAAATGGACTGGAGTGAGGAGATAACTTCAGGAAAGGACACCAGTAAGAAAACTCTTGCAAAAATTATGGGGTTAGGGGTGGCCAGGTGGCACAGTGAATAGAGCACCGGCCCTGGAGTCAGGAAGACCTGAGTTCAAATCCAGCCTCAGACACTTGATACACTTGGTAGCTGTGTGACTTTGGGCAAGTCACTTAACCCCAATTGCCCTCCAAAAAAAACAAAGCAAAAAAAAAATTATGGAGTTAAGGTTAGGGTTAAAAGCAAGCCAAGTTTGAAAAAAGAACATGAGAAGACCACTTGTCCCTTGGTGGAGGTGGGATATCTACTACACATGTTTCACATTGTACATTTTTTCAGACTTTTTCAATCAAGTAATACTGATCCTCCTCTTCCTCTTCCTCCTCCTCTTCCTCTTCCTCTTCCTCCTCCTCCTCCTCCTCCTCCTCCTCCCTTCCTTCTCTTCCTTCTCTTTTCTCTTTGGGAGAAGGGTAAGAGATACTGGGGAAAATTGGTAAATCTTTAAAAAAAGATCAATAAGTTTTTTAAAGAGATGACTATTGCAATAGTTTAGGCAAGAGGTAACAAGGGCTTGGATTGAGGTTATGGCTGTGTGAGCAGAGAGAATAAAATCGATGTGAAAGATACTGGGAAGGTCAAAACAATGAAATCTGGCACCCGATGGGCTGCGTGGGGTGTGTGTGTGTGTGTGTGTGTGTGTGTGTGTGTGTGTGTGAGTAGGTCCAGAGGCAGACACCGAGACCGCGAGCCTGAGGGACTGGAAGAAGAGGTGCTTATGCAGCAGCAGGGAAGCCGGAGAGAGGAGGGTCTTTGGAGAAAGATCAAGAGCTCTGTTTGGGGACATGTTGAGTTTGCCCAAAGGACCCCACTTTGAGTTTTCCAAAGAGTAGCTGGACTGAATGTAGAGCTCGTGGAATCATTTGCATAGAGTTGACCCTTGAACCCATGGAAGCTGATGAAATCACCAAGTGAGAGAACACGGAGGGGGGGAGAAGATGGCCCAAGACAGACATTGGTGTGACGCCCACAGTAAATGGGTATGACGCGGGTAAGGGTCCAAAGAAGGGGCAGTAAGATGGGCAGAGGAGAACTAGGAGAAAGCGGTGTCATGAACACTTAGAGAACTTCCAGGAGGACGCAGATCAAGGCTGGCAAACGCCTCGGAGAAGTGAACAAGGAGAAAGAACAAGGAAGGGCGGCTGAAGGCATATTGGAGAGAGGGCTGAGCCTGGAGTTAGGAGGATCTGAGTTGGGATCTGTTCTCACACACTTATTATCTGTGTGACCCTGGGCGAGTCACTTAGCTTTTAGTTTCCTCAGTGGTAAGGTGGGGCCAGTAGAAGGGCCTGCACCTCGGTGATGTTGTGAGGATCAAATGGGATTTTTGTTGTATCTCAGTCATGTCCAACTCTACCTACCCCCATCCAGAGTTTTCTTGGCAAAGATACTGGAATGGTTTGCCATTTCCTTCTCCAACTCATTTTGCAGATGAGGAAACTGAGGCAAGCAAGGTGAAGTGACTTGCCTGGGGTCACACAGCTAGTAAGTGTCTGAGGCCGGGTTTGACCTCAGGAAGATGAGTCTTCCTGACTCCAGGCCTGGTGCTCTATCCACTGTGCCACTTAGCTGCCTCAGAATAATGAGATAATACTTGTTTAAAAAAAAAAAAAGACGGTATAGTACAGGACAGATAGTAAGCCCTATAATGCTTATTCCTTTCCCCAGTCCTTCATCCACCTGCTAACTCTGGGGAAGATGGTTTCTTTTTTTAAGGATGGGGGAGGCATAGGTGTGTTTATAGGCAACAGGGAAGGAAACAGTAGATTGGGAGAGATTAAAGATAAAAGAGCAGGGGGGCCAGTGTGCTAGAGAAGATGAGAGGGAATGAAGGGTGTTTGAAGGTGCATCTACAAGACTCTGCCTTGGTAAGAAGGGCCAAAGTGAAGACAAGCTAATGGAAGCAGATGTCTGAACTATGAGAGATGAGGAGGGGAGGAAAAGGTGCTCTCATATGGCATCCAGTTTTTCAATGAAGTACACCACCAAGACTTCAGTAGGGTAAGGGGGTGCCGTGTCAAACATAACGGTGTAATGGAGGATTGGCCAAAAGGAGACCCAAACTGAGAGCATGGGACCTACAAGCAGGAATCTACTCTGCCCACTGGCCATATTATATTTGGAAATGAACTTGGTGGAGGGTTGAGTTTACTTTTCCCTGGGGCCTAAGGCAAGACAGGAAAGTGTGTTCCCAGGTAAGAAGGAAAAAAATAATTTATTTTTATTCTTTCTTTATCTTCTCAAAAAATATACCTTTGTAAAAGCTAATTGCTGTTAATTGATTAAATGGTACTGGGATGTTAATCACAGAGAGTATCGATAATATGAGGGAAATACTAACTATAGCTAGCGATTGATATTGGGGAGAACACTCTGAAATCAGACTTTTGGGGCAATAGTAGTAGAGAAGATCCTCAAAACCCCTCCAGGGAACACCTAGAACTCTAAAGTGTATAGATGTAGCTAGCAAGCCTCCAGAGGATACAACTCTTTAGTGCAAATGAAAGTTGGGATAAATAACTCTAGAATGTACATGTGCTACAAGAAGGCTTGGAACAGCCACTATAAATTTTATGTTTACTTTTCACTTACATCATTTATTTCCCCAAGATTTTGAGTTACAAATTTTCTCCCCATCTTTCCCCTACCCACCACCCCAAAACAGCCATCCCACTGTATACCCGCTCCCTCAATCTGCTCTCTCCTATGTCCTCCCCCATTTCCCCCCTCCAACTTTCTGGTAGGGCAAGATGGATCTCCATACCCCAGTGCCTGTATATCTTATTTCCCTGTTGCATGTAAAATAATAATAATAATAATGATGATAATAATAATAATTTTTAAACATTTGATTTTACAACTTTGAATTCCAGATTCTTTCCCTTCCTCCCTCATCACACACTTTTACTGGGAAGATAAGCAATTCAGTATAGGTTGCGCATGTGTAGCTACACAAAACATTTCCATGTTGGACATATTGT
>CM053601.1:177377524-177412006 GCA_028646575.1 Pseudocheirus occidentalis | reverse complement strand
C
The DNA here is from genome assembly GCA_028646575.1 of Pseudocheirus occidentalis. Taxonomy (NCBI): domain Eukaryota; kingdom Metazoa; phylum Chordata; class Mammalia; order Diprotodontia; family Pseudocheiridae; genus Pseudocheirus; species Pseudocheirus occidentalis. The sequence goes on along the minus strand of CM053601.1, from coordinate 177,412,005 downwards.
TACTGTATGCCAGGCACTGTGCCTGGCACAGTATGAGAATACAAAGGCAAAAGACCATCCATGCTCTCTCAGAGCTCACAGTCTATATGGGTACCTAGTGAAGAAATTACGGGGAGCTCTCACAAACCCACCTGGAGTTGATCCACTGGCACCCATCATAAGGACAGTGGCTTTTTCTAATTACACTATCTAGGAAGAAGTTTCCTACAAAGAGGGTTAGGGTTGCTCGAGACCCCAAAATACCAACATGCCGGGTCCTGCAGAAAGAATTCCACTCAGGTCTTCTCAGCCAAAGAAAAACAAAGTTTATTAATAATTCACCATATGGGGTAGACTCTCAAGGAGCCAGTCTATGCTAGGTCATTCAATGCCTCTCTCACGCCACATGAAGGGAAGATGGGATTCTATATACAGAAAGGTTGTGGGAGGAATCTAGGGGTGGTCTAGAGGAGGAGTTTGGGGAGGGTCTTCAGGAGGAATCAGGTGAGGTCGGGACTCCAGTAATGAGTGATCAAGGGTGGGAAGTTGTTGGAGGCTACCTGGAGACCAATAGACAATGGTGGGCTGGGCCAGTTCAAGGACCGGACAGGAGGATCAAAGGTGGGAAATTGCTGGACACAGTAGGGCTAAAGATTTGGGCCGAGCTACAATGAAAGGCCTATGGCCTCAGGCAAATGCTTTCCATGGGAAGATTCAAGGAGAGCTCAAGGAGGGGTCCCAGAGCTGCACCTCATTATAGGTACCTAAGTTTTAGACTGCAATTGCAGTGTTAGTTATCACAGAGGTCTCTGATAAATTCCTGCCTGCCTCTTCTAGGTCAGGGTACCTACTCAGTAATTATTAAATCCAGTTAAATTGTGTCAAATTAGATAGTCTTAAAGCAAATAAAAGTACTGGGAAACCATAGATTATTGGAAAGGTCATTTCAAACCCCCTAGCATAGCATTTACAAGTATCAACCTTCTTTTCCTGTGAAAGACAGCATTAGGGATCTGTTTCCGGACAGCAGTACCAGGAGCCCTGGTTAAATAAATCTAGCACCCTGTGCAGTGACATTAGTGTAAAGAAAGTGTGGCCCTCAGTGGCAGCAATCTGCACAGTAAGTCGTTACAGGTGCTGTGTAAGCTGCGTGCGAGCCTAACAAACACTTTCTTAAAGATTCTGCGTCTGGCTCCCAAGGTGGGGAGCAGCAGGTAAAGAGATAGAACGATCAATGTTTCTGGCTGTTCCAACATTCAGTTACATCATGTATTGTTACACTTCACATTCACAATGAAACCTTTCACAATTCTGCCCAGAAAGATCTTTTTTCTCATCAGAGATTAACGTACCATCTTTTGTCCTGGACACGGTAGCTGGATCACCAAAAGACAGAGTCAGGTTGCCCTGGAATGGCACATCCTCTTCTCTAGACAAGGTAGAAATGACCAGTGTTGCTGGGTGCTCTTGCCTCTAATTCCATGGGTTTCAAAGTCATTTTACAGCTCAGCGTCCAAGAACTCAGCATTGAATAAGGACCTGAATTCCAGCTTTCCTGGTTAGAAGAGTGAATAATCTGTCTATGAAAATCTTTCAGCTGTTTAATTTGAAATTACTTTCAAGTCTCCAGTGCAAGCAGTGGGATGTCCTTCAATTCATCCTAAAAACATATGTCCTTTTGAAGACAAATGTTAGGGGAGCTTGAGACCCCAAAATACCAACATGCCGGGTCCTGCCAAATAAATTGACTCAAGTCTTCTCTCAGCCAAAGAAAAGCAAAGTTTATTGAAAGTTCACCATATTGGGTAGACTCTCAAGGAGCCTCGGTATCTGTGAAGCTTGCATTGGGCAAGCAGGCCAGAGCAAGTCTGTGCTAGGACATTGTGTGGTGCTCTCACACATATGAAGGCAAGATGGGGTCTTATATACAGAAAAGTTGTGGGAGGGTTCTAGGGGTGGTCTAGAGGGGGAGTTTGGGGAGGGTCTTCAGGAGGAGTCAATGAGGTCGGGTCACAGTTGATTTGGGTATAGATGTTCTGATAGGCTCAAGGGTGGGAAGCAGATGGACAATGGAGGGCCAAGGTTTGGGCCAAACAAAGGATTGGGCAGAGCCACAGTGAAAGGCTTATGGCCTCATACAAATGCCTCATCAAGTGGGAAGATTCAATCAGAGTTCAAGGGGATTCCTGGAGCCTGAACCTCAGAGATTCAAGGAGAGCTCCAGGGAGTCCCAGAGCCTGCATGTCATCATTTTAAAACCAGAACATGTTCATCCTCATGGCATTTATTCATTTGAGTAAAATCATTTTGTGGGATAACTAACACCCCACTACCACCGCCATCATATCATGTATAGAGATCTCTTTGTCTCTTTTTTGGCTTTTTGGAGGGTAGTTGGAGGTTAAGTGACTTGCCCAAGGTCACATGGCTAGTTTTTGTGTTAAATGTCTGAGGCCAGATTTGAACTCAGGTCCTCCTAACTCCAGGGCGGGTGCTCTATTCACTGCGCCACCTAGCCGCCCCGATCTCTTTGTCTTAATGGCTAACATTCCAACCCTTCTAAAACCCTTTTGGGTTTGTAAAGCACTTTATGATTCAATCCTCCTACCAACCCTGGAAGGAAGATGCTGTTATCTCCATTTCACCCACAGAGGAACTGAGGCTGAGAGAGGCTAGCTTGTGTTGCTGGCAATCATCTTTGGTTGGATTTGAACTCAGCATCCCCTAGACCACTAGCTGCCTTTTGGTTTGGACTGTTTCCCAACATTATATGCCTAACGGATGAAATCAGTGCAATAATATTGTTGGGCTGTAAGAGAAAAATTTCAGCCTTTTTCCCCCCAGCAAAACCAGTGAACACCAATAACACTGATTTCCCCCTCCCTTTATTAAAGTGCTTTATGTCAGCCAGTCAGCTAGTCAATGAGCATTTATTAAACACCAGCCATGTGCTGTCCGCTGAGGATAAATACAAAGGGAAGTGAAAAATAATCTCTACCTCCCAATCTAATGGGAAAGGTAAGGAGTACCAAAAACAAAATATTTATAGAAAAGCACCGTCTTCTGGAACAGCTAGCATAACCTGGGGGGAACAATCCAGTGAAGTCACAAGTATTCTTCCTGATGCTCAAAAAAGGCCACAGAGCTTGGCTAAGGAGTCGGCCTGGATCTTGGTTTTCTAAGTTGCCTGGTCAGTCCCAAGACGGTCTCAAAATGTAGCCTCGGAGAAATCCTTTCTTGAAAGCTTTGGGCATTCTGCCAAACAAAGGTGCCAACTCTAGGGCCTGAACAGGTTGGCATTCACTCCAGGAGGGGCCTTCACAATTCTCCAATATTGGAATCTCATTTCACCTCAATAAGAAGGGTTCTTGGGACGTTGGCCTGGGGCTACACTCTGCTCAGTCACAAACACCCTGGGATAACCAGGCCAAAGATAAGGTTATTTGAACAGACTAAGGCAGTGTGGTCTGGATGTTTGAGGTTTGTCCAACTTCTCAAAGCCTGCTGTACTATTTACTCATTCCCATTCACTATGTTCTTTTTTATTTTTTAACTAACCAGGCAGGTTCCCGCCCCTGAACCAGAGCATGCATATTTGAATACTTAAGACAGTCATTCATCAGAACATTTTGTCTTCCAGACAAAAGTCTCTAATAAATAATAGCTCAAGTGTACAATTCAATCATAGTATTCAGACCTTAAGATCTATCTTCCTGTTACAAATATGTCCCACTAATATGTCATTCCTAAATTAAAATCCCTTGAAATCTATTTTATTTTCCAAAATCCCAATGCAAAAAAGCCTAAATAAAAACCCTAACATAAAACAATTTCATGGGCTTAAAACATGAACACAAAACCTATTGTCGGTCTCAATATGTGGAATGTGCCAGAGTCAGCCACATGAAAAAATCATTCTATTCTTCTACCAATTTTTGTATTCTGTACCAGCTAGTATGAAATGCCCAGACTGGTAGATCCAGAAACCAGAAGAGAACAGTTACTCATTTTGCTTTCACAGCAAGAAAGATGTGGTACCGATAGTTACTTTTGGGACCATAAATCAATTATGCTGTAAATAATAATGACATATAATGCATTATAGATTTTTATACAATACTTATACTTTTTCCCAATTATTAAATCAAACCCATACAAACCCCAATTTAAAATCATTCCATTTTGAAGGCAGCCACCTGGTTCTACCTGCTTTGGTTCCATCACAGCCACGATGATTTTTATTGTTGTTGTTTAATCACGTCTGACTCTTCGTGATCCCATTTGGGGTTTTCTTGGCAGACACCCAGAAGGGTTTGCCATTTCCTTTTCCAGCTCATTTTACAGATGAGGAAATTGAGGCAAACAGCCCCATAGCTAGAATATGTCTGAGGCCAGATACTAATTGTCCCTAAAATTTAGGTTGGAATTTGTCAACAATCCTAATCTCCAACATCCTAAGGAAGAAATAAGCATTTATCCAATGGGGATTTATAATGGCAACCTTGTTATGTTCTTCTTATCTCGGTGTGGTTTAAAAAACTTTCTTAATCTTTCTGCAATACTTTATGAAATCTTGGCCTCCTCTTCCTCCTCTTCCTCCTCCTCCTCCTCCTTCTCCTCTTCCTCCTCCTTTTCTCCTCCTCTTCCTCCTTCTCCTCTTCCTCCTCTTCCTTCTCCTCCTCCTTCTCCTCCTTAATGGAGAGTCTGACAGCTGTCAAAAATGGGGGCCTTATATGGGTCCTAGTGTAAGTGAGAAATCACAAGTTCACTTTCTTGCTTGCTGGTGGGGAATCAGGAGTTGAGCCTGCTGCCCTGGCAACACCACTGTGCACAGAGTGCCATTTTCAGAATTTTTACTTCTAATAGTATACACCCCTCACTGCCTTTTAATTGAGCTACCAGTCTACACTGTCCCTATAAATTATCTCTAATTTATTTTTCAATACTAACCCTGATTAGCCCAAATTTATCTTAATTGCATTTTATATTGATCCAGTATTTCTCTTTCTAATAATGTTAATTCCTTCATCTGAAATTCCTCTGATTGAAAGCTCATGTTTTGAAATGGAAAATGTCAATAAAAACTTATTTGAAAAAAGAAAGTTCACATTTCCAGTTGTTTCCAGATCTACTTTCCTCCACTGGAAATGAGCCCTGTCAGAGCTGAAACTCTCAGGTTTATAGGCAGTGCTTCATTTTGCTGTGAAAAACATTTCCAGTTTGGAAATTAAGTGGATGTCCATCAATCGGGGAATGGCTAAACAAGTTGTGGTATATGAAAGTAATGGAATGCTATTGTGCTATAAGAAATGGGAAGGAGATGGACTTCATATTTACCTGGAGAGGCTTATACAAACTGATGCTAAGTGAGAAGAGCAGAATCAGAAAAAATTTGTACACAATGACAGACACAATGTATGTGTGATGACCAGCCTTGATAAACTGGACTCTTCTCAGCAAACTCTACAAGTCTCAGGATGGAAGGAGACACTACATTCAGAGAAAGAGCTAGAAAGACCAGAGTTTAAATGGAGACCGAAGCAAACTACATGCTCTTGTTCTTTTCCATGTTTGGTTCTGTTTCTTTTCTCCCATTGTTAATTCCATTGGTTACAACCCTTCTATACAACCAGACTTATGTCCAATGTGAAAGTATTTGCAGATCCCATGCTTGATTTCGTGCCGCCATGGGTGGGGGGAAGGAGGGGAGAAAATGTGAAACTCAAAAGATTGTGGAACTGAATCTTGTAAACTACAAGTAAATAAATCAATTAAAAAAAAACATTTCCAGTTTGGTGTCTAATTTAAGAACCTGTGAATGAACAATGTACTTCAATTCCTTTTAGGTGACTGTTTCTAAGTTAGCTGAGTAATTAAATTCTCCCTAATCATTCTAAAAAACCTTGTGATCTGATAGATGAACTCTTTTTTTTTTTTTTTTGCCTTGGGGAGGGCAGAACAATTGGGGTTAAGTGACTTGTCCAAGGTCACAGAGCTAGTAAGTAAGAGGCTGGATTTGAACTTTGGTCCTCCTGACTCCAGGGCCGATGCTCTCTATTCACTGCACTACCTAGCATCCCCAACAAACTTTTAAAATGAAATTTTGCTTATTTCTTAATTCCTTTCCTCAATATAAACAAGACTTTTTCTTTTCCAGCTAGAGAGAAGAGGTAAGGTAATATGTGCAAGGCCATTCTTAAAGCCTAAGATAAAGCTTAGCTTTGAAATTTCATACTGTAAACTCACATTTTTTTTCTTTCTCTGCTGTTGAGGTTGCTTGGAGACAGTTTTTTTTCTTCCTGAGACAAAACTTTTAAACTGGCTTCAGTTCTGTTTAAAGAGTGGACACCTTTTCACTGAACAGGTAGAACAGAGACTCACAGAAAAGACAGGAAACATTTCCATGGAGAGGAACATTCATTTATACATCTGAAAGTCCATAGAGTTCAGTCTTAACTTATATTAAACATGGATCCTTTGAAAAAAGTTTTACCAAGTCATTTTGGCCAACAATTTGAGTATTTGTTTCTTTAGCAAAAAAGATTGAAATGTTGGCTTTTTCAGGGATGGAGGAATTTTATATTCTCTGTTCCCCAGTTTGATGTTCCTCCAGTTTCTCCCAAGGTGAACACTCAGTACTCACCTTACCTGCACAGTAAAGGGGTTGTTTATCCAAACTCACTGACGAACAGAAGCTATTGTCCAGCTCTACCCTTACAAGGGTGAATATGGTCTTTTTTCTTCTCCAGATACAAAGGCCTTGTAACCCATTGCTCAAGAATCTGTTCATCATGAGGTCAGATATTCTCAGCCTAGAGAGTCCATTGACCAGTTTTGGTCAAACATTCCTAAATGACCCAGAGGATCTCCTGATCAAGAGGTCGAGTGCTTCTAGGGGATCCCCAAAATGATCTTCTGGTCACCAACCTCTTTATTGTGGAGGACTTATTGATTTTTTAAATTTTTTTGGAGGACAATTAGGATTAAGCAACTTGCCCTAGGTCACACAGCTAGTAAGTGTGTCAAGTGTCTGGGGCCAGATTTGAGTTCAGGTCCTCCTGACTCCAGGGCTGGTGCTCTATTCACTGTGCCACCTGGCTGCCCCAAGGACTTATTGATTTTAAAGTCAATCCTGCTCTTTAGGCTTTTCTATCTTTAAGCACAGAACATGCTGACGGGTACACACCCAGGCAAGCCAGAACAAAAACTGAAGAAAGTATGGCAGACATCACTTTTAGCCTGTTGAGGGTCTCTGGACAGAGAGCTGTGGGGTTATGGAATTCCCAGAGAATCTGGGAGCAGTTAAGCTTCTGATCGTGGCCAGGGCCACCTAGTCCTGGGTAATGTGCTTGCCTGGATTTGCTACCCAATGTTAAAAAGAGGGTAAGGAAAGTATTCACGTTACCAGGTTCACAAGAGCTTTGGTGGGGCTAAAATTGGCTTAGTCTCGGACAGGATGGGTGATTTAAAGCTGCTAAAAAGGATTGATTTTGGCATCATACAAGATATCTTATAAGCACCACTAATGCAGACATCAGCCCGCATGAGCAAACACCTCTTCCTTTCTTTCAAATAGTTCAATTCCGTGAACCTGTTCAGAATTTGGCTAGGCTGGGGCAGCTTTGATTTGAAATGCTTTCTGTGAGGTTTTAAAAGTTTCCTTTACCTCTCTTGAGTTGGCCATGGAAATCTTTCAAAGACAAATGGCCATGGGTCCGAGCTGGTGTAGGAATCTGAGCACTGTAAAGGTTTAAAGCAGTGATTCTCAACCTGTGGGTCGCGACCCCTTTGGGGGTCAAAAGAATTTTTCACAGGTGTCACAAGGGTCACCTAAGACCATTGGAAAACACATATTTCCAATGGTCTTAGGAACCAAGACACCACTCCTCTATCCATCTCCAGGTGGGTCTGCCCATGTGCAGCCCACATACCAGTATTAAAGGGCTGCGCCATTAGGAAGGTTGAGAACCACTGGTTAAAGTGTTGGATTGATGGGAAGCCATATCTTTCATGGGCCTTCTCTCTGAGCCAAATAGACAGCCAAAACTCTGTCTACTCCGTGGTCAGCTTCATCCCCTCACTCCCCTCCTGCCACATTTTCCTCTGTTGACAACTGCTCCCCATTGGCTGCTCTATTTCTGTCAGATCTGCTCTTGATGTGTTTTTAAATAGAATAGTTATTCAAGAGCCCGGAGCAAGCAGCAGAAAGTTGCCCAAATCAGCTGCCCAAGACAAATTCAGTTGAACACGCGTAGGTGAAAGAGGGAGACTTTGGGAAAAGGACTTGGACCTGGAGACACAAAGCCCAGTGGGAAGAGAGACTTGGGATACTGAGGAGTAGACAGAAATATCAGGAGACTGTGAGGCCAGATGAGAGGAACAGGGAGAAAGTTAGGCAGGGCTGGGCCAGATTGGGTTGGGGGAAGTAGGCCATGGGATAGTTTCTTATCTTCATGAATTATTCTTGCTAATTAGGTCATAGATCATAGCTCTAGAACTGGAAGTAACCTCAGAGGCCAAATTACCCAACCCTTTCATTTTTCAGATCAGGGAACCGAGGCCCAAGACGTTCAAGTGAATCACTCAAGGTTACACAAATAAAACGTATTAGATGTGGCATCCGAACCCAGCTCCTCTGACTTCTATGCTAATGCTCTTCCCACTGAATCAGATGATCAAGGTCATTTGTCCCAGAATCAATTCGGATGGTCAGGCAGCAGGAAGACCCACCTGTGGTTGGGGGCGCCCTTCCTCCTCCCCCCGACTACCCAGAACCCACCCAGGCTGCCTGACTGGTTACTTGGTTTATGAATCACCAATTCTATCTCATCCAGTGACATGGAAGGCCTTGCCATGCCCTGCTGATCCTAGGTACTGTCATCTCATTTACTGAAATAACCTAAGAACTTTCCTTTCCACTTTCCCTATAGCTGGATTTCTTTTATATAATTTCTCCTTCAATTAGAGTCTGAGCTCCTTGAGAGCTGGGACTGTCACTTTTTTCCCTACTAGTATCATAGGTGTTTAATAAATACTTTCAAAAAATTCATTCATTCAGTTCTATTGCTGGAAGAATACAAGTGAAGTCATCAGTCTTCAAATTTGAGTTAGTCATTTCAGTTGCGTCCAATTCTTTGTGACCCCATTTAGGGGTTTCTTGTCAAAGATATTGGAGTGGTTTTCTATGTCCTCTTCCAGCTCATTGTACAGATGAGGAAAATGAGGCAAACAGGATAAAGTGACTTGCTCAGGGTCACACAGCTAGGAAGTGTCTTAGGCTGGATTTGAACTCAGGAAGATGAGCTGGCCTCTATTTAGATGGCATTCTATCCACTGAATAATCCAGCTGCCCTTAAATTTTAGTACCTTGCAACAGTGCCCTATCACCCCACCCTAGTTACAGCTTTGCATTTAAACTCTTCTTTCTCAGTGCTAGTAATGATTCCGACCCCATCCTTCTGTACTTGGTGAAATGTTCCCCACTCCTCTTCTCCTTTTCCTCTTCCTCCTCTTCTCTGTATATCTCCGTCTCTCACACACACACACACATATATATATATATATATACTCAGAAAAATGGGAGGAAAAGTCCTGGACTTGGGGTTTATACATTCTCCCTTAGGCCTCTCTCAGCCTGCAGGTTCCAGTACACCTGGGTATTAGCTGGCTCAGAAACCATAAGATCTGTTGTCCTGATTTTCAATTCACTCTTTCACGACCGGCTTTCTTCCTGAATTTAGACTGAATAACGAGCAGAAGGAAAGACACCCTGAAAATCCTGGGGGTAAGTGTGGGGTTGGCTTTGTGAAGCTGGAGGGCAACTCTCTTCACCAGAGTCACCCAGTGAAAAGCAAACCCAACAGGGTCAGAAGAACTCAGTTTCAGGCCACTCTGACACTTAAAGCATGATCTTGAGGAAGTGATGCAAACTCTCTGGGCATCGGTCTTGTCCTTTGTTTGTGACTGAGATAATATCTTTTGTGCTTGGTTCACAGAGATGCCCTGAAGATAAAGTAAGAAAATGGGCAATGTAGTGCACTGAAAGGAGCTCTGGTATTGGAATCAAAGGGCCTGGCATTGAGTCTGAGCCCTGATGATACTGTCAAGCTGTCATAACCTTCTGAGCCTTACTTTTCTCACTTGTAAAATGCCTCTCCTACAAGCTACCTGAGTCTGCTAGCTCATTGTTAAAGAGAAGCACCTTAGTGGGGGCTCAGGAGCAATAGTGTTAGAGGTGTGACCTCACAGAATGACTCCCTCAACCTAAAATTCCACCTTCTATAATGGGAAGCCTCTCTCTTTTTTTTTTTTAACTTTCAATTTAATTAATTAATTAATTAATTAATTTATTTATTTATTGCTTTTTGGACGGCAATTGGGGTTGTGACTTGACCAAGGTTACACGGCTAGTTTTTGTGTTAAGTGTCTGAAGCCGAATTTGAACTCAGGTCCGCCTGACTGCAGGACCAATACTCTATTCACTACACTATGGAAGGCTCTCTTAATCCTTCTTAATTCCAGTGCCTTTTCTCAGATTATTACTTTCTATTTGTCCTATTTATAGCTTTTTTGTACAAATTTGTTTGCTTGTTGTTGCCTTCATTCGATTGTGAACTTCTGAAGGGCAGAGACTGTTTTTTCCTTTCTTTGTATCCCCAGCACTTAACATTGTGCGTGGAGCTTATTGAATGACTGATTTGACCACTTACCTTATAGTGCTATTGTAGGGAAAAGCCCTTTACATACCTGAAGGTACCGCAGAAATGATTTGTTACTATGATCATGATAAAGCCTAGTCCCAGCTTTGCCACAAACTCTCTTCTGACTCTCAAGACGGCATTTCTCTCCATAAAAGGAAGGTATGGACCTGGAAGGCCTCTGAAGTCTGCCTCCAGCTCCAGATCTAAGGTCCCATGATCCTAAGTGGTTCTAGAAAGCTCTTGGGTATGCTTTATTGTACAGCTTGCACCCTTCTTTAGAATGAAACCTTGTCTTGTCATCCTATGACCATGACCATCTATGAAGACGAAGGGTAGGTCAGAAAATCACACTGAATGAAGTCTCAGGGGCCATGAGAACTTTCTGCTTCTCTCTCATCGCTTGTACAAGTAAGTGAATTATGGCTGTGGGAAAGGGTGATTAGACATTACCAGCAGTTGGTTGGTCGGTCAATGAACACTAATTTATTAAGAGCCTACTGTGTGCCAAGCACTATGGTAGAGCTAACCAAGAAGCTGCCTTAAGCTATGACTACGGTATAAAGATAAACTTTAATATCCAGCAGCACTCATGATTTCTAGCTTTTCCTGCCCTGCCCATTTTTGGGGGGCATAAGGGGGAGGGGAGGAGCAGAACTGAAGTTATCTTGGACTTTTCAAACATGATATAAAACTCAACCAAACTGTGGACAGTTACTGTTTATTCTGAGATGTGTTTTGGTTATAGCCCCCAAGGCTTTTCTTTTTTAGCTATCTTTTAGAAGAAAGGAAAACACCCTCAGATCTGCTTAGATCTCCTAATGTCTCTTTGTGCTTTGTGAACAGTGGAGAAGCTCCAATACTTGATTCAGAGATGGAAAAAGAGCTTAGAGGTGTGTGGAATGAGTGAAAACTTCTCAATCTGGGATTGTTAACCTTCCCTCTCCCTCCCCTTCCCTGGCTGCTGTCAATCACTCTTACCTTCCTTTGTTTTCTACCTTGGTGGGACCCTCCCCACCTCTCTTCTCTTGCTGTCCCAGTAGGGAAGAATTTGGTGAGGTGAGCCTCTCCACCAATGAGAGACGAAACAATTGGGAAAGGGGGCCTAAGTTGGTTTATAAATTCTGGTTCTACCCTTAGAAACATGCTTTCTCCTCCATGTTCAGACATGGGGTAGTTGACCTCTTCTCCCAGGGAAGAGAATAAACTCCTGTTCTTATCCTAAGGCATGTCTGTGTTTACTTTTCTTACTAAATTAAGAATGAAGGGTATTTTTCAACCCAAACAGAGGTAATCTTGATCCACCCTCCTCCTCCACCCTCACCCAGAGAGAAAGGTTACCCGGTTGGTAAATAGCAAAGTCAACATTTGAACCCAGGATCTCGAACTCCACATTTTGTACCCTTTCTACTGTACAACATTCCCTTCCACAAAAAAACTCAGGGAGTTAGGACATTAAGTGATTGATTGTGGGTATTAAGTGAACCTCCCTGACTCAGTTCCCTTTATGTTTGATTGTGGGTCTGTTTCAACTTCTGTCTTGTGAGGAAAACTTTATTCAATGATGGGAATTGGGAGGAAACCTTATTGCATTGTTTGAACCTAGCCCTGTGTGGCTGGGAAGCTGGACCACCTCTACCGGCTGCTTAGAAACCCCTCTGAAAGATCTAGGTTATGCCAATCAGAAACCCTATCAGATCTAATGATTGATTCAAGGAGTTTTCTCATAATTGTTCATCTCAAACAACCCATATGTCTTACCTAAAAACTGGTGCCATACAAACCATTCAGTTACTGTTTCCTTGTTCCTTTGAGTGGTTGCAGACACTTTGGGGGAGGTGGACCCCTCTTTTTCTGGGTTTAGGGAGTCGTTCCTGTTCACTCACCCCCTTTCAACTTGGAAAATCCCAAATCTTGCCCCTAATTAGAAATTGGATTACCTAGTGTCATATTGTTACCTTTTAATTAATTGGCCTTATTTGATGAATTGTTTTTAATGGATAAAAGTCTGTCTCCTCCTGTATTGAGGGTCCAATCCTAAGCTAAGGAGGTCTGGTCCTTCTTTGTAAGCCAACTGGCACCCATTGCTTGAAAAGTCGATATGTTCACTAGATCAAACCTTTGTTTTCCTCAGTCATTTCATCTTTTACCTACAACAAAACTAAAACCCAAACCCAAGCCACACACCCAGACAAAGAAGAAGATGACTCTGCTTATACAAATTGCTATAAAAATCCTGATTGAGGTGTTCTAGCTTTCTCTGAGCCACTGAAAGCAAAAAATAAATGTGAACACGACGTGTGGGGGGAAAAGCTCTTGGCCAGCCCATTATATAGATTTGTACAACACATATATAGATTTATTCTGCTTGAGTCTGCTTCTTTGGTCTAAGTGAGGGTTTCTATTTGGAGGGCTTTTAGTGGGAAGTGATAGAGATGCAAAAAAGAAAGGAGATGGGAAAGAAGGAAGAGAGGAAGAAGAGAGAAGGAAAGAAGAGAAAAGGAAGGAAGGAACAATAGTTAAGAAAAAATACAGAGAAGGAAACAAAACACATCAGAAGGGGATGCGAACAGAATAATGCTCTGTTAAAGTTAATATGCGTATTTAAAAAGAAAATGTCTGTGACAGCCCAGCCGCTCAAGGTTGCATTAATGGTCTTTGTTGCTGTTCTTTGCAGGTTTGTATTTATTGATTGAGTTCATATTAAGAAAGAACATTTTTGAAAAGTGTGTGAGTCATGTATAATTGATATGATACTGCTTGCCTTCTCACTGGGTAGGGGGAGTGTGGGTGGGAGGGAGACATTTTGGAATTCAAAATTTAAAAAGAAAAAATGGTACAAATAAATTGTATATACAGATACAAACATATATATGTGTATGTGTATATTATATATACATATATGTATATTATGTGTGTGTGTGTGTGTGTGTATAGAGAGAGAAGGAAACAGAAAGAGAAGTGTGTGAGCGATGAGACGCTGTGCCATTCAAGATCTCATTGTTTAGCTGTGTCTCACTCTTCATGACCCCATTTGGGGTTTTCTTGGCAGAGATGGTGGAATGGTATGCCATTTCTTTCAACAGCCCATTTTACAGATGAGGAGACTGAGGCAAACAGGGCTTATGGGACTTCTCCAAGGTCTCATAGCTAGTATGTGTCTGAGGCCTGAGGCGAATTTAAGATGAGGCCTCCTGACTCTAGGCCTAGTGCTCTGTCCACTGCACCACCTAGCTGCCCGCTCAATCCTAGGGTCATAGAATCACTGACTTTAAACACTAGAAGAGCCCTCAGGGCCCATTTAGTTCACCTGTTACCTGAAAGGAATTCCCCACTTTAAACTACCCGTTAAGTGGCCATGCAGACTCTGCCTGAAGACCTCCAAAGAGGAAGAGCCTCCGGGCTTCTCTAGGAAGCCCATTCCATTTGGGATAATTTCCAGCTGTCAGGAAGCCTTTCCTGAAGCTAAACCTGAACCTATCTCTTGGCACCGTCTAGACACTGCTTTCTGAGCCAAGCAGACCAAGTCTAAGCCCACCTGGACATCTCACAACCCTTCAAATCGCTGGAAAGAGCCATTGTGTTCTCTTTTCTATGTGATTCCTGCGCACACCCTCTATGGTCTTCGCTCTCTGCTGCCAGCTGAGTGGGGAGCCTTGGGCTGAACCCGTGAGAATGAGCCCCAATGACTTCCAGCATCTCTTGGGTTACTGAGTGTGATGCTCCTAAGAGAATATCCACTGAAGCGGGAAAGAACAGGGCCAGAGTCCTCCTCTTCCCCTTTCTGGCTTTATTTCCAACCTCTGCCCGCCAGACCTTCTATGTTGCAGCCCCACCAGATGACTGTGTTGTGTTCCAGGCTTTCCTCTCCTGTATCTGAGCCTGGAAGGGACCTCCCCTTCCCCTTGTACATCTCTTTCTGTTGGAGTCCCTTCAAGGCCCAACTTAGGGACAGTCTTCCATTATGTTGTAAAGCCAAGCATTCAAGGTGGTGCGGTCATTACCTGCATAACCTTGGGCAAGCCTCAGAAAATCTGTGACCTTCAGCTTCCTCATTTATAATGGGAGGGGGTTGGACCAAGGAACCTTCAAGGCTCTTTCTCTAGTCTCAAGCCATGAGCATATGATATTTCCCATCAAAGGAAAGCTTATTTCCATTTCTCTTTGGAGACTCTGCTCAGAGGTGTTAGCATTATCGGCTCCTTCTTTCAGGGGAAATCTCTGAGATCTACAATGCTTTTTAAGCTGACTGGCATTTTCTTTGGCTTATTCCTCTCTCCAGCTTTGATTCCTAAACTGGGCCTTTGTGCCAGGGTCTGATTCTGGGAAAGTGGCTGACCCTGCTTGCCCTTGCCTGAGGTCCCCTGGGCAGACCTCTTTAGGGCTCTCTGTGACATCTGGGGACAGAGTTCTCAGGACCTCAGAACTCCTGGGCCTCTGGTATCCCTGACTGAGGGCTGCTCTGGTCACTACTTCCCAGGACTTCTAAGGACCCTACCTTGGGGCTTTCTCTGAATACGGAGCCTCACACATATTTTTGGTCCATCTCTGTGCTGCCTCTGGCTTTGCTGATGACTTTATTTCGAGCCCTTGGACTTCTGGATGACTTTTAGTGTAATCTGGGGTAGGAGAAGTTATTGACTACAGCTTCTTACTGGCTCCTCTAGCATTATTTGGTCTGGGGTGAATGTTAGGTTTTTGTTGAAGTAAGCGTTTAAGAACTTGGCTGTCTGCCTATATTTAGGTGGCTGGCTTGTGTGGAAGTCACAGTCTCCCTTTCACAAATTCCCAGGGCACTTTGTCCAGACCTCTCCTAACTTTATTAGTTCTCATGTTCAAAGTCCAGTGCTCCACACATATCTAGGTTACCTCAGGAGAGACATAACTAGGAATTTTTACCTAGGACAATTACCGTAAACTTGCACTTAGGGTAAACTGCATGAAGCTAAGTCCTCAGTTGAGCTTGGCTGGAGGATTTGACTCTCTGGGGACTAGACAGCGGTGCAGGTTACAGGAGAGGCAAATAGGGATGAACTTACCCCAGTTCATGTAGGAGCTTCCTATTTTGACCAATTATTCCCCCCCGAAAAATACTAAGGTGTGGAATTTTTAGTGCTTGAGGAGAATAAGTCCTATCAGCACCCAAAATTCAGCCCCCTGGGACAACACCCTGATGACCCAAGCCTAGTTGTGCCTCTGTCTTCCAATTTGTTTCTGTATCTCATCTGTGGGTGAAATGGAATGGACTGTGGATTCTAGGACGATTCTACTGATGAATAATAATAATAGCTAACATTTACATAGTGCTCAGTGTATTCCAGGCACTGTGTCTACTGCTTTACAATATTGTCTCACCAGATCTTCACCGTTATTATCTTATTAAAATGACAAATAAAGAATAAAATGGAAATATATATGTATAGAAAAAAAGAGAAAGAAAATATATAATAGAAAAGAATAAACTAGAATATACAATAAATAATTAAAACTGTAAAATATTTTACAGTGGAAATAACTGAGACAAACAGAGGGTAAGTGACTTGCCCAGGGCCACACAACCTAAGAAGTTTCTGAGCCTAACATTTCCTATCTTGATCTAACTAGGGAAGGCGGTTATCAGAGGCTGCTCTTGGCTTCATTGAGGGCTACACGAGCCCTCACATATTTTTCACTCTTTTGTATTGTGGTCGCTTATATCCTTGTTCAGCAGCTAGGCTTTTGAGAGCAGCTTCTGGGTTGTCTTTGTCTTTTTGTCCCCAGTGCCTAAAATGATACTTAATACATATATTTTGAATGACTTGCAACCTGATGGGGAAATACATATGTGGGAGAGAACATCAGAAGGAGTTGTGGAATAGCTACAGTTTTTTCCTCTTAAAAATAATTTTGGGTAACAGGGGAATGGAAAAGCAGACCTGTCATCTCAGTGATTTCCAGGAAAGAAACTACCTTCACCAGTGCGGGTTAGTGCCTACTCTGGTGGGGCTGGGGAACGGTATTCTGAAGCCCACTTGTCCTATAGAGACACACTTTTCTTTGTGTTCACTGATGTGTCCCCCTGCCCTATTTTGGCTTGTCACTTAAAGTTGGGAATGAAGCCTTCTTCCTGGCTTGTATTCTAAGTTATAAACAGGTGGATTTTATTTTCAGACATTTCCTCATAATGCTTCTAAGATAGATATCTTTCTGATTTTTCTTGTTGGATATGCACACATACATATATAGGCAAGAGTATCCCAAAAATCATAGTGCTTCTTTTTTTTCCCAAAAATTCATTTTATTTTTCAACATTCTTTTCTTTTTAAATTGAGTTCCAAACTTCCTCTCCTCAATTTTACATGTGAAATCATGTAAAACATGTTTCTGTATTATCCATGTTTTAAAAAAAGACATGAGAAATAAAGTGAGAAAAATTATGCTTCAATCTGTACTCAGAGTTCATCAGTTTTCTTTCTGGAAGTGGACAGCATTTTTTCGTCACGAGTCCTTTGGAATTGTCTTGGATCACTGTATTAATCAGAGTAGCCACGTCTTTCACAATTGGTCATCAGTACAACATTGCTGTTGATATGCACAATGATCTGGTTCTTCTCACTTCACTTTGCATCAGTTCATAAAGAACTTGCCATGTTTTTCTAAAACCATTTCCTTGTCATTTCTTATAGCACAACAGTACTTCATCATAATCATATGCCACAACTTGTTCAGCCATTCTTCAATTGATGGGTATCCCCTCGATTTCTGAGGGGAGCCAAGGAGGCTTGATCCAGGACTCAGATAAAAATCTCAAGTGTGCTCTAAAGGAAGTTCTTTGAGATGTGGCTTTTTTGTTAAGTTTGCTCCTGGAAACCTTTGATAAAAACATGTTATTTGAGTTTTGAGATCAAAGGCTCTACCCCAAGATTTTAGTCACCTAGATGTCAAATTCTTATTAAATTATCCATTCTGTGCTACTTCCAGGATATGACAGACTAAGATAATGATAAGAAAACCTGAGTCCTATTCCTTTGTCACATTTGCTCTATAAAAACCTTGTCCTAAGAATCACAATAAAGGGAGTTCTATCCCATGAACTACTCACCTGGTTAATTCTTTATTATTTCTTCGCTCACACTTGGGGCTGGTACCCAGTGGCTCCCGACAGATTTCCAGTTCTTTTCCACCACAAAAAGAACTGTTTTATATATATATTTATATACACATAAACACATATATATGTATGTATATGTAGTTGTGCATATATACACAAATATATATGCAAATATATGCATATATGTGCAAATATATATATATTTGTACATAAGGTCCTTTTCCTTTTCTCGTTGGGGTACAGACCTAGTAGTGGTATTGCTGGGTTGAAGGGTACATACAGTTTTATAGCCCTTTGGGTCTATTTCCAAATTGCTTTTCAGAATGTTTGGATCAGTTCACAACCTCAGTAATAGTTTATTATAGTATATTATATATTATATTTAAATAGTATACCTATTTTCCCTCACCCCCTCCAGCATTTGTTTTTTTTCTGATAGGTGTGAGGTAGTACCTCAGTTATTTTAATTTAATTGTTTTAATTTAGTTTAGTTTAAATTAGTTGTTTTAATTTAGTTTATCTAATAGCAATTTAGAGATTTTAATATATGACTATAGGTAACTTTGGTTTCTTTATCTGAAAACTGCCTGTTCATATTCTCTAATCATTTATCAGTTGGGGAATGGCTCTTATTTTTATAAATTTGACTCAGTTCCCTATATATTTGAGAAATGAGGCCTCTATAAGAGAAACTTGCTGCAAAATTTTTCATTTTTTTTTTTTTTTGCAAAAGATTTTTGAAGATTTTCCTCACTGTCTGTGGTGCCTTTTAGCAAAGTGCAATTTCCCTGATTATTTCTTTTAATTAGGTCTATTTTTGCTTTTGCTTTGTCTGAAATCATGATTGCCAGTCCTACATTTTTTACTTCAGCTGAAGCACAAGAGATTCGGCTCTAGCCCTTTATCTGAACTCTGCATGTGTTTTTCTTTTTCAAGTGTGTCTTTTGTCCACAGTATATTGTTGGATGCCGGATTTCTAATCTAGTCTGCTATCCACTTCCATTTTGCGGGGGAGCTCATCCCATTCATATTCACAGTTGTGATTACTATGCATTTTCCATCATCCTATTTTCTTCTGTTTGTCCTTCTCTTTTCATCCTCAAAACGTTTTTTTTTAGCTTCTGACTCCCTCCCTTAATCCGTTCTCCCTTTTATCATTGCTACCCACTCATCTCTTTTCCCCCTTTCCTCTGACTTCTCTATTAGGTAAGAGATTTTTATATCCAGTCGTGTGTGTGTATGTGTGTGTGTGTGTGTGTGTGTGTGTGTGTATTTTTCCCTTTTTTGAACTAATTCTGATGAGTGAGATTTGAGCATTTTCCATCACCCCTTGCCCCAATTTCCCTCTCTACTATAAAAGCTCTTCCTTGTACTCCCTTTTATATGAGAAAAATTTCCCCATTCTCTCTCTCCCTTCCTTTCCCCCACCAGTGCTTTCTTCTTTCTCACTTTTTTTTTGGAGATCATCCCAACATAATTGATTCACACCCATGTCCTCTGTCTGTGTAGATGCCTTCTAACTGCTCTAATAATGATAATGTTCTTAGGAATTACATGTATCATCTTCCCATATAGGATGGTAAGCAGTTTAACATTATTGAGTCTCTTATGATTACTCTTTCATGTTTTATTTTTTTATATTGCTCTTGAGTCTTGTCTTTCAATGCCAAATTGTCAATTCAGCTCTGGTCTTTCCATCAGAAATGTTTGAAAGTCCTCTGTTTTGTTAAATATTTATCCACCCCACCCACAAAGGGTTATGATCAGTTTTGCCAGGCAGGTTATTCTTGGTGTAATCCTAGTTTCTTTGTCTTCCAGAATATCATATTCTAAGCCCTCTGCTCTTTTAACGAGGAAGCCACTAAATCTTGTGTGATCTTGACAGTGGCTCCATGATATTTGAATCATTTCTTTCTGGCTGCTTACAATATTTTTCTTTTGACCTGGAAGCTCTGGAATTTGGCTGTAATATTCCCGGGAGTTTTCATTTTGGGATCTCTTTCAGGAGGAGCTTGGTGGGTTCTTTCAATTTCTATTTTATCCTCTGGATCTAAGATATCAGGGCAGTTTCCCTTGATAATTTCTTGAAATAGGATATCTTTGATCATGGCTTTCAGTTAGTCCACTAATTCTTAAATTATCTCTCTTTGATCTTTTTTTCCCCCGGGATCAGTTGTTTTTTTCATTACCTCACATTTTCTTCTTTATTTTCATTAACTTTGTTTTATTGTTTCTTGATGTCTCATGGAGTCATTAGCTTCCACTTGCCCAATTCTAATTTTTAAGGAATTAGCCTTTTTAGTGAGCTTGTATACCTCTTTTCCCACTAAATTCTACTTTTTAAGATGTTATTTTCTTTGGTACTTTTTTTGTCCAATCATGAATACAGCCCAACTATGCACACTGAATACTTGTCCATCTTTGTCTTTTTTCCTTTTGCCTCTGGAGAATTACGCTATATTGCACCTCCTTCCTCTAAACCTCAACAAAAGATATAGAGCAGAGGGGGCAGAACCCAGACATTTTTTCTTCCTTCCACACAAAATGTATATAGGCTAGCACAAAGGGAACCAGACTTGAAGCTAGAACTTTTGGGCTGGATTCCCAGTCCAGCCTTTTGTTAGCCCTATGACCACAGACAAACCACTTAACATCTCTGGCCTTCAAAACTTGGATCAGCTACCTCAGATAACCTTTCCACAATTGAGCGTGCATTTATTAAATACCTATTGCATGTAAGGCATCATGATAGTCACTAATGTGAAGAAAGTGCTTTGCACACTGTAACGTAATCAATCAACAAGTATTTATTAAGCACCTTTACATGGCAGATCTTTCACCCCTTTCCAACATTCAGCCTCAAAGAGTGTCAATACAATACTATACTCCTAACACTTAGCCTTTGATATAAATCACAATACAAGTCAATCCAATATTTATCATGTGGAGGAAAGAGGGTGGGCAGACAGAGAAGACTCTGTAATGGCCCCAAGCTCTCTTCACTCCCAGAGGATAGACAGGAATATAACGCCCTATGACCCCTGGGTGAGGATAGGGCTTAAGCAGCATTAAGAAAGAAGTCACATTTTCCTGACCTATTCGAAACACTCAAGGCATCATCTGAATCTCCCAGTTTTAGGGTGGAGTGAGAAGGAAGAGTAAAGTAAAGTAAGGCCAAACATTACTCTCACATAGGACTTGGGGGAGGTCTTCTCACATGGAGAGCTTCCCCCACCAAATCCCAGTCTGGAACACAAGTGAGCAACAGACCAAGACCAGAGGTTTATCAAGAAATCACAATAATGGGAACCCCCCATCAACCCATCAACTTAGAGGCAGATCATTGGGGGCTATGGCTGGGAGCAGATATGGGCAGCTGCAGGGCTTTCCTCCATGCTGGAATCCAAGCCTGAGGATGTCCCCTGGCAGGCCAAAGGAGAACCAAGGGGCCGATATGTGCCAGTGGCTGAGGAGTGAAACTGTTCTTTCCCAAGTCAAGACCAGGGGAACCCCTAAGGGCCGAGGCTGAAGCCAAGGGTGGTTGTAGAGGGGAAATCGTTTCACTGAAGACAGGCTCAATTCAAACTTCCTTCCAATGTGTTCTGCCCACCCTTTGGCCAGCCAGGGCTCTCAGCTGTTCACATTAAGGGGCAGACAGTCCATTTTTCACCACTGGGGCCAGGGCCATACTTTCCTTTGATATGGGGACAGCAAATTTAGCACCTGCTTCCAAAAGGGTTTGGTGGGTGGGGGCTCTGTTTATGGGCACATCCACACTCGCCTCCTTCTTCTGACATTAGTGGTTCCCAGGAACTGATGGGGACATTTACAAAAGTTAACAGCTTCTAGGCTTAACATCCTCCATGGGAGAACAGGATTGGGGGGAGGGGCTGTCCCTCTGGCTTAGAGTTCATAAGGTAATAGCAAGAACAACTTACTTCTCCACCCATTTGATCCTCTCAGAGGAGACCCATCCTCCAAAGTCTAGAAACACCCCCAAGATAGGAGTGGGGGGCAGACACTCAGGTGGCAGCTTTGGCTACTCTGTATGAGACTGATGCCTCTTTACAGGCAGTAGTGAGGGAAATTCTGGGAAGAGCCGGGCTTGGATCCCGGTGTTGACACTTACTGGCCAAATAATGGGTCACCTGTAAAATGGGGAGACTTAACACCTGCACACCTGCCCAAGGTGGTAGTGAGGGAGGAACCCTGTAAACCATAGAACACTACTGAAATGGATATAACGATATAGGAGCTACTGACCTCAGCTGGTCAGCTTCCAGATTCACTCACTGTGGCTCCCACAGTGGACTCCAGTCCCGGACCAATGAGTCTGCCCCGCACTGAACACATCTGTCGGTCCACACCCTGGAGGGCTCTTCCCTGCCCTCCGATCCCCAGCCCCACCCCAAGGTCCTGACCAGGGCAGGGAGGCCTCACACTCCCATATCGCCCTTCTCGGCCTCTTTGGGGATCAGCTCCTCCTGGGCCTTCTTCATCTCCAGCCCCTTGACCCACGTGTAGGCTGAGGAGCCACCCAGCACCATCATGTTGCTTGTCCACCAGAGGAAGCTTTTGGTCTCTTCAAAGTACAGCACGGCCAGGACCGTCTGAGCACAGGCTTTGGCCGTGCCTGACACGTTGTGGGTCAGGGGGCTGGTGAACTTGATCTGCAGGCCCGTCACGTAGCCGATGGCGAAGCCAAAGAGCCCGCCCAGAGTCATCATGCCCCAGAAGTGGGCGCTGCCCAGCTTGTCAAAGGTGGCCAGGGTCTGCAGCTCCCCAAAGAGCAGCAGCAGGGGGAGGAAGAGGAAGCAGGCATTGACGTTATTGTAGAAGGTCAGCCGCCAAATGCTGCCGTCCACTGCTGGCAGCACCTTCTTGGTGTAGATGGCGTTGAGGCAGACGCAGAGGCTGGCCAGCACCCCAAACAGGGTGCCCACCCACGACAGGGTGCCCTCTTCTCCCTCCTGGTCCACGCCAAGCCAGAAGCCACCTGTAGCCAGAACAGAGAGAGGGAGGATGGGGTGGGTGGTGGGGGAACCTGCATTAGGTCACGGAACAGAGAAGGTCATAGGAGCATTGCTCCTGCAGGAGTAGAGAAGGGAGAGTCTGGAAGACCAGAGTTCAAATCCTGGGGCAGCTGCGGTTGTGTGACCCTGCCTCCATCTGTAAAATGGGAATAAATAAGATGCCTACCTCCTGGGGTTGGCGTGAGGAGCAGAGGAGAACATACATCAGTATATATATGTGCCTGTCATTACTTTAGAAGACTCAGATTCCAGGCTCTGCTATTCAATGCTCCAGCAACCTGAACTGCTCTGGGCCTCAGCTTCCCCAAGTGTGAAACCAAAGTGTTGGAGTCGATGGTTTTGAAGATGACTTCCTGTGCTAAATCCTAGGACTGTAAGAGGCCAACTGTTCCCCTCATTTTACCAATGGTATGACACGCCCAAGGACACCTAAGCATTTATTAAGCACCAACTGTGTGCCAGGCATGGGAGTGACCCCTCGCCCTGCCCTGCATTTTATCGGCAGAGACAGCAGGGACATAACTGCCAACCCTGAAGCTTACCGGGTCTTTTCTCATCTAGAATTATTTCTATGATGATTTTTGTTTTTACTAAGAGTAACAACAATGACAGTCACGTTAGCTTTTATACGAAGCTCTGAGGTTTGCAAAGGACTTTCCACATCTCTCATTACAGATGCACAACCTCGGAAGGCGGGTGCTGCCGTTATACCCAGTGTACAGATAAGGACACAGAGGCCGGGTCACAGCGCCAGGAAGTGTCTGAGGCCAGATCTGGACCAGGTCTCCCTGACTCCAGGCTCAGCGCTCCATGCACTGTGGCATCCCCCTCCTCGCCCCCAGCTCCTAAGACCAAGAGTCATAATTACAACAAGTTCCATTTTTAAAGTGCATTAAAAGGGGCAGCTGCAGGGGCTCAGTGAGTAGAGCACCAGCCCTGGAGACAGGAGAACCTGAGTTCAAATCCAGCCTCAGACATGCACTACCTAGATAACCCTGGGTAAGTCAACCCCACTGCCTCAAAAAAAAAAATGCATTAAAGCTTGCAAAACTGAGTCAGTTGGGGAGTGGGAAAGCTTGGAGGAGGGGAGGGACTGGAAGAAGTCCCTGCTTCCTTCCCTCTGAAGCTCCCACGAAGTCAGCTCCTTTCCTCATGTCTCAGCATCATAATACCCTTACCCCAAGCCCAGACCACCTGTCTTCAGACAGGAATTCATAGACCTGGGGATTAGAATAATAAATGTATAGACCAGAGGGCTGGAAGGTGTCTCAGAAGCGATTCCCATTTTATGGATAAAAAGTGGGGTCCAGGGAATTCAGTGAAGTAAGAATTCAGGTGCAGGATTTGAACCTGGGTCCTCTGACTCCAGGCTCTTTCCACTGGATGATTATTGGGGGGGGGGGGGTGAGTTCTCCAGGAGCCCCTCACCAGCAGCCAATGAAGCTGTTACCATCCCCAGCTACTGTCCTATTTCTGTTACCAAATTTGAGCTTTGTTTGTCTGGTCCAACCTGGCCCTGAACAGGAATCCCTGCTCTCCTACCCAGGCTTTGCCTTTAGACCTCCATGGATGGGGACCCCACTGCCCCTGAGGGATAACCCAACTCCTCTCTGGCAGAACTCAATTTGGGAAGGTTTTCCCTGGAATAGGGGCGGGGAACACGTAGTTTCCAGGCCTCACAGCTTCTGGCCGAAACAGAAACAATTGCTATTTACATTCATTCTGAGCCAATGGGGACCAGACAATGACCAAGTAGGGCTTGGCTTGGGACTTAAGGCAGGCTAATCAATGAGAGCTAAGAGTGATTTGGGGTTAGGTTGAAGAAGCTGAGGCCCAGAAAACTGAGTAATACACTCAAGGCCTCCTAGGCTGGCACCTGGAGCCAGGGCCTACACCTGCGGACATGGCACTCATTTAGTGCCTTAAAGCAAAACCCTGAGTTTTGTCTTCTGTTTTTCCCAAAAGGCTGCCTGGCTCTACCTTCTGAGTCCTGTACATGCAAGAGCTGATTTTAAGAAATGAAGAGACTAGTAGAGGTTAGAGGTGGATTCTCCCTGCCCCCATGGGGCTTACATTCTACTGGACACCCCTGGCCCTCGGTCGTCCTCATAGACAAACGTACCCTGTATTTTTGTCCAGTCTGGTCTGTGGAGACCTCCTCTTTTCTGGTTTCTGGGCCTGGAGGAAAGCCCTATTCTAATAACCATGCTTTTCAAAAGCGTTTTCCAGGGTGGGTGTCGATATTACCACCATTTCTGGAAGTCGAGATAATTTAGGCCCCACAATACATCTGACTTCAAGGAGCCATCTTCTTGCAGTGCTAGGGATGGAATCAGGAAGGATCTGAATTCAAATCCCACCTGAGATGAAGACTAGCTGGGTGGCTCTAGGGAAGGCTTTCTTAGTCTCAGCTTCCTCGAATGTGACATATGGCTAATAGCAGGACCTGACTTGTGGGGATGTCATGAGGGTCAAATGAGACATTACTGTGATGCCCACAGAGGGCACGAAATAAATGCCTGTTTCCTTTCTTGGGACTTTACTCTGATCCCTATTAAATTCCATCCTCTTAGACTTGGCCCAATGTTCTAGCCTACAAAGACTGGTTTGGGGTCTTGTCTTTAGGAATGTCAGCTAGCCCTCATGGTTCTGGACTGTCTCAAAACATTGTTGTGCCTTCATGTACGTTACTGACAGGAAAAAAAAAAAACGTTACCGGGTACAGGGCCAATCAATGTCAGATCCCAAAGGCGTTCCACCAGACAGGTCCTTCCTTGGCCAACAACCAGTATCAATTGTCACTCTTTGCTTCAATTGGACTTAAACCTACATCTCTAGGTAGCATAGGGTGGCTTTTGTCCTATGCCTGAGTGACATCCAGGCACATTCTGTCCGTGGCACTCCCCTAATCTGGTAGAGTAACCTTGTCAAAAAAGAAGACGAGGTTGGTCTGGTGCCACCTGTTTTGGATGAAGCCAGCCTGGCTCCCAGTGACTTTGCCCTTACAGAGATGAGAAAGCTGGAGCCGGGAGGCTTTGACACTTCCTGGCTGTCAGGACCACTTAAAGGGATAATCCCAGAATCTCAGAACTGGAAGCAACCTCCAAGGCCATGTAGCCCCTTCAGTGACCTCCAGTGATGGAGAGCTCACTCCTCACAGTGAAGGTCAAGCAAAGAAGGTGCAGGAAGTAATGCAAAGTTCCTTCATGAATTAACAAAGGCCTCCCAAGCTGCCCGTTCCACTCTGGAACAGCTCCAAGCATCAGGAAGTTTTTACCTACATCCAGCCTAAATCTGATAATTTTGCTACTTAACCCACAGCTCCCAAGTCTCTCCTCTAGGATCAAGCAGAAAAAGACTAATTGATGTCTCCCAGGTCAGTTCTTCACATGCTCACGTGAATGTGTTTTCTCCTAAATCTCCTCTTCTCCAGACTCAACACCCCCATACCCCCAGTTTCTTTAACCAATCCTCACACAGCCTGGTCCCCAGCCTTCTCACCATCACTGATGCCCTCCAGTTCATTAACAACTTTACTAAAATATAGCACCCAGAACTGAGCAAAGAACTCCAGGTGTGGTCTGACCAGGACAGAGTACATGGGGACCATTACCTCTTGGTCCTGGGCACTACTTTTCTCTTCATGTAACTTAAGCTCAACCTCATCTGGAGGGGCAAGGGGTCACTCCCAGAGGGCAGGGGCCACTCACCAATGATGATGCCACAGGTGAGCAGGGCATAGAAGGAGGTAGTCTGCTTGAGCAGCAGGTAGGAAAGTAAGACGTTGAAAACGGTGGTGAGAGAGCGGCCCACATTGTAGAAAGCTACCCCGACATACTTGAGGCAGAGATTATTGAAGGTGATCATGCTAATGAACACCACAGACAGGGGCAGGATGCTCCTGGAGACCTTCATGTCCATTCTCACAGAGGGGAAGTCCACGGTGCCCGGCCAACAGGTGGCCAGCAGGCTGAGGGCCTTGCAGAGCAGGACGGTGACCAGGCACTGGTAGAAGGTGACAAAGAGGGGGGCGTCCAGGCGAAGGGAGGGGCTGTCCAGCAGGTATTTGTTCAGGAAGACCATGGAGATGGAGATGACCCAGTAGAGGCTCACCACCAGGGCGATCTGTAGCGCCCTCAGCAGAAATGGCTTCTCCTGCCCCGGCTCTCCCTCTGCTGGTGCCTCCAAGGCCCCTGTAAGAGCCATCCTCAGGATCCTGGAGCGCTTCAGAGGGGTCCTATTCATGGTAAAGGAATCGGGAGGTGGGGGAGAGTGGAGTGTGTTACTTTAGACAGCCTGGGAAGACTGGCTCACGGGCTGAAACTAGGAGGGTCAAGGTGGGGATGGGAAGAGAAAGGGCCCAGTCTATGATGGGGCACAGATGTTAAGAACAAAGATTGTTACAATAATAGAATATTAGAACTGGAGCCTTAGAACAGAGGACACAAATCTGGAGCTGTAGGAGACACCAGAATGGAGACCACAGAATGCCAGAGCAAGAAAGGGTCTTGGAACATAAAACTGATGTCCTCCCAGGCTCCTTAGGGCACCGAACATTAATGAACAAAGAATGTTAAGAGCTCATATAGCCCGGAACATTCGAACCGAAAGGAGTCTTGGAACATAGAATGTTAGTTTGACCTCAGAATGTTAGCGATGGAAAGAATCCAAACATATAGAACATTTGGAGTTTCAGGAAACAGAACTCTTGCAGCAGCAGCAGCAAATGAAACGTTCCGGGCTGTAAGAACAACACTCGAAGCGACTGAAAATGGAACGTTGGGGGGTGCAATAAACAGAACGTTCCGGGCTGTAAGAACAACACTTGCAACTGCAGCAAACGGAAGGTTGCGAGGGGCTCCGAGCTGCAACAACGGGAATGGACCCTTGGAACAGGAACGATCGGACACCGCAGATCGATAGGCATGGAAAGAGAACCTTAATGCTAGAACATCAGGAGCCAGACCGGGCCCTTAGACATTGTGGCCTCCAGTCCCTTCATTTTACAAGGGGGGGGGGGGGGAAGGCTGAGGCCCAGAGAGAGCCAGGGACTTGCCCAAGGTCACACAGCGGGTCGGTGGCTAGGTTGGATGGGGGAGGGAGAGGGTCCAGAAGAGGTCTGTCTGCTAGGAAATCCAGGGCTGGGTCGGGTTCAGGAGGGAGAGAGTGCAGGGCAGCACCCGATAGCTCAGCGTTCCCCTCGAGCCCCCGCTCTGCCCAGACAGCGGGTCCCGGACATACTTCCTGCTCGCCCCTCCCCCTCCCGCTCCCGCCTTAAAGGGCCAGCACACCCGAATTTCTTAAAGAGACCCGCCTAGAAAGCATGCCGCCGCCTGCGCTCCAACAGCCAATTTTTCAATCGCCTGGTGTGCCGGGGTTAAAACTCCCCTTTGCTTCCCTCTCTCCCCAGGATGAGATCAGAGCGTGGTCTTTGCTTTCCCATTTCGCCTTTCTTCCGCCCCGAGTTGTGGGTTGACTTATTTTGGTTTTTTTTTTTTGGGGGGGGGGAGTGTAGTGATGGGTGCCGAGATGTCCGGATTCTCTACACCCTGGGCACCCTGGCATGCTCGTCCTCTTTCGCTTCCTCCTTTCAGCTGAGCCCCGACTCTCCCTCCCCTCCCTTTGCAAGGCTGCCCCTCCCGCCCCCTCACCTCAGCTCCCCGGAGCCTCTTCAGCCAGGTCCGCTGCACCCCCAAGGCTCTCACCTGCCTGGTCTGTGTGCCAGCCTGTAGCGTCCTTAACAGACCTACACCTGCCGTTGCCCCGCCCTGGGGTCGTGCCAAGGAGAGGCCGCTTCCTGCTCCGGGCCAGGAAAGCCCGCCAGGCCATCTGCTAATCTAAGACTACCGCCCCACTCCTTACCTCACTCCACCCGTCCCGCCCTGTGGTCCAGCCTGGGGCACTAGGGTGGAAGTAGCAGCCCCAAGCCTGCCCAGCGCCCCTCCTTCGATCCCTTGCTCTGGCTATCTCGCGGGCTAAATTTTGGGAGTTAGGGTCCCACCTTCCTCCCAGCCCAGCCCCAGCCCAGGTCTGGGATTCTGATCTGCCGGGTGATCCCAGCTTTTTCAGAAGGGCACTTGGAGCATTAAGGCGGAGAAAGGACCTGTTCATTTGCGCAGTGGGACTCTGCAGCGTCCTGCCCTGGGCCCTGGACACCTTCTGCTAGGACAGGGCTCTCAAGGCCGCTATAGAGAGCGGATGGGCTCTTTGGGGTTTATGTTGCCACCCTCCTATTCCCCCCCCCCCCCCACGAGGGGCCCTGGGGCTTGGGAAACTGGACAAAAAGAGACTACAAACTCACATTTTGATAGCGCTTTTAAGGTTCAGGAAGGTCTAGTCTCACAGTTCTTTGTGGTAGATAAGCCCATTTTACCGCAGAAACTAAGGCAGAATCAGGGACTTTCCAGTATCACTACAGGGGATTGGTTGGATTTCAACCCAGGTCTCCGGACAGAAGGTACGTTGTACCTTTTAAGATACCGTGTCTGCTTCTCTTAGCCTGCTAACTCTCATGCTTGAGAAGCAGGCTTTCCTCGAATCCAGGGTCTTTAATTGAGAATGTCCTCAGTGGTACAAAATTAAAACCTTGGGATTCTTATTCTTAAATCAGTAATGATTTTGACAAAGGAGGAAGTGGGGTACTGCCCCTAGAACAGGGGTTTTTAATCTGGGCTATGTGAACGGGGATTGGAAAATTTTTTCATCTTTATTTTTACTAACCTCAAACCCGAAAATTAGCATTTTTTCTATTTAATGTATTTAAAAACATTGTTCTGAGAGGGGGTCCATGGGCTTCACCAAGACTGCCAAAGGGGTCTGATGATACAAGAGGTTAAGAATCTTAAATTGCCTTAAAAAGTTTCTGTTAGTCATGCCATAAGCATTTATTAACCGCCTACATTGTGCCAGGTGCTGGGCTAAGGGAAGGGGGTAGGATGCAAAGGGTCCTGTCTTCAAGGAGCTAATGGGGCGAGGGACAATATTCAAACAAAGGTGCCTATGAGAGATGGGACAAATTAGAATCTCAGAAGGAAGATACTAATGTTAAGGGGAGTTGGGAAAGGATTTTAGCCAGGACTTGTAGGAAAGCAAGGGAAACCTAGGGGATGGGCCTGGAGTCAGGAGGACCTGAGTTCAAATGTGACCTCAGACACTCACCGGCTGTGTGACCTTGGTCACTCTGTTTGCCTCAGTTTATTCATTTGTGAAGGGAGAAGTAACTATTAAATCAACCCCAAATAAAGTCACAGAGAGTCGGCCGGGACTGAACTGAAAAAGGAAAGCTGGATGGGAGAAGAGGAGGGAAAGGGAGCCCCAGGCTGGGGAGAGAGCCACGGAAAATGTCTGGGTTTGGGGAGTAGTTTGTCCTGCTCCGCAAAGACGCCTGTGTGAAGGAAGAGGAAGTAAGCATAGAGAAACGTGGAAAGGTGGGAGGAGGCCAGTTGTGAAGGGCTTTGACAGCCACTAGAGATTTTCTATTTGATCTTGGGAGCAGGGGGTGGGGCGATAGGGCCAGGCTGCATTCTAGAAGGATTATTTTCACTAAGAGGGGGAGACCTGGGAGTGGGGGAGAGACTAAAGGGCGGGGGACCAACCAGGCTGTAGGGGGTGGATGACTGACGGTTTGGAGGAGATAAGGGAATATTGTCTGAGCCGGCAGAATCCTTAGGACTTGGCAACCAACTGGACCTGGGGAGGGAGAGTGTGAAGAGTTGAAGAAAAAGCATTTTTGGGTCATTTATACCTTTGTTGGTCGATTAGCAGAAATTAATTGATCTGATGAGCGTTGCTGACACCTTGGATCTGGATAGATGACCTCGGAATATTCTGAGCCTCAAGGAGACAATGGCTAAAAGCACTGGGTCCTCAGAAACTTTCTGTTATCTTAATAGGATCTTGGAATCCCGGCTATGCGGCCACCCCAAAGGGCGGCGGGGCTGACCTCTACTTTAAAAAGCTTTAGAAAAATTTTACCAATGGAAAAACTGAAGTGCAGACGTGCCCAAGGTCTCATAGCTAGTGACAGAGGGAAGCCCAGCAGGGACCACCTGGGGGTAGCGGCTGGCTGGATCCTCTGGGCCTCAGCAAGCAGGTCTAAGGCATTTCCCAGAACTAAAAGACAATCAGCTCTTAGGAAAAGGAATGGCGATGAGAAGAGATGATTTCTGAAAGGGTCTACATGTTATGTCAGAGCCTTATAGAACCCTGAAGGTCTAGAACTAGACAACAAAACAGTACAGATTCAGCAAGTGTTTAACTGATTTTATTAATTTCTTACTACGTGTCAATACTGTGTTAGGTACTGGGAACGGAGGTAAAATACTTCCTAAATAATCATTGCCTTCATAAAGCTTTCATTCTTCTGCTGCTGATACCAACATTTATTTAGTGTTTTAAGGTTTACAGAGCATATATGGACATTATGTCCATGTTACACCTATGAGCAGCCTTAGAACACCTCATCCCAGATGAAAGCTATCTGAGAAAATAGTTTCAGACCTTGGGACGCACCAGGGAATATCAGAGCCAGGAGTAACCTTAGACCAGAGAAGGTCAGAGCTGGGAGGTGATGAGGTGTAGACTCTGGGACTCCACCTTGAGCTCTCCTTGAATCTTTGAGGTACAGACTCTGGGAAGGTAAATCTTCCTGAGGTCCTGGGCCTTAAGTTGTGGCTCTGCCCAAAGTCTTTAGCCCTTCTTTGTTCCAATAGCTTCCCACCCTTAATGTTCCTGTTCCCACCCAGGAACTGGCCTGGCCCACCATTGTCTATGGTCTCCAGGTAGCCTCCAGTAACTTCCCACCCTTGATCACTCATTACTGGAGTCTGATCTCATCTTGACTCCTGAAGACCCTCCCCAAACTCCTCCTCTAGACCACCCCTAGATTCCTCCCACAACCTTTCTGTGTATAGGATCCCATCTTCCCTCCTTGTGGTGTGAGAGTGACATTGAATGACCTAGCATAGACCAATTCCTTAAGAGTCTACTCCATATGGTGAACTTGAACTTTCAGTAAACTTTTTCTTTGGCTTAGAAGACTTGAGTGGAATTATTTCTGCAGGACCCGCGTGTTGGTATTTTGGGGTCTCAGGCAACCCTAACCCTCTTGTGGGTAACTTCTTCAGGAAACATGGAATGTCAAAAGTGTGTGTGTGTATGTGTGTGTGTATGTATGTATGTATGTATGTATGTATGTATGTGTGTGTGTGTGGTCAGAGCTGGGAGGGACCTTAGAACGTGGAATGTCACTGCTAGGGTGGGGGAGTATAGAAAGCAGGGTAGGTAGTATATCAGTGAAGGAGGTACTAGGAATTTCCATTGTTGAAGCTATTTCATTCATTCATTTAATAACTTTATTAAGAGGGAGGAGAAGGAGAGAAGCGCAGTCTTTGGAAATTGGTCAGTGACCTGACTTCCTAGCCCAGAGCCAGCTCTGGGGAATATTGTGGGGCTTGGAGATTTGCAGAGTAAAGAGGTCAGAGAATTCACCTAATCTCGTTTTTGGGACTACACCCCACTTCTCAAGTTGGTTTCTTGGGGTGGAGAGAGCATTACTGAGGGTGTGGTGGAAAGTGGACCTACCTAAGTGTTTGCTAAAGGCCAAGGCAGGAAGCAAGCCCAGCTTTGTCCCACTTGGGAGGAAGGAGCCTCTGGGATTTTGGTTAAGCTGGGTAGTGCACCAGGTGGGGGGAGGGTTGGCTGTCCAGCTTGGATCCGGGCCCATGGCACAGGGGCATGGTTGGTGCTATGGGGGTGGTGTCACTATGTGTTCTGCCAGGCATTTATTAAGTATCTACTACTGGTAAGTCCTGAGGAGACAAACAATAACATAGAATGCTTTAGGGAGTCTAAAGGGCCTGGCAAACATGGTCTCCTTTCTCTCTCACGACCAGGCTCTGAGGGGGAAGGCACCTATTATGTGCCAGGCATTATGCTAAGTGACTGACACTCTCTCATTTGATCATCCTCACAAGAGTCCCTAAGTGTTACAAATGCCCCCACTTTACAGATGAAGCTACTGAGGCAGAGAGAGGTTAAGGGCAGTGTCCAGGGTCACACAGCTAGTAGTGTGAGGCTAGATTTGAACCCAGACCTTCTTGACTCCAGGTTCAGAACTCTATCCATTGTGGCCTCTTCTCCTTGTCAAGATAGTTAAGACCCAGTTTCCACCCTTAGGGAGCTTTAGAGTCTATGGAACCTTCTAGATAACCAGAATAAGGGGCTGGGGGTGTGATGAATGCCCCCTGGTACTTGGCTGAAATCCCAAACCACACCAGACTGTTTCTGCCCCTTCCCACCAGATTCAGGCAGGAATGGGGTTGCTTTTATACAAAGGGTTATTTGAATGGATCCTTTATTTTAAAATGTAAAAAATTCTCCTCAGCTCAAGACCAGTACAAAGCCTGGTGGGTTGGATTTGGTCCCTGTCAACCCCTGCTCTAAGCTAAAAATACTTGGATGGAGATTAATGACACATTAAAGAAAATGACCCTGCCAGCCTGGAGCTTTTCACAGGGCGGCTCATATTTTTTCCCCTTTGACACCATGATTAAGGGAGCACTTCTTGGTGATGGTGGCCTTGGCTTTGGGTCTCAAAGGTGGAATTACAACAAGGGGAGATGAAGGAGAGGGGAAGGCATTCCAGGCAGAGAAAGTAGTTGGGAGAACAAAAGAACCTCAGTGGGAAAGCACCAGGTATATTTTTGTAGAGGCCTAATAGCCTTGTATTGTGTGCAGCCAGAGGTCCCTGTAGGGAAGACCTGAGTTCAAATGCAGCCTGAAACACTAAGATCTGCATTCAGATTACTTACTAGCTGTGTGACCCTGGGCAAGTCACTTACCCGTTCTCAGCCTATGTTCCCTCATTTGTAGAATGTGAATCAATAGCACCTTCCTCCCATGGTTGTTGTGAAGACTGAAGGAGGTACTCTTTGTAAAGTGCTTGGGCTCTGCAAATCTGGGAGCAGTCCAGAAATGCTGGCTATTATTCCTTGCTATTGTTTCATATTAATCATTTGTCATCTTTTAGAACTCTGTGTGCTCATGAGATGATCCTGCCAATTAATTCTGTACTCCTTCTTTAAAATTTATTTAGAATTTATTATCTTTTTTTGTACTGGCTTCTAACATAATCTCTTCTGTTGTCTCTGTCATTTCGGTCTTTGATTTTCATGAAAAACGTTGGGTTGGTGAAATGGCAAAAGCCCTGGCGTCGGGGTCAGAGGTACTTATGACATCTGTGATGGAGCCTTGATTTTTTCATCTGTAAATCCAACCAGTGGGTCGGGCTGGTCTCCCCCATTAGCGAACCCCAACGACAGAGGTGGCTTTTGTGTTTTGTTGTATCCTGAATGACTGCATACAGCAGGCATTTAATAAATGCTAATTGATTGGCATCATCAGATGCCTTCAGTCCTTCCAACAGGGTGCCAGTGGATGTGGCAGCATCATCTGTAGCAGGAGTTCTTAACCAGAGGCATTGAACTGTGGGTTTTTTTAAAAATTATAATTCTATTTCCATAGGCATTTTGTGGTGCTCACCTGTGTCCCAGTCTTAATGACCCCTGGACCACAGCACACCGATACTGCCTTTGGGTTTTCTTGGCAAAGATACTGGAGCGGTTCGCCGTTTCCTCCACCAATGGAACAAGGCAAACAGAGATTAAGTGACTTGCCCAGGGT
>CM053601.1:177360525-177377024 GCA_028646575.1 Pseudocheirus occidentalis | reverse complement strand
ATTAATGCTAAGTGAGAAGAGCAGAATCAGGAAAAATGTGTACACAGTCCCAGATACATCATATGTGTGATGACCAACTTTGAAAAACTGGATTCCTCTCAGCAACGCACAGTTAAAAGACAACACTACAAGTCTTAAGACGGAAGGAGATATCTACATTCAGAGAAAGATCCAGAAAGACCAGAGTTTAAATGGAGACTGAAGCAATGCATGCTATCATTCTTTTCTATGTTTGGTTTTTGTTTCTCTTTTCACACTGTTCACTCTATTGGCTATAACACCTATACAACCAGACTATTGTATAATGTGAAAGAGTTTGGAGATCCTATACATGATTGTATGCCACCATGGGGGGAGTAGAGGGTGGGGAGGAAGGGGAGAAAAATCTGAAACTCAAGTGATTCTGGAACTGAATCTTGTAAACTAAAAGTAAACAAACAAGTCAATAAAATAAATAAGTTTTTTAAAAAGAGACCACCATATGCAATGGCCCATGCCAAGGGGTAGAGGGTGAGATGAAGATAATAAATAAGACAGGCTTTCTGTGTCCACACAGATCTTACAATTTATTCTTGGCAGCCACAAGCAAAGGGGCGAGCCTCATCACTGAGCCTCATTAATCTGCTCCTGAGTCTGCCTGCTGACCTGCACCAGAGTCAGAGGCCCCAGAATACAAATTATTGGGCCAAGGACCTCTTATTCAACCAGACCTGCCAAGAAAACGAGAAAGCACTTTGGCAGAAAATTGATTTAGATAAGGATCTTATACCATGCACTACAAGTTTCAAGTGGACAAATTATCTAAATACAAAAAAAAGGGGGGGGATGAGAAGAGGTGCCTTTCACACATAGTTGGGGGAAGAATTCATAATTGAACAAGGAATACACAGGTCATCACCGAAGGACCAAATGGACCATTTTGATTACATAAATATCTATTGGATTATTCTTGACCCCCTTGTCTGTGACCTAAGATGCTCTTCTATCCACTTTCCTAGAATGAGAACTTCGGTCTGCTGAGCTTTAAGATCTCTTGTCTATGATTGGAATTGTTCATGATCAAATCACATATGGAGATTTGTGCACATTTTTAGGTCCTTATTTTAGGAAGGATGATGATACATTAGTCCCAAGGAAAATGACCAGGATGAAGAGGGGACTAAAGATATCAGAGGAAGGAACTGGGCATGTTTCAGCTAGAGGAAAGAAGATTAAAGGGAACATCATTGTCCTCAAAGGTTTGAAGGGCTCTTATGTGGAAGAGGGATTTTATTTTTCATCCCAGAACAATGCCTTACAAATAATATTTCATAAATACCTGTTAGATGAGGTTAAATAGAAACTGGGAGCAATAAAGAGAATAAAGAGTGTTCCAGAGACCGTTTGGTGGTGATAGCGTACAAAGTGTGACAAAATGGCCTCAGAGCTTTTGAAACATTGAGGTTCTGTGATTCTGCATTTACTACTGTACCCTTCACCCCCAGTCTTATAAAATTAATATTCTTCTCCCTTCCAAATAGACTGAATCTCCGGTACCCTAACCTACTTGTCCTCTCTTAAACCTACTCCCTCTCTCATCCAGGAGTGGGCTGGTAAATATTTAACAACCGGCTTTCCAGGGGGTGGGGATATATAAGTGACACACTTTTAAGTATAATCTTATATTAGTAACATTTTCACCACTACCTCTTAAGTCTAGACAATCAATAAAACAAGCAAGCCCTGATCTGTAGCATGTTTGCCAATTTTCAAAGTGTAGGTACTCTGAACATTTAATAATTGACACTTAGGAGCCAGTTGGAGTAAACTCCATCATATCAGAGACAGCTGGGTGGAGCAGTAGATGGCGCTGAGCCTGAAGTAAAGAAGACCTGAGTTAAAATCCAGTTTCAGACATGTAGTAACTGTGTAACCCTAGGCAAGTCACTTAACCCTGTTTGCCTCAGTTTACTCATCTGTAAAATGGGCTGGAGAAGGAAATGGCAAACCCTCCAGCAGCTTTGCCAAGAAGACCTTAAACAGGGCCACCAAGAGTCATAAATAACTGTACAAACAAATTTATTCAACGTCAAATTAAATAAATACTCTAATATCATAAAATGGAGCTAGAAAGGACCATAAAGGTCATTGAGGGGCAGAGAATTCACATCTCAGTGGTCCTGAGCTTCAAAGGTGAGCAGGGATTGTTTCATTCTTTGTACCTGGGACAGTGATCAACACATCGAAGGCACTTAATATTAAATAGTAGTTGAGTGACTGATTGTCAGAGAGACCTTCATCCACATCTTGACTCTGATACATGGTAATGTTATATGGGTGATAACTGAGTGAGTGGGATATGAGGCAGTGGGGGAAGGTGCTCAGACTGAATTCTAAGACCTTGGGTCTGAATCCCACCAACTACCCGGGTGATCTGGAATCATCTCACTAAAGCTCCCTGGGACCTCGCTTCCCTCTGTGCGTAACGAGGTAAATAGAGGGACTAGGTGACCCCTAGGGTCTTTTCCACCTCTGAGCCTTACAAGCCTAGTGGTGAGACCCTGGGTAAGTCATTTGGTTCCTATGAGCCTCAGTCTCCCCAACTCTAAAATTGGGATAACAACCTACTTTTCAAGGTTGTGGTGAAGAAAGTGCTTTGAAAACCATACAGAGAAACGTGAGTAACAAAAGCAATGAGTCAAAAGGCAGAGGCTAGATTGAAGATCACTCATCAGGAGTTGTATTGGCTGTAGTCATGCCTTAGTATGAGTTGGACTAAATGGTCACTGGCGACTGAAGTTCCTTCCAGCTCTCAAATTCTGTAGTTCTTTATTGTTTTTTAGTCATCTTTCAATTATGTTCAACTCTCCACGACCCCATGGGGGGATTTTCTTGACAAAGGTATTGTATTGGTTTGCCACTTCCTTCTCTAGCTCATTTTACAGATGAGGAAACTGAGGCAAACAAGGTGAAATGACTTGCCCAGGGTCACACAGCTAGTGAGTGTCTGAGGCTGGATTCAAACTCAAGTCTTCCTGACTCCAGGTCTAGCACTTTATCCGCTGTACCACCCAGCTATAATTTCATGAGGCCTTTATTCAGTGCCTCCTCTGTGCCTGGCACTGCCCCCTGAGGGGCTCTCTGGAACACTTCACCTTATCCTCCCCCTGGTATCTTCCTCCTCTCCTTTCAGCCCCCTCTTCTACATTACTTTCCCTCATTTGGACATAAGCCCCTTGAGGGCAGGGACCCTGTCTTCTGGCTTGTATTGATGTCCCGAGCACTTAGCTGAGAGCCTGGCACCCAGTAAGTACTTGAATATTTTATTTTTCTAAAACATTGCCTGCCCTCAAGAAGCTTGGGGATAGAATATGCACATACGTAAATACCTACAAGACATGGGCAATGGTTTCATGAAATAGAATCGTGCGGGTAGAGTTTTTAGAGATAGAAAGGACTCTACAAGGTAGAAATGAAAAGGGAGGGCACTCCAGGCATGAAGAACAGCCAGTGCAAAGGTTTGGAGACAAGAAATGGAGGGCTGTATAAAAAAACCACCAGAAGGCCATTTTGACTGAATTACAGAGTTCCAGGAAAGGAAATAATATGTATACAATATATATATATAATATGTACATATACATGTATATATTATATAATACATATATATTGTAATTATATTGTATAATATATAATACATATATAATATATGTGTGTATATTGTATAATATATAATATAGTTTGTGTGTGTATATAAAATAAGATTGGAAAGGTAGAATGAGATCAGACCCTGAAAAGCTAAACAAGTGAACTTGTAACCACCTATTTTCTGGTGAGCACCATCTCCCATCAAATCCCTCCCCTTGCAGGGTCTTTAAAGGACACATCGGCTCTTCTTGGTCAATAAAGGGAATGGAAGAGAATGGAAGACCAGAGTCAGCCATAGAAGGAGAAGGGATGGGGAAAGGCAGGTGCTCAGTGACATGCCCTGTACCCTGAGCACGGCATTCAGGACCTCCAGACGCCTCCCATCCCTCTCCCCTGGAAAAAGATTCTCCGTACTTCCAGCGCTCCTCCCTAGGGCTTCGCCCTCCACGCCCAGGCTCAGTGACTCAACAATGAAGCCCAGCCCCGCTGTGACAATGCGGGCAGGGGCTCTTCTGAGGGGCGGAGGAACGTCCTTCCCACTCCCCGCTGACTGTGGCTGAAGCTTAGCCGGCTTTCCCCGAGAAAGGTATGCCTGGGTCCAGGGGAGGCTAAGACTACTCTCTGCCCTGCTCTACCTTCACTTCATCACCATTCCCTCTTAATCTGTCCTTCCACGCCCCTGTTCTGCCACTGGCTTGGTGTGGGCGTTAGTGATGGCAGGGGCTGCAGAGATGACCTCGTCCATCTCGTGTTTTACGAAGGAGGAAGCTGAAGCCTATAAGAAGGCGTAGGATTTGTCCAGGGTCACACTGGCAGCGATTAATGCGTCCAGCTCCCTCTGACTTTCCACTAAACCAGGCTATCTACTCTTCATTGAAACTTAGAACAAGTCGCGCTAATTCTCTGAGCCTCCGTGTCCAAATCTGAAAGTGAAAAGAAAACTGGGTCAAGAGCTAAATGACCTGAGTTACTCACTGCCTGAGTGACCTTGGACAAGTCCCTTAATCTCCCTAAGTTTCAGTTTCATCATCTGTAAAGTAAGCGGGTTGAACTAGACAATCACCCTAACGTCCCTCTTGCCTCTCACTCTACCTGCCTCACGGAATAGTCCTAGGAACAAACTTGGCAGCCTGGATCATCGTTAGGTGGGCATTGCCAACTGAGACTCCTCACATGCCTGGATGGGCTCCTGGCAGGACCCCTTCCCCCAAGGGGTCAGTCAGTCAATAAACATTTATTATGATGATGAAGTTCCGGAGAGCAACCGTGTGGGAAGGGCTGCTCCCGGTTCCCTCCTTAAATGAAAGCGCTGCCAGGAGCTCTCCAATGTCCAGCGTCTACCCTGTCCAATCAGAGGGAAGGAGGGAGGGACTCAAGGGGACAGGGAGCATGGTAGGGGTTTGAGTTTCAGGCTTGATATGATCTTGTAGGAAGATGAATTGTTGGAGACAGCGATGAAGCCCAAGAAAGTAACCAAATAGGAAATGATGAGGGGGCCGTCTCAGGTTTCCTCCTTAAATGGAGACTCTGAAAAGAGATCCCCCATGTCCACCTCCCGTCCTTTCCAGTCAGAAGAAGAGAGGGACCCGAGGGGCAAGGGGCACTGACCCTAATTCCAAGGCAGCTGCTGGTGCAGTGGAAACAGTGCTGGGCCCAGAATCAGGAAAATCTGCTTTAGAATTCAGCCTCTTAGGGGAGGCTAGGTGGCGCAGTGAATAGAGAACCTGCCCAGGAGTCAGGAGGACCTGAGTTCAAATTTACAAAAAACTAGCCGTGTGACCTTGGGCAAGTCAGTTAACTCCCATGGCCGTCCAAAAGGAAAAAAAAATTAGCTTCTTACAGGAGCTAGGTGACCCTGGGCAAGCTGCAACCTGTTTGCCTTGGTTTCCTCAAGTGCAAAATGGTTAGCATCTACCTCCCAGAGTTGTGAGGATCAAGTGAGATATTTAAAGGCATTTAGGGGTCGTTAGGTATTCAAATCAAGCCTCAGATACTTGACACACTGACTAGCTGTGTGACCTTGGGCAAGCCACAACCCCAATTGCCCCCCAAAAAGCAAAAAAATAAATAAATAAATGGAATCACATAAAATCACATCTTAAAAAAAAAAACAATAAAGGCATTTAGCGCAGTGCCAGACACACAGTAGGGCCTCTATAAATGCTTCTTCCCTTCTCTGAAGAGGTGTAACTTTAAAATTATAGCGTCCCAGCCCTTTCACCTTCTTTCTGTATGGTGTCTCCCCCATCAGACTGTGAGCTCCTGGAAAGTGGGCACTGTCGTTTGCTTTTTTTGTATGCCCAGGATTTAGCACAGCACTTGGAACAAAGTAGGGGCTTAATAAATATTTTATTGATTGACTGATGGTTCTAGAGAGTTAAAGGATGTGAGTTAAAATCCTGCCTCTGCTATTGTCATAGTCAGGAGAACCTGGGTTCAAAGCTCATATCTGACCCATACTGGCAGGGCCATAGTGTGTAGCTCTTTCAGACTATAAATCACAGAGAAGGTGCCAGCGTGCATTGATAGAAGGGGCTTCTGGCTGAGAGCTCTGTGCACTAATGAAATTATGGGTTTGATTAAAAAAAAAACCCACGTGCCTCAGTCCCTTTATGGCCTCAGGCAAATTATCTGACCTTTCTAGGATTCAGTTGCCTCAAATATAAAATGAAGTGATGGGGTCAGATGGCCTTTAAGGTGCCTTTCAGGGCTAAATCTACTGTAGGACAATGGAAACGGCCTAGATCTGGGGTTTAGAAGACCACATCCCAAGCCCAGCTCTGCCACTCCCTCCTGGTCTGACCTTGTATTGGCCACAAGACCTCTGGGCTGCCTCCTCTGTAGCAGGCTGAACAAGCAGCGCCTTAGGCTCCCTCTAGCTCCAAAACTGTGACTTTGGCTTCGGATGCCTTCCTCACTGTGGTCCCCGGGGTCTCAAAGGCCAAGCACAGATCTCAGTCCATCCCTCAGTAGCATCCTGTGTCCAAGGCCCAGCCTGGTTCAGTTCAAAGACTCAGCCCCAGGCTGCCTGGAAGTGAGAGCAGGGGCCATTCCCAAAGCTGAGTTACAGAGTGATGTGGTCTTCCTCGGCAGAGGGCCGCGAGGATCACAGTCAGTTCTCCAAAAACACCAGCATTTCATCCTCCGGGCAAGAATCCACAGGACATTAAGCAGAGAAGAAGAGCAGAGACCCAGCAGTCCCAGGCCCAGTTCTGTCTGAATTCCATTGAACTAATGAAAACGGTGATATGGCCCTAATGGTAATGATGACATCATAGAAGGATCCTAAATTCAGAGCTAGGTCTCAGAAGGGAAAACTGAGGCACAGGCACAGGCCCAGGCAGATGAATGTTTAGCCCACAGACTGACCAGGAGGTAAAGTACAGAGCTGGGATTCAAGGCCCTTCCTCTGACTCCAAATCCAGATCCTTCCCTTTGCACGTCACCCTCACACTTATGACATCACTATCTCGGTCCTGCCCCACGGGCTTTTGGTAAGGGTCAGACGAAATAATAATCATTGCTGCTGGCACTTACATAGCGTCCGCTTTGCGGGCACTATGCCAAGGGCTTTACAAATACCTCATTCAGTCTGAGCTTCACAATAACCCAGATAAGTGCTATCATTATCCCATTTTAGCGTTGAGCACACCGATGGTAAATGACTTGCCCAAGGTCACACAGCTAGTAAGTAGCTGAGACCAGATTTCAGCTGAGGTCTTCCTGCCCCTAGATGCCTACAGTACACAGACAGATTGGGGTGCTAGGGGCTGGGGGAAGGGCATGAGCCATATTACAAATGGGTATGATTTTTTTTAAATGTTCATAACTTTTCCATTGTTTTCCTTTGTAATCCTCTGTAAAATTTTTATGCATTTAAAAATACAAGTCTGTAGTCCAAAGGGGACCATGATACCCAGAAAAAAGTTAAGAGCCTGTGCCTTAGAGCATCCCCATAGCACAACGCCCCTTGTGAATTGCCTAAGGCTCTCCTCCTTTCTAACAGGACCTGGCCGCTGAGTGAGTATTGTCAGTGTGTGTCTGGGTCCAGAGCTAGAGAGAAAAGGCTTCTTTTCCCTGCCTTGGTTTCCACCCCAGTATCTCGTCCCCATGCCTGCTGATTTTGAATGTTTTTCTTTTTGTAGAATGGGTGAGAGCTGTAAGCATCCCAGATGCAGACTGGAATCTAAGAGGGGGATCTTGCCAGAATGCCTGTCCCTGGAGCAGGGCCTACGAGGGATCATGGAAGGAGAGGAGCCCTCCCACCACTTCCTGCCCTCCCTCCAGCAGCCCTGCTTCTGTGGCTGTATCCTGCGAAGCAAGGCCTTGCTCCATGATCGGACCCCCAGCCACCCTCCAACCTGCCCCCGCCCAGTCCCTCCAAAGTTACCCCAGTTAAAATTCCTAAGGGAGCCCCTCACAACCTGGGATTCCCCATTCCCTGTGCAGAATTCCTATACACTTACCATAACCAGGGATTGGAGAACGGATTCTACCCAAGCCTCTGCCCTCAAACCAGAAACACTGAGGCACCCAGCCTGGGCCTCCCTCCCTGCCATTCAGACACCCCACCGATTATCCCTCACCAGTGCCACCCAGGCTCCCAGTGCTGCCACTGGGTCCCTGATGGTCCTGCCCCAGAGACAGAATAGACCCAAAAGAAGGATCAAACAGCCTCCCTTCCGATTTGGGCTCTAGCCCCACCTCCCCTCCCCTCCTCCAGGAGAACCTGCCTACCCACCCACCTGCCAATTTATTAAATTCATTCATTCATTCACCCACTCATTCATTCATTCAGATCTGTCCTGGCTCTGACACCTTAAGGGGAAAGACCCGTCGGAATGATATTGGTTCATTCCATCATGGTTTGATCTCCTTGTTGGCCAATGGTGGCCAACAAGCCACCACTGTTCTATAACATCAGGCAGACCACCCCCGGGTTACCATCAACACTCTTCTCTAGAGCTCTTCGGTTAGATGTGAAAATACTAGGCAGGAAGCTTTAGATTCTCTCCTTTAAGGCCCCAAATAGATAACCTTGGTAACATGCCTTGTAGATTCTTCCCCCTCTCTCTCAGCCCCCTCCCCTCAACCCATCTCATCTTTCTATACCTATACTATCTACCAGTTGAACCAACCCCTTTATTTCCATCCTCACCCCTTCTTGCCTGGGCTATTATAATAATCTCCTAATTAGTCTCCCTTCTTCTAGAGTTTCCAAGTTTTCTTTCCCAATTGATATTTCCAGGACTGACCTCATCACTCCCCTGCTCAAGAGGCTTCAATAGCTCCCAGTTGCCTGTAGAACAACGGTTCTCAACCTGTGGGTTGCAACCCCTTTTGGGGTCGAATGACCCTTTCACAGAGGTCACAGGGGTCACCTAAGACCATCGGAAAACGTATATTTCCAATGGTCTTAGGAACCGAGACACCACTCCTCTATCTGTCTCCAGGTGGGTCTGCCCACATGCAGTTACACCCACATTTAAAGGGTCACAGCATTAGGAAGGTTGAGAACCACTCCTCTAAAGTGAAATAAATAAGAACTTCTCTCTTTGGCATTTAAAGGCCTTTACTCTCTGGTTCCAATCTATCTTTCCAAACCAATTCACCATTACTTCCACCCTTCATTCCAAGCAAATTATCTGTTCAGCATCTATTCCATCCCTTCACACAGCCTGGAACGTCCTCCTCACTGCCATCCCTTAGATTCCCAATCCAAAATTCTTCAAGGTTTAACTCGAATGCCACCCACCCCTTCCAGAGGTGCTTCCTGATCTACCCAGCTGTTAGTCTGGATTTTGTATTGATTTGTTGGTGAATATGCTATTGTATCTCCCTCCCCACCCCACCCCACCATATCCCACCCCCCACCCCCAGTACAATAGAAGCTCCCTGAGGGCAAGGCCTGTCTTATACACCCAATACAGTGCTTTACACACAGTAGTCAATAAATGCTCATTGAATCAATGAATTAATGAATGAGGCTATTTCCTATTACACCCCTTTACCATATATTACATCTCCAAAAAAACCAGAAAGCCTTCACAGAGTCCTCTGAATTCAGCTCTCCTTCCCACCT
Organism: Pseudocheirus occidentalis; assembly: GCA_028646575.1. Classification (NCBI taxonomy): domain Eukaryota; kingdom Metazoa; phylum Chordata; class Mammalia; order Diprotodontia; family Pseudocheiridae; genus Pseudocheirus; species Pseudocheirus occidentalis. The sequence continues at coordinate 177,367,315 of CM053601.1, read as the reverse complement.
CCATACCTTTGCACAGAAATCTGGCAAACCTGGATTAGCTCTCCTCACTTGAGCCTCTCAGAGTCTTTGGCTTCCTTCAAATCTCAATCCAGATGCCCCCCCCTCCCATCTGAAGCCTTTCCTGACCCTCCTTCCAGTTGTTTTCAGCCTTTCCTTCCCAAATAACCTCATCTGTAACCCACGTGTAACATGGGTTTACAAGAATGCCTCCATCTTGGGTGATGGGGGCATTGCAAATACCCATTACAGATGGTAAATGTTGACCTAACCCATTAGAATGTAAGTTCCATGAGGTCAGGGAATGTTTCATTTAGGTCTTTGTATCCTCAGCACCCAAAGCAGTCTGGCACACTGTAAGTACTTCATAATTACACTTAATCAACAAAAGTACTTAATAAATTGGATTGGGACTACAAGGGCCTCCTCTCCTTCCCAAAGACACCGAAGAGCTCTGTTGGGTGGCTGCCTAAACAGATCTCAGCCCATCCCTGCTCAGGCCTATAATGCCAGATGGGTCATGGGTCAACCCAGACAAACACTTCAAAGATATTCACCCCACACTGTCAGTGGCCTTACACGGCTAGGGGGTGGAAGGGAGAGGATGGCGGAGAACCATCTTAAAGTTTTTAATATTTAAATAATTTAATAATATTTTACTAAATATAATTATTTAAATAATATTTACCATTATTATATTATATTTAAATAACAATGGTGGACAATTTGGGATGTCAGCAGTTTGGGAGAGGTGTGTCCATCACAGGAAATTTCCCTTCTCTCCTGCCTCTTGAGGAGAGGTCACCAAGGAAAGTGTTTGTAGCTCCAGTGGGAGGAAGGGGATTGAGAATTGTACCCTCAGGGAAGATCTAGGCATCTAGGTGACCTAGCCTTGGGAGGCAGGAAGACCCGGTTTCAATCCAGCCTCATACACATCCATCTGTGTGATCCTGGACAAATCACCTAATCTCTGTCTGCCTCAGACCCCTCATCTGTAAAAGGGAACAATATTTGTAAAGGGTTCAGCAAACCTAAAACAGTATGTATGCTAGCTGTAATGTAATGAAGTGGGATGGACCTGGGCACTTTGCAGGCAGTACTCTGGGAGCTTTCTTTAACGACAAGGCCCCTTGGACCCCTTGCTACAGGACAGACTAGACCTGCAAGTCCTGAGGGGTCCCTTTGGCCCATGATTAGAGCTGCTGGTGCCAGGACCTGCCCTAACAGAGAGAGGTCAGAGATCCTGCTCAGCTCCAAGGGAAAGGCCTGGGTCTGTGCCCTCCCTCTCTACTTAGACTGGTCTGGAGGCTGGACCTCGCTTGCTTGGAGAAAAAGTCTTTGACCGGGAAGTAGAGAATAACAAAGAAAGTCAGAATGAGATGACCAGACTGCAGAAGGCCACAGAGATGATGGGCCTGGAGGGGTTGGGCCTTTCAGGATCTTGTGGCCTTGAGGAAGGGGTGGAGCTTTCTGGGATTCCTCCAACTCAGAATCTCCTTCCTTTCCTTCCTTCCTTCCCCTTCCTTCCTCTTCTTTCCTTCTTCCCTTTCCCCCTGCTTTCCTTCTTTCCTCCCTCCTTCTCTCTTTCCCTCTCTCTCTGACTCCATGCTCCCACTGGTTCAGGACAAGGCAGCAGTGTATCCTGACATTCTATACAGGGATGGCTACAACCCAGTGCCCTGGATCTGCCTTCAAAGGGGACCCAAGCTCTGGCACTCATTCCCTGGGGGATCTTGGACAAATCACTCCCACTTCTCTAGGCCTCACTCTTCTCATCTGTAAGCTGAAGGCTGGGACAAGATGATCTCCAGGGTCTCTTGGGGCCCCAGGTCCCATAATCCAGCCTGGGAGGTGGTGTCCCTCACCTCCTGGCACATGTGTGGGCTTGCACTGAGCCAACTGGGTGCTTGGCCAGCCTGGGTTACTGACCCCAAGCAGGGACAGATGGGAGGGTTCAGTCATCATTAAGCTTTATTGACCAGCATGGCTGGTATTTCCCAGGGAGAGGAATTAATCTCCCTGCCACTGACTGAGAGCAGACATCCTGCTGGGAGCAGTTACATAAATTCTGTTGCTCAAATTAATTAGGCTGGTGATTCATTTGTTTAATGAGGAAGAATCTGGTGGTAGAGAAGCATGAGCAGAAGACGGTTTGACTGAGTCCTTTAAAACCCAGCCCCCAGGGGGGCCTGAGCTGGTCCCCTGTGAAGATGGTCCTGGCCTGGGGCAGGAGAACCCAGGGAATTATTGTTCAGAGGTCTTCCTGCCTGTGGGGGGGCCTGGTCAATTGGAACACAGCTGATGGCAATGGGAGAAGCGCAGAACTTGGAGCCAATCAGAATGCAGAGATAGGGGAGTGACCATTGCCCATAGGAGCTGGGCACGTTAGATCTGGGGACAAATGAATGTGTATGGCCTGGCCTGAGAAAATGTACCTTGAATTCTTGCCTTGTGGCTGTTCTGGGGTGGAAGGGGGGAAAGGGAGAGAAAGAGAGAGAGAAGGAGAGAAGAATGAAAAGGGAGAGAGGGGAGTGAGGGAGGAGAGACAGAGAGTGTGTTAGCTTTCCCCCACTCTGTGACTGTAATGGTCCTTTCTCTCCCTCTGTCCCCGAAGCTGAGCAACCCCTATCAGGAAGCTTGTAGGTTCCTCAGGGACCCTCCTCCTTATTCCCAAATCCCCCTCCTCAATGGCCTCCTGGACCTTTCATTCAGGTGCTGGACTCTCCAACCCCCTTGGCACACCCAGGTCCTTAGTCCCTCCCACACAAGGACTCGTACCCCCTATCTCCCCCTTCCAAATCCCCACAACCAGGCTCTGCAACTGCGGGGAGAGAAAAGAGGATTGGCCAGGGCAGTACAAGGTATTTTGCATTTTATGCCGTGTTATTAAAGACTGATCCTAGCATTCTAAGGGTCTGAATCTTGGGGCATGACCAAAAGCCATCTGAGTGATCCCTAAGGGGTGGAGACTCTGAGGGAGCTAGAGAAAACAGATTTCCTGTTTTAATATGTGACCATCGTATCACTGCAACTGCCAGCTAAAGTAGAAGCCGGCCAGCAAAGGCATAAAAGAACAGCTCCTCCCGGTAGGAGGAGGGGAAAGCAATGTTACCAGGTCGGGGGTTTGCTGAGGCCTGCTAGGAAGGGACTAGCCAGAGCCCAGATATGATGGAGAGATAGGGCATTTTCAAGCTTTGAGCGACACCACATGGCTGTATCAAATATTGCACGCTAAGCTAATTTAAACTCCCTTGGCTGGATAATTAGTTCAATGGAAGCTGCCCTCCTCTCTGAATAAAGGAGAGCTGCATCAGCGTCACAGATGACTCTTCTTGCTTCAGCAGGGCTGCTCCGATGACCCTGCTCAGTCTCTTGTCACAGTCCCTGGATCAGGATCCTTTCCCAGTAGGAAGGGGTGGGGCTTTCTGGGAGTCCTCCAACCCAGAATCTCCTTTCTTTCTTTCCTTCTCCTTCCTTCCTCTTCTTCCTTCTTGCCTTTCTTCCTTCCTCTCTCCCTCCTCTCCTTCCCGCCCTCCTTTTTTCTTCTTCCCTTCCCCTTCCCCCACTTTCCTTCTTCCTTCTTTCCTCTCTTTCCCTCTCTCTCTGACTCCATGCTCCCACTGGTTCAGGACAAGGCATCATTGTATCCTGACATTCTATACAAGGACACAACCCAGTGACCTGGATCTGCCGTCAGGGGATCTCAGTTCCAACACCCCCACCTTGTGCCAACAAATTTGGGTTTTCATACTCCAGGCAGGAAGGCATTTCGCACCCCCTGGGGAGGCATCCTAACCCTCTCCTCCTAACAAAATTTCTTCTCATTATTAACCGCCCAAGAGGTCATGGGAGAAGGTGGCTTAGAGTACCAGGCATGATGTCCAGGAGATCTGTCTCTAACACTTAAGAGCGTGATTCTGAGTCTTTTAACATTTCTGTGCTTTAGGCCACTTACTACCCTTAGGACTATAGATCTGCAGCTGGGAAGGACTTCAGAGTCCAAGTAGAACAGCCCATTCTTTTTTTTTTTTTTTGGAGGGCAGTTGGGGTTAAGTGACTTGCCCAAGGTCACACGGCTAGTTTTTTGTGTGTGTTAAGTGTCTGAGGCCGGATTTGAACTCAGGTACTCCTGACTCCAGGGCCGGTGCTCTATTCACTGTGCCACCTAGCCACCCAGCCCATTCATTTTTACAGATGAGGAAACAGAGGGCTAGAGTGGGCACAGAGGCAGCCATCGCCAGTGATAAGCTCCTGTCTCCGAGGTCCGCTTTTCCTCTGTCCCACACAACTGACCTCCTAAGCCATGGACAGCTGGGGAGCTGTGTGGATAGAAGGATTCCCTTCAGGGTGAAACGGCAGGTGATTCCTGGAACAAAAGTTCTCTCGCCTGTCCTTCAGGAAGTTATCCCAGGCTGCCCCTCCTACTTAGGAGGGAAGCAGGTGGGGCTCGATGGTCTCTGAAGGCCTCTGACCAACCCAGCCCTGAGTGCCAAGGCCAAGTGTGCACAAGCAGCAGCAGCAAACGCTTATCTGGCCTGGCCCTTTATAATTATCATCCCCGTGATTTCAACAGCTCTGGGAGGCCGGTGTTATTATTATCCCCATTTCACAGATGAGGAAGCTGAGACAAAGGTTAAGTGACCTGCCCAGGGTCACAGCTAATAGGGGTCTAAGGCTGGATTTGGATTCAAGCTTTCCCGACTCCAGGACCAGAGTTCTGTTAGGACACTCATGTCCAACTCTCCCTGACCCCATTTGGGGTTTTCTTGGCAAAGACGCCAAAGGGGCTTGTGTTTCCTTCTCTAGGAAATGTTACAGATGAGGAAAAAGAAGCAAATAGGGTCAAGTGACTCACCTAGGGTCACATAGCTGGTAAGTGTCTGAGGCCAGATTTGAACTCAGGTCCTCCCGACTCCAGGGCCTGTGTTCTAGATATATCTGAATATCCACTGCACAGCCTAGTTCCCCTATCTATCTTATTACCTGGAATTCAGCCCCTGGATTTTGAAGTAAGGGCCTAGATGCATAGCTCAGCTTTTCTATTTAACTATCTGTGTGACCTTAGGCAAGTCATTGACCCTAGGCAAATCATTGACCCTCTCTGGGAATCCAATTCCTCTTCCTTTAAATGAGGGAGTTAGACCTAATGATCTCTGAAACTTTTTTTTTTGGCTTTTTGGAAGGGGGAAGGCAGGGCAATTGGGGTTAAGTGACTTGCCCAAGGTCATATAGCAACAAACCATGTCACAGGCTAGATTTGCACTCAGGTCCTCCTGACTCCAGGGTCGGTGCTCTATTCACTGCACCACCTAACCGCCCCAAATTTCTGGATCTCTAAAATCTATTTCCTCTCTTAAATCTGTCCTGGTAAGTCACTGAAGTGCTCTAAGCAACAATTTCCCCAACAGGACGCGGCCAGTGCGAAGGCGCTACTTGAGGAACAGAGAGAAGCCTAGATCAGGCTTCTCTGAGTCAGGAAGTGGGGAGGAACAACCAAACCACAAGGCCTCAGAAATGGCCTGGGGCCAGACTGTGAAGGAGTCTCTTTGAAGCCTAAACAGAATCATTTATAAATAAGGAATCACTACAGGGAACGTGGTCTTTGCTTAAAGATGACCAAAGCGGCTGGCTGAAGGACAGGAGGGAGAGAGAGACTCGAGGTACAGGTCTGTTGTGATAACCCTCTCCCTGCCTGGCGCTGTTCTAGACACAAGGGCAGCTAGGCGGCACGGTAAAGAGAGTGCTGGGAGTCAGGAAGACTCATTTTCCTGAGTTCAAATCTGGCCTCAGACATTTCATAGCTATGTGAACCTAGGCAAGTCACTTAACCCTGTTTGCCTTCGTTTCTTCATCTGTAAAATGAGCTGGAGAAGAAAATGGTGAAGTACTCCAGTATCTCTGACAAGAAAACCCCAAATGGGGCCACAGAGAATTGGACATGACTCAAAAAATGGCTCTGCATTTTTAGGCTCATCTGCCAGAAACAATTTTGTTTAATTTAACATTAATCTAATATCCAAGCCTTTCTAGCTTGGTGAACAAGATCACTAAGTTAAGCATAGTCTCCCCCCAAGCCACATCCTCTGACCTGACTCCCTAAGCTTCAAAGTAGGTGCTGACCCGAATTAGCACAGGGATTTTCCTCATCCAGAAGAAATCCCAAACCCTATTAAAAAGATAGGGCCATCTTTGTAACATCAATATTCTCCCAGGGGAGATTTGAGGTTGCATTTATAGGAATCTTGAACAGGGAAAAAAACCCACATAACATATTAATAAAGAGTTTGGGTTAAAATTCCAGAATTGAATCAAATCTCATTCCCTCCTAAGGAGGTCATCACCCCCTTTGCTCCTGGAGTAAACAAAGGAACCTCCTCTTTGGGTCCATGTCAGTACCCTTTCTTAGTGGAGAGACGGGTGAGTCACAGATCCGTCCCTTCAAGTGGGTGGACAGAGAGGAGACTACCCTTCATTGGGTCAATAACTCACCTGATTCAGAGGTGAGAAAGGTAATGAAGTGAATAAGACAAAACTCACTCTTTCTTAAAAGGTCAGATACCACCAGGGGTGTGCTGGAGCTGGCTCAGAGCAGCCAGCTGCTAAATTTTCCTAGGGGAACATTTACACCTCAGAAATCAGCAAATCCCACAATCAGGACTTGACTTATTGTTTGTCTCACTATTTAAGAAAGTGGTAGAGAGATTGCAGAGGTGGAGCCAAGATGGCAGAGAAGCAGCAAGGTTCTGCAGCTCCCACACAACCACCCTAAATACCCATAAAATATGACCCCAGA
>CM053601.1:177317743-177352962 GCA_028646575.1 Pseudocheirus occidentalis | reverse complement strand
TGTGTGTGTGTGTGTGTGTGTGTGTAGGCTCAGACATGGCTCTACAGACAGCTGGCAGTCTCCTACCCTGGGGTCAAACATGTCCCATCTGAGCATCATGGAATCAACGAACATGTAGGTGGAAGGATCTTTGACTATTAGAACTTCTCCCTCACTTTGGCCTGGGGATTCCTGTTCCACCTGGGCCTCGTGCACTCTCTGTGTCCACCTTCTCCAAGAGTCCCTATCCTAGGGTCAAGAACTGGCAGAAACCTTTGAGATCATAAAGGACAACCCCTTCATTGGACAGATGGAGAAACTGAGGACCAGAATGGGGAAGCAATTGGTCCAGATCTGCAAAGGTAGCTGACTGAAGCCTTGATCCTCTGACTCTTGAGACAGGGTTCTTCAGGCTCCACAAGGAGGTTGGGGTGATCTTTTGTCAATAGCCTGGTAAGACCTGTCCCTAGCCAGCGGTTGGGGGGTGATCACAACCCATCTATAGGCTCTCAGTGAGTATGTCCTATCCCCCTTTAAAAATATTGAATTAGGAGATTAGAATATTTTAAATATCCTAAACCCTTCCTTTCTTCATCCTAGAATTTTCCCAGAACTCAATCACAAGTTTCTTGGAATGTAGTTTGGAAAAATTCTTCTTCCTTCTCTTTTAGCAACGTCCAAAGGGGCATTTTCAGGGCTATGCTGCCTCTCCCATTCTGCATCAGGTCTTTGAGAGTAGCTCCCAGTCCCTTGATTTTACAGGTGAGGAATCTAAGCCCAAAGAGAGAAATTTTCCCAGGCTCAGCATTTAATGGCTTAGTGGCTGTTGGAGAAAGGAGGAGAGAGGTGAATGGAGACATTAGGCTAAGCAGGGTAGCAGCAGGTCAGAGCTTGTAGGGGATAGGGAGCCCAGATGGTGTCATATTGGTCTGGTTGGCTTTGGAGTGAGGCATTGACTCAATAAGTATTTCCCAAGCATCTAGTATGTGCCAGGCACTGTGCCAAACATTGGAGATGAAAACAAAGGCAAAAAAAAAAAAAGTCCCTGCCTTCAAGAAGCTCACGGTCTAATGGCATGACAATATATAAACAATTATGTACACAGAATATATATACACATTGGAAATGTGAGGTAATCTGGGGGTGCAGAGACAAAGCCCCCAAACCACCCTCTGCCTCTAAGTGGTGTGGGTACAGCTCCCCATCCCCACCCCCTGACATTCTCTTCTCTTTGCTGGACTTCAGGAGGATGAGCTCTGGCTTTAGCGCAGCCTCCCTGGGGAAGAGGGGCCAGATCTGGCTGGAATGATGAGCCAGTCAAACAGAGGAGGTGCCCATTCAATGAGACAATGCCCTCCTGTCAACGAGGCCGGGGAGATTTCTCCTACTGCTCACTCTCTCCTCCCCCCCACCCTAGCTTGAGATTGAATAAATAAAACTTGACCTCGGCTCTAGACAGTCCTGACCCTCTCTGTCTGGGGAGGCCAGGGGCTATTTGCAGGGTTGAATGAAGCCAGCAGGACTTTGGCCAGGGCCCAAAGGCTGATTGACACTTGTCTGTGGCCAGGATGGGATGGAGAGGAAAGCTGGGGAGGGAGGAAACAAGACAGTAATGGTCTGAGCTCGGGAATCCTAGAATCCAGCATAACTCCTAATAAAAACTCTCATTTACATAACACTTGAAGGTTTACAGAACACTTTTGACCATGATCTCATTTGAACCTTCCTCAAACCCTGTGAGGTCAGTGCTGTTAGCTCCATTGTACAGGTGAGAAAACTGAGACCCAGGGAAGTTAAGTGATTTGCTCCATGTCCCGTGGTCCCAGCACCCTTTCTTTTCCTCTCTTTCTCCTTGACCCAGTCTCATGGGGGCCTCCCTCTCAGCTGCCCAGCATACTTTACAACTTCTTCCCTTTCTTCTTTCTTGACTGGCTCTCCCAGCCCCTGCCCCATCCCTTTCCCAGTCTTCCTCCCGTTGCGTGGGCAGCATCCCAGGGAATGGCCGGGGCGCCTTGGGCTCGGACATCTTATCTGAGGGCTTGCTGTTCTGATAAAGGACTGGAGAAGATGGGGGGCTAGGCTGGGGGAGGGAGCAGGTACTCTCCCTTCCTTCTGTCTCTGCCAGTCAGCTCTTCTCAGGCCTCTGACGCCTGCTCTCACCCGACCCCTAAAGAGCCATCCAAGGAAACAGACTGCACCCTTCCCAGAGAAGAAATAGGATGTCAAGTCTAAGGATGGGATACCCGGGTTCAAATCCTAGTCCAGACATTTAGCTATGTGACTGTGGTCAAGTGCCTTAATTGTTCTGCAACTTAACAACCATCTAGTAATCTCTTTGAGCTTCAGTCTTCCCAGCTGTGAAATGGTCATCATAATAGTTTCACTTACTGTCTTGCACGGTTTTTGTAAATCTCTGAATTATTCTTATTGCTATTAATGATAAGAATCATGTCCAGGGTGAGTCTTTCTGGCATCGGGGAGGCTTGGAATCTGACTCTGACGCAGGCTGACTGTGGGAGCTTACTAAATGCTGGTTGGTTGGCTGACCCCTCAGTGCCTTCAGGCCACTTTTTAAGACTAAGTTAGAGCCAGTCCACATAGAGGGAGTTCCCTACGCTGATGAAAAAAGATCATGGGTTCCTAGAGTTAGGGCTGAAGGGACTTTAGAGGTCATTTAGTCAGGCCTCTTCATTTTACAGATGGGTAAACTGAGGCCTGGGGGAGGAAGTGATTTGCCTGGGGTCACACGACTAGTCGGTGACAGAAATGATATTTGAACTTCTGTCCCCAACTTCAAATCCAAGCATTCTTTCTATTTTACCAAACTGACGAGGGGCCAAAAATGTCCAGAGGATCTTCCCTTTTCTCCTTCAAGACCCGAGGAGCTAAGGGCCAGCAGTTCACTCTGGTAACACAAATCCAATCCAATAGCTACATTAAGCCCCTAGGGTGTGTAAGGCACTGGACTAGGCACAGCAGCAAGGCCTGATCGCGTTCCTTGAGAAGCCCATCTCGCTTCCACAAAGAATGCTCTTCTCTGAGGCTGCCAACCAGGCATCTGTGCTTGTGGCCCTATGAAACATGGCACCCAGTAGACATATCCACTCCCCTCCTTACTTGGGTCACCAGGGTCACCTTGAGCCCAGACTTTGGAGTGTCTTGAAACCTCCTTTCTCTGGTCCTCCTGCTCCTCTCTTCTTTCCCCCACACCAAGCTTCATCCTCAAGTCTCTAGTCCTCATTCTTTCTGTCTTCCCTCTCTATCTCCCCCAATCCCTTCCTGAGTTCACTCCTTAGAATCCTTAGTCTTTCCAGGCTCATCTTGGGCACCACCTACACCATGAAGCTTTTCCTGAGACCCCCAGTCATCAGTGGTTATTTACTCACCTGTGTCCATGCTGTATTCTGGCAGTAGAATGTATGCCCCCTGATAGCAGGCACAAAGTTTGCAAGTCCATAGAAAACATAATGATTAAAAAAAAATAATTAATTTTTAGTTTTCAACATTCACTTTTATAAGATTTTGAGTTCTAAAATTCACCTCCCTTTTCTTCCATTCCCCCTCCCCAAGACGGTGTGCAATATGCTATGGGTTGTACAGAATATAATGATTTTTGACTGTGGGTGGGAAATAGGGAAAAGGTGGACAGGTCTATCAGCTCCACTGGGGCCTTTTCAGTCTTGTTCCCAAGCTGATTTTCATGGCAACCAAGGGCTTGGTGGGAGTCAGAAGGAATTCCCTTACCCTAGCTCATCCTGACTCTACTGCGGCATCGCTGGGACTGTGTCTCCAATTCTCCTCAACCTAAAACCCAGAAAGGTGGACTCAGCAGAGACAGGAGCAAAGGCAGAACCAGGTTCTCCCCAGGGAGAGACGAAGGCCTGAGGCCTCTCTTCTCACTGAGGGCTTTAGCCTTGCCCCTCACTTGGACACAGCCAGGCAAAAACGTCAACACATGCCTAGGATGTACTTCCTTCTCAGTTCTTGACTTAGAATCCTTCATTTCTTTCAGGACACTGTTCAAGCACTACCTTCTACATGGAGTTTTTCTCAGTCCTCCTCCAAATGCATGGGCACTCCCTACTTTGATAATAACCATAGAGGCACATAATATGGGTAGCTAAAGGATAGATACACAGATTCCCCCCAACTTCACATCACAGAGAGCAGCTAGATAATGGAGAGAAGTAGAGACGGTCAGAAATGTAAGAAGCAATCTTTTATTATTATCTTATCTCCAGTGCTGGGGCTCATTAACCTTCACAGAGATGGGGTTGTTATTTGGGATTGGGGGAGCCTCGCCGGCAGCCCTCAAAGGAGGCAAGTCCTGGCCATCCCCCTCCCACCTGTGAACCCTGGCCCACACAGGGTGAGCCCGTGATGGGCAAGTGCAGAGAGACTCCTCTAGCCCTCCCCTGTGTGCCTGTTTTTCAGGGAGATGATGCCAGGCTGGTTACCCTCCCTCCTTTATCACTGTGGCGCCAGAAGAGCTCTGTTGTGGAGCTGATGGGTCATTAATTCAACTGGAACAATGAGCTGGTGAGAAGAGCCTTGTGTGTCTCCGGGGTCTCTCTCACTTGGTGCATATTAATCTTTCTCCTGGGTTCTCACAACAGGCGATGAGCGGGACTGGAGGGAAGGCTCTGAGAAGTGCCAGTGTTAAGGGAGATTTCACCTTGTCCATGATACTCTCCTCTCCCCCCTCCTCCTCCCCTATTGACCTCTGTCCTGGGGGGCTCAGACCCCTCCTGAGCTAGAAAATTGACAAGGGGGTAAGGAATGGGAGAAGAACGGAGGACCCCCAGCAGGAGCTGAGAATCTCAGAGCTGAGAGGGACTGCAGAGGGCATCTAGTCCAACCTATGGTGCAATGGGCAGAGCTCTGGGTCCGAGTTCAAATTAAACCCCAGCTATTACTGTTGTTGCTGATGCTGTTATTTTTAGTAGCTGCAGCATCTCATTTCCCTGAGGATGATCCTTTTTGATCTTCCCCTTCTAAAACAGATGAAGAAAAGAGTCACTTAAAACCCCCCACTGTCCTTCAATTGTCACTGTCTTCGGCTCATTCTGGCTCCTGCGATTTTCATACTTGTCATTCTTACAGGTTTGTGATATGCTGTTGCTTCAATCTTCTGTTATGTTTCTTTAAAAACCTCAGGTGATGAGATCCCTGGGTGTCAAATCAATCACCTTCTTCCTCCTTATTATAATTCTCTGTGTCTTTGGAATTCTCTTTTTCAGATCTTTCTACTCCTCCTGAGGTCACTTCCTTTGTGGAATTTAGGTTAGGAGATCCTTCCAATCCTTTCTCCAAATGCTTTAGAATCTGCTTCCCTTAAATCTGGGATACATGCCAAATGATGGCTGGTTTTCCTTTCCTTGTCAATGACAAATTCTAAGAAGGAGCAGTCAGTTCCCCATAAGGTTCCCATCGTTTCTATCCCAACAACTTATTCTCCCTTTGTGATGAGAATAAGATGCAGAACAAGAGTCATTTTGGTTGGTTTCTTCAACTTCTGAAGGATAAAACTAAGGCAAGCCAAACAATTGTTAACTGCTCTGCTTTTGACAGACAGAGAGAGAGAGAAAGAAAGAGAGATGGAGAAAGGGGAAGAGATAGAGTGCTGTAGATATCTAGATAATTGAAGTCTTTTCTTCTTTGGATTTTGTCTCCTTTGAATTTCTGACCACCTCTACTTCTATTCTCTTCTTTCTATAATCTGGCTACTCTCTCTGATGTCTAGCTTGGTGGATCTATGTATCTATGTATTATTTATCTATTGATAACAATTATTTCCTCTACAGCTCATATTATATCATATCTAATATGTCACTGTCTCCCTTCCTTTGTCAATTTAAAACCCTTTTGATTAGATTAGAAACCTTATTGGCAAAAGCATTCTTACTACTTCTTTTTGGTTACACTCCAGCCCTGGCCATGTGCCTGTTACTCTTATCTATCATAAACTGCAGCCCACAAATCCAAGTTATTTTCTCAGACTCCGTCTTCCTATAGCCAGTTTGTGCATTTTTCATAAAGGAGTGGTTGGGTTAGGTGATCTCTGATGTACCTTCCTGCTCTGAATCCAAGTTCTGATGTTATTGTGGGGAAACCTAAGCTGAATTAAAATCAGTACTGATTTAAACTTCCTGCTAGAAGCAGCTTAACGTGAGGTCCTCACCCTTGGGAAACTGGATTTAAGACTAAGATCCAGGAAGCAATTAATAATACTTCCAAAGGAGTTCTAATCAAATGCACTCACCTGGTGGTGTCAAGACTTTTGGTTTCTACAGTAGATCATGGATTTAGAGGCAGGACTCATCTCAGAGACCATTAAATCCAACCCCTCCATTCTGCTGATGAGGAAACAGAAGAACAGAAAAATTAAATGACTTGCTCAGGACCAAACAACGAGGCAAGATTTAAACCCAGGTTCTCCTGACTCTTAGCCTACAGTCCTATCCACTATGCCATACTGCCTCTCAAGAGGCAGGGAGACCCATATATGCTGTAGTTGTGAGGGATGTGAGCCTTGAAGGATGGGTTGAACTGGTTGGACAGAGGGGAAGGGGGAGGGAATTTTGTGAAAGGGGGCTGGGCTCTCTTGTATATGAGAGGCTCAAGAAAGCCCAGGTCCTGTTCCACAACTACTTTGCTTCCTTCTTCTAGGCTTTGTTTCCATCAGCCTAGCGTTATTAGATTTTCCAGGGCTGAGCAGAAATGACTTCCTAAAAACTTAAAAAGTCTGTGATGTCATTGCAGTGGGCATACCATCCACAGAGGCAGATTACAACTCTTTGGTGAGAGTTGCCTCCACCAAACACTTTATCAGCCTGTGGTCCGTCTGGTGACAAGCTTTTCTAAACTTAGCTGGGCTGGTCTTCTGAGGACATGTTCTGGAAGGAAGGGCAGAGAAGTTTTCTCTCCCTACGTACTCAGTTCTCTACTTTTCCTCACCAACAGCTGGTGTCTCCCAAGGCTATGATCCTCAGCCTTTCTCTTCCTTCACCTTGACCCCCTGCAGACCTCCAGTGCTCAGGCTCAGGTCAGTCCATGCCCTCTCCCCATGGCAGCCTCTGCTTCTAGCAGCTGCCAGCTACTCCCTCCCCTCATTGCTGAAGTATCATGTACAGTGATTAATACCCTCTCTTCTGCTAAGTAATTATAATTAATGTGGAATATCAAATCAGGAAATCAGGCATTATTAGGAAGAATTAGCTATTTATTTTCATTTTATGCTCTGTTCCCTCTCCCATCTTCCTCTTTCTTTCTCCCTGTCCCCAGTCACCCAGTGCCAGCCTCATGTTTGGTGGGAGGGACAGAGCAGTATAATTTCAAATGAGTAAACTTATAAAAAGTCTTTGGTTCACTTGGAAGTGTTACATGAACATAGGAAATTATTGGGACTGATATTAGCAGTTCTAAGTGGAGAAGTGTCCTAAGAGGCAGGGAGTGCAGTGGTCAGAGGACTGGCTTTAGAGTCAGGAAAACCTGGGTCTATGTGTTGACCCTAATACATAGAGGCTATGAGATCCTGGGCAAGTCATCTAATATCTCAATGCCTCCAAGAAATACCAAAAGACCACAAATTGCAGAGAAAGCATTGGCCTGAATTGATAGAATTTCCTCATTGCTACTTCCTTACACCAATGAAATCACAAACCTAGTATTAGGGAAAAAAGTGAGAAATCCATGAAAATTCTCAAGGACCCTATGACTCTGGTGAATCAGGTATCTGGGAGAGGATGACAGGGAACCAGAGTGGTCAGGGGAAGTGACAGGGCTTTGCCAAGGGGGCAGATTTTTTGACCTCTGACAGCACTGTTCTGCGGGAGCCTCTTTCCTTCCCAGCCTGTCCTGTCTGCCCCTCCTTGGAAAAAGGAGCACGGCAATGGCCTAATTCTGGGGGCAGATACTTCCTCAGCAGCAGCATCTTATGTGACCCTCTCAGAAAATGGGTCAGCTGGGAACATAGAGGAGGAAGGAAGGACTTTGGAAAGGAGAGCTTAGAAGGGGACCATTGAGCACATTCCACAGAATGAATCTGGTATGTTCCCCAACACAGGCTTCTGGAGAAAGTCCTGGGGCCCAGGTCCCTGCTTTCTCTGCTGCCCCAGAAAGTCAGAAGCAGATCGCCCTGTGGGGAAATTTTAGGACTGTTGGATTTTTAAAGCCTTACTGATTTTTTTTTTCCAACTCCCTCATTTTATTGAGAAGGAAACTGAATGCTTCAGGGTAGAAATGCTTTACCCAAATTTACTCAGCCAGCAGAGTCTGGATTCCAACACAAATTTAGTGATTCTAATTCCAGTCCTTGGGGGCCTTGAAGGAGTAACCTCCATGCTGAATGTCAAGTCAACATACATTTATTAAATGCCAGCTGTGTGCCAGGAATGGACTGAGGACTTTTTACAGAAGGTAAGTTTTTAGTTGGGGTTTGAAGGAAGCCAGGGCAATCAGGTGGCAGAGATGAGGAGAGAGAGGATTCCAGGCAAGGGAGGAAGCTAGTGAAAAGGCAAGGACTTGGCAGGTGGCGTGTTTTGTGGAAGGAACCACCCATGGATGGCTTCCCTTATGAACTTGGGGTTCAGAGAGATGAAGCAGGGTTTAAACTTGTGTGGGAAAAGAGAGCCCTTGTGACATGATGGGGAGGCAGTCTGCCTTCACTCTCTTACACAGCTGGGGAGAGATCCTCTGTAACCCACCCAGGGAGTAATAGGAAGCCAAGTGCTGGTGTTTGCTGACTGAAAGATAGACTGAGGCTGAAAATGCTGGCAAAGGGGACCAGCCAGGTGTTGGTGGAAGAAGAGAGGGACTCGAGTCAGAAAGAGCCACGTTCCAATCTGACCTCAGATACTTCCTAGCTGCGTGACTCTGGGCAAGTCACGCAACCCTGTTTGCTTCAGTTTCCTCATCTCTCAAATGAACTGGAGAAGGAAATGGCAAACCATTCCAGTGTCTCTGCCAAGAAAACCCTGAATAGGGTCATGGAGAGCTGGATACTACTAGAAAAACAAAGAAACAAAGAACTCCTAAACTTGAGTAACAACAACCAAAAAGGACTGGACTATGTTCTGGGCTTTGAGTGCACAGAGTTGTGACTTTCAAGAGTGGGAAAGGGAAGAGCACTCATTAGAATCAGCAATTCAATTCAACTCAACAAACATTTTTTGCTCATCTTCTGTGTGACAGGCATTGTGTTAGATGCTAAGGATATGGAGAAAATCCTCATCCCTGCCTGAAGGAGCAAGTCCTGGTCCTCAAGGAGCTAATGCTGGACAGGGAGAAGAGAGTCAGAAAAACTGGTCCGGCTGAGCTTGTGGGTGGGACTCCAGAGGATAGGGCACAGCTTGGAACTTTTACCTTAGGGATGGACCATTTAATGAAGAAAGGATGACAGGGAGGGATTATTCCTTTTTATTCCTCATTCCCTTGGAAGAAGGACCCCTGGGGAAACCACAGGAAAGAACTGGGGGAAATTAGAGGGCTGAAATTACCTAAGGAGACTGTCAAGGATTTTTTAAAAATGCAACATGGTAGTTAGGCAGAGGGAGAGAGAAAAAAAGATAGATAGTTAGAGAGAGAGAGAGAGAGAGAGAGAGAGACAGAGACAGAGACAGAGACAGAGACAGAGACAGAGACAGAGAGAAATAGACAGGGGAGGAAAGGAGAATGACAGAGAGAGACACACACACACAGACACAGAAAGAGAGAGAGAGAGAAAGAGAGAGAGAGAGAGAGAGAGGTGAACACTATCAATCCTACTTGGTCATAACCATCTCACTCAGGAAAAGACTTCCCTGAGGTCCCTGTGATAGATTCATGACCATGTCCATAGGCCCCTGGGGAAAATGGGGTGGGGTGAAGAAGAGTGGGGAAGGTAAGCCCTAGAACAGGAGAGAATGGTAGGTTCTGAGAATACCAGCAAAAGGGAGAACAGCTGTGAATCTGCAGCTGCAGAGGCATACAGCTGTTCCAATTGGTTCACAGCTGCCCACAGCTGCCCATTATTCCCTTGGCCGGTTCAATTAAAAAAAGTTTTCTTAATGTTTTTATATCCTAATTATCCCAGAATATTTTTGCCTTATTTGTCCCTGACTCCTACAGCCCCTGCTAGAGTTCTCTCTTGGAAAAAAAAGAAAAATAGCTAAGGAAATTCTTTAGTTAGTACTTCTTCCATCATGCTTGGCTGTCTCTCTGAAACCTCCTGTTCTGTTAAGGGAACAGAAAACTGGATTGGAGCTACGTTGCCTGAAGGGATTAGGTGCATAAATGACTGGAAATATAGGTTGGGCCTTTCAAGATCTCACAGCCTTGAGGGAGGGGTGGAGTTTCCTGGGAGGCTTTTTTCTTTCCTCCCTCCTTTTTTTCCCTTCCCTTTCCCCCTGCTTTCCTTCTTTCTTCCCTCCTTCTCTCTTTCCTTCTCTCTCTGACTCCATGCTCCCACTGGTTCAGGACAAGCAGCATTGTATCCTGACATTCTACACAGGAATGGCTACAATCCAGTGCCCTGGATCTGCCTTCAGGGGACCCAAGCTCTGGCACTCATTCCCTGGGGAATCTTGGACAAATCACTCCCCCCTCTCTAGGCATCACTTTTCTCTTCTGTAAACTGAAAGCTGGAACAAGATGATCTCCAGGGTCCCTTGGGGCCCCAGGTCCCATAATCCAGCCTGGGAGGTGGTGCCCCTCACCTCCTGGCACATGTGTGGGCTTGCACTGAGCCAACTGGGTGCCTGGCCAGCCTGGGTTACTGACCCCAAGCAGGGACAGATGGGAGGGTTCAGTCATCATTAAGCTTTATTGACCAGCACGGCTGGTATTTCCCAGGGAGAGGAATTAATCTCCCTGCCACTGACTGAGAGCAGACATCCTGCTGGGAGCAGTTACATAAATTCTGTTGCTCAAATTAATTAGGTTGGTGATTCATTTGTTTAATGAGGAAGAATCTGGTGGTAGAGAAGCATGAGCAGAAGACAGTCTGATTGAGTCCTTCAAAATGAAGCCCCTCAGGGGGCCTGAGCTGGTCCTATGTGAGGATGGTCCTGGCCTGGGGCAGGAGAACCCAGGGAATTACTGTTCAGAGGTCCTGCTGCCTGTGGGAGGGCTGACAGCAATGGAGGAAGCACAGAATGTGGGGCTGATAAGGAGTAAAACTAGATGGTAGAGCTGGCCATCAGGACCCAGAGCGGGCTTGGTAGCTGGAGGAGCTGGTGCCTTTGCAGGAGGTTTCAGGGAATAGAGGGAGTCTCTCCCTGCTTCTGTCCAGAGTGTTCTATCTTCTCAGATCAGAGCTAAGATTAAAGATAATTGTGTGGGATGAGTGCCAGAGTCAGAGGACATAGGAGTTAAGCCCAGCCCTGCTGCTCACTCTCGCTGTGACCTTGGACAAGTGACTTAACATTCCCGGGGCTCAGTTTCTTCATTGGTAAAGATGAAGAGGTTGGACTAGATGACCTCAAAATCTCTTTCAACTCTAAATGCATGATCTTATTAATTCCCAGCTTACAGGGATGAGAAGTAATCATAGAAAAGGAAATATATTTCTAAATAATTACAAAGTACGTAAAGTATCAGGCAGCTAAGTGGTTCAGTGCCCTGTCTAGAGTCAGGAAAGACTCATCTTCCTGAGTTCAAATCTGGCCTCAGGCACTTACTATCTATGTGACCCTGGACAAGTCACTTGACCTTGTTTGCCTCAGTTTCCTCATCTATAAAATGAACTGAAGAAGGAAATGGTCAACCCAACCACTCCAGTATCTCTGCCAAGAAAACCCCAAATGGGGTCATGAAGAGTCAGACAAGACTGAAAAATGACTTAACAAAACCATAAACTATCTGGGGATCCATCTACCAAAACACATAAAAGACTTGTATAGATTCAATTACAAAGTATTCCTTAAAGAAACAAGGAGTAAGTTAAGTAGGTAGAGTTCAGTGTCCATGGCTGGGTCATGCCAATATGATAAAAAATGATGCCATCAATATAAATGTCTACTTTCAATGCTATACCAATCAAATTATCAAAGGAATACTTTGACAGAGCTTGATAAAATAACAGTGAAATTTATTTGGAAAAACAAAACCCAAAATATCAAATGAAATGATGAAAAGAGGTATGGAAGGAAGTAAATAGCACTTCCAGACCATGGACTGCATTATAAAGTAGCAATCATCAAAGCCATCTGGTATGGGTTAAAAAACAGAGAGGAAAGAAGCAAGCAGTTATCAAGTGCCATTGATTAAAGGGTTTTAAAATTATTATTTCATTTGATTCTCACAACAACTAGAGTGGCTGGCCATTTCCTTCTCCTGTTCATTTTATAGATAAGGAAACTGAGGTAAGCACAGTGAAATGATTTGCCTAGGATCACACAGCTAGTAAGTTTCTGAGGTCAGATTTGAACTCAGGTCTTCTTGATCTAGCCAGTGTACCATCTTCCTGCCCTCATGCCCTGCAAAGAGAGAAAAATTACCCAAAAAATGTCAATTTACTCAATGTTGGAGAGGTTGTTGAATGATAATCTCACTAATACATTGATGGAGCCTGTGAATTGGTATAACCATTTTTGCCTTTGGGAAGGCAAGGCAGTTGGGGTTAAGTGACTTGCTCAAGGTCACACAGCTAGTGTGTTAAGTGTCTAAGGCCATATTTGAACTCAGGTCCTCCTGACCCCAGGGCAGATGCTCTATTCACTGAGCCACCTAGCTGACCCAGTATAATCGTTTTGAAAAGGAATTTGGAATTATGGAAATAAAGTGACAAAAATGTCCATACCCTTTGACCCAGATATTCTATTATTGGGCTTATACCCCTAGGAGGTCATTGATAATAACAGTTTTTTGGTCATAGCAAGGAACTGGAAACAAAGCAGATGCCCATTAATTGGAGAACGGCTAAGCAACTTTTGGTACATGAATGTAATAGAATATTACTGTGTTATAAGAATGATGCACATGATGAATATAGAGAAGCATGGAAAGATTTACATGAATGAATGTAGCATGAGGTCAGCAGAACCAAGAAAAGGGTATCTACAACAATGAAAAGTACAACCACACACACAAAACTGAATGCTGAAAGATTCTAAATACCCAGTCTGGCTTGAAAGAAGGAGCATGAGAATCCACTGCCAGCCTAGCCCTTTGCAGGGGTAGCAGGTCTGTAGTTGTACCTTGCACATATTTACAATCTTTTAATTTCTTTTTTATTCCTAACAGTATTTTATTTTTTCTAATTATGTGTAAAGATAGCTTTCAACATTTATTTTTGAGAGATTTTGAGTTGCAGATTTTTTCCCTTCCTCTCTTCCTTCTCCCCCACCAAGACAGCAAGCAATCTGACACATATGCAATCGTGTTAAACATATTTCTACATTAGTCATGTCGTGAAAGAAGAATCAGAACAAAAAAGAAAAACCAGAGGAAAGAAAAAATAAAAGAACAACAAAAAGGTGAGAAAAATCTGCTTCGATCTACATTCAGACTCCATAGTTCTTTGTCTGGATGTGGATGGTGTTTTCCATCAAGAGTCTTTTGGAATTGTCTTGGATTATTGTATTGCTGAGAAGAGCTAAGTCTATTTTAGTTGATCATCACATAATGTTGCTGTTACTATGAACAATGTTGTCCTGGTTCTGCTCACTTCACTTAGCATCAGTTCATGTAAATCTTTCCAGGTTTTTCTGAAACCCACCTCCTAGTGCTATTGTAAAGACTATTGTATTCCATTACATTCATATACCATAACTTGTTCACCATTCCCCAATTGATGGGCATCCCCTTAATTTCCATTTCTTTACCACCACAAAAAGCCGCTATAAATATTTTTGTACATGTGCATCCTTTCCCCTTTTTTGTGATTTCTTTGGGATATAGACCTAGAAGTGGTATTGCTGTATCAAACGGTATGCACAGTTTTATAGCCCTTTGGACATAATTCCAAATTGTTCTCTAGGATGGTTGGATCAGTTCACATTCAGTCTTTTTCTATGTATTGCTTAGCTATGCTAATTGTCCTCCTCCTGGTCCTCCTCCTTTTCCTCTTCCTCCTCCTCCTTTTCTTCTCCTCCTTCTGGTCCTATCCTCCACCTTCTCCTCCTCCTCCTCCTCCTCCTTCTTCTTCTCTATTTAAAAATACTATTTGTTATGTGGGATGACTCTCTGGGAGGAGGAGAGGAAGGTATATTGAGGGAAACTAGTGATGTAAAAGAACAAAAGACATCAATAAAAACTTATTTCAAAAAGGCAGTCAAACTGGAGAACTGATATTTGATCCTGGAGGCAACAGGAAGCCACTGGAATTTATTGAGTAGGGAGATGATTCGGTCAGACCTATACTTAAGGAAAATCACTTTGGCAGCTGTGTGGAGGATGGATTGGAGTGGGGAGAGACCTGAGACCAATTAGGAGGCTTCTAACAATAGTTCAGGTAAGATCTGATTAGGGCTTGAACTAAGGTAGGAGCTGTGGGAGGAGGGAATGCTAGAGAGGATATGAAGGTAAAAACAAAAGAATTTCTCAGTTGGTTGCACATAGGAGGTGAGGGGTAACGTAAATGATTTGTGAGGGCAGGGACTCTTGTTTGTGCCCCTGCAGTCCTAATGTTCTGCACACAGTAGGCACTTGATAAATATTTATTTATCTGAATTGGAGATTTCTACAAGCCCCAAGTAGCTCAGGAATAAACATTGCTTATAAAAAGGAAAGCTTAGCCAAGAATGACTTCCTCAACAGAGCATTCCTAATGAAAAATATGAGTTACCCAGAGGCATACTTAGGGTGGGACAAAAGAGGCTTTGCTCCAGGATGCTGTAATTTAAGGGTGCTGATAATGCTATTCCAGATGCTCTTCCTTCTTAGGGCAACTGTACCTATGCCCCTTGCTCATCCTGCTTCCCCCTCTCCATCCTCACCCCCAGTTTCTCCAGAAGCAAGTCTAGAGACCTTGCTGTATCCTGAGGCACACTTCCTCCCCATGACTACATCTCAGGGGAGGCCCCTCCCCATTCTTAGCCTTGACCTCCCTTCCCCTTCTCTCACACCAGGTCCAATTTTGCTAGGTCTGGTTCTGGTGATACTTTCTAAATACCAGACTGACCTACTAAGGTAGAACATTTCCAAATGTTTGTGGAATTGGAGCTGAGTTTTTAGAGCTTACAGAGTTAATCAGGCTGCAGGAGAGGAGCTCCAGGCTGGGCTGTTTCTCCCCTTGAGGTAATTAGGCATTAAGCTTCCTCGAGAACATTTTTCACGTCAGGCAGACAATGTCTTCTAGGAAGGGAAAGGGCAGAGCTATGGGAGAGGGAGGAAAGAAGGCCACATCGATCCACTTGCAAGCTGAGCCGAGAGGAACATTAACATTTCCTCAACAACATGCCATGGAAAGTATGCAAGTCGGAGGGAAGGAGGCTCAGATGATGGTCATCACCATCAATCACGGCATCTTCAGATGCCGACCATAGATGGAGAGATAAGAGGGGACCTTACAGGTCATCTAGTGGGACCCCCTCATTTTACAGCTGGGGAAAATGAGGCCCAGAGGGGACTTGCCCACAAGGGTCAACTAGCAAAGCCAAGATTTGAACCAGGTCCTCTGATTTTGTAGCCAGGCGCTTTTCACTGCACCAAGGTGATCACTTTGATATGGAATTTTTAGGTTTATTTAGGACTTTCCTCCCCATGACCTGTGAGGGAAGATGGTGCAAGTATGTTTCCTCATTTTGCAGGTGAGGAAGTGACTTGCCCAGGATCACTCAGCTAGTCACTGTTGCAGTTGGAACTCAAGCCTTTATCTTCTGATGTTCATTCTAACTCTTCTTCTCCTCTAGCATGGAAGCTCCTTGAGGGTAGGGCTGCTTTACTTTTTTTGTCTGTGTGCCCTTAGTGTGGAGCACATAGTAAGTGCTTAACAAAGTTAGTCGATTGATTTCCACTATATGTATTAAGTAGTTGGAACAACATTATTAAACTCTACAATTGATTCACAGGTTTAGGACCAGTCAGTCATCAGTCAATGATTAATTAAGTATTAACTAAGAGCCTACTGTGTGACAGGCACTGAGCTAAGCTCTGGCAACACAAAGGAAGATAAAAACACAGTTCCTGCTCTCAAGGAGTCAAATAGGGGACACAAGGTGCAATATTTACTGGATAAGTCAGGGATGGTCTCAGAGGGAAGGCAATTGGGGAAGGTTCCTTGCAGAAGATGGGATTTTAGTTGATAAAATGGGATTATTTAGTTTTCCAAGGAAACCAGCGAGAGTGTATTGAGTTTGGTGGCTGAATGGAGGATGGTTTGGGGAGATGCTGGAGGCAGGCAGACCCACCAGCAGCTATTGTAAGAATCCAGGTGTGAGGAGACCAGGGCTCTAACCAGGGTGGGGCAGGGTCAGAGGAGAGAAGGGTCTACATGAGAGAGATCGTATGAAGGCATAAACAACAGGACCTGGTGATTGATGGGCTATGGGGCAGGATGAGGAGTTAAGGATGACCCTAGGTTTCATGCCTGGGCGTCTGGGAGAATGATGGTGCCTTTGATAGTAATAGAGAAGTTAGAAAGAAGCCAAGGTTAGAGCATAGTGGGTACTCACTTAAAAGTTTATAAGATCAATAATAAAACTCCTCATTGATATAGGACTGGAAGGTTTCAAGCACTTTCCCCACCACACCCACGTGGTACAGAGAGTTCAAGCATTCTCGTCTCTATTTTCCAAGTGGGGAAATGGAGGCTCAGATAAAGTGGGGTCACTTGCCCAGGGTCAAGCTTTGAGGTCAGAACCCAGGTCTTCTGATTCTAGGACTCTATCCTTCAGTCACTCCACACTGTTCCTGTGTAACAGAACCACAAGAATCTCAGGGCTGAGACCATGGACAGGAATTCCTTTCCTGAGGCAGCCCATCTTGAATTTGGTTAGATCTAATCTGCCTCCTGAGGGTGGCTAGATGGAGCACTGGATAGAGTGCTGAGCCTGGAATCAGGAGGATTCATCTTCCCGAGTTCAAACCTGGCTTCAGATGCTTATGAGCTGTGTGACCCTGGGCAAGTCACCTCACTTATGTTTGGCTCAGTTTCCTCCCCTGTAAAATTGACTTTCTGTTCTCTTCTAGATCTAACTCTATGACTCCAGGATGCACTCCTATTATACACAGGTACAGATAGCAGATTCTGAAATACTCGACCTCCCTTCCCAAGATCAGATGTAACTTTGGAGGTAACTTTCCAAAGTGACCTTATCTAAATTCCCAGATCATCTCCAGGAACTTTGAAGATGGAGTGGCTCATAGGGAAAAGGAGAGGAAGTTTTCCACGTGAATAAATTGATGTAATTAGTGACAGGTGAAGAAGTGATCAAGGGGAAAATTAATCTGAGGCAATGCAAGGAGTGAATTCGTGCACTGGTGGCTGGTTTGGGGAATTCTTGTCTCTATGAAGAAGTTGTGGGGAGCCCAGAAAAGAGTACTTAGAGTCAAGATGAACCAGAAAATGACCAGGAAGAAGTGAACATATATGATTCTTGATGTAATGATGATGATGATAACTGGTATTTCTATAGCACCTGTTATGTTCTAGGCACTGTCATTCGGTCCTCACACGTCCCCTGGGAGGGAGGTGTTATTATTACCCCCATTTTACAGATGAGGAAACTGAAGCAAACAAGTTAAAGGACTTCCCCAGGACCATACAGCTAGTAAGTGTTTGAGACTGGATTTGAACTTAGGTCTTCCTGACTCCAGGTCCAGGGCTCTATCCACTATGGCGCCAGCAGCAGCTCCATTAGCTGATGAATTGTGTGTCCTTAGGGGCATCGCTGTACCTCCCCAGGCCCCAGTTTCTTTGGCATTAAAATGATGGGGCTTCACTAAGTGAACCCTAAGGTCTTCTTGAGTGCTAACATCCCATATTTAGGTTCTGAGTCTCTTTTGAGCTCTAGAATTGTTTCAAGATTCCCCATTCCTCTCCCTTGCCCATTTCTGTCAAAATCCCAATCATCCAGTCTTGGCATCATCCTTTTTTTCCTCAATCAATCCCACTCCCTGATGCCCAATATCCAATTAGGTACCAAGTCCTACCAATATTTCCTCATAGGATCATAGGTTTAGAACTGGAAGGGACCTCATTTTCCTGCTCAAGAATTCAAAGCCCAGAGAGCTTAATTCACTTGCCCAGGACTAAAAGGTTCATAGCTATCTGTGGCAGGATTTGAACCTAGGTCCTCCTGACTTAAAATCCAGCAAGCTGGCTTTCTGATGATACTTCTCACACCACCTCCTCCTCTCTACTTACATCATTGCCACCCTGCTTTGGGCTCTCCTCAGTTCTTTTCTAGCTGATGAAATAGCCTCTCAAGTTCTCTTCTCTTTAAATGTCTCCACTCAACCATCCATCCTTTGTACAACCGACAAATGGGTATTCCTAAAGCATAGGGCCGACCATACATCTGCTCTCTCCCTAGAAGTTTTCTGTTGCCTCTAGTATGGAATAAAACTCCTTGTATTTATCATTTAAAGCCCTTCACAATTTGGCTTCTGCTTATCTTTCCCAGGTTATTTCACAGTACCACCCCTCCTCCAATGCTTTCCCTTTTCCCCTCTGTTACTGGCTCTTACCTTAAAGAGTTGATGGCAAGGGAGCTATGGTGGTTCTGGGGAATCTGGTTACCTGGGTGGTGTTCCCCACATGTTTTGGGGCTTCTTCCCTGTATTATGTATGTCCCTGGAGAGAGTGTCTTCTCTGAGAGGTCTCAAGGGATAGCATCCCTCTGGAAGGTTTGGGTGATAATGACTATGTTACAGGATCAGAGATGGCTATGTCCTTGACAACTCCTTGGGAGCCCTTTTAGTCCATCAAGTAGAATGTAAACCTCTTTCGGGGTGGGGTCAAGAACTGCTTCACTTTCATTGTTGTATCTTGAGCCCCAAGCTCATTGCCTAACATATAAGGAGCACCTTAATGCTTGTTGATTGACTCTGCAACCTCTCTGTAGCAGAGGTCAGCTTATCCAGAAGCCTGTGGTTGTGGGATCCTGACACCCAATCTCCTGACTCCTAGTCCAGGCTCTTTCCTGAGAAGACAACCCATGTAACTGACAAGTATGGCTAGCTGTATTCTAGAATCTCAGACCCACAGAATTTGAGTGCTGAAATGGGTCTCTGCAGCCACTGAGTCCAACCCATAGGTACCTATGAGTCATAATCTGGATAAATTTCAAGCTGGGCTTTTGCCTTTACAAAAAAAGAAAATTAAAAGTAATTTTGTGGCTCATTCCAGCCCCAAGACATTCTTTAAACTTCAATCATCTAGGTCTTTCAGACCATCCCCTCTCTCCCCCAACACATGCCTGGAGCTGACTGTGCCTCAGAGCATGAGCGTTTTTGCAAAATTCAGACAGATTAAAGAAAGGAAGGAAAATCATTAGACCATATAGGAATGACCTAAATAACATCCCTTATGAATATGAAGTAGAGGTGATGAATAGATTTAAATCTATAATAAGATAATAGGGATTAGATCTGATGGATAGAGTACCTGAAGAACTATGGACAGAGATTGGCAAGATTGTAAAGGAGGCAGCGACACAAAATATTCCAAAGAAAAAGGGCAAGAAAGCAGAATGGTTGTCTGATGAGGCTTTACAAATAGCTGAGGAAAGAAGGAAAGCAAAAGGGAAAGGAGAAGGGGAAGGATATACCCACCTGAGTGCAGAATTCCAGAGAATAACAAGGAGAGATAAGAAGGTTTTCTTAAATGAGCAATGCAAAGAATAGAAGAAAACAATAGAATGGGAAAGATAAGAGATCTCTTCAGGAAAATTAGAGATATCAAGGAAACATTTCATGAAAAAATGGGCACAATGAAAGACAAAAATGGCTAATAGCAGGAAAGATTACGAAGAGGTGGCCAGAATGTGTAGGATTGTACAAGAAAGATCATAACCGTACCAATGACCCCATGGTGTGGTCACTGATCTAGAGCCAGACATCCTGGTGGGCCTTATGAAGCACTGCTGACCATGAGGCTGGTGGAAGTGATGGGATTCTAGCTCAGCTACTGAGAATTCTAAAAGATGGCGCTGTTAACATGCTGCACTTAGTGTACAGTAAATTTTGAAAACTCAGCAGTGGCCAATGGATTGAACAAGTTAACATCCCAATCCTAAAGAAGGGCAATGACCAAGAATGTTCAAATTATTGAACAAATTGTGCTCATTTCACAGGCAGCAAGGTTATGCTTAAGATTCTGCAATCCGGGCTTCAGCAATATGGAAACCAAGAATGACCAGAAGAACAGGCAGGTTTTCAAAGAGGCAGAGGAACTAGAGACCAAATTGCCAATGTTCGCTGGATTATGGAGAAAACAAAAGAGTTCACTTCCCCACCCCATCCCCATCTACTTCTGCTTCACTGACCACACTAAAGCCTTTCATGTGGATCACATCAAAATGTGGCAAGTCCTCAAAGAGATGGGAATACTAGCTTATCTAACCTCCAGAGAAGCCTGTATGCAAGTGAAGAAACAGAGTTAGGACTGAATGTGGAACAACTGATTAGTTCAAAATTGAAGGAGTATGACAAGGCTATCTATTGTCACATCATGTATTTAACTTATATGCAGAATGAATCACGAGAAATGCCAGAATAGATGAATCAAAAGCTGGAATTAAATTTGCCCAGAGAAATATAAGCAGTCTCAGATGTGCAGATAATACCACTCTGATGGCAGAAAGTGAAGTGGAATTAAGAAGCTTTTTGATGAAGGTGAAAGAAGAGAGTGAAAAAACTGGCTTGAAGCTTAACATTAAAAAAACCCCCAAAATTAAGATCATGTCAACTGGTCCTATCATTCCCTTTCAAATAGAGGGAGAATGGAAGACTATAGACAGCAGTTGCAGCCATGAAATTAAAAACAACCCCAACAACAAAACACTTGCTTCTTGGAAGAAAAGCTATGGCAAATCTGGGCAGCATACTAAAAAGCAGAGACATTACCTTGGTGACAAAGGTCCATATAGTCAAAGCTCCAGTAACAATGTGTGACTGTGAGAGTTGGACTCTAAGAAAAGCTGAGCACTACAGAATTGACTTTGAATTGTGGTACTGGAGAAGACTTTGGAGAGTTCTGTGGAAAGCAAGGAGTTCAAATCAGTCAATACTTAAAGAAATTAATTCAGACTATTCATTGGAAGGTCAAATACTAAAGTGGACGTTTAAGTACTTTGTTTCACATAATGAGATGGGACTCTGAAAAAGACTCTGATATTGGGAAAGATTGAAGGCAGACTGAGAAGGGGATGGCAGAGGATGAGACAGATAACATCACAGAATCATCGAAAGTGAGCTTGGACAGACTTTGGTAATAGTGGATGATGGAAGGCTCTGGTATGTTCTGGTCCATGGGGCCATGAAGAGTAGGGTACAACTGAATAACTAAACAAAATGAACAAAACAAAAAACAAAACAAATCAACAACATCTAGTTTGTAAAGGTAATATCTTGTATGGTTTGCATGGGACAGACAAAAAGCTTCTGTTTTCTAGATTACTCTGTACTTGTAGCTGTGGCTTCAGATTGACATTACCCAAGACGGAGGGATGACTGATGAGGGTGTGGTATTACTCATGTATGTCACCGAATTTCTGAGTAAATGTCTGCTATTTATAGTAACATGGAGCCAAGTAAGAGAAAATACATCTCAGATCAGTGCAGATGTTCCTGGGGAAGAAAAGAGAAAGAATACATTTCTCTGAAAGATTTTGTAGGATGTTCAGTGGCTGGAACATTGAGCAGAGAAAGAAAACTCAGATGGTTTTCCACTCTCTGAGAAGGGTTAAAGAAAAGATGCTTGGAATGTGGTCCAAGAATATAGAGCTTCTTAATAAATATTTATGGATTGATTAATTAGCTGGTGTCAGGAGTCACCATTTCAACTTTTATATTGCTATAATACATTTAAAAAAGGTTTGGAGAGTAGCATAGAATGGTGGGTGGAGGAGAAGGGGTGAGGGAGCTAAATGAAGACCTGTGGATCAGGGCAGAGTAGTGCAATTCACAACATGAATGACAACATTGATCAAAGGGCATATGTTAGTATGGTTTGTCCCAAATGTCCAAACTGCTAGTCCCAACCAAATAAAATAAAATACACCATTGTGACTGCCTGCAAGTATTGTTAATTACAAGTCTATGCCTGGAAGATACTACCAAAGGGCACATTGCAATACAAGGAGCTTTTATTAAGTGCCTACTGTATGCAGAGCTAGATGATAGAGATCAAAGTTTGGCTAAGGTATGGTTGCTACCCTCCCAATGTTCATACTCTAGAAGGAAGGCATCAATAAAGATAGGTATAATCCAGAAGAAACAATACTGACTCTGGAGGCAGAAGACTTGTGCTCAAATTTCGATTCTGAAGGCTCTTGGGTGACCTTGGACAAGTCATTCTGTGTCTTTGGTCTCAGGTTGTTCAACTGTAACATAAAGGCACTGGATTAGGTGGTTTCTGAGGCCCCTCCCTGCTCTAAATCTAGGGCTCTGTGAAATGACAGGAGAGAGTTACAGAAAATCAAGCATTTTCATGTGGTCTGAGGGGATCAGGGAAGGCTTCCTGGTGGAGGGAGTGTTTGAGTTGGGATGTGGAAAAGGCTATGTGGTGCATGGGACTGAAAGGCTAGCTAGCTTTTTGTTCAAATTCTACTTATAATTAATAGGAGCTGTGTGATCCTAATTAATAGGAGCTCCTAAAACTCTGTAGCTAAAAAAGCTGTCAATCTATTAGCATTGGGTGAGGGAGCTTCCACACAAGGAGTTCCCTGAAAGGATGAAATAACAAGCCCAGGCCAAAAGGAGCATTTAATAAGTGAAGACAAAGAGAGAGGAAATTTTCAGCTATCAGGAGAAGCTGGAGCAAAGGTCCTGAGTTAAGTGTCATGTTGTGCGGTGGGTTGGGAGTGGGGCTGAAGTAGAGAGGAATAATCAGAGATAAGACCCTATGAGTAGGGTGGCACCAAGTTGTGGGGGAACCTTGAATGCCAGGTGCAGGCATTTGACCTGCTACTCAATTAGTTAATGGGAGACAATGAAGATTTTGATGTGACTAGATGTATTTGTAAGAAAGATGATTCTCCCAGACACAGCTAGTGCTACAGTGGAGAGAGCTCTGGACCTGGGGTCAGCACTGCCTCAGATTGAATCTTCTCTCAGACACCAGCTACCTTTGTGATCCTGGAAAAGTTTGCACTTCTCTCTGCCTCAGTTTCATCAACTGTAAAATGGGGATAATAATAGCACAACCAGCCAGAGCCCCAAGATGATCTCGATTGGTAGAGTGCTTAGGGAAGAGTACAGACCTGGAGATAGAGATTTTGGAGCATTCAGCATAGGCTTGACTATTGAAAACATGGGAAGAAAGCTCTTATGTGGTGAGAGTACATAAGGGTCAAGGAGTGGATCCTGGAGAATGTCTGCAGTATGGGGGGCGGGGCAAGAGAAGAAAGATGAGTCAACAAAGGAAACAGAAAAGGAATGGCAAGAAGAGAACCAGATTAGTGCTGGGTGGAAGCGAAAGCTTGGCTTCTCGAAAGTTGGCTCCTTCCTACTATCCTAAAACACTGTAATAGGGTGTAGCCTTCCACACAGCCTATGGTCTAGTCACGCTTCTTGCTCACACAGGGGCTCCATCTCCCATCTCTGACTGTCTCCCATGTCTGGTTCTCCTTCTACAGTGCCATCTTTTGTAATCCCTTAATCCCTGGCTCACGAATTACATTCTACATTACTCCCCAAACTACCCTCCATCATCTCGTCTATATTCTGTATATATCACTGTAAATGTTTCTGTTGTCTCTCCCATTGGAATGTAACCTCCCTGAAGGTAAGGATTTTTAAATTTTGCTTTTGTATCTCCAGTACTTCACACTTAGCTGCTTGTTGCTGTTTGTCCTTCATTCTCAAAGAGGACCACTACATCAGGGAGGTAATGCCACGACAAGTGAAATGGATTTAAGTGAGAGAGGGCTATGAAGAGTCACCAGCCTCACTTTCTCTTCCAGAGCCATCTGGGTCCACAGGGAGGATCAGGACTACTGGAGATGGCCCAGGATGCGGTGGGGGACCTTGGTCTTTTCAAGCCGTCTCTAACAGCTCTCAGTGCCCTTTCAGTGATTAAGGCAAAGAATGATCTCTTAAATAAAAAGTGGATGCTTGTTGATTGACTCATGGATAAAGCAGTGTCAAATGGAAGAGGAAACGCCTGTTGGAATTGGTGACTAGGAGGTTGCTGGTGACTTTGAAGAAAAGGATTCCAGGAAGGGTGTGAGGGTGGAAGGAAGATTATGGGAGATCAAGGAATGAGTGGGTGAAGGGCCAGCACCATGAAAGGAAAGGAGGGAAATCAGAGCTGGCATCAGGTGTGTTGGATTGGTTTTTGTTTTTCTCAAACCATCACACAATGTTTTACTAGAGACAAATTAGGCACTTTCAGCATCAGGGAGAGTTTGCTTAACTGGTATAGTGGAAAGACCGCAAGAGTTGGGCTTAGTCAGGTTTGAGTTTGAATCCTAGCCCTGTTACTTATTGCCTGTGTGACCTTGGGCAAGTCTCTTCTCTCTGGGCCTTGTTTTCTCCATCTGTAAAATGGGGAAGGGAGCTCTAAGATCCCTTCTGGGTCTTGAAATCCTATGATAGTGACTACACCCTCTGCTGGGCTGCCATTTCCCTATCTCTCAAGCCAGGGAACTGGACCAAGGAATCTCTGAGGTCTCTCCTAGTTCTGCTTCCTATTACCTTGATGAAAGGCCCTCTGTTCTTTGTAACCTAATTTCACCCATATTAATATCTGAGGAAGGGGAAATGTATAGTGCGATTGGTGGAGACATCCCCAGGGCTTCTCTCCAGTTCTGGATTTACTGTGATTAAGGCTATTTAATCTCATCAATAAGTGATGAGTTTGTTTTTCTTTCCTGTTACAGAGAAAGGTATGGTGGGTAGGGGACCAACAATGGGAACAGGAAGACTAGGTTCAAAAACTGGGGGTATGTTCCTGTATAACCTCTAAGTGCTCCCAGATGATTCTCTAGTTGTTAACCTTTTATTGTGTTCTACACCCCTTTGGCAGTCTGGGGAAACCAATGGAATCGTTTTCAGAATCATATTTTGAAATGCAAAAGTAACATCCAAAGAATTACAAAGGAAGCCAGTTACACTGAAATAGCTGAAATATTGAACTAGACACTGTGTTAAGAGCCCCTATTCTGGATGCTATATGTCAGACCAGTTGCTTGTCTGAATTGGTGGAAGGAACATTCACACTGGGAGTTTCCTAAATTGACGGATTCATGGATTCAGGACAAAAGCAACAAAAATAGGCTGGGAGAGAATCTCAATAAGCCTTTTAGTAGAAAATGAGAAAGGAATGCTCTCTCTCTCTCATTCCTCCTGGAGTGGCAGGTATAAAATCCCCGTGGGGCAATGGCTGCACCTCCTGCTCCCATTCTGATGTCCACACAGAGCTTTACCCTCCTCTAAGAAGGGAGAAGAGGCCAATACCTGGTGACTGAGGTGTGGACAGGCTGTATGAAGGTCCTGGGGTGAAGATACTGATCCTCCCTACTATCTGTCACCCACGGCTACAACTATTGCTTTAAACTGGGGGCCTCCAAAATGCGTGTGTAATGCCTAGAAAAGAAGACATACTTGTTGCTGGGGTTGGGGTGGGGAACTGAGAAGAGGGTAGATTGGTTGTCATAGCAACGAGTGCTCCCAAGATCAAGGGGAGGGAAAAAGGTAGGACCAGCATGGGAGTTGCCATAGTAACTGGGATCCTTAAGGCCAGCTTTGAAAACAACCTCTCCCCATTCGTTCTCCCACCCCAACATCACAGAGAGAATGCCGCAGATTCCTAGAGATTTCTCACAGTCTAGTGGCCAAGGTCTCTCCACCAGTCACCTGTCAAGTTAGTCGCTGCAAGACACCCTCTTGGGTTCTAATGGGGACCTGAAGTATGGGGTTGAAGCCTATAAGACATTTGAGTACAGTGGACTTGGGGAACCCAGGTTTCTCAGACTCCAGTACTAGAAGAGAAGATATGATGGGGGTTGGGGGAAGAGTATAAATGTCTTCAAGTACTTGTAGGGCTGTTATGTGTAAGAAGGATTAGGTTTGTTCTTTTGGGCCACAAAAGGCAGAACCAGGATCAGGGACTGTAGAGAAGCAAATTTAAGCTCCATGACAGGGAAAACTTCCCAGTGATGAGAGCTGTCCCAAAGGGGAGCAGGCTGCCTCGGGGTGGGCTCCCTTTCCTGTGGCACCCGCCCCCTTCTATGGGAGATCTTACAGTACAGGCTGCTGGACTACTTGTCAATGATATTGTGGGAGATAGAGAGGATGCATACACAGGTATGGCTTGGATAAAATGATCTTACGGGTTCCTTCCAACTCTGAGATTCTGTGCCTGAGAATTGAGATTGAAGGGTCAAGGGAAAAAGGGGCTAGTGTGGTCTGCTATCCCCTGAGGTTAGGGTTAGGGAAAGGGCTTTGGTGGGTTAGAGTCCGAGAACAAAAGAACCAAAAGGCTTTTCTTAGGGAAATGAGCAGTTACTATGGCAACCTTTCAAATAAAGTTAACTCAAATGTTCACATAGTGTTTCAATCCTTGCCATCCAGAAGCCAATGGTTTAGTGACCCTTCTTAGGACAGTCTCTTTGCTCACACACTTAAAGTGATTGGGAGGTTAGTACCCACTTTTCTCCACTGAGAAAGAATTGAGATATGAGTGGAAGGGAGAGTCTCTTTGCCTGTCTGGGAGGAATGGTGGAACGTTAACCCAGATAGTATTTTAAGATATCTTTTCCTTGTTCAAGATTTCTATAACTGTTACCTGAAATCTTCTCGGAGCAGAATATTTTCATCGAGGGCATGGGACTTTGCCAGCTTGGACATCTTTCTTTCTCTAAGTCAGAAATGACTTGGATATAGATTAATAATATATTAAATAAAATTATTTCAGCAAATTTGAGCCTAAAACGTGAGTATTAATTTGTATGAATAGTTTGTATTCTTTAATGCAAATGGTATTTGTATTTTTGTCTTCAACGTATACATGCCATCTTCCCTATTAGAACATAAATTCCTCGAAGGCAGGAACTGTTTTTTGCCTCTTTTGGGGGGATGGGGGGGGGGAGAGTATTCTCAGCACGTAAAGGACAGGTGCTCTTAATGAATGCTTGATCCATAGAGGCCCATTGACTTCATTCAATAATCTGATCTTGCTTCTTTGAACCTTTTCTTGAGCCCTAGTTTATAACCCTTCTGAAGCAGTGGCTTGCAGTTGTATGGGACCAATTGACACCATGTTGGATTTAGAATGAGGAAATGCTACCTGTGACACACTCTGCTTGCCCATGGGTGAACTGCTCTAAGAGCCTTGGTTTCCTTCACTTTAACACTGGGATATTCATACTGTGCTGGTCTTCACAAGGAGGCTTAAATGAGATAATGTGTGGAAAATGCTTTGCAAACCTTGAAATCTATGTAAAGGACAGTGATTGTTATTAGTGGTGGGCAATCTGTTTGAGCTGCTGTGACCAGAAATGGTCAGCTGCTGGCCAGCTCTCTGATGAGAAGCCTGGCTAGCCCAACTGGGCTGGTTCTCAGTTGTTCACAGCTTGTCCCAGGTGGGTACTTGAATTCTCTCCAACTTGGCAGCATCCTCAGGAACTGGAGGTCCTCTGGCAGAACCTTTTACAGCTCAGGAAACTTCACAGAGGATGAGGACTTCAGTGGACATCTGCCTTGCTGAATGAGCTCCACAGCAGAAGCAGGAGAGACTGCAGAGACGTGCTCCTGCCTGCCATGCTACAGAAAGAAGAGCTGTGCTCCTGGTCTACAGTGGCACCAGGGAAAGTGACCTGGATGGCATCAGGAGCACCTAGGGCTCACATCTCATTAGGCTCTCATTGTCCTCTTGGAGCCTTCAGTTTCCTCATGTGTAGAATGGGTTTCACGAAGCTTGCACTGCCCTTTTACAGAAGTCGTGGGTGTGAGGGGGCGGGGAATGACTGGCATTTCTGACTCAATTTAATTTAGCAAGATTCATTAGGTAGGGCACAAAAACTACACGTGACATACCACTGCCTAGTGCAATGTCTTTCCACTGACTGTCTCTCATGCCTGAAATGTTCTCCCTCCTTGCCTCTTAGTTACCCTGGCTCCCTCTCAGCTTAGATCAAACTTTCTCTAGAAGGCCTTTCTCAGTCTTATCTCCCTTTCCCACCCTCCTCTATCTCTGTCTCTCTTCCTCTGTCCCTCCATTTTCATTCTCTCTCTTTCCCTCTTACCCTTCTCTCTCTCTCTGTCTCTGTCTCTCTGTCTTTCTCTCTCTGTCTGTCTCTGTCTCTCTGTCTCTCTTCCTCTGTCCCTTTTCATTCTCTCTCTTTCCCTCTTACCTTTCTCTCTCTCTCTGTCTCTCTGTCTCTCTCTCTCTCTCTGTCTCTGTCTCTCTGTCTCTCTCCCCCCTCCTTTACCCTTACCCTCAAGTTCCTTCCATCTACTCTGAAGATACCTTGAATACACAGCACATAATTAGTTACAAGTTGTCTCCCCCTTAGAATAGAAGTTTCCTGAGGGCAGGGACTATTGTCTTTGTCTTTCTTTATATCCCCATTGCTCAACACAGTGTCTGGTACAGAGTAAGTGCTTAATCAGTGGTTGTTGATTGATTATACAAATATAAGATTGTGCAGAAGAATCTGACCTTGGAGGCAACCTGATCCAACTCCCTCATTTTACAGATGAGGAAACAGAGGCCCAGAGGGTGGAGGACTTGTCCAAGGGCAGACAGTTTGTAGACACCAGAGGGTCTCACAGATTTAGAGCTAGAAGAGACTTTGGAGACAAATGTGTCCAACCTGCCCATTCTACAGCTGAGGAAGCTGAGATATAGAGTGAGACTGTCGATCGTTAGGTGCCAAGGAAGAGACGTCCCCATACAGTTACATGAGAGATTAAAATTCCATTCCATTCTACAAACTCTTATTAAGAATGAATTGTATCCCTCAGAATAACATATCATGTATGTGAACTTCTGCAAAAGTGAAAATAAAATGATGTATCTATGTAATATCTCAAACAAGCTTACTTTAAAGTAATGAAGGGCCTGTGTAGAGATGAGCCTACAAATACACTGTTGTTGAAGCTGTGAATTGCTTCAACTATTCTGGGAAAAAAAATGTGGAGGCATAAGAAGTGACAAAAACATCCACCATTTTACCCAGCAATTCCATGGCTGATCATGTATCCCCAAGGAAGTCAGTGACAAAGACGAAGGCCCCACACACCACAATATTTATAGAAGGACTTTTTGTGATAGCCAAGAACTGGAAACAAAGTAGATGCCCATTGTTTAGGAATGACTAAACAAAATGTGGTCTATGAATGTAACAGAGTATCACTGTGCTGCAAGAAAAAACAAATGTGATGACTATAGAGATACAGAGAAGCATATGAAAACTTATGCTAACTGATGCAGAGCATAATATATACACAAAGACCACAACAGAGTTAATGGAAGGATTAACAACAATAAAAACCAAATGCTGTGAAATGATAATAACCAATCTGGGCCTCAAAGAAGAGATAAAAGGAAGCACTTTGGAAAGGAGGGATCCACAGGTGTTGGACACTATAGATGCTAGACTTTTCTGAAATGTTGATTCATTCTGCTGAGACTTTTTTTCTTCTTTATTACAAAAAATGACTCCCTAGGAAGGGGGGAAGAGAAGGATACATTGGGAAAACAAAACATATCAATAAAAAGTTATTGTTTTAAAGAGAGCCCCCAGTGTTTAGAGCACTGTGCTAAGTATTGGGAGTGGGATATTGGGAGTAGATATAAAATTTAGGCTAGAATGATTCTTACCTTCTTGGAATTTATTCTAGTCTAAGTGGGGAGACTAGGAACACAGGTAGTGGTCACCCACGTTATTAATTTGACTATAGAAGCACAAAAAAGTTCTTTGTGCAGTTGGATAGAGAATATGGGAGATTTGGTACCTTAGACTGCAGACATATTCTAGACTATGGTACTTGAAGTACAAAATAGTGGACCCAGGACTTCACATAGGAACATGACAGTGTTTGATCCAAAGAATCAGTCTCTAATGGTAAAAGCTTAGGTACCAGAGGATGATAGATTTAGAGCTAGAAGAGGCCTTAGCAGTCATCTACCACAACTTCCTAAGGAAACAGGTCCCTGGAGGGGAAATGTGGCCAAGGCTCCAAGTACATGTAATATAAGTAGCAGCGGCGAGATTTGAACCTGGAACCTCCAACTGTGGATCCTGTGCTCTTCCCACAGCACCTCAGAATGCTGCTGGGGGCCCCTTCCCTGTACCTCTCACATCCCAGCAGACAGGCTAGGTGCTGCCTCCCTCCCTCCAGGTCTTTGAGGCTGTGCAGGGGGCCGTGGAGCAGCCTCTGGAGACTCCTCAGCTTCCCTGGGACTCTGGTGGGCGGAGGGGTCAGGCAGCTGGAACAGCCAGATACCACAGATGTCCCATGTTTCCTGGATCCCAGCCTGGGCTCCTGCTCTCCCTAATTCCAATATTTGGCTGCATCTCTCCCCTCATTCATATGCCAATGTCAACACTGCATAATCTGCCCCAAACACTGACAGATCTGGGGCTGGGAAAGGGAAAGGACAGGGCTGGTGAGGGGGGAGGCAGGGGATTGAGACTCAGGGTGGGTTAAGACAGAGGGGGCAGGAACTTGGAAGCATTCAGGCTGACCCTGCTGGGTCCTGCCTTCTTCCCTGGGCCTCTTCTTCCCTCCTGGAATATACAGTCTCACCAAGGAGACCAGATGGGCAGACAGAAAGTGGTCAAGTAACAAGGTGAGGTGGGGTGTGGTTGGGCCAGAGAGCAGGACATGGGCAAGCAGGGCCAGAGGAGGGCAGAGAAGTATGAAAAAAAGAAAGAGACCCAGAAGGGAAGGAACTTACCCAACGTCACATAGCTAGTTAGAGGCAGAGCTGAGATAAGACTCTAGGATCTCTGGAGGGAAGACTTTCTGGAGGAAGACAGACTTATGTGATAGAGGCCCAGGAGCCTGGAGATGTGGAGTTCTGTCTTGATGCTGTTAATTCATTATGTAACCTTGGACAAATGATTTTGTTTGTATAAAGAAGTCGACTTGGATAATTTCTAGAGTTTCCTAGCTTCAATTTTCTAAGACTGGATGATCTCTATCCCTCCTTCCCTGCCCCCAGCCCCAACATCTTATGATTTCTGTCAATGGAACTTTGGAGGAGAGTACTTTGGAATAGTCAGAGAGGAGAGGGGAGGAACAAGTCTGAGGAAGGGGAGTAGGATGTCAGGTAGAGGAAAACCTTAGGAGGGGAAGTGCATGGTCAGTACAGCAGACAGTAAGGGAACTGATCTAATGTTTAGCAGACTGTATTCATAGAACACACAGTGATGGAATACCAGAGGTGAAAGTGACTTTAGAAAGTAAAATATAAACTATCAGAACTGGAAGAATCCTCAGAATCCAGAGCAGGGGATGTTAGTGTTGGAAGGGACCTTAGGACAGAGAAAATGAAACGTCAGAGCTAGAACTGACTTTGGAACAAAGAACAGGATGGCAGAGGGCAAAGAGACTTTAGAATATAGATCATGGAATGGCAGTGTAGCAGCAACCACACTGGCACCTGCAGGATGGCTGCTAGCACAAGTTCTCAGATCTGCTTTCCTAGGAAAAATAGCTGTTTAAGGAGTCAAAAATCTTTTAAAATTATATTCACTAGTTCAGGGGAAAAGTCAGCACCCTGAACTTCAGAGAAAATACAAGCAGAGAAATAATGACCAACAGACAGG
Source organism: Pseudocheirus occidentalis (assembly GCA_028646575.1). Classification (NCBI taxonomy): domain Eukaryota; kingdom Metazoa; phylum Chordata; class Mammalia; order Diprotodontia; family Pseudocheiridae; genus Pseudocheirus; species Pseudocheirus occidentalis. The sequence goes on along the minus strand of CM053601.1, from coordinate 177,321,118 downwards.
GCTCTGACTACTGGAATCAATTATGAACTTTACATACATTTCTGTATGGACAGAGTGGGGGGGTTGGGAGGTGGTGGGGATGGATGGGTGGTAAGGGGCTCTGAACATATGACCACTCAGAATCTCTACCAAGCAATCACAAGATCCTTCTTATAAGCAAGCCCCCAAAGCAAAATACCAACTCAGAGTATGTATATATATATTTCTCAGAGTCAAAAGGCATCACAACCCTCATGACTCAATGCCTAATTAGAAATTAGCAAAAGGTGTGAAAGTCTTCCAATAAGGGGTGGCTAGATGGACCAGTGAATAGAGCACCAGCCCTGGAGTCAGGGTCAAATGTCTGAGGTCAAATCTGACCTAGACACTTAACTATGGGCTATAACCTTGGGCAATAACCCCAACTGTCCCTCCAAGAAGCCAAAAAAAAAAAGTCTTCCCATAAGCAAGCTTCCCCTAAGCAAGCTTCCCTTAATGGGCTCCATGTGAAGCTTGTTAATAGTTGGAGGAGATCTTAAATCCCATTAACAGTCAGGTCTGGGAGGAACCTCAGAGCAGAGAATGTCATAGTTAGGAGGGGCCCTAGAAAACAGAATGTCAGAGCTAGAAGGGACCTTAGAAATGATAATGGCAGATCTGGGAGGGACCTTAGAACAGAGAATGTCAGAGACAGAAGGAACCTTATACATTACCTAGTCCTACCTCCTCATTTTATATCTTCTGGGGCAGGTTCTCCACCCCTGTTTGGGGAAACTGAGGGCTGCAGAATTGAAATGACTTACCAGAGTTACACAGTGTGTAAGGGCTTGATGGGAAGTCTTAGGAGCTAAAGCTGTAGAGCTTTGAATGAGGGATCCTGCTTTCTGACTTCCTTTGTTCTGGGCTGAGTTCATCAGCTCTCACCTTTTCTCCAGGAGGATCTCCTCCTCATAGTACCAAAGTCCTCCTTCCCCCAAGGCCATCACTCATCTAGCTGTCATTTCTGTTTCTCCTGGGCCCTCCTTGAGTTCTGTCACTTCTTTCCCTAACCAGAGAGTCCTCCCCTCCTCCTTTTCCCATCCCCTTGGTTTCCCAGGGGCTACTTATCAATTTGTATATGATTTAAATCAAATTTGCATACATCTACAGGACCAGAAAACCATTTTCCCTTGAAACTTTTTTTTTTTTTATCATGATTCTCCTTCTGGCTTAGGTGAGTTGCTTCCTTCATTTCTCTGAACATCTCTGGCTCGGTGTCCCACTCTCTGATTCCAATCACACACTACCTCACATTATTGCTTGTTTCCTGTCTAGTCACCTTGGTGAGATTGGATATCTTTTATTTTTACTTTTTTAACAATTTTGAGGAGCGACTCATCAACCAATCCCAAGTCCTCAGTAAGCCTTCTCTTATAACAAAACAAAAAATAGTTAAGTAAAGCCAGCTGACACAGAGCCCATGAAAACAGTATTTTGATCCCACTTTTTCATCAAGAGGAAAGATGTATTCCTCAGCTTTTATCTAGGTCCAGGGTTGGTCATCATAATTACAGAATTAAATTTCCTTACAGTGCTTATTTTATTTATCATTATTGTAAACACTGTGTAGATTACTTTGCTTTTTCTGCATCTGTTCAGTAGCTCTTCCCATGTTTCTCTGAAATCCTCATAATCACAGTTTTGTATGGTCTATCACATCCAAATACCACAATTTCACCACATTCTTCCATCACCTTCACCATCACCTTCCATCACCTTTTTGCACCTACCTGGTTCTCAATCTGAGAAGACTAATTTTTTATGCATTTTTTTCTAATATAAAAAGGATTCTACAGATATTTTGGCATATATGGCACCTTTCTTTCTGTTTCTGATTTCTTTAGGCTGGGGCAATAGTAGTGAGATCTCTGGAGTGAGGCAATCCTTTCACTAGAAAAAAATTTCTTTCTGCTCTCCATCCATTGGCAATGTTTGTGTGTGCATGTGGGTGTGGGAGAGTGGCTCCTCCTGGGTCTTTGACTTAAGTATCTCCATGTAATTTACTGAAGATACAAAGGGGGAACTTACATTTTACAGATGAGGACATGGAGGACTCGTGAGCTGAACTGACTTGCCATAGGATGATAGCTCTGGATTGGAAGGGGTCACCAAGTCTAGCCCCTTCATTGAGGCAAACAGGTTGTGACTTATCCAGAGTCACCCACCTAGTAAGTGCCTGAGGTAAGTATGGAACTGACTCCAGGGCCAGGGCCCTTTCTCTCACACTTCCTCACTCATGACTGCATCTTCATCCAAACCCAGCCCCTCCATGACCCTTAGAGGCCCTTTGGTACAGCACTCCCCCCCACCCCTATTTTACAGAGGAGAAAGAAGGGGAGGTGACCGGCTAAGGTCAGGCAGGTAGTGATGAGAAGGGCTGACTTCAAATGCAGCGGCCTTCCCTGCAGCCCTGACCTCCTTTCCCAGCAGCCCTTGCTCAAAAAGCTTCCTGGTCAGCCTCAGGAGAGGAAGTGAAGATAACAATCTGTGGTGGGCTAATCCATAAGATTCAATTGTGGCTATCAGGCAATTAGGCTGAAACAGCCCAGGTGTTGCATAATTGATGCTCAATCCGGGTCTCTGCGGCTTATGGAAATGAGGCAGCTGGGGGAAAAAGTGTGTGTGTGTGTGTGTGTGTGTGTGTGTGTGTGTGTGTGTGTGTGTGTGTGTGTGTGTGTGTGTGTGTGTGTGTGTGTGTGTGTGTGTGTGTGTGTGTGTGTGTGTGTGTGTGTGTGTGTGTGTGTTGGGGGGAGGGCTGGCTTTCCTGCCCACAGCTCAGAGGACAAGAAGCCTAGCCTTGGGGTGTGGGGAACTGGTGCTGCTTCAGGTTTGAAGGGAACGGTTAGGATATGGGGAGGGATATGGGGAGGAGTAACCATTGCAGGAGACCTTGAAAGAGGCCAGACCTCTCCTCCCTGCCCACCTGCAAAGACTGGGGCTTACTGATGAGGTGTAGGCTCTGGGACACCCCCTCCCCCCCACCCCCCCACCCCTCTCCCTCTTTTGAGCTCTCCTTGAATCTTTGAGGTACTTACTCTGGGAAACCTCTTGAAGTCTGATTGAATCTTCAGGAGGCATTTGTAGAGGCCATAAGTTTTTCATTGTGGCTGGGACCAAACCTGTTCCTAGCCTGGTCCTCCATTGTCCATCTGCTTCCCACCCTTGAGCCTATGAAAATATCAATCTACTCTTGCATTGACCTCATTAACTCCACCTGAAGACCCTCCCCAAACTCATTACTGGAGTCTGAATATTGACCTCATATTGGAGTCTGAACTCATTGGCTCCTCCTGAAGAGCCTCCCCAGGCTCCTCCTCTAAACCACCCCTAGATTTCTCTGTATATAAGACCCCATCT
>CM053601.1:177289060-177317243 GCA_028646575.1 Pseudocheirus occidentalis | reverse complement strand
TGGGGCCTGCTGAAGGTGAGTCACAGGTGAGGAGCTCAGGGGGCAGCTGGCAGTGCATGACTGGAGCCTGGGAGAGAGGTCAGGGCTGTAGAGAGCTGGATGAGTCATCCACAAAGAGGATGAGAGCGAAAGCCCCAAGATAGAAGGAGATCACAAGAAGGGTTTTTTCAAAGATGAAGAGACAGAGACAGAGAGAAACAGAGATAGAGATAGAGAGAGAGAGAGAGACAGAAAGAGAGAGGCAGAGAGAGACAGAGAGACAGAGATGGACAGAGAGAAACAGAGAGAGAGAGAGACAGAGAGAGAGAGAGAGAGAGAGAGAGAGAGAGAGAGAGAGAGAGAGAACTTTACTGAAAGTGACATGGAGATGTCTGTTTACTTTCAGGCTCTTCTGTTTATGTGTAAGGGGTTTTCTTACACACCGACACATGTTCTCCACTCCCACCCCCCTTCCCCCATACACACTCTCACTCACTCTTGGAATTCACCATCGTCTCTCCCAAATGGGTTTGGAAATTCAGCCCAGGCTGTGCTTCTGGAACAACCCACCAGAGGGCGCATGGGCACTATGATCTTGGGGTCACCCGGAGCCTCCCCTTGGGCTGTTCCAAAGCCCTCTCCTCTCCTGGCTCCCTCTGTGTGCCAGAATCTAGTAATTCTCAAGCCCCACACCCCTCGTCAGCCTCAGCCGAGCTGTCCCAAAGCGCCCATCCAGGGCTGGGCCTTAGCTGCTGCTGCCAGATGTCTTGGCAGGGACGTGCAGCCTGAGATGGCCCCCTCCCTTTGGTCCCCTCCAAGACCTGTCTCCAGAGGTCTGGGCAGATTGGGGGGCTTTCCCTGAAAACCTGTGTGGTTTGCTGAGCCATGGAGGATCTGCCAGACCCTGGGAGAGCCTAGGGGAATGTGGTCACCAACGTTGGGGGACAGGGGACACCCTAGTGGTCTTAAATCATTCGGCACTGAGCTGTCCTTCCCCTGAATACTTAACATTCCTTTTAGGGGAGGTTATCTTGTAAATCTTAAATTATGAATAGGATCATAGATAGGAGGGCCTTGAAAGGTCATCTAGTTCAGTTCTCTGGTTCTACCAGATGAGGAGGCAAAAGGTCAAGGGACATTATACATTCTGCCTTGGGTTGAACAGCTAGAAAGCAAAAGAGACAGAATTTGACCTCATGGCCTCTCATGCCAAGGCCATTTCTCCTTCCACTGAGCCACCTTGCCCTAAATGTGGGTTATTGGTATGCGGATATGTCTCCCTAGGAGGAAGCCTCCTCTGGGCTCTCCTCCTTTTAGACCTTACACCCCCCCCCCCCCCCCCCCCCATAGTCTTTGACCAATGATTCTCATCTCTTAGCTCCAGCATTTTCTCTGGCTCTCCCACCTGTAGTGCTCCTCCTCCTAGTTTCTTGCCTCCCCTGGCTCACTTCAAGCCCTGGCTAAAGTCTTACCATCTACAGGAAACCTTTCCCAACCTCTCCTAATTCTAGTACCTTCACTGTGTTAATTATTTCTTATTTATCCTCTGTATTCCTTGCTTGCTGGCATATTTGTTTCACTATCATCTCCCCATTAGATTGTAAGTTCCTTGAAGGCAGGGACTGTCCCTTTTGCCTCTTTTTGTATCCCCAAGCATAGGGCCTGGCACAGTGTAGGAGCTTAATTAGTAACAGTACTGACCGACTGACTGTAGCATGTGGAATGTTGGGACCAGAAAGGACCTTACAAGGCAGAGCCCAGAACATCAGGACTGGAATATGCCTGGAGACCATCAGACTTGTGAAGGACCTTAGAACACGGAATGTCAGAACTGGAAGGAAGTTTGGATCTCATCTCATCCAATCCAATCATTTCATAGGAATGTGGAGCCAAGGCTGAGAGAGGGAGGGGATTCCTCGAAGCACACCCCAGTGAGTGACCTAATGGGAGCCCTTCACAAATAGCTGCCAACTGCCTTCCCAGTCACAGCTTCCCCTCTGTCCTCTTTTCATTCCAATCCAAATGGTCCATTGGCTATTACTCCAACTCAGCAGACCCCTTTCTACAGACTCTGTGCCGTTGTATGGGTTCCTTTCCATGCCCAGAATAGACTTGTTCTTCGTCTCTATCCTTTGGAATCCATATCTCCCTTCATGTCTTCTCTCTGGTGCCATGTCCTACAGGAAGCCTTTCCTGATCTCACCAGGTGTCAGCTTTCCTCCCCTTCCCTTGCTGTCTCTTACCTGCTCCCATGTTGTGTTCCCCTCATCAAAGGAAAGCTTTCTGTTGGCAGGCATTGTTGCATTGTTTCTGTCTTTGTAAACCAACACAGCTAGCTCAGGGCTCTGCACTCAGTAGGCACTTAATAAATGTTGGGATTTTTGTTGTTGTCGTTGAAATGAATAACAGAGCCTGGGTAGAGGGGAAGCCCAAGTTCTCTAACCATTCCCAACACGAAGGGAATGAGTCTGGCAGCGCCCGGTTCCATCTTGTGCCTTCTCTCCTCCTCTCCTCTGTCTTTCTCCTTCCAAACTGAGGCAGCCTCAGTGCTGCATTTAGAGTCTAGGACTCGTGTTTAAATTATAACTTCCGCTTACTTTTGGCACTATTCTGGGTAAGTCACCTCAACTGCCTGGTCCTCAGTTTTCCCATGGTGTTAGATAAACTGGCCCCTAAAATGCCCCCTAACTCTAAAATCTATGGTCCAGTGGCCATCTCAGGCGCTATAATCCTCACTTGGAGAGGTCAGGTGTGTTTTGTTACCAGACCTCTTTACCCAGGAGCTGGCGTGGAAAAAACCCCCTGGATTTGATGTCACAGAGCCTGCCATTTTCTACATCTCAGATAAGTCCCTTCACTGCCTTGGACCTTCAGGCTTTAGAGGCTAGATAATTCTAAGGTCCATTAGGATCTTGAAACTCAAAATCTGTTTTCTTCTTCCACATCCCCCTCTTCTCTCTGCCCTCCAGCTCTATTCCTAACCAGAGGCTGTTACTTTGGAAAACCGTGATGGAGAGATAAGGTCACAACCTGTCCCCAGAGCCACCTGGGGGAGGCTCGGGCTTTAATCCTCCACTAATCCATACTTAGCCTTCCATTCTCTAAACCCATTTAGGACTACTGAAAACCAACTAAAGGCAAAGCAGGGCTGGTGGTCATGTAACTACCAGGCTTTCAACGGAACCCAGAAGGCATAGAATGGATACCAAAGCTGGCTGAAAGTCAGTTTTGTATGATATGCCTTTGAAAAGCAGAAATGCACAACTGCACTAATTTCTGTCAGCTGGGGGGCAGGGGTTTGTTTACTCTTCTTGGACTAAGATACTTCCTTGACTTCAAGAGTTATCTTTGGAGTGGATAAATATTTAGATCACAGATCTAAAGCTTAAAGGAAACTGGGTTCAGTTGTTTTTCAGTTCTGTCCTATGCCTTGTGACCCCATATGGGGTTTTCCTGGCAAAGATACTGGACTGGTTTGCCATTTCCTTCTCCAGCTCATTTGACAGATGAAGAAACTGAGGCAAACTGGGTGAAGTGACTTGCCCAGGGTCACGCACCTAGGAGGTGTCTGAGGCTGGATTGGAACTGAGATCTTTCAGACTTCAGGGCTGGCAGTCTGTACACCGTGGTGCCTCCTAGTGCCCTAACGTGACCTCAGAAGTCATCTACTTCAGCCTCCTCATTTGACAGAAGAGGTAAGGTTCTTGCCTAAAGTTACTAAATAGGAGGGCTTGAATTTGAATGAGAATCCTCTGACCTTCTAGACTCCAAAAGGGCTTGGAAGAAACTATTATATCATCTCATTAGACTCTCATGATGTCCCAATCTTATATTTTAGAACCTTCCACACCCTCTACAATCCAGCCAGCTTACTTTCTGTTCCAGGAACATGACCCTCTATTTCCTTCCTCCATACTTTTGCCTGGGCTGTGCCTGTACCTGGAATGCCCTTCCTGCTCACCTTCTTCACTCAGAATCCCTAGCTCAGGTTCAGTCATCCTTTTGCAGGAGGCCTTTGAAGTCCCTCCCGGCCCCTGGAACATCCCCACCATCAGGTGCCCTTCATTTGCTCTGCAGGTATCCTATGTATATGTCCTGTGTTGTCTCCTCCAATGAGACCACCAGCTCCTCAAGGGCAGGGACAAATTTTGCCTTTCTTGGTACCAGGAGCCCTCGGCACCATGCCTGACAAGAATGAGCGCTTCATAAACACTTGTTGACTGACTGAGCCCCTGATGAATTCCATGAGTGGGTGCCATTATCCCCACTTGACAAATGAGGAAAGAGAGAGAGAAGGATTTGTTGCAATGCATGACTACTTGGCAGTGAGGAGCCCTCTCTTAGTGGCAGAGGAGGGACAGGGATCCAACTTTCCTGAGTCCTGCTGATACCCATCACTCATAGCACAGCCTGGATTTGTCCCCTCCCATTAGTCTGTAATAACAATAAGGACAACGCAATAATCAGAACAGTAACTGCCAGCGGCTAGATAGCATTTTAAGGTTTGGAAAACGCTTTGCAGACATTGTCTCATCTCATACTCACACCAACCCTGGCAAGGAGGAGCTGTTATGATCCCCCATTTTGCAGATGTGGAAACCGAGGCAGACAGGGGTTAAGTGCCCCACAGCTAAGTACAGGTCTACAGTCAGATGGGATATTGGGGCTTCCTGACTCAAAGTCCAGCAGGCTATTTACTCACTGTAAGGCCCATGAAGGCAGGCACCCCACTTTTTTGTTCTCTACTGAGTCCCATAGTGCTTAATGCAGCTCCTCCTATGCCAAGGTGCTGATCCAAGAGGGACCAGAGTCCGTGGCACCTAGGCCACTGCCCAGGTTAAAAGTAGCCGCCATATTGGAGACTCCTAGGATGTGGATCCATCCTAGGATGTGTAGCAATCTGGTCCTGGCCCTGCCACCCTACTCCTCCCCATCCCAGGCCCTTGAGCAAACACCCTTACATCAGAGAGCTCTTGACACTCCATTGGCCTTAGTAAGTATTTGCCGGGTGACAAGACTGTTCTCTACTCTGAAATGCCCCATGGACTTGCCCACAGCTACTTTCTCCTTTGGGAGCAGGACAAGGCTCAGGGCACTGGTCCATGGAGCATATCCAGGGCTATTGCAGCTGCTTTTTCCCCATGAGCTGTCCCTCCCCCTAATCCTAAATTTCCTTTGTCTCTCAGATGATTATGGAATGTAAGAGCTGGGAGAGAGCTTAGAACAGAGAATGTGAGAGTTGGGATGGACCTGAGGAGAGGGAATGTCAGAACTGGGAGAGACCTAAGTTCATATCCTAAGTTCATATCCAGCCACTCACTTCCCATGTACGCTTGGGTGGGTCTTGTGCCACTGTTAGGCCTTGTCTGGCTTTCTCATTTATAAAGTGAGGATGGAGGGGCGGGGTGCTGCTGGTGTGTAGAGTAGACAGGACTTAAGGTCTCCTCCAGTTCTATATCTGTGACTCTGTATGTTACATAACATCCTGGGCCTCAGTTTCCCCATCTGTAAAATGAGGGGGTTGGCCCAGCTGAACTTTAACAAAATACCTTCCAGCTTTACGGTCTTTGAATCAGAGGGAACACTGGGCTATGTTTTTAGATCCCCGACCAAATTCGCCCAGGCTGCTCCTCTTCTGAGCTTCCATAGAGGGCCAGTGGGACCTGGGAGAGCCCAAGCTCTGCTTCCCTGGAGGGGCAGGAGACTTCCCCTGACTTCCTCCCTCTCAATCCATCATCATTAGTAACCATAAACGTCAGAGCTGGAGCCATTAGACGGCTGCTCCTGGATAAATAACGCTTTTCATATTTAATTTATGAGTGGTTCTGCTGCCTCTTTGGGGTGTGCTGGGTTAATTAAGAGCTGAATTAGATGGAGATGCAGCTCCCTAAGGAGACTCAATTAAACTCTTTTTGGCAAAAAAAAAAAAGAAAGAAAAAGAAAAAGGAGGGTACAAGAGTAAAGCCTGGCCTATTCTGGCAGAAAGACCTCGGAGATGGGAGAGGGGGTAGAGAAAGGAACCTGGGGCTCCCGTCATTCTGGGTGGGGTCTTTCCCTCAATCGAAACATTTCACACGATGGCAAGAGGGGCTTCTCCATTAACTTTCCTCCTCCCTTCTCTTCTGACCCCGTCTGGGCACTGGGACTGTCTGGAGCTAGATGAAGAGCTCTGGGAAAGACAATCCCAATTAATTAATCAACAAGGTTTCATTAAATAGTCACTCTGTTCAAGGCACTCACCCTAGAGATCCAAGAAAAAGCAAAACATGGTCTCTGCCCTCAAGGACCTTCCATTCTAAAGAGTGGGACAATTCTGTACAAGAGTAGATGGAGATCTGAGACAGGAAGCCCTTCTCAGCAGGGGAGGGAAGGGGTCAGAGTGGGCCTGAGTTGGGTTTGACTGAGCTGGTGTTTGAGCTGAGTCAGAGATGAGGAAGCACGTTCCAAGCACGAGGGACCCCCAGTGCAGAGCCCTAGAGAGAGGAGAAGGGAGCCTCTTGTGGAAGGTACGGCAGGCAGGTGTCATTGGATGGGTGGCCCATATGTGGAGGAAGAAACATGTAAGGAGATGGGAAGTGTAGGAAGAGGGCAGAGTGTAAAGAGCTTTAAATGCCCAGGAAAGGCATTTGTAGTGAATGCTAGAAGCAGCAGGAAGTCATTGGAGAATATTGAGTATGATGGGGGTGGGGGGTGGGGAAGGGTGTGACATGGTCAAATCTACATTTTAGGAAAATAATTTTTGCAACCATGGGGAGGGAGGCTTGAAGTGAGGATAGACTTGAGGGAGGGCAGTTTATTAGGAGGAGTTTGATGTAATAGTCTAGCTGATCCGGCCTCAGACACTTAACACAAAAAACTAGCCGTGTGACCTTGGGCAAGTCACTTAACCCCAACTGCCCTCCAAAAAGCAAAAAAAAAAAAAAAAATTAAAAAAAATAGTCTAGCTGAGAGGCAATGCAGACCTGTTGGCTGGAGTGGGGGACACATGCAGGAGAAGAGAAAAAAAATCATAAACTTTTGCAACTGATTGGGTAGGAGGTGCGTGAAAGAAGAGCTGGGGAAGACCCTGAGGTCTGACTGCACAGCAATCCCTTCCAGTGATGGGAAAGTGAGGGAGAGGGGAAGGCTTAGGGGAAAAGATGAATTCTGTCTTGGGTCTGTTGGGTCTGCGATGACTACAGGGCATCCAATCAAAAATATCCAATGGGCAATTGATGAACCTGGATTGGAACTTGGGACAGAGACTGTGGCTGGAGAACCCATGGTAGCTGATGAGGTCACTGAACGATATGGGATAGAGAGAAAGGAGTAGCTAGGACAGAGGCGTAGAGGTATAGTGGGTGGGACATGGATGGAGATTCAGGGAAGGACTGAGAAGGAGCAGTCAGGGAGAAGGAAAACCAAGAGAGGGCATCATCATGAGAATTCCTAAGAGGGAGTATCCTGAAGGAGAAGCTGGTCAGTGATGTCCAGTGATGAGGAGAGGTCAAGAAAGAGGACTGGGGAAAGACCATTAGACTGGGCAGTTAAGAGATCATTGGTTCACTTTGAAGAGAGTAGTTTCAGTTGAATGATGCCAAATTACAGAAGTTTAAGAAGAGGACTGGAGTGGGGAAAATGGAAGCATTTATTACAACAGGTTTTTCCTTGGAGTTTAGTCGAGAAGGGGAGGAGGGGTACAGACAATAGTTATGGGGATGGACAGATCAAGGGAGCTTTTTTGAAAGTGGGGGAGATATGGGTATGTTTGTGGGCAGCAGGGGAGAAGCCAGTATATAGGGAGACACTGAAGATGAGAGAGTGGGAGAGAGACAGAGAGAGACAGAGGGAGAGAGAGAGAGAGACAGAGGGAGGGAGAGAGAGAGAGAGAGAGAGAGAGAGAGAGAGAGAGAAGGAGAGGGGGAGGGGGAGAAGGAGGGAGGGAGAGAGGAGATTGTGGAGGGGACAATCTCCTGGAGAAGATGGGGTAGTTGGAATGAAATCAAGGAGATATATAGAGGACGTGGCCTTGCCACACCATGTTGGCAGAAGCTGGAGTGAAGAAGGAGAAAGAAAGGAATGAAATCAGAGGTATGTGAGAAGGGGAGGAGGGAAGGAGAGGGAGTTGTCAGCCAATGGCTTGGTCTTTGGGGCAAAGTTGGAGATGAGCTAGGAGGAGGAGTGTTGCCTTGCTCCAGTCAGGGCCCAGGTGATATCACATATTTGAGGTGACCCAGGATTCCTGATTTTCTAAAAGTTGTACTTAATAGCATGTTAGCAAGACCAAAGGAGGAAGAAGGTGGGGAAAATTGAAGGTTAGGATTTGGGACGATGAGATCAACAACGGGAGAAGAGAATAAGAGAACTGAGAATAGTCCAGAATTAAGCTGGTTTCAACCTTGAAACCAGGCTAAAATGGGCTGATCCCACCTACTGTGTGACCCAAGGAACAGGTCTGCCCTCTCTGTTCCTCAGTTCAGTCAGTCATCTATCATTAATTAAGTGACTACTATCAGGCACTGTGCTAAGTGCTGGGGATTCGAAGAAAGGTACCCCCTCTTCAAATGAGCCCAACAATAAACACAGTCCCTTCTCTCAAGGAGCTCACAGTCTAATTCAGAAGTGGAGAGCCAAGCAGCCAGATATAAACAAGACAGAGGGAAGACTGGAAGGAATCTCGGGGGAGGCTGAGGTGAAGGAGGCCTGGGGAAAAATGGAGGTGGGAGTGAGGCCAAAGGGAGGCCATGAAAGCCAAGGGCTGGAGGCGAAAGCCCAGTGTTTTCCAGCTTCATCCTGAAAAGGAAGGGGTTGGACAAGTATTTCCTCCCCTCCCTGGGAGTCTATGTTTTATGTTCAGAGGCTCCTTCCAGCTCTAATGGTCTGCAGGTCCAAGACAAGGCTGGAAATACTCTTTCTCCTCCTCCCCCCTACTACTACTACTACTACTACTACTACTACTACTACCACTACTACCACTACTACTACTACTACCACTACCACTACTACCACCACCACTACTACCACTACTACCACCACCACTACTACCACCACCACTACTACTACTACTACTACTACTACCACTACCACTACGACTACTACCACTACTACCACTACTACTACTACTACCACTACCACTACTACCACTACTACTACCACTACCACTACTACCACTACTACCACTACTACTACTACTACTACTACCACTACCACTACCACTACTACTACTACCACCACTACTACTACCACCACCACCACTATTACTATTACCACCACCATTACCACTACTATTACTACTGCTACCACTACTACTACCACCATTATTACTACTACTACTACTACTACTACTACTACTAGCTGATGTTTATATAATACTTTAAGGTTTGCAAAGGACTTTACAAACCTAATTTCATTTAAGCCTGATAACAACCTGGCAAGTAGGTGTGCTTATTAACCATATTTTATAAATGAAGAAGCAGGGCTAAGGGAGGTCAAATGATTTGCCCAGGGTCAGACAGCTGGTATGTGTTCTGAGGTAGGATTTGAACTCAGATCGTCCTGACTCAAAGTCCGGCACTCTCTCTACTGATGGTGGTTGCTTCCTAGATGTACAACAGACTACCCGACTTTGTACCCCAAGTCTCCAAACCCACAGCCCCAAGAGTCCATATTCACAGGCTCTCTCTCTGAATTCTCACATCTGAGGACAGTCATACCCACCCCTGTGCATGCTGACTGTCAGTGTGGCTTTCTGGCGCAGATTCAGGCTCATCTACAGACAGGTGCTGTTACCCCAGCCTTCAGGTCACCCACTCAGACAGTGGCCAAGAGTGGCAAACACTACTTACCAAGCTGGGCTGCGGGGAGCCCAGGCCCTGGGTGTGAGCTTTCTCTACCTTTGTTCTGGCCTTTGTGTCTCCCTGGGCCAGGGGTAAGAAGAAGGCTGCCTTTGATATGCAAATAGAGGCTGGCCCACTTCTCCAGAGCTGGGCTTTGAAGAGGAGGTCTGGGGAAAGTGAATCTTCTTGTGAAAAACTAGAAAAGTCTGGGGGGTGGGGGGAGGCAGGAGGCCAGAAGGTGGGGAGGCCAGTGGTGGGGAGGGAGCTGTCCACTGATCCGGAGGAGGAGTGTCTGCCCCTAGGCAGATGGACACAACAACATCTAGGTCTTCCAGGGGATCTCAGAGAAAGCCAGTCCCAAACAAGGCAGTAATATCCTGTATGAGGGGGGAGAGGAGAGGATGTGCAGCAAGGGTCTTAGGGGGTGGGTGAAAACAGAAAGACCCCTTGTCCTACGGTGTATCAATCAATCAATATTTACTAAACACCTTCTCTGTGCCAGGCCCTATGCTAAGCACCAGGGATGCAAAAAGAGGCCAAAGACAGTGCCTGCCCTCAAGGAGCTTCCGATCTAATAGAGGAGACAGCATGCAAATATATGCAGTGGGCAAGGGGTGTGGAAGACAAATCAGAAATCGTCAGCAGAGGGAAGGCATGGAATTAAGAGGAGCTGGGGGAGGCTTCCTGCAGGAGTTTAGGGAGTGCATCAGAGAAGGAACAATGGACTTAGCGCTTCCAGGCACCATCGTGCCTCTTGAAAAGCCTCTTGGGTCAGCCTCTTGCTTGCTCTAGGTCTCACGTTCCTCATCTCTCCAAGTTGGGGTTGAGCCAGCTGGCCCCTAAGGCGCTCTCCTGCTCCCAAGCCAGCACATTATCTAGACCATGATGTCCCTAGATCAGTGAGATGGGCTGAAGAGATGGACCCACATCTATCCTTCTCTGGAGTCTCCCTCAGGTTCTGGGGCAGGGGTGGGTAGTTGTGGAAAACCACTGGAGAGGCTGGCAAGGATGATCCAGGAGGCCTCTGTCTAGCCTCCCCCTTCACAAACCCACTCTTCCTATCCCCACTGCCCTATTCTCATGTCTTATTTTATGGGATGGACGTGTTCATAAAAAATTGTATAAAAAAGAGTTGTTTGTAAATGATAACTCGTCATAGTTAACCTGGAGGAGCTTGATCTTAGAAGCAGCTCCCCAACAAGACCCTTTTGCAGGAGTTTTGTAGAGTAAAAATTCAAGGGCAAAGCAATCTTTTGCAAATAGGAAATTCCATATATTCATTCAACAAACATTACTATTTAGTATTTCCTTTGTGTGTGGGACTGGGGTGGATACAAAGAAGGATGAGTCAGTTTCTGTCCTCCCCACGTAGTCTTATAAAAGAGCTAAAACTAAAAACATGGTTAGTTTTTTTAGAAATACAATTTTTTTTACCCTCATAATAATGGGAAGAAATTGAGGAAGGCTTCCATCACACAGGGAGGACTCCTCCTTGTCAAACATTTGGAGGGTCTGGGAGAGTCAGGGGGATGGTCACTGACCTGCTGCCCTATTGAGTAAGGCTGAGAAGGACCTGTGGCTGTCAAGAGCCACCACCAGGAATTAGAAGGGAAAGAACTTTCCATTGCTTGGCTGCCATTTATAGGGGGTTTTAAGGTTTTCCAGCCCACATCTAGACCCATGATCCTACTTGATTCTCGCACAGCCCTGTGGAGAAGATGGGTATTATTACCCTCTTTTTACAGATGGGCAAAAGGAGGCCTGGGAAGGCAGAAGGGGAAATTCAGATCCAGGTCCCTTCCTCCTTACCCCAAGAGCAGAGTTGAGCTGAGCCTCAGAAATGGAGGTCAGGACTCAGATAGAGATTTTGATGTGTCCCCCCAGGTGTCTGCGGCCTGAAAAGGCTGGCGCCCTGGGATATACACTTTAAAAGACTCTTGTCTGAGATCTTGACTCCAACCGGGCTTTTGCCCCCCAAACTTTAGGAGGACAAGTCTCCTATTAGATTATTGGCCCTGTTGATGGGTGTTGGGGTGCCTAGGTTTGTAACACCCAGCTGCAAATTCAATTGTAAAGTTATACCTCCACCCAGCCATAAAACCATCAACTCTGCCTCTTCCCTAAGCCAGCACTCTCTGCCTAGCTGAAATTATCCGTGCTTGTTATGATAACAAGCCATTCCTATGAATCCTTCACCCAACCATCTATCAGCAATTAGAGAAATGTGTAGCTCCTTTGTTTTAGTGGTCAGTCGCACCTATGAATCCTTCAATGCACTATCAGTAAGATAACTCCTCTCCAATTAGGCACATCCTGAGTCTCCAGTTAGTCCAGCTTCCAACATTCATCTTGTCAAACAGGACATTGATGGGTAACAGACTGGGCACTTCTCAGTCAGAATTGACCACTAGTTGACTTAGGTGACGTTTCAAGGCAAAAACCACACCTTTTGATACCTCCCCCTGCACTTTTTACCATTTACCATTTACCATTTACCATTACCCATAATATGCCTGTGCAGTAGATATGAAAAGTGCATGTCCCTTTAAGCACTGACCACTTAACTTAACTCCTCCCTAAAACCACCCTTATTCACCTAGTTAGCATAATTGATACCTGATTTATGTTATTTTGGCTATCTAATCTGTGTTTCTTTGTCCTGTACTTTGGTCCTAAGCCCTCCTGCCCACTGAATAGCGCAACAATAAATTTTTATAATCACTAAATTGAGTTCCTGAATTTTCCTCTGATTACTGTCCTCTCACCCTCATCTCTGCACACACCTGGGTGGACCCAATACACAGAGTGATTGCCTTTCTAGGAAGGTCAGGGCAAAGCCCTTTGTGACTTCAAAGAAAGGAGAGACGTCATTGGGTTGGGGTGGGCACATGATGGAAGGCTTCACGGAGAAGGTGGCAGCCTTTCTGGGCCTTGGACTTAGTTGCTGGGTTGGATCTTGACAGGTGGCAATATAGGGGAAAGGTTGAAAGAGAGAGGAGGGTGTATTAGGTGAAAAGAAGAGGGTGAGCAGAGGTCAGGAAAGGAACAAGCCTATATAGTACCTACTATGTACAAGGCACTGAGCTGGACAAATAAAAAGCCTGCAAGGTAGGTACTGTTATTAATTTTATTTTACAGTTGAGAAAATGGAAGCCAACAAAAATTAAGTGACTTGTCTAGCTAGGAAGTGTCTGAGGCTGGATTTGAACTTAGCTCTTCCTGACTCCGGGGGCGCAGTGTTCCCACTATAAGGTCTAGATGCTTTCTGAAGGTGTGAAGCACTGGCCATGTGTGAAAACCAATGGAATCAATCAGCTTGAAAAGATAGGTTGGAGACTCTCAAGGGCTTGAATGCCAGGATAAGGAAATTGCTCAAGCTTTGTTTCTGTTTTCATTTTTTTTTTAGTAGAGAAGGATGTTTAGTTGTGTGTATGTGTGTGTGTGTGTGTGTGTGTGTGTGTGAACACTGGCTTATTTTTTTAAAAAGTTGCATGAGATCAATATGCATTGTTGCAGGAGTGGCGTGAGGGGGACCTGGCAAAGGACAAATTTTTCTGGGGGGTGTAACTGCATGTGAGGAGGGTGGTCAGGAGGCTGGTGTAGCCCCAGGCAAGAGAGAATAAAATCTTGAGTGAGCCTTGATGGAGGGAAAATGGACCTGAACTGTGGAACCACAAAACTAGTGCTAGAAGTGACCCCAGAGGCCCCCTCTTTTTTACAGATAGGGAAACCGAGCACAAGGGAGGTGAATGAAGTGAATTGGTCAAGGTGACAGAGAGAGTAAATATTCCAGGTAGGATCAGAACCCACGTTGACTGAGATTCCAGAGCCAGTGCTCTTATTGCTGCAGAGATGATTGATGATGAATTTGAGAGGGGGAGGGAAAGAGAGAGAGAGAGAGAGAGAGAGAGAGAGAGAGAGAGAGAGAGAGAGAGAGAGAGAGAGAGAGAAGAGTTTACTTTTGAATCAAGGAACCCATTTTCTCCGCTCTTCTTCTTCCTTTCCCCCCTTCTCCCCCATTATAAGCATTGCTCAGCCCAACAGAGACCCCTGGAGTTGGAAGGACTTCTGGTCCAGCGTCCCAGCAGGGGTGGGGTGAATGAATGACTGCCCTTGCACCACACCGGGATTCCACGAGGCGGTGCCCATAGGAGCAGGTCATTGGGAGCTCCCGACCCCAGCCCTGGGGCCCCCACAAGTTGGGAGCTGGATCCTTCTCAGCTGCTGCAGATGCACATGAAAAAAAGTACCACCCACTCCTTGCTCTAATGGAGCTCATTAGGAGCTGTGCAAACAAGCGGGGGCCCTGGAGAGAAGGACGGAACACTCCACCCCCCACCCCCACCTTGACTTGGAGGGAAGGAGGGGTGGAGGGGAGAGAGAGGCTGGAAGGCTGGGGGGGGGAATGCGGGGAATGGCAGACACAGCTCCAGAGGGGATACCAGTGGGGAAGGAAACTTCTCACACATCAGTGCAAGCACCATCCAGGCCAAACAGTTATTAGGAGAGGACCTGCCTGTAAACAATGGTGGGGCTGGAGCCAGGGGGGAAGGACAGCCCCTCCACACGGCTCCTCCCACCAGCTTTGGAAAGCCTACCTAGGAGGAGCCGTGCCTGAGCAAGAGAAGCAGAGGATGAGACCCAGTCCTGCCCTGGATCAGCCAGAAGTGAAAGGGGGAGGAGGGATGGTAGGCCAGGGGCCAGTAGCTAGTTCACAAGTGAGCGACTTATCCCCACCATCAGCGTTCTATGTTCTGTGTCCTGAGGTCACTGTCAGCTCTGACATCCTATGTTCTAACTTCTCTTCTCACCTCTCTCTTAGCTCTGACATTCTGTGCTCTAAGACCCCTCCAGCTCTGGTATTCTGGGTTCTAAGACCTCTCCAGATCTGATGTTCTGGGTTCTAAGACCCCTCCCAGTTCTGACATTCTGTGTTCTGTGTCCTAAGGCCCCTTCCAACTCTGACATTTCATGTCCTAAGGCCTCTTCCAACTCGGACATTTCATGTCCTAAGGCCCCTTCCAGCTCTGACACTTCATGTCCTCAGGTCCCTTCCCTGCTCAGACATTCTATATTCAAAGGTCCTTCCCTGCTCTTATGTCTAATGGTCTATGCCCCAGCATCTTTTGAGTGCAGAAGTCTATGATTATGAACCACCACCCTGGGCGGCTGAAGTGCCTGGCATCACTGTGAACTGGCAGAAAGCATCAGCCTGACTTCCCTTCCCAGCACCCTCCAGGGCATTTTGTATTGAGGAGGGGGCCTGGAGGAGCACAGAGTTTAGAGCATGTAAGGTTCCAGTCAGACTCAAATACAAATGGGTCCCTTCTAGCCACATATCAACTTAGAAAATCACAAATTAATGTTATCTATATTGTATTATATTTTAATAAAGATTTCCAATTACATTTTCTGGTTCACATCTCATTCAGAAGCTGTATATACATGATACCCCTGCTTCACTTCACAGGTGAGGAAACGGAGACCCAGGGTAGTTAATGGACTTGTCCAACATCACCCATGGGATATTTGAACTCAGTACTTCTGACTTCAGAGCCAGTGTTTTTTTCATGGGACCACAAGGCCTGGTTTCTGAATGAGCCCATAATCTCTGCCAGCTTCCAGGTCAGAAACTAAGAACTGGCCTCAGAGTACTCCCCTTACCCAGTGGATTCAGAGACCATCTAGTGACCGGGCATTCTTAATCCCTCCCCCTGAGACCCTCAGGCAGCCCATGTGTCTCTGGATATGGAGGCTCCAAAAGTAGCCCTTGGGCTGACTGGCATCCTTCCCTAGTGTTCCCCAAGGGGCTGCAGCTGGGAATGGGATTGGAGCCCTGAGAAATAATCCTCCTAACAAGGACAGGCTGGGGAAGCTTAGTCCTAGGTGGGCTCTGTGGCCGAGTTAATATTGCTGGGAGAACTGTAATCTTGGCATTTCCTGATGTGTATATTTAACGGAAAGTCTCAGTTGAGCAAAAAAAAAAAAGCCTGGCCATTGAGATTTCCCCTTAGAGATTATATATGTATGTGTATGTGTGTATATATGTATATGTATGTGTGTGTATGATGGGCCCCTTTGCTTGGGCCCCAGCTCTAAGATCATGTCTCTGGAAGTCTCCCAATTTCTCACAGGGGCCTACTGAGAAATTGGGAGGCTTCCAGAGACATGCTCTTAGTGCTGGGACCAAAGTATGAGAATGCCATCATAGATATACATGTATATAAATTCACACATATATATATGTATGCACGTGTATATGTATATATGTATATATGCACATACATAAACACACATAAATACACGCCCGCCTAAATACATGCAAATACGTGTGTGTGTATGTGTGTGTATGTGTGTGTAAAACGGGACTGCAGGCGGTGCTTTAGACCTGTAATCCCTGCAATCTGGGAAACTGTGTTACCAGGATCACTCAAATTCTGAGCTGCTGTGAGTTCATCCTATCAGGTGTCTTCACCAAGCCTGGTCCTGATCTGGCAAGCCCCTAGGAACAGGGGGCACTAAGCTGCCAAAAGGGGGCCACAGTGTCTCACACTACAAACAGAGGAGGTCAAAGCTTCCGGACCAATCAGCAGTGGGAGGTAGCCTGAGAGGGGATCACCTAATCTCATTTTTTAAAGACCAGATTCGTGATTTCATTAGTGTAGGGAGCTTACATTAAGGAACTTACCACCAGTGTAGATCAATACACTCTTAAACTTAGAGCCTTAGAGGGTTGCTTTAGAGAATGGTTAAGTGACTTACCCAGGGTCACACAGCCAGGTTGTATGAGAACCAGAACTCTAAGGCCAGCTTTCTATCCACTATGGGGCATTGACTATTCTTAACCTTTTCTGTGCCAGGGACCCCTTGGGCAGCCTGGTAAAGTTTATGGCCCTTTTCTCAGCATGGAATAAATCACGTAGAATTACAAAGATCACCACTAATATTGAAATACAAATATAATTTTTTCCTATCCAAGTTCAAGGACCCCTTGGATGTTGTTAGGAGATTAAGAGCCCTGATCTAGTCTAGCGCTCTGCTGAGTATCTCATTTATAAGGAAGTCAGTGGAGTTTTGGACAAGCTTCCAGAGGTGGTCGGTAGCAGAGGCAGCTCTGATTCCAAGGCCAGTAGTGATTTTTCTACTACCTCAGACTATGCTTTGACCTTGAACCAGGTGCAGGGACAATGTTCTGCATCACGGGGGCAGATGACACAGGACCTGAGCATTTGTAGGATGTTATTTCTAACACAAGAGTCTCTAATTTGGCCGTTGTGGGCAGTGGCTCCTGGGACACCCTTGGTGGTTCTCCAGGACTGTGCCATGGCCAGTCTAATCATATGCACACATGTGAGTCTTCTGACTCTCCTGGGAAATTACCAACTCAACAATCCACTTCCCATGATTCTTCAAGGCAAGAATACTCCTGTGCCCTGAGTAAAAAACAAAACAAAACTGGAGAGCCACCAACTTGCTGGACAGGCCCTCCAAGAGTGGCCCTCCCCACAACCTTCAGCCAAGCTCCCGATAAGCCCCTCTGAACTTCAGTTGCGCTGGATAGTAAATCAGCAGTCCACCACTGGACATCAGTGCTTTATGCCTTCCCAGCTTGGTAGGATCTTCCCTACTTTGCACTCTTCCAATCTTTGAGGCTCCAGCGTCTAAGCAAGTTTACATGGCTCTTGTCCAAACATTAGCAGGTAAATCCCGTGGCACCTTCTTGTAGCATGGGATGCGTGCAGCAGAAATGCCATATGCTAGCTTTATTGGGCCTTCTGCTCAGATCTCAGGGTTCCCACCCAACATTTTCGAGGTTAAAACACTTGGGCTACCTTGCTCCTGGAAGGTGTTCTAGTTCTAGTCTTTTTTATTCCTGCCAAAACCAACATCTCCTTAGGTAGGTTGTTCCCAAAGCTTCTACCTTGGTCAGAGTGGATCCTGGCAGGGGAGTCATGAGCCAGAGAGGGAACTTTACTGAAAGTGACATGGAGATGTTATTACTACTACTCCCAATGGTGTGTGTGTGTGTGTGTGTGTGTGTGTGTGTGTGTGTGTGTGAGATGAATGATGTTCCATTTGGTCACCATTACATTCGGTTCCTTTGGTCAAGGCACCCTGGTATCTGTAGAAGATGAAACCCTCCCTGCCTTGATGGTGTTTATGGTCTAGTGGGAGGAACCAGTTGGATAACAGTGACAATGCAGCACCCAAGAACAGCTAGGATTTAAACACTGCAGGGATCTGGAAGAAAGAAATTAAGATTAAGATTGGATACATCGAGAACAGCAGTTCTCAACCTGTGGGTCGTGACTCTTTGGGGGTCGAATGATCCTTTCACAAGGGTTGCCTAAGATGGCTCCTCTATCGTCTCCAGGTGGATCCGCCCACATGCAGATATGCCCACGTATGAGTATTAAAGGGTCGCAGCGTTAGGAAGGTTGAGAACCACTGATCTAGAAAGACTTCTTGGAGGAGCGAATGTTGAGAAAGGTCTTCTAGGAAGTGATGGATGGAGATAAGGCAAGAGGAAAAAAGGAGAGTGGGGAGTGAAGTGCATAGAGCTTTGGGCCTCGAGTCAGGAAGACTCATCTTCCTGAGTTCAAATCCAGCCTCAGACACTTCCTAGCTGTGTGACCCTTGTTAAGTCATTTTACCGTTTGTCTCAGTTTCCTCATCTGTAAAATGAGCTGGAGAAGGAAATGTCAAAGCACTCCAGTATCTCTGCCAAGAAAACCCCAAATGGGGTCATGAAGAGTCAGACATGACTGAAATGACTGAACAGCAACAAAAGGCAGAATATTCCAGCTAGGAGAGAATGGCAGGAATAAAAAGCATGGAGGAGCTCAGAATGGCTATGATCTAGGCTTCCAACTCTTCCCTTCTCAGAGACTTGTCTGCACATTCTTCATTTTATTGATTTTTGAGCTAGAAGAGTTCTCAGACATGCTCTAGGCGAATAGACCTCCTTCTCATCTCCTCATCTTCTCCACCTTCCTGGGAAGCCCAGTTAGGTGCTGCTTCCCATTCAATGTCTTCCCCAACACCCCCACTGGTTAGCATGCTCATTCCCTTAAATTACTTCCCATCTATCTTGCATTTGCTCTTCTAGTAAGATAATAGATGGGATTGTTTTACACTTACTTGTAGGTAAAAACTTGTTGCTATTTTCAAAATTTATCATCCTGAATTCTTAGGCAATCCAGAGGTATGTGAGATATTTCTTATTAGCTAATAAAACAGACATTTCTCTTTAATTAATTCATTGGTTGGCTAGAACTTTAATATGCATATTTAATAAACTGAAGAAATATCCTTTCTCAGTATTAGTTACATACAATTTAATAACAAATGAAATCAATCATAAGGCAAAGACACAGACAGCTATTTATAGTATTTTAACTATGAAAAAGATCTTAGCTGGAGTCACCTCAGACCTTCGCTATAACAAAACAGCACCTGCCTCTTCTTCATCATTCAGTTCTTGCCAGATACAATTAAAGTCTCTTAAGGATTTTCTTCGTGTTTCAAGGTAAGAGTACACTCAGTCTCTCAGTAAACAAGGTTGGTTAGTCCATTTTTTTTCCTATCCTCAGTCATACTATGAAATGGTCTTTCTAGAATATACTATACTTACCATTTCCTCATGTGGTCTTCAACAAATTCTCTTTCTAGTATTTCTTTATATCAAAATAATTAAGACAGTTCCGACAAGGAAAATGTTCATTCTTACCTTCTTCTTCTCTCTTTTCACCACAGATTCTTCATAGATCAAAGATGAAACACATCCATGCATCCTCCCTGACTCCACAGAGAGAAGCTTCTCAAAGTGAGATGCTTTTTTAAATGAACGTCCAGTTGTTATAAACACCTTTTCCAAAGCATTCTATTGATCTCTTAAAGACGCAGCAATGGCATTTGTAGTGTCTGTGGAAGATCCTGACAAAACAGGCATTAATTAATTACATTGGTTTATAGTTCATGAACCTAGACTTGGAAGGGTCACCTAGTCCAACTCTGTCAGGGAGGTTAAGCTATTTGTCCAAGGTCACATTTACTTAAATGTCAGAAGCAGGACATTCATCTGTGGTGCCATAGTGCACAGAGCACTGGACCTGGAGTCAGGAAGACTCATTTTCTTGAGTTCAAATCCAGCCTCAGACACTGTGTGACCCTGGGCAAGCCTCTTAACCCTATTTGCCTCAGTTTCCTCCTCTGGGAAATAAGCTGGAGAAGGAAAAGGAAATGGAGAATATCTGTATCTTTGCAACCAGTATCTTTGTCAAGAAAACTCCAAATGGGGTCAGGAAGGTCGGTTATGACAGAAACATCTGAATAATAACAACAATCAGGATCTGTTTAATTTCTTTCTTGATATTTCAGTGTCTGGCATGGTACCTGGGCAGGTACATAATAAACGTTTGTTGAGAAGAAATGAAAATAAATCTAGTACCCCCTTGTCGGCTCCTATGTTATGGATGGAGAAGCTGAGGCACAGAATTTGTCCAAGCAGTGGCAGAACTGGACCCAGAACCTGGTCTCCCTAACACCAAGTCCAGTGTGCTTTCTCCTACAACATTGCTTTTCTAATTTAAGAGCATAGGCTTTAGAGCTGAAAGAGACTTAAAAAACTCATATTGTCCAATGACCATTTTCTAAATTGAAAAACTGAAGCCCAGTGAGGGAAATGTTTAAGACCTTCTAAGTAGAAGAGGTAGGATTTGAATCTGGATCACAGACACAGAAATCTAGGGCTAGAAGGAACTTCAGAGGTTCTCGAACCCAGCTCCATCATTTTAACAGGTCAGGAGAGTGAGACCCAGAGAGGTGAAATTATTTCTCAAGGAATTTAGGAGCAGAGTCGTAGATTTGAACCCAGGTTCCCTGACTACAACCTGGTGTTCTTTCCTTCACTGCGTTTGCTAATCTTTGTTTATTTTCTTCTTCTCTCACCTGGAGATAGGCTTGATATAAGGGGCCTTACCTCTCAGGCCCATTCAGCAACCCCATTTCCTGCTCCTGGGCTTGGCAATCATCTTATTTCTCTCCAGGGCCTCTCTGGTACATCTGGCATTTCCCCCACCATCCCCTTCCTGGTCCTTGTCCTGGATTCTGGACATCAAAATCATGCCTTTGCTATTGCCTCCTCCTGGAATTTCTCTCAATGCATCTAAGCGTCCCTGTGGCCTCCTTCAACTGGAAAATCCCTCTGTGAGGTCTGGCCCCTTCTCCTATTGGTGAGTTCTTTCTGGGATCTCAGCTGTGACCCTTCACACCCCTGTTCCTGGTTTCTAGACACCAAAATCATGGCCTCTATTGGGTACTTCCTTCGTTCCCTCAATTTTTTCCCTTCCCTCTTGTGTGGTGTCTTCCTCCATTAGATGGGCAGACTCTACCTTTATGGGGGGTTGCAATTTTTTTGGGGGAGAAACAATCCGGATTAAGGGACTTGCCTGGTCTGAGGTTGGATTTGAACTCATGTCCTCCTGACTCCAGAGCTGGGGTTGGGGGGTTGTATTTGAATCTCTAGCACTTAACACTGTGTCTGGCCATATAGTAAGCACTTACTAAATGCTTGCTTCCTTCTTCGCAGTCAGAGCCCTTTTGCATCCTCATCCTGTCCAGCCCCTCCACCACTGGTTTCCCCTGTGACTTGCAGACTCATACCAGCTCCTTGTAACTTTCCCCATAGTCCTCCCATCTCCTCTCATGCTCCTCTCCCCTCCCTCCCTTCCTTTTGCCATTGGATTCCTCTTTCTTCAGGCCACTTGGTATTTCTCTTCTCTCACCCCAACTCCTCCACTTGTCAGGAGAGGTTGTTTCTGGAAGCATTTAGGATTAGGGTTCTATCTGGCCTTAGAACATAAAACATAATCAGTGCCAGAGCTGGATGGGTCCTTAGAAGCCATTTTGTTTCATCTGCTTATTTTATTGGCAAAGAAGGGTAGTCTCATGTAATGACAGGAGCACTGGATGTCAGATGATACAGATTTGAATCATCACCTGTGTGATCTTGAACAAATCCTTAATGTCTCAAGGTCTCACCTTTCTCAGACTAGAGTTAATTTCATTACAACAGAGATAGAACAATTTTTTTGTGTAGTACCTAGCCTGATATACAGTAGACACTTAATAAATGCTCATTGTTTGATTCCACAAGTATTTATTAAGCATATATGTGCCAGGCACAGTGCTGGTCACTAGGGTTTCAAAGACAGAAAGAAATGTTCTATAACCTCAAAGAGATTACATCTTATAGGTCCTCTAGTCCATTTTACAGATAAGGAAAACTGAGGTTTGGAGGGTTAGTTGAATTACACAGGAAGCAAGTGGAAAAGCCAGGATGGAAAAATGCAAATCCTTCATGACCACCCTCCATTCTCCCTGCCTTGGTTAAATCTGTTTGGGGGATTTTCTCCCTTTTGTTTCCCCAGAATCCTTTTCATACAAAGGCCAGATCGAGTGTAACTCAGAGACTTGAAACATAAGTCCATCCTAAGCTCCAGAGCCGCACTCCCCTTCTGCCTGGCTGCTGGTTTTATCGGGAGTGGGGGAATCATTCATGCGCAGAGATGGAACCCCTAGAAGAGAGGCAGATGACACACACTTTTTGTCCCTGTCTGTTGCCAAAACTCTCAAATGGTTCAGTGAATTTGACTTAGATATCTGCGGGGTGAACCCAGCAGCCCAGCACCCCTGGCCACAAGGAAGGAGGGGGCATGTGGAGGGAGAGAGGAATTTTCCGATTAGATTAAGCACAGTTGGGACTTCAAGGTCCCGCCTCCATCACCCCAGCCAGAGGCCTCTCTGCCCTTTCAGGCAGACTGGAAAGAGAGGATCTTCTGGAGCCAAGGCCTCCTGCCTTTCTAGTTTTGGACAGTGCACAGTTTAGGGCTAGATTTGACCGTAGAGACTGGTTGGACCACCCCTTCATTTTACAGAGGGGGAAACTGAGGGACATGCTTGAGGTATGCTTCTCTTGTGGCTTGGCCCCAGACGTCTGGGCTCTTTCATTTCTCTTCCCAGTATCCTTTTTCTTCTCTTCCCTTCCCCTCTCTATTCTTGCTCTCAGCTAGATTTCTGACAACTAGTAAATATTTTTGGGTAGGGGTTGTGAATTTCTCTCCTGACCTAGGGGTATTTGGGTGAAAAAGCCTTCCTGAGCAGTGGAATGAACACTGAATGATAGCAGAGGTAGTGTGGACTTCTGGAAGGCATACTGGCTTTGGAGGGAGAGATTATGGTTTCAAATTTTCCATGGCTATCTTTGTAATCTTGGGAAAGTGACTTTTTGTTCTTTGGATCTCAGTTTACCTATCTGTAAAGAATGAAGAGATTAGGCTAGGTAACTTCTTGGGTCCCTTCTAGTTCTAAACCCTCTGAGTTTCAGGCATCTTAACAGGCTCTGTTTATTAGAAAGACATTTTTTAATAGGAGGGGGTAGCTTTCACATTTGATTATTAGGGTTTTGAGGCTCCCAAATCTGGGGGATCCTAAGATTCCCTCACCAGTGCTGGGAGATAAGCAAAGATCCCAAGCTTGTCTCTTCTTTTGACCAGTCTCCCCCCTCCTCCCCACTGTCTTTATGCATGCCTAAAGTGCTGAACTGGGTGACCAAGAGGAGGAGTGAGAAGGGGCAGCTGCCAGCGGGCCCACTCTTTGCCATGGGTTTCCAACTGACAGATGTGGTTTGTGTTAAGATTTTAATCTGCTCCACTTGTTCCCTCTGCTCAGTCAAGTGGGAAGTTGGGGAGAGCAGGGGAGCTGGTGGGGGTGGTGGCTGGCAGGAAGAACTCCAGAAGCCAGCTCTGGGCACAGGGGAGGCTGCGACCCTCTGAAGGGGGGAACTTCCCTAAGGGTGGTGGGAGGGAGAAGCTCTTTTGCAGGGAGGCCCCTTACAATCCAGAGTTCTTGCCAGGGCATTCTTTCTGCTTCTCCCCAAGCCTGGAAACACGTGAACCTCCAACCTGTTTGCCCCTGCTTTTTATCTCTCTCCTCTTTCTCTAGCTCCTTTTCTCTTTCTTTCCCCATCCCCTTTGCTCTCCTTTTCTTTCTCCCTGCTTCTCTTGCCCTGCTTCTCTCTCTCTCTCTCTCTCTCTCTCTCTCTCTCTCTCTCTCTCTCTCTCTCTCCCTCCCTCCCTCTCTCCCTCCCTCTCTTCCTCTCCCCTTTCTCTCTCTCTGTCTCTCCCTCTGTCTCTCCCTCCCCTCCCCCCTCTTTCTCTGTCTCTCCATCTCTCTGTCTCTGTCTCTCCCCCTTCCTTCTCCCTGTCTCTCTCTCTGTCTGTCTCTGTCTCTTCCTCTCTCCCCCTCTCTGTCTTTCCCCTCCTCCTCCTCCTCCTCTTCCTCCTCCTCCTTCTCCTTCTCCTCCTCCTCCTTCTCCTCCTCCTCATCCTCCTCCTTCTTCTTCTTCTCTCTCTTTCTCCCTCTCTGTCTGTCTCTCTGTCTCTATCTCTCCCTCTCACCCTCTCTGTCTCTCCTCCTCCTCCTCTCTGTCTCTCTCTCCCTCTCTGTCTCTTCTCCTCCTTCTCTCTCTCTCCTCTTCCCCTCTCTCTTTCTCTCTCCCCCCTCTCTCTGTCTGCTGTCTCTCTCTGTCGCTCTGTCTCTCCCTCTCCCTCTCCTCTCTCTCCCCCTCTTTCTCTCTCTATCTCTCCATCTCTCTCTCTCTCTGTGTCTGTCTCTCTCCTCTCTCTCTCTCTCTCTCATATTTTATATCATTTTCTTCCCTTTCTATATCCCTTCTTCTTATTCCTCCCCCCTCTTCTTTCTTACCCCTCCTTTCTGCTTCCTTGTTCACAAAATGGGCTAGAATTAGATGGGTGTTAATTTAATTTGAACAGAGATTGTCTCCTTTTTTGTCTTTTCTCCAATGCAAAAACCTCCATCTCTCCACTTTTTCGTGCTCCCTCCTTCCCCTATGGCCTCACCTCAGCAGCAGCCCCACTGAAGCATGTCTGGAAATGAGCAAGTCCAGTCACTTGACCCTCTAGGAGAGTGTGGTCAGGGCTCCCACAAATCCTGTACTTAGCAGCAGTGGGCCGAATTCTTCTAGATTCACTTAAAAAGCACCAGAGAGTAGTTCCCAGGAGCTCTTGCCCTGCTAAACCCTGAGGTGAAAAAAATGCATAGTGGAAACTTTCAGAACTGGGGGCCTGGAAAGTGGAAATCCTGGAGTCTGAGGGAGAGGATGCTGGACAAAGACCCTCTTTGTCTCCATCCCTCCATACCTTCCACTATTCTGTCCCCTTCCCCCAACAGTCCTCAAATTACAGGTGCTTCATTGCTAAGGAAGTCATAGAATCTGGAATGTGGACAGGCCTTAGAAGACAGAAAGTGAGAATTGAGTGTGTGTGGAGGTGGGAGGGGCTGTAGAACAAAGAATGCCATAACTGGGAGGGGCCTTAGAATAGGGAATGTGAAAACTGGGAGAGCCTTAGAACAGGGAATGTAAGATCTGAGAGGAGCCTTAGAACATAGAATGTCAGAGCTGGGAGGGACCTTAGAACAAAGCGTAGGAGAGTAGGATGGGCTTTAGATAGTATTAGAACTGGAAGGGGCTTAGAACATAGAATGTTAGATCTGGGAAATCTTAGACTGTAAAACTTTGTTAGACCTTCAAATACAGAACAATGTCAGACCTGGAAGGGACCTGGGATCCAGAAGGTCAGAATTGGACTGGACTTTAGAATACAGAAGAATAAGAATAAAGAGTCTATCCTTCAACCAACTGATTGACAAATATTTTTTAAGCATCTGCTATGAAACCAGGAGCTATGACAAGGACTGATGATAGAAATGACAACAATGAAACAGTCCTTGTTTAGTCTCAGGGAGCTAGAACCTGAAACCTAGAATATCAGAACTGAAAGAGACTTCGGAAAATGCCATTTTCGAGCTGGAGAGAACGTTAGTATCCTAGAACATGGACTGTTAGGGGGAAGAGACCATTGAGACCATCAGGGCTTGGAGGGAGACCTGCCACTGGCTGCCTGTGTTAGCTGGAGACAAGCTTTCATTTTTTCCAGCAAGTAGCACCATTTGTAAAAGTCACAGAGGGGAGAAAAAATCAATGATGCTCTAAAGCAGACACAATAAAGCAACATTGAGGGAGCAGGCTGGAAACGGGCTGAGCCTAGGACACAGGGGAGCTGGCCTCAGTGGGCAGGACCTGGGACAGCGAGGCAAGCAAGGCTATGCTTTTGCATCTCCTCTTGCTGAAGGAACAGGGATGGGGCAAGGGTGCACGAGCATGGCTGGGGGCAGCAGACTCCGGTTTGTTCCTGTGGCTTCAGAGCCTTGACCAGGAGCAAGTAACAAATACTTCGTGCTTGTTTTGCTCATTATATATTCCAAGTCTGTTTCACATGCTATCACTCTGCTTCCTTCATAATCCTGTAGGCAGGGTGAAATACCCATTATACAGATGAGGAAAGTAAAGCTTAGAGAAAACTGTAGCATTTAAAGATAATCCAGTCCTCTAGGTGGCACAGCACAGAGTCTTGGGCCTAGAGGTGGGAAGACCTGAGTTCAAATGTGGCCTCAGGCACTTACTAGCTATGTGATCCTGGGCAAATCACTTAACTACTGCCTCCCTCAGTTTACTCATCTGTAAAATGGAGCACCTACTTCTCAGGATTATTGTGAGGATGAAGTGAGAGGAGAAGAGCTTAGCACAGCACCTGGAGTGTGCTGTATAAATGTTGTTTTTGTTATTATTACTGATGTCCTGGAGAGAGAGGAAAGTGATTTGTCCAGGATCTCACAGCAAGAGCCAGAACTAAAAACCAGGTCTCCAGTCTCAATCCAGTATTCTTTCCCTCCCATGCCTTCTGTTTCCTGGAGCTTCAATTAAAAATCAGAAAAATTGGATGAAACACAGTTGGTCAGACTTAGGGTCTGGGACAGGTTAGAGAGGGGGGTGGGGGAGGGGAGAACCTATGGCCTCGAGGCCACATGTGGCCTTCTAGGTCCTTGGGTGCAGCCTTTGGCCTGAGTCCTTTTATGGAGGGAATTTGTTCTGTGAAGTCTGGATTTGGTCAAAGGGCTGCACTTGAGGACCTAAAGTGCCACGTGTCACCTCAAGGCTGCAGATTCCCCACCCCTGCCATAGACTTTATTGTCAGCAGCCTGGGAAAACCTATGGATCTCTTCTCAGAATCATGTTTTTAAAGGAAGAAAAAATATACATACAGGATTATAAAGGAAACCAATTATATTGAAATACAGATATTAAAAATATTTTTAAAAATTTCATAGACCCCCCAGGTTAGGAGTTCCTGTGGCTGGGAGAATCCTAGAGGTTGCTGGGCCCCAAAAGGGTTTACAGAAGAATCGGAGCAGTGGGACGGTGCTGGAAACAAAAGACCCTTTATTTGGGGAGTGTAAGGGAAGGCTGTGGGACTCAACTGGAGATACCTGGGGTGCACAAAGAAGGAGGTAATAGCAAGAATGATCATACTTAACGTTCATATGGTGCCTTAAGGTTTGCAAAGTATTGTATATGAATTTATCTTATTCAATCTTTGCAATAACCCCAGGAGATGGCTGCTACTATTATCTCAATTTTACAGATGGGTAAACCGAGGCAGGCAAGTTCCATGCTTGGTCCAAGGTCACACCTTTAGCAAGTGCCTGAAGTAGAATTCAGACTCAGATCTTGCTGAGTTCGAGTCCAGAATTCTATCCACAATATCACTGAACCTTCTGAATGAGAGCCCCTGAGGCTGCCTGATCATTACAAATGGGTGTGTGGGGGGAAGAACTCATGAAGAGGAGTCTTCCTGACTTCAAGCCTGGCACTCCATACACTTTACCACCTAGCTACTCTACATTAAGATTAGTAGAATGCAAATTTCATGCTGTTATCTTGGCATCAATGGACACTCAGAGCAGGAGGGGACCTTAGAACACAGAACACGGAATGTCAGAGCAGGAAGGGACCTTGGAACAGAATATTAAAACTGGAAGAGATCTTAGCATAAGATGTCAGACTGGAAAGAATGACCCTTGAGCACATGACATGTTGTTTTCTTTTTCTTTTTCTTCAACATAATTTAGCATTTAGTTACATATTTTATTGCGTCATAAATGCAGTGATGTGCTGAAGTTTGATCAGATCAGCTCATGAGACATGATTATTAAATTTTTGTTGTCAACATTTAAACATCATAAACCAGTAAATGCTGTAAGTCAGAGCTCGATTTCTTGTTTTGTTGATTTCTAGATTTTAAAAGGTGATAGAGAAAAAATAATAATACAGATTAAACTTTAAAATGCACTATTCATACATTTTTTTCACACAGCAACTTGTTAAACATTTCCCAGCACATTGCTACATGTCCCATTTCCATCTTCTTAGCTGGGGGGGCATTAGTGCCTCTATTTCTTCTATATCC
>CM053601.1:177254346-177282602 GCA_028646575.1 Pseudocheirus occidentalis | reverse complement strand
AGGGAGGGAGTGGGGGGAGCCGGCCGGCGAAGGGGCGGAGTTGGGACCCGCAGTGCCCGCCCGCCCGTCGCTTTGGCTGCTCGCAACGGCGGCCGAAGCTCTCAGCTCCGGGACTGGAGGCGCGCAGGCGGAGGGACAGGCGGGCAGGCGGCTGCAGCGCTGCTGCTGCGCGGCCGGGCTAGGGCTCGGACCGCGGGGCTGTTCCTGCTCTCTCCTGCAGACGCCGGGCGCTGCGGCGCGCCCGGGCCCTCCCTGCTCGCGAGGCGGCTGCGGCTGCGGCAGTGGAGGCTCCCGGCTCCCGGCCCTTGGATCCCACCTCCCCGCGCAGCCTCCCACTCCGGCGGGCCCCAGCGAACTAGGAGTCCGGGGGCGACCCGCTCGGGGCTTGCGTGCGGCCCCGAGTCATGGAGAGGGGTCGGTAAGGGGCGCACGGAGGCGCAGCAGGAGGAGGGGCGGAGGAGGAGGAGGAGGAAGACGAGAGATCTGAGACAAGAGCCCGAGGAAGAGGAGGAGGAAGAGAGATCCAAGAAGAGGAGGAGGAGGAGGAGGAGGAGGAGGAGGAGGAGGAGGAGGAGGAGGAGGCTGAGAGGGCCGAGGGCGGAGGATGCCGCCGCCGCCGCCGCCGGCGCCCGTGGATTCGGACCGAGTCTGAGACAGAGCGGGATGGAGCCCGCGCTGGGCGCTGCAGCTGCTCCCGGCGCAGCCCATACCAGGTACTGGACCGATCGGGCAGGGGCGGGGGTGAGGGATCCCCATGGGGCACCCCCAGGCTGTCCACGGAGTTCCCTTCCTTTCCTGCGCCCACTCGGGGCCACCAGGGCGGTGGCGTTTGCGGGGGGAGACTGTAGTCTGGGAACCCGGGTACCGGTAGTACCGGAGAAGAGGAGCCCGGAAGACGACCAGAGAGAGGGAGGCAGGCAGAGCCTTGTTGGGGAGGGTTTGGGGGACTTTGCCAACATAGGGGCTCCCCCTCCAAATTCCCAGGACTTGGGGGAGCTGGGGCCATATATGGGGGAGTGTTCTGACGGGATGAGGTGCGTCTGATTTCCTCCATCCCCCACACCCAACGCGCAGACTTAAGAAGAAAAAGCGAACTTGTCCCGTTCCCTCAAATGAGGTCCTCTTCCTTCCTTCACTGGTATTGCCCAGAACAGGCTTAGGACCAGTTGAGCCGCGGCTTAGTTGACTCCCTGTCCATCCCCTTCCACCCCACCCGCCCACCCCGCTTAAGGACTGCTTAGCGCCCTTCGGATCCAACTTTCCCGTACCATTTGCTGGCTCTGAGACAGGGGACTCAGCAGAGTGACAATCGGGGTTAGATTTTCAGTCCAGCCAATATGAGACAGGGAAGGGAAAGTCCACGGAGAAAGCCCCCAAAGCCCCAGGCCTTTTTTCCTCCCCTCTGGCGCTGGTGCCATCACTCTCTCCTCCAGGCTCTGTGGGCTAGAACCCAAGTGGTCATCACTGTCCAGATGGCGTGGGGAGAAACCCTGCTAGGGGTCAGTGATGGCTTGCTGCTTTGGGAGAAATGGGGAAGGACCATGGTTCTGGCTTTTCCGAGTGGACTTCAGAGCTCGCCGTGCTCTCTGTCCTCTCACTTCTGCTTCCCTTCCCTCCCCCTGCTTCTGCCCTGGTCCCCTTTCTTCAACCCTGTTCAACTATGGTGAATAAAGAAGAGAGACAGGAGAAGAGAGGTCCCCCAAAGCCAGTCCTTTGGAATAGGGAGACTTCTTGTGCACCCCATGATCCCTAAACCCCCCCCAAGGACAACAGATTGGGCTGGGAGATAGATATGGGCTTTTTGCAGACTGTGCCAATGGGGTGGGCAGAGGCAGTAGCCCAAAGGAGCAGACACTGGCTCCCAGAGCTTTTCAGGGTGGGTGCTGAAGATGAAACCCAGGCTAAGGAGGAACTGGGGCTGGGTGACCAGGAACAAGCAGGCTTCTGGGGGCTGTGTCTGAGTACAGCAGTGGGGCTGGAGAGGGCTGAGGGTGAGTTAGCCCTTAGGAATTCAGTCTGCCCTCTACTTTGTTTTTGGGGGAGTGAATCAGGATGGGGAGAGGGTGGTTACCTACCCTAGGCTTTTAGGAAACATTTCAAATGATCCTTGGTAGCTTTAGGGAGTTGGACCCATAGACAGGAAAGAGACAGTTTCCACCACATCCCCATCTCTGGACATGCAATTCCCCATCCTGCAAAAGCAGAGGGGAGAAAAGGAAGATTGTTGGGGGGACCTTTAGGGGTTGGGTGGGGGGATAGCCCATCCTCTGCCCATATCTGATTGCAGAATCTCAACCTTTCCCTTCTCTTCTGGTTAGTGACATTCCCTGGGGTAGGGCAGGTCTTGAAATGGGGGAAAAAGAGAAAGGGGCTGTGAGGGATTGTCTGTATACAGCCCTGCTGTGGCCTTGGGATCATTTAATATCTCTCCCCTCTCCTCCCCAGACCCTCCCAAGACCGTCTGCAGCTTCCTGAAACCACAGAGCACAAACATTTGATTTCTGAAATCCAAATTTCCCTCTTCTTTGTGCAGCAGGGGTGTCTTCTAGGGGAATCTTTTTCAGTTCCTTAGTTCTCTATCTGCTTGCAGACTGCTTCCCCTCTCCACTGCTCCCTAGCCCCAGGCTTTCCACCCCCACCTGCTGGCCTCCCCAGGATTGCCTTTGGGAAAAACAGCTTCAAAAAGAGCATCCCCCATAGATCTTTCATTGGGCAGTGACAGATACTGGCGAGGGTGGTGGGCATGGTCAACTCATGATGCCCAGGTTGGACTGAGCTGGAAAAATGTAATTGCAGCCAAAGTTGAGCTGTTCAGCCCCGGGGGACCAGCTATCCATAGGGCTGTGTATGAGCCTGTGCGCAAAGATATATCTTCAGAGGGTCCCTGAGGTGCCTGATGGGGGACTTCCTCCCCCCTGGGGTCTGCAATCCTAGCACTTTCCTGTCTGTCCCCTTATTCATCTCAGGATCCCTCTTCTCTGCCCCCAGCTCCCCTCTTCAGGGCCCAGGGCAGCTTTGATATTCACAATCTGGTTCAGAGCAGGTCCCGAAGCCCTTAGTCACTGTATGGTTTCCATGGAAACAGACTTGTTCCCCGTAATCAGTGATGTGGTAGCGATGGTGAGAATGGGGAAAATGTATAGTAAAGGAACCCTCCACAAAGTATGGCTAGGAATCATTCCAACCACCTGGGGGGAGGGGCCCTAGCCCCTCTGGGAGAGCTCCATTTTATTTCTGACCTAGGGAACAACCTTGGCAGAGGAGGTCCTTCTCTGTGTGGTTCTTGGCTTGGCTCCTGCCTCTTCGGTGAGACTCTTAGCTCGGTTGACCTAGACTACTCATCTGAAGCTGAACCTTTAGGGATCAGAGAATTCTAGGGCTGGCAGATGTGGACACCCAGGGTCAGCAAGTCCACCTTTATCTGCCCAGGAAGTTTGTCCCTAAATCCCTTATAGAGGCAAGCCAGCCACTGTACTATTAACAGACCCCAAAGGAGGACAATCTTACAACCTTATTCATTTGTTCATTCATCCATCTATCCATTCAATCGGCAAATATGTACCAAGCCTCTAACAAGACCCTGAATTAGCCACTGTCCCTGATTCACACTTGCTGCCATCTGTCAAGGTGTCATGCAAGTCCATTGCTCTGACCGGACAACTGAGAGATGCTGCTATACTCTTCCCTTTGTGCGCCTTTGCCTGGACAGCAAGCCCCATGGATGGAGTGGCTTAAGTCTGGAGGCAAGCAGAATGTGGGATCTCCAAGGTGATGGAGAGGGAACTAGAGCGTTCCGTTCTGGACACAGATGGTCCTCCAAAGAGACAGGGACACCCCCCCCCCACCAGAAGCTGCAGGGTGTCCACTTCCCTCAGCTGCAGAGGCAGCCAGCGTCTCTGGGTCCCACTCCTCCCCCAGTCCCTTTTTTGTGTTTGTTCCTTGTTGGAGAAGGAAGGCCAGGATGGTGCTGAATCATGGCAGCATAGATTTAGAGCTGGGAGAGACTTCATTTAGTCTGACATACTCTGGGCCCCAAGTCCCAGAGAGGTTGTGACTTCCCCAAGGTCACACAAAAGTACTAACTGACAGGCAAGATTTGAACTCAGGTGTTTTGACCCTAAATCTATTACTTTCCACTTTCCCATAAGTCTAAGGTATCCTTGGCAAGCCTCCCCAGCTGTCTAGTGTACACCAAAGAAGGAATTATCATTATGTTGATTCTGGAGGAATCCCAAAAGTCAGAACAGAACCAGACCTTTGGGTCTTGATAAACCAATGCTCTGGTTGCTGTTTCTGTTGGGAGGTGGGACCCATGCCTGCCTTCTTGCCTCCTTTCATCCCCATTCTGTCTCACGCCCATCACTTCCCCTGCCAGGCAGTGCCCAAGAGCAGAACCAGGAGGCTCCTGGCAGCTTCAGCTGGCTTTTTTTATACCTTCCCCAGGGCTCACAAGTGCCCCCTCCTCAGGATCCCCCAGTAGCTTTCACGTTCTTCAGAGCTGAAAGACAGCCACCTGGCTATGGGGCTATGTGGTCTACTCACTGGTTTCTCCTCTCCTCCATCCCATTCTTCCATACTACGTGCCAGGTGCCCCTAGCTCCTTCCCCCAAATTCCTCCCTTTTCTTTTGTCTTCCTGCTTGCTCTGGACTTGTGGTTAAGTGTAACCCCTAGGCTCCTCTGCATTTGGGGTCAAGAAAGTCTCTTCTTAGCCCCACCTGCCAGAATGGCACCCTTATCCTTCCTGAGCTCCAGGGCAGCCCTGGTGGCATCTCAGAGGTGAATGATGCTGATTGGCATCTCCCCCACCCCAATCCCCTCCTTGATTTGCCCATAACCCTCTTATCTTAGCTCCAGAGCCTCTAACTACTCTGGACAGGGTCTGGCATCCTCCCCACCCTCCCTCCCTGCCTCGGTGACTTTTGTCAGGCTTCCTGCCTCCCCAGGTCTCTCTGGGAACCTCTACTGTCCTCATTGGGGTTCCCAACACCTTCCAATTTAATATCCTCTGCAAATTTCATTAGAAGCCTGTTTATTCCTTGGGATCATTAATGAAGATATTACAGAAAAGCCAACCTAAGGCCCTGGCCCATGCCCTCCTGGAGGTGCCTCCACTTTCCTCTCCAGCCCTGGGCACCCCTACCCCTCCTCCTTTGTCTCCTCCTCCCTCCCTCCTTCATTCCCTCCCACCCTCCCCACCTTTCCAACCCCGTGAGCCCTTCAGCTCTCAGGCCTCCACTGACAAGTGCTTAGGGCCTAGCCTGTCTGAATTAATTTTGTAAGATTACACGAAGCACCAT
The DNA here is from genome assembly GCA_028646575.1 of Pseudocheirus occidentalis. Classification (NCBI taxonomy): domain Eukaryota; kingdom Metazoa; phylum Chordata; class Mammalia; order Diprotodontia; family Pseudocheiridae; genus Pseudocheirus; species Pseudocheirus occidentalis. Next base: position 177,277,304 of record CM053601.1, on the reverse strand, counting down.
ATCAACGCTTTGCTAAAAAATCAAGATCTGTTACCCCACTTGTGTTTCCTTCATCTGCCAGTCTTGTAATTCCATCAGCAAAGCCGTTGAGTTTGTCAGGAGAGATTTCTCCCTCCTAAAGCCCCACAGGGCCACTCTGGGCACAGCTTCCTTTCTTTAAACGTTCAGAGAGTCCCTCTTGGTGCCTGCTCCTTGATTAGTGAAGGAAGGGGCCCAGGTCCAGGCCCAGGCCCTGGCCACCACTGGCCGAATCTTGGCTTTTCCCTCTGGTAGGACGACCACATTTTTTTTTTTTAAAGTGGAGGTTATGTTTAAAAGGGTCAACCGAGACAAGAAAGGTCTGTCTGTAGTGGCCAAGACCTGGTGGGGAGGGAAGGGAACAAAAATGTAGTCCCTGTCTACAAGGTGTTTACAAGAGAAGAAAAGAAGACCTAGGAATGTAAAATAATTGGAGAACATTTGTTCATTCATTCATTCATTTATTCATTCATTCATTCATCCATTCATTCATTCATTCATTCATTCATTCATTCAGTGTTCATTAAACATCTACTCTGTGCTAGCCCTGGGGACAGAAACACAAAAATGCACCAGCATCTGCTTTCCAAGATTTAGTTTCTCTTGGGGGCATTAATGCACTTTACTAGTGAGCAGAGGGCTGGTCTAGGAGTTATGAAGACCTGAGTTCCAGGCCCATTTTTGACAGAGACTAGCTGTGTGACCCTGGGTAAGTCCCTTACCCTCTCAGTGTCCTAGGCAACTTTCTAAGATTGTTAAGTTACAGATTCCCATCGATGGAGGGAATTTCCATGTGGAGAATTCTCCACATGGTTGGATGGTCTCATGAAAAGTGTGTTGCATTTGAAGTTAGGGAATCTGAGTTTGAATCCTGGCTCTGCTAATACCTGTGTGATCTCAGGCAAGCCACAGCCCCTCTGGGCCTCAGTCCATCATTTAGTCCAGATGGCTTCTGAGGTCCCTTCCAGCTCCGGAACTATGATCCTATGAAATGTAAATGCCGGGCAGGTTGGCCTCCTACATTTATTAAGCACTTACTCTATGCAGGGCATTATGCTAAGTGTTGGAGTTACAAATACAAGCAAAAAAAAAAAAATCCCTGTCCTCAAGAGGCTTATTTCAAATAGGGGAAAACAGTTCACAGAAAGGAGCTGGAAAGCAGGTGGGGGAGGCTGGTGGGGGGAAGGTGATCCAGTGTTGTTTATGAAGGTTGGCAGCAGAATTGGGGAAGGGGAGGATGAAGGCTGACTGGCCTGGGCCCTTCCCAAAGGAGAGGCCCTGGGAGAAGGGAGCAGGGAGCAGGCACGGCAGAGGCTGGATGGATGTTCCAGAAAGTGCTGAGGGAGACTCCAGGGTGGGAAGGGAACTGAGCCCTGGTGGAAAGTCCAGAAGTCAGAGGCACAACTGGGAGGGGACAGACTATAATGGTGACAGCGGTAGCAACAGAATCCTGTTTCTTTAGGGCTTTGAGCTTTATAGAGAGCCTTACTCATGACAGCCTTGGGAGGAAGGTAGTGAATGTGTTATGATTATTCCCATTTCATAGATGATGAAACTGAGGCTGCCTTATGTGGACTAGGAATTGAACCTGTCCTGTTTAACTCCAGAAGGCAGAACTAAGAGCAATGTTGGAAATTTGAGAACAACAGATTTTATCTGGAACTAAGGAGATCTGGAAGGAAAATGTGCCGACTGTCTGGGTAGTGAGCTTCCCGTTACTGAAAGGATTCAAATGAAGGCTGATGACTATTGCCAGAGATGCTGCAGAAGGGGTTCCTGCTTGTATATAGGTTGGACTAGTGAGCCTCTGAGACTTCTTCTAGCTCTCAATTCTGTGAAGATGGTGCATCATCAAATGTTAAATTATTTGGTATGGAGGGCAGGCAGCTAGGTGGCAGAATGCCTGAGTTCAGATTTGGCCTTAGACATTTATTAGCTGTGAACTGGACAAGTCACTTCACCCTGTTTGCCTCAGTTTTCTCATCTGTAAAATGAGCTGGAGAAAGAAATGACAAACCACTTCAGTATCCTTCCCAAGAAAACCCCAAGTGGGGGCTTAAAGATTAATCACAAGTGAACAGCAACAGAAATCAAGGAAGAGGTGGGGTTTGAGCCAGGCTTTGTGAACACTATGAATTAGCTAGGCAGAGAGGAGGAGAGAGGTCATTATGGGGTGAGAAAAGACGTGGAGGCTTAGCAGGCTGAGGGCTAAATCAGCATCATTCAAGGTAGGCAGAGAGAAGAGGGCTGTGTTTTGAACCTCAGCCAGCTGCCCCACTTCTGGATGGGCAGGGTTGGGGGGAAAGTCTCATGACCATCTCCTTTCCAAGATTTCCTAAAAATGGGATAACAACAATTAAACAATTAGTATTTATACAGTGCATCATAAGTCTCAAAGTTCAATAGCCCTGAAAGGTAGGAAGGGTGTTATTAGCTCTGTTTTATAGATAAGGGAACCAAAGGCCAGAGAAGAGATGTGACTCACCCACGCCCACGGTCACATTGCTGGTCAGTGGCAGTTCCTGGAATGAATTCACGTCTCCAAGTTCCCAGCCCCGTACTGGAGGTGATGCCCAGCCTCATCTTGCTGAGTAGATTTCTAGGACAGCCCTTGGCAGCTAATTCAATTTAATTAGCCTCTGCCCTCAAGGAGCTTATTTTCTAAGAAATCAATTAATTGGATCACCTGTTCGTGTATGTGTGTGTGTATGTGCGTGTGTGTTTTCATCTTCTTCTTCTTTTTTTTTTTTTTGCTTTTTGGAAGGGGGAGGTAGGGCAATTGGAGTTAAGTGACTTGCCCAAGGTCACACGGCTAGTTTTTTTGTGTTAAGTGTGTGAGACTGGATTTGAATTCAGGTCCTCTTGACTCCAGGGCCAGTGCTCTATTCACTGTACCACCCAGCCGCCTCTTGTGTATGTGTTTTTTCATGTAGCATATACAGTAATAGTACCTTGCTTTTTTCTAGTGTTTTCTAGTTTTCAATGCCTACTAAGGAAATAAATGATAGTTCCCAGGTGGCAGGATGTGCGAGCCACAGTGGCTAGCCATTTGACCACTCTTTGCAGTTTACAAAGTCCTTTGTTCCCCATGTGAAGGAGATGGTGCAAGACTCAGAGGAGTGAGGTCACAACTGAGCCTGGTTGTCTGACTTTCAAGCTGAGGGCTCTTCCCACTGCACGGTGCTGTGTCTTTGGTGGTCTGAGGAGAGAAAGGCAGAGTTGGGGAGGCTTGGGTGACTAGGGATAACTCCCTGGAGCAGGTGATTAGGATAGGTACTGCTGCTAGGGAGGGCATTCTAGGCTCATGTTTCTTGGCATGTTGTGGGCATAGGGAGGTGACTAGTCTGGCTAGGGGAGTTGCCTTGGAAAATTTTGTGAAACTTGAGAATGTCACCTCAGGTGAAGAAGCCTCAATGTTTTTCTTCTGCCTCCCCTTCCGTGCTTCCCTTTTCCCAGATCTCTTAGGGGATCAATATAATTCCAAAGGTCTGTAGTTCCAAGGATTCCATCCCTTAATATTTTTCCTTCTCTCTGCCCCCCCCATTGGGGATTAAGTGACTTGCCCAGGGTCATACAGCTAGTAAGTATCAAGTGTCTGAGGCTGGATTTGAACTCATCCTCCTGACTCCAGGGCTGGAGCTCTATTACTGCACCACCTAGCTGCCCCCATCCCATTTCAATCTTTAGCTCCTTTTTGGTTCAGCCCAGATGTGGAGTGAAGGAGACCTGAGTTCAAATCCTCTCTCAGACATTCACTAGCTATGTGACCCCAGGTAGGATTCCATCTGGAAGCCTTGCAAGTCAATCCAACGATTAAACAAATTTTTACTAATTTCCTACTGTGTGCACAGCCCCTGAACTAAGTGCTATTCCCCTGAGCTGTTAGCCCCAACTCATGACAACGTTGCACATTCTGATCTATTTAAATGTTGTATTTTGCAACCTCCCCCCCTTCTCTGAGCTCCTTCCCCGCCCCCCAGGAGAACATAAGCACCTTGAGGGCAAAGACTTTGCTGTTCTGTTTTTGTATCTCCAGAGCCTATAGCTAGATCTTATTTATATATAGTGTAGAATGAATTAATGAGTGGACTGACGTTTAAAAAAGCACAGTTGTTTTAAAACCCTGTGATTTTCATTTCTCCCACCCTCCCCATGCCTCACCTTCCACTCTAACCCCATCCTCTCCCCTTCCCCTCCCAAATCTTGCCTTCAGAATCTAATCTAACCAGCCTCCTTAAGCCCTTTTCCTCCCTCCACGATCCTCTGGCATGGGGTGTGTGTGTGTGTGTGTGTGTGTGTGTGTGTGTGTGTGTGTGTGTGTGTGTGTGTGTGTGTGTGTGTGTGTGTATAGCAGCGATCCTTTGCTGATGCCCTGCCTCCCTCTTGGCTCCCTCTTCCCCCTCTTTCCCCTCTGGAGTTGCCCTGGGTGCTCAGTTCTTGCTTTCTGTTAATGTTGTCCCGCCCACAAGCTGATGAGGATGAGCTAGAGGGGTGTGGGGAGAGTGGAATGGGGAAGGTGTGTGGGGGAGGACCTACTCCTCTAGGCTGGAAGCCTGGGTTTCCTCCCTGTCCCTAGGCAGACTCCTGCCACTGAGCTCCCCAGGCCATTGGACTCATCCCCGGCGGTTACAGAGGGACCTTGTGTGGTGGCCAGGAAGTTAGTGAGTTTTGCCTTGGCCAGATCCTTCAGGAGCATGGGTGGAAGCCTGCCCATCTCCTCTGAGGGACAGAGATGAGGCCTGCCTGGAGCTGTGGAATCCTAGCCCTTAGAACTGAATGGTGCCTTAGAAGTTCTTCTGGTTCAGGCCCCTTCCCTCCTTTCTACAGGAAGAAACAGACTTGCCCAGGGTCATTGACTTAGTAAGTGTTTGAGGTGGGATTTAATAAGTACTCTCTCCACTACAATGCTTTGCCTTTTAAAAGTAGGGAAACTGAGGCACAGAAAAGAGCAATGAACTTCCTCAAGGTCACCAGGCTAGGAAGTAGGGTCATAGATTGAGCTCGGCAGGAGACCTTTGCAGGTCAGTTAATCTCACTCCCTTCTCCCCTCCCTCATTTTATGGATGAAATCGAAGTCTCCAAAGTTTGAGTGTCATATAGGTAGTACGTGGAAGGGTGTGACTTGAACTCAGGTTTTCTGTTCTCCAAATCAGTGGTCTTTCTTTGGTACCCTGAAGCCTCGCATTTAGCAGAGCTGAGATTCACACTCCTGTCCTCCATGTCCAGTCACAGCAGTGACACACAGGTATGACCTGGGAGGGACCTTGGACCAGGGAATGTCAAAGCTGGGAGGGACCTTAGAACTTAGGGTGTGAGAGCTGAGAGGCACCTTAAAACAGAGAATGCCAGAGCTGGGAGGGACCTTCGACCAGAGACATTGCTCCCAAAAGGATCCTTACCAGGTAAGGGCTGTGTGTGTGTGGGGTGCCAGCTCCGAACCTCTGGTGGTAGGGAGCCCTTTCCATGGCTCCTCTGTGAGCTCATAGAACTATCCGAGTCCTTGGGGGAACCCCAGGGGACTAATACATCTTTCTGGGTCTTTGAGATGGATCTCTGGGTAGATGCTCCCTTGCCAGTCATTGAAATGGGCACCAGGACCCAGATTTTTGAGAATGTCTCAAACTCTGAGGGATCTCAGACTCCAAAACTTCCTTCTCCTGTTATCCTAGTTTGTAGAGCCAGTCTGACCCAGAGCCACACGGGCAAACAAGACCTCAGGGCCCTGAAATAAGTGTGAGGAGCAGTGGATCTCCCAAGTCAGGAGAAATAGCTGGCTTAACCCTTGGCCAGATTGGGACATGGGCCTTCCAGGGCCCTCTGCTGTCCTGGCTCCATGTAAGCAGACTTGTTGGGGGAAAGCCACCTGCTAAATCAGGGGGATACAAGCATGAGGCACGCCCTGTGGGCATTTGGAATCTAACTGGGGAACCTTCCTAGAGTCCAAGGAATGGATATCTTAAACCCAAATTTCTTCCAGAAAGGGCTTTCTTTCATTTATCATTGAATCCCCCAAGCCCCCAAGCCTGGCCCCATGACCCCCATAGCTCTTGTTTTTCTAGGCTTTCTTCAAAACAGCCCTGGGCTGGGAATGGGCAGACAGGCGTCATTAGCTCCATTTTACAGATGTGGAAACTAGTGTTCAGAGGGTTTCAGTGGAAGTATTATTTTTAATACATGCTTGATAAATCCTGAAAGAATAAGATGCATTTTGGTATTTGGTAGGGGAACTTTTTTTAAAAAGAAAGTTGGTGTTGAAGATGAAAAGACGTCTGGTTCTTTGAGTAGATTGGCTGCTACAACACAGATAAGACAGGCTGAGCCAACATGGGTGGGTTGATCCCAGTGTATAGGTTTGGGGCAGAAGGAGCCAACCAGAGAGATGAATTAGCAGCACATACAGACTCTACTGTGAGCACTTTTCTTTTTCATTGGATTAAATGAAACCTTGCGTATATTTGATGCTTTGTTAGCTCGATACTTGCCTGGGAGCTTAGGGCCCTTCCAAGGGATCACATGAACTACATTCTGATGCTTTCAGGGGAAAGCCTGGGTGGAGGTGTGAGCCAAAGAGTTTATTAGAGAGAAATCCCCAAGGCTGAACCCAATCTGTGAAAGTCCAGAGCTGTTATTTGGAGTCACCACTCTGGTTTCCCTCAGGGAGCGACACCAGTGGAGAAAGAGCCCAGGTGTCAAGGGATAAAGAGAGCCAGTCCTTCCCTGAGCCCTCGTCCCACTAGGGGTAGCTTGTTTTCTCTCTGCGTAAGTAATGCTTGAGTGTTAGAATTCTAAATATGTTGATAGTCAGAGGAAATCAGGGCTTGGCCAGGGCTGGACTGTTATGGGCAAGTGAAATTTCAAGTATCAACAAAGTGACCACAGAGTCCAACAAAAAGTTTTAAGGAGCTTTAATTGTAATTAATTTAGCCAGCTGGTGGCTGTCCCACATATGCCAATTAAAGGAACAGCAGCCTGATCCAGAAATACAGGGTCTTTTATACCATTTTGGGTTTCTAACAACATAATCAATATCCAAGTTGGTATCCAAGTGTAATATGTAACTGATAAGCAGTTACTTTTTAACATGCAGGTATGGGGATCTATTCTTTATCTTCAAGGAACCGTGAAAGTAGGGACCAGGAGAATGTGATAACCTCAATACTGATTAATGAAGAGTTAGGTACAGAAGCCAGGAGAGTGAATACAGGGTTGGGCATGGGGGTGCAGGCTTTGTCACATAGCCGCTTCTAGTGATTGATTTCACTCTGAGTTTACTAAATTCTGCTTTGGATATGGTTTCAGTTTGGGTGCTCTGAACTCATTTCTTATTTCACAAAGTATTACTTAACTGTTTCCTGGCTAATCTCTTGAGTTCATAGCTTAGCTAGTTCCTGGCCACTTCAGGACTAGGTCAGTGACTTGGGGCCAGGCCCTTCTTCGTGAGCATCCTAATTTGCCAAGGCAGGGCTGTTCCCTATTTCCTTCTTGGAAGATTCCACAGAGAGGAAAAAGAGAGGAGACATTTCTTACTCCAAGAAGGTATGAAGCATTTCCGCTTATGGAAAGGTAAAGAGTTCTGATGACTGAGTTGGGCTTATTAAACTTGTCTGCCCAGATCTCTTAGCATGTGGGTAATTGCATTGGATCATAAGGATTTAGAATTAAGACCTTAATGATGTAGAATGTCAGAGCTGGGAGGGATCTTAGAACAGAGGATGTCAGAGTGGGGAGGGGTCTCAGGAATCTCATGGATTCTTAACCTAGGAGGAAAAAATGGCATCTTTATTTTCAGGAGCCTTTAAGTGAAATTTAGCATTTCCTTCAGTTTAAAACAAAAACCAAACCACAATTCTGACGAGGAATCCACAGGCTTTACCAGACTGCCGGCGGGGCCCCTTACACACAAGTTAAGAACCCTTGGTTGAGTCCCACTTTCTTTTTTCCTTGCCCTTTTTTTTTTTTTAAACAAATGAGGAAACAGAGGGTTTAAGTGAAGAGGAAGAGGGGAAAAGCCCAACCCATCAGGTGGTGTTATGGGCCTTGGAGCTGGGGAGCAGGCAAAGGAAGAACTATCCCAGATAACACTGGTAGGCTGTGCCTACAGCACTCCTCCTTGCATCCAACAACAGGCATCTCAGCTTCTTTCTTTAGCTCATGTCCCTCTGAAGGAGGCATTAGGGGAGGGAATCAGTGGAGCCATAGGCAGCTGTGTGTCATGCGACCAGCAGAGGTCAGCAGAAAGACTAATAGTGCTGGCTCAGGGGCAGAGCCAAGAGGGCAGTGTAGAAGCAGGAGAACTCTGTGGCTCCACCCATAACCACTTCAAACACCTATAATATATGACTCTAAACAAATTTTAAAGCTCCAGAACCCACAAAATGGCAGAGAAACACATCTCCCTCTGGGGGCAGCCCAGCAGACAGACAGAAAGAGCTCATCCTGGGAGCTGAGCCCAGCCTGAAACCATGGTTTGGCCCTGGGGTGGCCAGGACAAGCCATGGCTGGAGCTTTCAGGGGAGCAGATCACTGGCAGCTGTGGAGCTTTTCAGAATTACCGATCCATAAGAGCCAACAACAAAGGGAAAGGTCAGTGGACCTCGGCTAAATTTAGGGGAGAAAAGCGGTCTGACCGCTGGCCCTCAGGGCAAGAAAGCAGTCTGAAGCTGTGGCTCTGCAGCCACCTCCACATGGCTCCTTCAGGGATCATGGCCTGCAGAGTGCAGGGGGGCAAAGCCATCACTCAGAGGCTAAGTGCTCTTGCCTTAACCGGCCTGGATCGGGATCACAGTCTTGGGTGGTAGTCCTGAGGTGCGTTTTCAGTGAACCAAAGCTGGTGGGGGCTGAAGAGGCGGCGGCCCCCTAATAACTCTGGCAACTGTGAAAGCCCCAGCAATTTGGGGCAAAGCTCTCCCCTTTGGAAGCAGAGTTCCACAGAGCTAAAAAGTCAAGTAATTGACTGGCAAAATGAACAGGCAAAGGAAGAAAAGCAAGAACAGCAATCCAACTTTAGATTCCTTTTTTGGAGACAAAAAGGATCAAAGCATGGAATGGGAGGAGGACAACACAGTCAGAACTCCTGCACCAAAAGCTTCTAAGAAAAATGTAGAGTGGTTACAGGCCATAGAGAAGCTTAAGAAGGATTTTGAAAACCAAATAAGAGAAGTGGAGGAAAAATTGGGGAGAGAAATGAGAATGATGCAAGAAAATCATGATAAGAGAGTCAACCTGACTGAAAAAAATAACACCTTAAAAAAAATTAACTCAAATGGCAAAAGAGGCCCAAAAAGACAATAAGGAGAAGAATGCCTTAAACAATAGAATTTGCCAGTTAGAAAAAGAATCTCGAAAGCTCACTGAAGAGAATAATTCCTTCAGAACTAGAGTGGAGCAAATGGAAGCAAATGACTTTATGAGAAATCAAGATACTATTAAACAGATCCAAACAAATGAAAAAATAGAAGGCAATGTGAAATATCTCCTTGGAAAAACCACTGACCTGGAAAATAGATCCAGCAGAGACAATTTAAAAATTATTGGACTACCTGAAAGCCATGATCAGAAAAAGAACCTAGAAATCATCCTTCAAGAAATTTTCAAGGAAAATTGCCCTGATATTGTAGAACCAGAGGGAAAACTAGAACTTGAAAGAATACACCGATCACTTCTTGAAAAAGACCCCCAAAAGAAAACTCCTAGGAATGTTATAGCCAGGTTCTGGAGTTCCCAGATCAGGGAGAAAATATTACAGGCTGCCAAGAAGAAACAATTTGAATACTGTGGAAACACAAGCAGGATAACCCAGGTTCTAGCAGCTTCTACATTAAGGGATCAAAGGGCCTGGAATATGACATTATGGAGATCAAGGGAGCTAGAATTAAAACCAAGAATCACCTACCCAGCAACATTGAGTATAATCTTTCAGGGGAAAATATGGCCATTCAGTGAGGTGGAGGACTTTCAAGCATTCTTACTGAGAAAACCAGAACTGAACAGAAAATTTGACAAGAAGCATGAGAAGGTAAACATGGAAAAGAAATCATAAGGAACTTATCAAAGTTGAACTATTTACATGCCAACATGGAAAAACGATAATTGTAACTTATGAAACTTTTCTCAGTATGAGGATAGGTGAAAGGAATATAAATGTATTATATGTATACAAATACATATATCTATATAGGAGGGTATATATATGGATATAAATACATATGTGAGTGTGTGTATATATGTATACATAGACAGAGGGCACAGGATCAATTTAGTAGGAAGGGATGATATTTTAAAACATGAAATTGAGAGGTGGGAGAGAAAAAGAACGAGCGGTGACAGGGAGAGACAGAATGGGGTTAATCATCTCATACATAAGAGGCAAGGGATAACTTTTACAATGGAGGGGAAGAACAGGAAGGCAAAAGGGAATGGGTCAACTTTACTCTCATTGAATTTGGCTTAGGGAAGGAATGACATACATTCTAAATTGGGTATCTTGATGTACAGGAGAGTAGGAGGAAGGGGATAAGGGGGGATGATGGAGGGGAGGACAGGGTTGGTGGGAGGGTTGTTAGAAGCACACACTTCTGTAAAGGGACAGGGATAAAGTAGAAAATAGAACAAAGGGGGGGGGTGGGATAAGAAGGAGGGGAATATAGTCATTCTTTCATAATATGTCTATTGTGGAGATGTTCTGCGTAATTACACATGTATAGCCTGTGTTGAATTGCTTGTCTTTCCAGTGGAGGTGGGTGATGAAGGAGGAAGGGAAATAATCTAGAATTTAAAGTTGTATAATCAAATGTTAACAAATATATATGTATATATATATTATTATCATCATTATTATTTACATGCAACTGGGAATTAAGACATACAGGCACTGGGGTAAGGAGATCCATCTCACCCTACCAGAAAGCCAGTTGGGTGATGGGGGAGGATATAGGAGAGAGCAGATTGGAGGAGGAGATATACAGTGGGATTGCTGTTTTGGGGTGGTGGGTATGGAAAAGATGGGGAGAAAATTTGTAACTCAAAATCTTGTAGAAATGAATGATGTAAACTAAAAATAAACAAAAGTTAATTACAAAAAATAATTTAAAAAAGACTTAAATTAATTTTAAAAAGCACTTAAAAGTGCTTAGCTGGGGTGGGGTCGGGGAACCCAGAAAGAATGGATGAAAAGAGCCAATAGGTCCTGCCTTGAGAAAAAGTGGCAAGAAGGGGGTCTAGGAAGGGCAGACACCACCAGAGACTCTGTTCTGGTGAGATGGTGCATCTCTGTTGGAGTCAGACCACTAGCTTAAAGAGCCTTTTCCCAAGCTGGTCAAGGGTATATCCCCAGGTACCTGGGCTGGGGATGCCCATGACTGCTCTGGGCCCTGGCCGAAGTTTCCATCTGGAAACTGAGCTGAAATCTCTCAACTTGCTACTTGGAATGAATGAATGAGTGAAAAAATCATTTTATTAAATACTTAATCTATGTCCAGAACTATGTATGCTGAGTGCTGGGACAGAAAACAGAGAAAATTCCTGCTTGGTTTTTTTCTTTTCTTAACAGTATTTTCTTTTTTCCCAATCACATGTAAAGACAGTTTTCAACATTCATTTTTGTAAGATTTTGAGTTTAGATTTTTCTCTCTCCCCTCCCCAACACAAAAGGGAAAAACCAAAAAAACAACAAAAAAGTGAAAATAGTCTCCTTCAATCTACCTTCAGACTCCATAGTTCTTCCTCGGGATGTGGACAGTTTTCCATCATGAATCTTTTAGAAGACAATTCCTGCTTTTAAGAAATGATACATAAAGTAGGGTTTGGTTGTAAGGAAGATGCCAAGTCTTGCTGGTTTTTCGGGTTCAGCCTAGAGCTGATGGCAAGGCCCAAAAGCTTAGAAAGTGTGCCCTGCCCTCAGAGCCCAGCGGCCTAGGCTTTGTCCTCTTCCACCATGGTCTGGGGGCAGGGAAGAGATGGGATCAGGGAATCCTCCCAATGTGCATTGAGCAACTTCCTTGGCTCATAAGGATTTAGAGCAGGAAGGAATCTTACAATTAATCTACCTGGGTTCCTACCCTGGGGCAATGGACTTGTTTTGTTTTTTAAAATATTTTGATAAGTGTGTTCCACTATAATTGATCTCTTTTAGATGTCTGTTATTTTATGAATTTAAAAACATTTTAAGCAGGAGTCCATAGGTTTCACCAGACTGCCCAGGGGAGTCTAAAAAAAAGTTAAGAACCCTTAAGCTAGTCCAACTTCTGTCCTCTTACTGTAAAGTATTTAGGCCAGAGAGGTTCAACTGTAGGCAACATTTGAAGTCCTTAGTGATCCAACCTTCAGGACACTTGACTTCCAGAAAGATCTGCCTGATTAATAAGCCAAGCCAAGCACCAGCCTGGTTCAAGGGGTAGCCTACAGGATTTTCAAAAGAGGCTGTCTCTTCCCATCATTGGCTTTCCTGGGTCTTTATAAATGGAACTGTGAAAGGAGGCTCCTGGAACTGAGATTTTAGGGTTGGAGGCTCCACACTCTTGCTGATAAAGAGGGCAAAAAGTGGATGTAGGAGGTGTGAGGCAGTGGGAGAGGGAGGACAAGAGACTGTGTCAGAGAGAAGGACTTCAAGAGTTCAGCATTTTGGAGGAAGATCTGTTTTGATTGACAGTGATTTCCAACATGCCCCTCTGTGGGTGGCTGAGGTCCAGTGAACATGGAGGACTTGAGTTCAAATTCTAGCTCTGCCAATATTGGTGTGATCATGAGTAAAGCACTTCCCTCAAGTCCCTCTTCTGGTTAAATGAAGATCAGAAGACGTTCACTCCCTAACCTACAGTGTCATTGCAAAGAAGGTGCCTCATAAACCTGAAAACCTTGCAGAAATGTGAATTATTGTTATCATGTAAAGGAAAATATTCATAAAAATAATTCAAATTTATCAATCATCAAAAATTGTCTCAACTAGTCCCATGAGATGCTCCAGAAGAAAAGAAAACCAATCCAGGAAATTTATCTTGTCTTTTCTCACTGAGTTTTAGACCCAGTGAGACACGGGGCTTACTGTGCCTTGCACAAGACAGACCATCTCCTGATTTCCTTCTGGTTATTTTCACTGACTGTCCCCCATATGTGGAGCTCTCTCCCTCCTTATCCCTACCTCTCTGGGTCCCAGCTCAAATCCCACCTTCTCCAAGAAGCCTCTCCTGATACCTTCTCTCCATTTTGGTTATCTCCAGGATAGCCTGGATATCTTGTTTGCACATCGCTGTTTCCATGTTGGCAAGCTACCTCTTGGCTGACTTGTTCTAGCGCCATTCTCCTTCCTGCAGATTTCAGTTAAAAGCCTTCCAGTTATGTGGGACCACTTAGAAAGCTGGCTTGTTAATTCCCTTGGACGGAACTAGCAACATATGTTATATAAAAGTTCAGTTCAGGTCAATACAGTACCTACCTATTAGATGGTGAGTCCTTGAGGGAAGAGATTGTATTTTGCCTCTTTTTGTATCATCAGCACTTGGCACAGGGTCTGGCACATAGCAGGCACTTAATAAATGTTTGCTGACCGATTTACTGCTTTGTGCAAGGTATGGCATGTGACAGTGGAGACGCAACATGACATATAAATAAATACAAGGAAATTTGGGAAGGTAGAACATAGGAACAACTTGAGGGAAGGTGCAAGGACCAAGATGGTGGCACTTGAGTCATGGCTTCAAGGTAAAGGAGGATTTTGAGAGACTGAGTGATAAGGAAGAAGTGCCTTCAGGTATAATTTGTGTGCATTTGGGAAGGAAGGAGAGGGAATATTGATTTGGGGGAACAGATCATTTATCCGTGATTTAGCTCAACTAGGAATCTGAGAGATCATCCAGACCAACCCTCTCATTTTATTGTGAGGGAAACTGAGACCCAAGTACTCAGGCAATTGATTTTTTGAACCCAAGTATAGGTCTTTACATTTAATCCTGTTAAATTTCACCTTAGATTTGGCTGAGTCTGAATCCTGGCTCTGCCTCTTGATACTTGTACAATTGACCTCAGGCAGGTCATTCAACTCTCTGGGACTCCGTTTCGTAGGATCATAGATGTCTTGGAGAGGATCGTCAGATTTTTCAGATGAAGAAACTGAGACCTAGCAAAGGTAGCTGACTTACTCCTCAGTTTTATAAGTGTCTGCAGCAGGATTTAGACTCAGGTCTGAAAGACTCCAGGTCCAGTGCTCTAACCCTCCAACCATTGGACATAATAATAATGATAATAATATTCAGGTTCCACCAATAAAAAGATGAGAATAATAATTCCTTTATTTCATATTTACAAAGGGCTTTCTAAGGTAGTTAGTGCAAGTATTATCTTCTTACTGAGGCTTACAGTATAAAGTGATTTGCTCATAGTAACAGAACCAGGAGAGTGTCGAAGCTAGACCTTGATTTTAGATCTTTGGAGCTCTAGGTTCTGTGATCTTCCCAGTGCACTGCTGGGAAACTCCCAGTGAAATCGTGTTAAAATGAACATGGAGGGTAGCCTTGGAGGGGCAAAGGAGTGAAAATTGGTGGTGGGAAACAGAATCATCCTAATGTCAGATTTCTTGACATGAACTAAATATAGGATGCCCTATAATTTAAGCTGCACACTTAAAATTATCTCTGAAAGGAAAACAATAGTTGTGGGTTTGAGGGCCTTTTGGGGAAAGGTTTTATTTTATTTTTTATTTTTCAGTCCAAGACCTGATTTTGTTGGTTTGGGGAATTCCTGGTAAAGGAACTCTCTCTACTAATGCAGATAGATGAGTGGCTATTTTGCAGTGGGACAAGTCACAACCTCTGTCTGCCTCATGTTCCTCAACTGTAGAATGGGAATAATAATAGTTCCTCTTGTAGGGTTGTGAGGATCAAATGAGATCATATTTATAAAACACGTTGCAAACCTTCAAGCACTTCTAGAAATACCAGCTATTAGTATTCTTCTCATCTCTACATTCAGTCCTGGGACAAGCTGATCTGCTATGGTTCTTCTCTTTAGTGCTCTGTTTTGCAGGGGATAAAGTAATGACTCTCGGTAATGGGGAGAAGGTGCTCTTGTTACTTCGGTTAGTACTAATCTCGTTCTCACCTTTTCAACAGAGTTCAGATCGAGATAGTCTTTGGACAAGTCACTCTCCTGCTATTGTTAATGTCTCTCTACTATTCTATGGGCTAAGACACAGGCAGATAAAACGACTGGTTTTTGTAATTGGATAAAAATTATGTTCGTTGTTGTTATGAATAACAATAAGGAATTGCCATCTTCCTCTCTCTCCTCCCCTGATCCCTGTCGCTCAACAGGGCATCGGCATGGACTTAACCAGCCACTGACTGAGCCTGGGACCCTGGTATCAAGAAGGAGGTTCCCTCGGGGGCAGGTGTGGCCTCCCGCGCTTCCCAGTAGCCCCTCCGGTAAGCAGCAGTGGCCGCGTCTGGAGGTGGAGGCGGGAGCGGCGGGATATTGAACCTGGCTCAGTTGTTCCCTTTTCTTGAGGCAGGTTCAAGGGCCCCATCCAGGGCTTTGAGCCGTTGGCCCCCCTCCCTGTTAAGGATGTGGGAGTTTATCTCCCAGGTTCCGATCCCTGGCCCCACACCACCTTTCCCGTCTCCTTTTCCTGCCTGGCAGTAGGGAGTTCCTGGATTAATGCCAAAGGGGATTCTACGCGGAAGAAGGAGTAGTCCATCGGTTCCTCTAGCCCCCTTTCCCTTCTACTTTCCTGTTTATTTCATAGACTGCTCGAACCCTCAGGGTTCTAGGACCAGTTCCCCTGGTTGGCAGTGCTTTCCTCTCAACAACCCTCTGAACTTGGTACTATTATTTTCATCACCACCGTCTGAAGAAATGATTCATCTCAGGGTCACCGAGAGCATCAGAGCTGAGATTTGAACCCTGGTCTGTTGCTCCTTAATTTAGTATTCTTTCCATAAGGTCACTCTTGTTGGAAGGGACTGAGAGGTCCCATTTTACAGATGAGGAAACTGAGACTCAGAAAACGCAATGACATTTCCCAAACTGTTAGAATCTAGGCCTTGAACGCCGGAGGTCATAGGGAAAAGAGGAAGGGCTGCTGGGTTGCTGGGGAATGGGAGCTCTCTGGGAGATAAGAAGGCCCTCAGGTCTGCCAACGCTGCGTGGTGATAAGAATGACTAGTATTTAAGGCGTCCCAAGTACTTCCTAAGTGTTCCCAGTCCCCTGCCGGGCCCGCACCGTCCCTCCCCAGCTCCGGCGCCTGTCCTGACTTCTGCCTCTGTGTGTTCCCAGATCCCGAGCCGGTGGAGAAGCGTTCCCATGAAGGTGTCCAGTCATGCAATGCTCCTGGAAGGCTGTCCTCCTCCTCGCCTTGGCCTCCATTGCAATCCAGTACACGGCCATCCGCACCTTCACCGCCAAGTCCTTCCACACCTGCCCAATGCCCAGCCCTGTGAACTGTAGCCCCGGCCCCGGGGAGGCTGAGATGGCCGAGCGCTTATGCGAGGAGAACCCCACTTTCGGCTACAACCTCTCGAGGAAGACCCACATCCTCATCCTGGCCACCACGCGGAGCGGCTCCTCCTTCGTGGGCCAGCTCTTCAACCAGCACCTGGACTTCTTCTACCTTTTTGAGCCCCTCTATCATGTCCAGTACACCCTCCTCCCCCGCTTCACACAGGGCAAGAGCCCTACGGACAGGAGGGTCATGCTGGGCGCCAGCCGCGACCTGCTGCGCAGTCTCTACGACTGTGACCTCTACTTCTTGGAGAACTACATCAAACCGCCTCCCGTCAATCACACCACGGACAGGATCTTCCGCCGGGGGGCCAGCAAGGCTCTCTGCTCGCCCCCGGTGTGTGACGCTCAAGGCTCCGCAGACGTGAACCTCGAGGAGGGAGACTGTGTGCGGAAGTGTGGCCTCCTCAACCTGACCTTGGCCGCGGAGGTCTGCCGGGAGCGGAGCCACGTGGCCATCAAGACGGTGAGGGTCCCCGAGGTAAACGACCTGCGGGCCCTGGTGGAGGACCCCAGGCTTAACCTCAAGGTCATACAGCTGGTCCGAGATCCCCGGGGCATCCTGGCCTCCCGCAGCGAAACCTTCCGGGACACTTACCGGCTGTGGCGGATATGGGACGGCACCGGGAGGAAGCCCTACAACCTGGACGTGACCCAGCTGACCACAGTCTGTGAGGACTTCTGGAACTCGGTGTCCACCGGCTTGACCCGGCCCCCTTGGCTCAAGGGCAAATACATGCTGGTGCGGTACGAAGACCTGGCCCGGAACCCCATGAAGAAGACGGAGGAGATCTACGGCTTCCTGGGCATTCCCTTGGACAGCCACGTGGAACGCTGGATTCACAACAACACGCGTGGGGACCGCTCCTCCTCCAAGCACAAGTACGGCACGGTGCGCAACTCGGCAGCCACGGCCGAGAAGTGGCGCTTCCGGCTCTCCTACGACATCGTGGCTTTCACCCAGAACGCCTGTCAGCAGGTGCTGGCCCAGCTGGGCTACAAGGTGGCCACCTCGGAGCAGGAGCTCAAGAACCTGTCCGTCAGCCTGGTTGAAGAGCGGGACTTCCACCCTTTCTTGTGACCGCTGGATGACGCTGGGGACCACGGGACGAGGGGCGGGGGCGGGGCGGGGGCTCGGACCCGGAGGACCGTTTCTAACTGTTGCCTTATCCCCTCTCCTTCCCCAGACCCGTCTTTGTGCCCTTCCCACCCCCTCGCCTTGCTCTTTTCTCTCTGAAATTTGCACTACGTCCCGGATGGACGTCACTAGGGAATGGAGGGGGATGAGGTGGGGGAAGGTGCCCCCTGCCCACGGATGCTGGGGCTCTCTGTGGATGGTTAACAATGTTTACAAATGCCCCCCCTCCCCAGTCACACATGCCCAAGACATACTGGACACAACTCCTCTGTCAAGTTTCCCTAATGGAAGGGTATTTGGGGTTATTGTACTTTTTGCACTTTTACAAGGTAAGAGATTAAAAAGAAAATGACCGTCTCTAATTTATAAATGGTGTCAATCCCCTCCCTATGCCACCATTCTCCTGCTCCCCATCTCCTTGCCTCCACTAGGGCCCCACCAGGAGCACCAGCCCCCGCCCCTCCCTCCCATCCCTAGCGTTGGTGAACAGGTTTATTTGCTTTTTTCTGTGAGGTGAATGTGGAACTCCTTGTCCCCTTGCCCCCCTCCTCCAAGTCTGTTGCAATAATGTTGTTTGTCTGAGTCTTGTTGCTGGGCCTGGTCGCTGATTGGTGTTATGAGTCTCTGTTGACTCTTAGGGGTTCACCTGTGACATTTTTTTGTGCCAAAAAAAAAAAAAAAGGAAAAAAAAGAAAGTCGGGTTGGTTTGCTAATCAAAGAATGAACTGCCTTCTGTGTTTTCTGTAAATAAAAGAGGTCATGGATGCTCACTGGGCCAGAGGCACCCTTCAGGAGGGAGGGGGACCATGGGAGCCTGGAGATATCCCTCCATGGGTCAGCAAGGTGAAGTTGAAGGGTGTGGTGGGGGGGGGGGAGCTGGTGGCCATGTCAGTGTGAGCTGGGATGAAGGAGCCCACTGCTTTGGGACTACTATGTACAAGAGAGAACTCCCTGCTCTTCCTTAGAACCTTGGAACTGAGGCATCATGGGAGCCAGAGTTGAAAGAAATTTTATGGATATCATTCAATCTAACCCCCTCATTGTACAGTTGGGAAAACTGAGGTACAGGGAGGGGGTCATCACTTGCCTAACATCACACAAGTATTAAGGGACAACTGGGATTTGAACCTGGGGATCCAAGCTCTTCAACCAATGTCTGAATCTAGTATCTAAGCCTAGTTACTCCCTTACCTCAAGGGGAGGGAGATGATCTGTGACAGACAAGCTTGCAAAGTCTTTGGAGCTCAGATCCTTGTGGGCAATAGCCTATTACAGGATCTTTCAGTGACTGGCCCTAGGGACCAAGTTATCCTTTTCTGGGTCCTCAGCTCACTGCTGTGTGGGTCCCTGAAATTTCTCTAGCCAGTCTTTCCTAGAGGCATTGGCCAAGCCCCTTAGGCATCTGGAGGAGCAACATGAAAATGGGTTTGACCAGGATCTCTTTACATCCTGCTCCCACTAGAATGTAAGCTCCTTAAGGTAAGGGATTATTTTGTTTTTGCCTTTGCATTCCTGGGCCATAACACAATACTTGGCGCATTCATGTTTAATAAATGCTTGTTGACTTACGCTGAGTTGGGGGCTCTCCCTTGAGTCATTGCCTCAGGGAAGAGGAATGCCCTTAGGTACCATCTCTGCTCTGTTCAGGTGGGGCCAAACCACAATATGTGCTATGAGCCCATGGAGGCTGCAAGTTCTCATAGAAATCATTGTGGCAAATCTCCCCCACCTAAAAAGGGAGGGATGCCAGGTTTCATTGAGCCTTGGCCATAGGACTAACAGGATTGATTTAGAGCTGGAAGGATCCGTGGATTTAAAGTTGGGAGCTAGTGTCCTTCATTAAGCACCCACTGCGTGCTAGATGAGAAGCAGCATGAAGCTGACAAAGAGCTGGCCTCAGAGTGAGGAAGATCTGCTTTAAGTGTTCTCTTTGACATCCACCTGCTGGGGCTCTTTGTGACCCAGACAAGACTATCAATTGCAGAATGAGGGCTGCCCTTTACTAGTAGAGGTTACTTGTATCAATGAAACCCACTGACATCTGATCTAACCTCTAATCTCTTCCCGCAACCCTACCAGCTGTTTCACTCTATGGGCAGAACTAAACAGTCCCTCAAGGACCATAGATTCTGAACTAGAAGGTATCTAAGAGGTCACTGAGTCCAACTACCTCACATTACAAATGAGGAAACTGAGGTCCAGGGGGAGGGAAGTGACTTGGCCAAGGTGACACAGTAAGCACCAGAGGTGGCATTTGAAATCCAGATCGTGCTGAATCCAATCCACTACATCACACTATCGAGAGAATTTGCATTCTATTGGGGTGGGATGGGATGCAACATCTATACAGGTAAGTACAAAATAATGTGGAGGGGATGGGAGAAGGAACAGGAAGACACCTGGGCTGTGCTTTGAAGGCAACCAGGAATTCTGTGAGGCAAAGATAAGGAGGGAGGGTGTTCTTGGTGTGGGGACAGGTGACGCATGATGTATGGGAAACAGTGAGTAGATAGTGATTTGGGTCTCTTGGAGTGGTAGGAAGTCTTCTCAGAGAGGCTGACATAACGGTGGCCCTGGTTAGGCTCTCCTAATGCCATAGTTGCTGGAGAAAGCTTTCTTTGGCTAGACATTCACTGGCTATTTTATGAAGGGAAATTTGCCATGTGCTGATTTTTCCAGACCTCATGTTCCTTTGTGAGATGGGGACAATGACCTCTCAGGGTGGCTGAGATCTAAGGTTAGACACAGTGACCATGTAGATGCTAGCACTGGCCAAGGCACCAGGGGACTGAGTACCAATCCAAGCTCTGCCACTTACCGCTTGTGTGACCTTAGGCAACTTAGCTAACTTTTCTGGGTCTCAGTTTCCTCATCTGTAAAAAGGATGTGGTTGGAGAAGCTGTCTTCTGAGGACATGTGGACATCCTCTGTGATCCAGTGACTAGATGGTCTGTCAATTCCCTTTTTGTGGGGGCATTTTAGGGATATTAGCAAGCCAGTCTACAAGGACACTAGGTAATATTGATATGATGCTCAGACCTGGGGTAGGGAAGGGCTTAGCACCCTTGTTTAAAGGGAGGAAGTGACTTGCCTGTATCTTTGTTGGTTGAAATAAATGATTTCACTAATGATTGTTACTGTTATGTCAAAACATCTCCTTTCACAGTGGCCTGACACCCCTTAAGGTTTGGATTGACTGTGGTGACAGGAGCCTTCCTTTCTTTGGACTTGGTTTCTTCTCATTTTTAGCGACCTCTCTCAGGTGGGGGCTAAGGATCTTTGCATGTCGGGAAGCTATATTTCCTCATACCCTTGGATCACCAGATCACTGGATCTCATCTATATCCCAGAACAGCACCCCCTGCCCCCAAGCATCTCTTCTAATGGAGAAGACTCCCATTGGAGATTCACACAATCAGAATTTATGAGCTGAAAGGAACCTCAGAGGGAATATAGTCCAATCTATTGCTGACCAACGATGCTCTCTCCAGCACATCTGAGTGATCTCTCAGCCTCTGCTTAAGGACCTTGGATTAGTGGATGCTCAGTTCTTCCCAACCATATTGACCTCTTGGAGGGGGGTGTGTGTGTGTCAGGAACTAGGTTATTATGATCTTTGCTCAAACAGGCCAGCCTTTTGTCCAGATAGGAGAAGGGGTTCCAATGGCAGATTTTATGCTTGTTATTGATGCCCTTTGTTCTTATTTCACATTTATCTCCAAATTTATTCCCCTCCCTTACCATCCCTTGTAGCCAAGATTAAAAAAGAAAGAGAAAAAGGCCTTTTGCTAAAATCAGCCACCATGTTGACAGTGCCTGACATTTATATGTAATATCCTATAGCTGTATTTCCCCATCTTTGTAATGAAGGGAGGAAAGGGCTTTTCCTAGCTCTTTGTAAGAAGCAAATTTGGGTACTATAATTTCACCATATTCTGTTTCATTTAATTGTTTTTTTCCATTGCTGTAGTAATTGCAGTCTTGTTTTTCTGGGGGGACGGGGCTTACTTCATTCTCTGTTCATATAAATCTTTTCAAGCTTCTCTGAATCATTCACAGTCATTGCTTCTTTCGGAGCATTATGATTCATATTCCACTAGTGAGTTGAGATGTACAAAACACTTTCCTCAAAATAATCCTGTGAGTGGAAGAAAGATTATTCTTGTTTTTTTGAGTGATTCACAATCCAGTAGTATGGTGTCACAGATGGGATGATGGGCCTGGAGTTGGGAAGATTTGAGTTTGAATCCCATCTGGGACACTTACTAGCTGTGTGTCCCTGGGCAAGTCCCATCACTTCTCTGTGAGTTCTCTCATTTCTAAAAGAAAAAGGCTGGACTCAAAGGCAGCTCAGTGGTCTCCTGCTCACCTGTCATCGCAATGTTAGCATCATCACCAAAAGTTCCAATATTTAAGATTACATTAGGGTGTCACCTAATTTCTTTTCAACCAGCTATCATACTGGAAAGAGCAATAGATCAAGAATCAAAGGACGTGGGTCAAAACTCAGTTTCAACAACTTATTGTGTGACCCTGGAGAAGTCAATTACCCTCTCTGAGCCTTTCTTTTTCTTCTGTAAAATGAAGAAGGGATAGACCAGATGATCCTGAAGGTCCTCTTCTAGCCTCAAAATGGCACAGTGCCTGGCACAAAGCAGGCATTTAAAAATGCTTGTTGATTGACCAACTGATTCTATGATACCTCGAGCGTCAAATCACAGCTCCCTCATGAATCCCAGCTAAGGTCCTTGTTGACTTTAGATGGAGCCCTCTCCTAGCCTTGTCCTCAGATTATGGGGGTCATCTTGTCCACAACACTATCGAATATCCTTCCTAGCCTTTTCTTTGGCTTCTAGATATCCTATATTTTCTCAGAGGCTCCTTCTCCCTCTCTCTGTCTCTCTTCTTCCTTCTTCTGTCTCTGTGTTGCTATCTCTCTGTCTCCATCTCTCACTCTCTGTCTCTCTCCACCTCTCTGTCTTTGTCTCTTGTGTCTCCTTGTCTCCGTCTCTGTCTCTCTGTCTCTCTGTCTTTCTGTCTCTGTCTCTGCCCTCTCTCCACAATTCTTCCAGCCTTTGAGCTAATTAATGACAATAACAATAGGACAGGGTGATAGATTTCATCGGTGTAGGGAAACTCCAGGTGAGGAAGTCTTCACCCAAGGGTGGTGAGCACCTGTATCAATAATGAGATATTCACAACACCCATGATGGTTATGAATATGTTGGTGTAGTTTTGGATCACAAAATATAGCAAACTCTCCACATGGAAGGCAGAACCAAGGTCTTTATTCAGAAACCATAACACTGAGTC
>CM053601.1:177242297-177253846 GCA_028646575.1 Pseudocheirus occidentalis | reverse complement strand
TCTCCTCTCAACTCCAGCTGTGATTACTCCCAAGGAGTTAACTGGAAGTAAGGAGCTAAGCCTTTGGGGTGCCAAGTGCCTTCAGTAGGTGCCAATAGAAAGGGGCATGGAAGATCTTATGATTTCATTAACATTACAGCACCTTACTGCCTCAGAGCAGAGGAAGTAAAAGAACCGGCTGAGATTTACACAGTGCCAAAGGGCAGACACGTCTCGGTCTCCCTGGGTTCAAGGCCAGCCTTCTATCCAATATTCCATGCTAACACTGTTCTGATGGCAGTTAAGATGTACATAGCACTTAAAGGTTCACAGAGCACCTCACATCTATCATTAATTCAATTGAGCAAATCTTTGTGATCCCATTTGATTCCCAGAAAAACCCACAGAGGTAAATATTACAAACAGTGTTCTCTTCAGTTTACAGATGAAGGAACTGAGGCAAGGGCAGTTAAGTGACGTGTCCAGGGTGGCAGAGCTGGTCCAGACCCATCCAAGGCGTCTCCTGATTTCCTCTCCTGGCCCCAGGGTCCTCAGAGCTAAGACCTCTTCCAAGTCAAAAGCCTATGATGCCAAGCTTTCCTTTATGGAGAAACGCTGTCACAACGAAGCCCAATCTTGGGATTCTTCCTCTTCCCCAATTCCACCCCCTTCTTGACTCTATAATGTTAGCCTTCAGGACAAAACAGTGGATTTTCAGGGACAATGGATTTTGGGTGAGTCTTGGTGCATCTGTGGGTCTGTGTTCTCTCCAGGAGAATGGGAACAATGGGAGGAAGATAGATTTGATGAAAAAGTGTGAGAGATTGTTCTCCCAAGTACTAGTCACTATAGGATTTGGGGCTCATGAATGGGACTCCTCCTCCCCAGGAAAGGGTTGTCTTGGGCTGCAGGCTAGATGAATTATCTTATTAAAGAACTTAAAGGGGGAGCTGGCTCATTTGGAATTTAAATTTAAGCCCCCATTTCTGGGAGGGCCCTCTTATCTTCTCTTAAACCTCAGGCCCTTATACTGAACTAGGTTACTTTCTCCCTATTTTATGTGTAACTCAGGGCCCATTATCCAGACAGAATTTCTTGAGGGTTTCTGGCTTGTGGCCTTGCCACTGGTTTCTCCTAGGAATATCAGAATTTGGACAGGGTCTAAAGAGACCGTATTATGAAGCAGACACTCAGACTAACAAAACACCAAATAAAGGGCAGATTTTACCTCAAGAGAAACACCAAGGACCTAAACCTGAATCTATAAACAGTCTCCTCTGCCCTTTCTTCTGGATCTTTGCCTCTCCCAGGGACTTAAAGTTGTAAGTGGGTTTCTAAACCAGCAGTTCTCAACCTGTGGGTTATGTTCAATTTAAATGCATCCTGCTTTCAGATATTTACATTATGATTCATAACAGTAGCAAAATTACAGTTATGAAGTAGCAACGAAAATAATTTTATTATTAACATAAGGGACTGTATTAAAGGGTCACGGCATTAGGACAGTTGAGAACCACTACAAATGAGAAACCTTGAGACATATAGTATTAACCTGGGTGCATTTCCCTTAGGAGTGGAAAAAATCCAGGATTCCTGGGGAGTTATGGCTTTTAGTACCCCCTACTCCCAGACCACTGGACTACCTGCCATATCAGGGACCTGTACAACCACCTAACTTTGAAGCAGACACTTCTGGATAGAATGCATCATGGCTAGAGAACCAATCAAGCTTCCTCTTGAGTGGATGGCCATCTCTTCCAGAGACATACACACACATATGTATACATGTATGTGAGTATGTGAGGTGTGTGTGTATGTGTGTGTGTGTGCGTGTGTGCGTGTATATATATAGTCTTTTAGGCTTAATAGTTCTACCCTGGGTAGAGCCCAGTTGTCAAGATTCCCTCACAATCTCCCACCAGTAGGTCTCATCTTCCACTGAGACCAACACAGTCCAAATGACACACAGTACAGTGCGGGGTGGGGGTGGTCCGGATTCCACTATGTTATAACTTCCTGCTGGGTCTCTCCTTCTTCATGTCTCTGGCTGGTTATTATTATTATCATCCTGCTTGGGGTAGCTAGGGCCACACGGATGCACTGGCTTTTCTTAGGGTCTGCTCTATCCCTCAGTCTCCCTCTGTCTGCTCCCTTCTCAGGGCTTCCTCTGTCTCCCCTGGTTTCACTCTGTGTAGAGTTTTCTGGAGGAGCCATGCAGATCCTTAGGGCTCTGTTTCCATGTCTGTTTCTGTTTTTCTCTGTCTGAACCATAGGATTATAGATTTGGAGCCCACAAGAACCTTACACGATGTCTCATAGAACCCCCTCATTTATAAATGAGGAATCTCAGGACCATTGAGGTCAGGCAATTTGCCCAAGGCAACAGAATGGTAAACACTGGAGGTAGGATTTGAAATCAGATCCTTTGGCTCCAGAGCTAGTATTCTTTCTGCTGTATTGTACTGATGCCCAAGGGTGTATAT
This sequence comes from Pseudocheirus occidentalis, assembly GCA_028646575.1. Classification (NCBI taxonomy): domain Eukaryota; kingdom Metazoa; phylum Chordata; class Mammalia; order Diprotodontia; family Pseudocheiridae; genus Pseudocheirus; species Pseudocheirus occidentalis. The sequence goes on along the minus strand of CM053601.1, from coordinate 177,251,384 downwards.
AGCTTGAATTAGAGCCAGAGCAGAGGTCTTATCTGGGGAGACACTGAGGACTTTACACTTTGCCTAAGGATCTCATACCTTTTCAAGAGACACAAAAGAAAGGGGAAGCTTGCCATGTTTCTCCTGGGAGCATACCCATTTACAGAGGGTGATACTGAGGAATGGTACAGCTGTGGATCTGGAAAAGGAAGGCAGAAGTCTTGATCCCTGGACTCTTCCACTCTGCCTTGCTTAACAAGCTTGGGGCAAATCATTACAGGGTCATATGATTTAAAGCTGGATAGGATATCTTAGAAATAATTCAGCCTGCTATGCTGGTTTTACAGAAAAGGAAACTGAGGGTACGGGAAAGGAAATGCCTTGTCCAAGGATGCCCAACCAGCATAAAGCTGAGCTGATATTTGATCCTAAGTTCTCAGACTCCAAATTTAGTACTTTCCACTGTGTCTATGGATAAGTCAGTCAATCAAGAAGTGTTCATTGAGCACCAGCTATGTTCCAGGTCCAAAGATAGGAATGAAACTCTCTGCGCTTAAGGAACGTCCACTGTCACATTGCCTGGAGTGTAGAAGAGGGCAGGCTGGTAAGAGTTTGGGATCTTGGTCTTTTCTTTGCAAGGTGGATAACATGAGAGAGGTCAGATTCTCAAGCTGCTGGTGCTCCTGGAGCAGCCCTACAGGATTCAGGCTCTGGAAATCACCTTTCATGACACCAGAGAAACTGACAGGCAAGAAGTGAATCAGAATGACCACCTCTGTCTTGAAGCCTCACAACACATTTTCCTGGGCAGGGGTTCAGATATCCAGCCTCTCCGTAATCCCCAGCACCTATTCACTAGTAAACAGTCTCCATCATCTCCTGAGAGTTATGTCTAAACCCTGGCTGGTAACTTCCATTAAATGTGCCACCTTATCCTGGTCTCAGGGAGAAAACATCCTATAGGGGGAAGGGTGTGGGTCTTAGAAATATCTGGATTTGAGTCCTCCCTGATTCCTGGCTATATGGATTTGGGCAAATGAGTTTTCCTTTGAGGGAAACCTAGGTTCTCCAAAGCTATGCCAGTGGAGTTCAGTACTTGGTAGGTCATAGAATCTCAGGATTCCAGGACTGATAGGCACCAGAGAGGGTATAAACAAACAAAATGGTATGTGTATGTGTATGTGTATGTATATGTATAATAAGGCTGTATTTGTGCCCCAAAAAGGTCTCTGGTAAGTGCTCATCTAGCTCTGCAAAAAGTCCTCCAAGGAGTGGGACGGGATGTTCTACCATGACATAACTATGCTCTCATTGTTAGCACTTTTTTCCTTACATTGAACTCATGTTGAGCTCGTGAAAGCTCCCAAGTTCCTGCTTTTGTCCTTTAGGGCCAAGCAGAACAAGTACTTTTCCATATAGTTACTGAGTCATTTTCACTCAGGTCCGATTCTTTGTGATCCTAGTTGGTATTTTCTTGGCAAAGATACTGAGGTGGTTTGTCATTTCTTTCTCCAGCTCATTTTACAGAGGAGGAAACTGAGGCAAACAGGGTGACTTGCCCAGGGTCTCACAGCTAGTAAGTGTCTGAGGTGAGATTTGAACTCAGCAAGATGAGTCTCCCTGATTCCTGAAATAGCGCTCCATCCACTGCACCACCTCACTGCTCCTTCTAACAACCCATCAAATATGTCAGTACAGTAATAATGTGACCTCTCCCTGCTCCCCCCATCTTCTCTTCTACAGACTAAACACCATCAATTCTTTCAAGTGACCTTCACGTACCATGGTCTTGATCTCAGGGCCTTCCATCATCTTGTCTGTCCTTCCTACAAAGTGACACTCAGGCCTGTGCATTATGCTCTAAATGGGGTCAGGTCACAGCAGAGCACCCCAGGACAATCACTGCCCTCATTCTGGATGCTCAATGTGACCAGTATTCTTGTTTTTTTTTGTTTTGTTTTTTGGAGGGCAGTTGGGGTTAAGTGACTTGCCCAAGGTCACACGGCTAGATTTTTGTGTTAAGTGTCTGAGGCCGGATTTGAACTCAGGCACTCCTGACTCCAGAGCCGGTGCTCTATTCACTGTGCCACCTAACCACCCCATGACCAGTATTCTTAACATAGTTGCTTTTCAAGCTGTTGCCTCATCCCTGGATACTGGGGCTCAATGACAAAGGACTTGGCTTCCTGGTTGTTGCTGTCCTTTGTTCTGGCCACCATCTTTGAATAACAAAGAGCACAAATCCAAAGATCCTCAGCTTCAAACTTTATTGTTATTAAAATTACATGGATGCTTCCCACCCCACCCCAACACAAGGCCATGGAATATTTCCCAGAATTCCCACCACTGCCCCCTTTTCTGGGCTGAGAAGGGGAAGAGCAGATCTCCTTGGGGTCAGGCCTTTGATCTGTTCCTCTGAGTGCTCTGGAGAAGCTGAAGGGACAAGAAGAAGGCCCTTGGCCAGCTCCAGAGAAGACCTCTCACCTGAGCTAGGGCCCACCATAGGTGGGCAGCTCTTTTCTCCTGCAAGCTTGAACTTTGTATTAGAGCTTCATGGGTGAAAAGATGGAGAGACAGGACTAACTTGGGGAGGGAGTTTGGTTCAGACATGGGTAGGACTGGTTGACATCTGAGGTTCTTCCAACTCTGGGATTCTACGTGACTTGGTTGGTGGGACCATCTCTGGACAGGAGGCTGGGAGAACCTCATGATGCTCAGGTTATAGGGATGACCCTGAGGGGTGATATTCCTTCGTGATGTCACTGGGGGAGATTAGGTGAGGTGTCAAGCTCAGCTGCTCCTCTTCCCTCCTCCCCAGCTCTCCATAGGTCACCAGACAAATGCTTGAATTCCTTCTGGGATTGTCCAACCTTGTCCATTGGTCCAAGGTGAGCCAGAAGAGGCAGGATAAAGAGAGTCATGAGGAGGTCATTTCTACTGGTCCCCTAGTGACTAGGGACTCTCATCTTCAATGTGACTGGTCTTGACCTGGCAAAAAGGGTCAGCCTTCCCCTCCCCACCCTTTGAATGGCACCCCATTCTTTGAATGGCCATTACTGGGAACATGGGGGTTATGTCTTGGGCCTTGTTCCTTCGTATTCAGAGGAGAGAGTATCACATTCTAGGACTCAAGCATCAGGGAGAACCCCCTGTCCCTGTGATCAAAGAAACCATGGAATCTGGAGGCATGCAGACTATGGGGTCGCTGCAACGTGCTCGGCTCCAAGTCAAGCAGCAGGCAAAGATGAACACAGCCACCATGGCAGGGCAGGAGGGGCACTGGCTTGGGTGGTAGGACACTTGGGTTCTGGCCCTGGCTCTGCCACTAATTCCATCCAAAATCATTTCCCAGGTGCCTACTTTATGATGGGCATGAGGGACACAAGGACAAAAAATGAGGGAGTCCCTGTCCTTAGGGAACTGACATTCTATGGGTTGTTTTTCAGATGTGGTCACCCATTGGACCAGCTGGTAATACTGGGCTCAGTTCAGACCCTAGCCCATCCATGTTTGATGTTCCCATTAAAGGTCATCCTAAGGAGTCAATAGGACTCAGTTTTCCCATCTATCCAAATGAGGTTTAGATGATGTCCAAAGTCCCCTGTGTAATGTTGGAATTCTAGGAGTCTATACTTGAGTGACCTCTTTGTCTAGAGTACACAAGTGGGTGCTGGGGAGAACTAGGGGAGAACTTGGTCCTACTCATGCTAAAGAAGGAAGCTTTGGCCTTGGTTGGGGGCAAGAACAGTGATGTTTAAGCCAAGTGGGCAGAAGAAGACCCCAGGCTCTGGCTAGCTGTGGTTCTATGGGTTGTTTTTTCAGCTGACCCTGCTCTGTGTCAGGACCACAGTCCCTTTGGTCCCCATATCTCCCTGAAGGCCACTCTCAGAGGTCCTGGGGTCCTCTGCCTAGTTTGAGACATGGAACTGCAGGCTGGAGATGAGGTGAAAAGCTGTGTGTGGCCAAGGTCTGGCCTGAGCCTAGCAGGCCTAGATGGTGGAGAGGGAGGGAGAAGAGAGGAAATCACTTCTAGCTGTGGCCTGGGGAGCAGTGGACAGGCCGGATGAGAGCTGGGCCCATCTGTCTGATGAAAGGGAGTCCTGGGGACAGATGAGGTTCTGGCCATGGCCTTCAGCCACGGAGGGCTCTTCCACCCTGAAGTTAATCGGCCTTATCCTTCTTCCTGGTAGTGAAAGGGACTTTCCCGGCCACGGCAGAGCCCATGGCTCCTACACCACTGCTCACGGCTGACACACTGCCCTTCACCAGCCCCATGCCAGCGGTGGGCACTGTAGTCACAGCTGTCTTGGTGAACGCCAGACTCTTGCTTCCCACCCAGGCGACGCCTCCTAGAGTGGCCCCCACGGCACCCTTGGTGATGCTGAAGAGGCCACCTGTCATTCTCCAGATCACCCCTCCTTGCTCTTCCAGAGGCCCAGGGGCATTTTTTGAATCTGTGGAGAGAAGGAAGAGAGAAGGGCCTGAGCCTATGGACAGGTGAGACCCCTTTATCCATTTGCCCCCTCATTCTGCAGAATGATCCATCCACAAGCACTTTTTAAAGTCAGTTTTGTACAATAGAAAAAACATTAACCTCTGGAGTCAGAAGACCTAGGTTCAAATCCTGAGCTCAGAAGCCTCTAGGGTTTTTTCCTGGCCCTGCCCTCCCCCTAACAGGAAAGCCCCCTGAAGGCAGGGCCAGTCTCACTTCTCTATCTGTAATCCTATCACCTAGGACTAGGAGTGTCTGATAGATCTTTGCTGAACTGATTAAGTCCTAGTCGTTAGCCTTCTGTACAGTGAGGAGTGGCCGAAAAAGCCACTGATTTGGAGTCAGGGGACCTGAATTCAAAACTAGACTCTTAATCTGTCGGAACCTCAGTTTCTCACCACAATCCTGACTGGCACCTCACAGGACCCTCGGGAGTTAAGCACTTCATAGACCTTAGAGATAGGTCAGTCTCCAGTAATGAGTTTGGGGAAGGTCTTCAGGGGTTAATGAGGTCAGATATTTTGATAGGCTCTAGGGTGGGAAGCAGATGGACAATGGAGGGCTAGGCTAGTAAGAGTAAGAGATTTGGGCCTAGCAATAATGAAAGGCTTATGGCCTTTCAAGTGGGAAGATTCAATCTGAGTTCAAGGATGTTCCCAGAGCCTGCACCTCATCATTAGAGAATTGCAGAAATGGGGCTGGAGCATTATCAGTGAGCCCTGGCCTGGATTTCCATCCAAGCTCTTGGGCCAACAAACAATAAGTAAGCATTTATCAAGTTCCTGCTACAGAAACAGATCATGAAGCCTCTCTGGGCCTCAGTTCCCTCATCTGTAAAAGCAGGAGATTGGACTAGATGGCCTCTGAGGTCCCTCCCCTCTCTGTGAAGTTCCACGAGTGCCCTCAGCCCTGCATCGTCTCTTTAACCCCAAATGGGAGGGAGGAGGCATGTGCCTGGTTCCCATTCCACTGTGAAGTGGAAAGTGATGGCACCATCTTGCTGTTGTCTTGCCAAGGCCCACAAGTCCCCAGAATGGTGCTGCCTCCAACCCATATTTGTGTACAGGAGAAGCCAGACTGGCTCAGTTGGTGAGCTCTTCTAATGAGGCCAAGGTCATGGGTTTGTCCCTCCAAAGGCCTGTTACCTTTTCACCAAGAAAAGTTAATTCCATAGGCATAGGCTAACATTAGGCTCAGGCAGCATTCTTCTCCCCATCTGTGTCTTAAGAAATACAACTGACAAGCATTTATCAAGCACCTTAATTAAGTGTGTCAGGCATTGTGCTACCTACTGGGGGGTAGGTATGGAGGCAAAAAGGGAGTCTTTGACCTCAAGGGGCTTACAGGAGGGGATAAGTAAGATCAGAGTATATAAAATCAACAGAAAGTTCTTTCAAGGGGAGGGAGAACAATGGGAGGGTTAGAAGAGATCTCATGGAGGGAGGTGGAGGGCACTTTTGAAGGCAGCCTGGGTTTCCAGGTGGCAGATAGATAGAGCGTGGGGAGAATGCATTCTGGACCGGGTGTGGCCGGCCTTTTAAAGTGTAAAGGTGGAGATGGCATGTCCTGTATAGGGAACAAGAATGAACAGGGCGGGGAGAATGATAAGGAGTTAACCTAGAGAGACCAGAGAGCCTCAGACTAGGCCCTCTGACTCCAGGCCCTGGACACTGATGGAGCTTGAGCAGTGTGGTCTAATGGAAAGAGCATCATATCTGGAGTCAGAGGGCCTTGGTTCAGACCTGCCTCCTACTTGTCCTGGGCCTCAGTTGTAAAATAAAGGCACTGAACTAGATGACCTCTAAGCCTCTTCCAGCTCTCAATCCTTTCTTCATGTCAATACTGGCTTCTTCCTGGAAGACAAGATTCATGCTTTCCATTTCCTGCCTCTGGGGACTCCCTTGGGGGCCCACCTACAGTAAAGGCCCGGAATACTGAAGTTACTGAGCTCCCTGGAGGCCTGCAGAATCCACAAATTTCAGGGAGAGGGGATCCATGAACTTGATGGGGGTGGGGGGTGTGTGTGAAAAAACCACCCTACACTTTTACATTATTTTTGGATTCTTCTTAAATCTTACACGTTTCATGTTGTGCATTTAAAAATATTCAGAGAGGTCAAACTCTATGGGGACATCGTTAAGAACCCTTACCTTAAATAATCCGGCCCCCCATCCCTTCCCCTATCCCCTGGCTGGCATGTGGTCACTCACTAGAGCCATCATCTGGGCCACAGACTGCCCCCTGACCCACACTGCAGATCTTAACCTTATGATTGGCCACAGACTTAGGGATAGGTCTGACCCTGATCACAGATCAGCCCCTCCTCACACTGGCCTAGGTGTGTCACCCTTACCCCTCATCACAGAATGCTCCCCACTCTACGTCATCCCCCCTTCTCCAGGTTGGGGCCCTCAGGCCCTTCCTAGTTGCTCCCTTATGGTTCCCATACTCTCAGCAGTTCAGTCTCCAGGAAAGCAATAAATCCCCGGGCAAGATAAAGCCTGGGATTTCCAGCAGCAGGTTAGCAGCTCAGACAATACAGCAAAGGGATCATTCTAGCGGCAGCCCCAGAAGAGCCCAGATAAGAGCAGAGGCAAGGGAAGGCCAGCAGCACATACAGCGGATATGAGAAAGTCCTTTAAAAGGAGAGAAGCCGGTGAGTTCAGGAGGCTATGGCTGAAAATAACAATGGCTCGCATGTGTATCCATTTCTAAGGTTTGAAAAGGACTTTCTGAGCAACAGACGGGTAGGGCAGACGGAAGTATCATTAGTCTCATTTTACTTACCAGGAAACTGAGGCACAAGGCCACTTAGTGACTTGCCCTAGTTCACTCAGCTGTTCTCAGCCAAAGCGAGATTGGAATCTACACCTTCTGTCTCGAGGCCACACCCCCCAGTCATTCCACCACTCAGCCTCTTAGAGTCACCGGGGTTCTGAGCCCCAGGTCTGGGAACTTAAAAAAAAAATATTCTCACAACTATTTCAATATAAATGTTTTCCTTTGTAATCTATGGATTTTACTTTATGCTCCTAAAATGTGATTCTGAGAAGGGATCTATATCACTAGACTTCCAAAGGGTTCCAGGACAAAGACAAATGATGGGGTTCAGGGTTGGGAGAGCTGGTTCAGATTTTTGAAAGAATTAAATCAGACCTTCTCTTTAGCCAAAGGGAGCTTTATGACCACAAAAGCATGTGGGCCTGAGACTTAGCAAGGAGCTAAACAAAGGCCATGATACAGGACAAGGACTAGACATATAGCCAGAAAGCTACAGTCTGTAGGATGGTGATGTAAGCTTTAGGGTTTCTAAAGGGGCTTGGAGATTTAGGAACAAGATAAATCTTTCAAGATAAGGACACAAGATTAGGGGGGCAAGGGAATCTTTGTGGGAGGAGACAAGGAATTTTAGGATAAGGTGAAGTTTTATGGTATTTCAAGATAAAGGGAGACTTTAGAACTTTGGCCAGGGAATGAGCAATTCAACCTTTAGGGCACCTCTGTATTTCAGGGTGCCTCTAGACTAGAGGATAAATCAGTGAAAGGGCACCTCAAGCTTTGGGGCATCTTTGTATCCACATCACAAAGGTGGAATGCCAGTTTTAGAGGAACCAGGAAGTGAGTCAGGTAACAAACATTTATTAGGCATCTATTATGTGCTAAAGTCTAGGGATGCAAATAAAGGCACAAAAGTCTTTGTTCCCAGGGAGCTCATTATCTAATGGGAAAATTTTTTGTCTCTGTAAATACCTACCAACAAACACATAAAAGCTTAAGCTTTCGTTACTAAGGTAGGAAGCCTTCCATTCTACACTGAGAGATCAGGCTCACAAAGCAAACACCCCTGGGAGAGAGAAGAGCTGATGACAGAAATCACTAACCCAAAAAACTGTGTTGACCAAATACCCTCTAATTTCTGCTCCATAGTCTCCCCTGAGCACTCATCGGAGCTTGGCAACCCTTTCGGGTTTCCCTGATTGACTTTTACCGCTCTCTCACAATGGGGGTTCCAAATTCTTCTTGAGTCCTCCACTCCCCAACTCTCTCTCTGCAGAGTCCCTGACTTTTACTTTACTGAGGAAATTAAGGTCATTTGTCCTGAGCTCCCTCCTCACCATCACTCCACATCTCAAGACCCCACTTTGTCATTCCCCATTTTTGCATTTTTTGCTCCAGTTTCTGAAAAGTTGTCTTTTCTTCTTATTGGCACCAGTTCTGCTTAGATTGTTTCTCCTTTCCACAGTCAAATTCTTAGACTCTTCCATGCTTGTTACCTCTGAAGAGGGTGCCCAAAGAGGGTTAGGGCTGCCTGAGACCCCAAAATACCAACATGCCGGGTCCTGCTGAAAGAATTCCACTCAAGTCTTCTCAGCCGAAGAAAAAGTAAAGTTTATTGAAAGTCCAAGTTCGCCACGTGGGGTGCTAGGCCATTTAAAGGTGCTCTCACAGAGGAAGTCTGTGTGCTAAGGCATTCTAAGGCGCTCTCACACCACATGGAGGGAAGATGGGATTCTATATACAGAAAGGTTGTGGGAGGAATCTAGGGATGGTCCAGAGGAGGAGATTGGGGAGGGTCTTCAGGAGGAGTCAGATGAGGTCAGACTCCAGTAATGAGT
>CM053601.1:177161366-177228718 GCA_028646575.1 Pseudocheirus occidentalis | reverse complement strand
ATTTTGCTTCCTCTTCCTCATGTTGGCCAGTCAATTAATTGGTTGGTTGTTTTTTTTTTACGTCTGTGAAACTCTGCTTCCAGGGGGGAAGCTCTGTTCCAAATTGCTGGGGTTTTCCCAACTGCTGGAGCTATTAGGGGGGTGTTGCAAGTCCCCCCAGCTTTGGCTTGCTGAAAGTGCACCCCAACCAAGACCACAATTCAGATCCAGGCCGCTCAACGCAAGAGCACTTGGCCCTGATCAATTGATTCAGCCCCCCTGCGGAGTCTGCAGGCCAGGGGCTCTGAAGCAGCCTGGTGGGGGCCTCTACTGATTCCAGCAGTTCCCTTCCCCAACTGCTTCCTTGCCCCGGGGGCAGATTGGCTGAACTGCTTTAACACCTCCAAATTAATTTTCAAAGTTTCACTTTCACTAACTGGCTCTGAGGATTTGAAGATCTGCTTAGGCAGGTGTTTTAGATTTTCTTTGAAGTAGACTCACATTTCGATTTGGGAGACTCAGCTCCTCCAGGCCGCCCTGGGACCTAGCGCTACGGTGGCTGCGATTTTGGGCTGGCTGGGTCTCTGCTCCGCTGCAGTGCGAGCTGCCCCTCTCCCGTCCCTGTTCCTCAAGCCTTGGCAGATGTGGAGGTGCTGGAGGCTGTAGATCTCTCCTGCAGACTGGCTGTGGTGCCCGCTTGGCTCAGCTCAGCCACTCTCCTTCCCCCCCCCCGCCCTGAGCCTGGCCCTGGTCTCGGCTTTAGGCTGTTCCAGCTTCCACTCCCGGCTGCCGTGATGAGTCCCTGCTGCCGAGCTGCCTTCAGCAAGAGATGGGTTCTCTGTATTTTTGTGAGTCTAAGAGTCCTAGGCTTTCTCTGGGCTCATAATTTTATGGGTGTTTAGGGTGGCGGTGTGGGAGCTGCGGAGCCTTGCTGCTTCTATGCTGCCATCTTGGCTCGGCCCCCCCGCAAAGCATTTTCTTGACAATAACCCTATGAAGAAGCTGCTGGTTCACTCAATACTGTACATATTTTGTTGATGAAGAAAGTGCAGCGCAGCTCAGAGTAGGTCCAGGCCTAAGAGCATAGAGCTAGTAGGTAGTTAATAAAGGATTTGAACTCAAGTCCCCCCAACTCCTGAGCTAGAACTCCTTTCTTCTCACAACAACAGAATCATGAAGCCTTGGAGTTTGAAGGGTGCATAGGGATCTTGTCATCCAAGCTGTACTTGACTAAGAACCCCCTATGTAATATTCCTGACAAATCAACATCCCACCATTTGTGATGACCTAGAACACAGGGCAACTAATTTTCCTCAAAGCAGCCCATCCCACTTGGGCACATCTCTAATTGTTCAGCTGCTTTTCTGACATCTAGTTGAAATCTGTCTGTGACTTCCTCCCCTCGTTCTGTCTATCCTCTGAACAAACCAAAGCAAGTCAAATCTCTTTTCCACACACAACCACCTTTCAAAAACCTAAAGCCTGATCTCTTGCTTCCCTTGGGTCTTCTCTCCAGGCTAAATGCTGCCAGTTCCTTTAACTTGACCACACAAAGGTTGGTCTCAAAAGCCTGTGTCATCCCAGGTACCCTACTCTAGATATGTTCTCATTTATCAGTGTCTGCATCTCCGGAGACAGGAAATGGAAGGTTACATGCAGAGAAGAGCTAGGAGTTTGTTGTTTGACTGGAATGTGGAGTGTGTGAAGAGGAGTAAAGCTGTAATAGGGTTGGAACAGTAGGTTGGGGCTGGATTTGGCCAGGAACTTTGATGCCAGGTTGAGGATTTTATCCCAGCAGTAACAGGGAACCACTGAAATCATCTGAGTCTCAGAGTGAGGTGGCCACCTTAGGAGAATGATCTTGACAGCTGGGGAGAATTTGGATTGGAGAGGGGAGAGACTCGAGGTCAATTGGGAGGCTGCTGCAAAAACCCAAGGAAAAGGTTATGAGAACCGGGACTAAGATAGCAGCAATGTGTGTGTAAGGGAGAGAGGACAGATGTGAGAGATGTTTTGGAGGACAAGACTTGGCAAATGTTTGGATGGGGAGGGTGGTGAGGGAGAAGGAAGAATGTGGAATGATTGTGAAGCTGGGTGACTGGGAGGAGGGTGGGTGCCCTGGACAGAAACTGGGATGGGTTTACGTTGGGGAGGAGTGATGAAGATATTAAGCTCCACTGTATACATACTGAATTTGAGATGCTGCTGAGACATCCAGGGGGAGACGGCTGATGAGGGGGGAGCAATAAGGGAGGGAGGTTGAGTGACTTGCCCAAGGTCACACAGGGATTGAGCATCCAAGATGGGATTTGAATTCAAGTCATCTCACTCAAAAGCCAATGCCCTTTCCATAGTTTTGGCTCTGATGCTTGATAGCTGTATGACTTTAGGTACGTCTCCAGCATTCTCTGAGCCTCAAATCACTCAACCATCTTGGTTCTTAGTTTCCTCACTAACAAAAATGCTGGAGATGGTCTAGATGGTTTCTGGAGGTCCCTTCCAACCCAGGAGAAAAGTCAAAGCTGTATCTCTAGACCTGACTTTCCATGTCTTCTGAATCTCAGGTAGAGTGACCTAGACCATGGGAAGGCACTTCCTTGCAAGGTTGGCACAGCTATCCCATTTGCTGTAGCAAGACAAAGCTAGACTCCTGAGTTTACATTGTCAGTCAGTCAACAGGCATTTTTTCAGCACTTACGAGATGGCCAGCTCCAAGCTCCTGACCCTGATGGGCAGGAGTTTCCCCAGTGAGGTGGGGAAACCTAGGTGACAGACTCTATGTGCCAGGAACACAAAGAACAGCTCTTGTGCTGTGCGCCTGCCTCCAGAGTTGTGTGATAGTGGTACCCAAGCTGCCCTGTCAACATCAGTGTCCCAGGTAGGTGAGGCAAAGCTGGAGGTTGGACCTTGGAGATTTCCATCCCCAGAGTCCATTTTAAACTCAACACTCAGTTTCCAGTCTTCTTTCTGGGTGACAGGTAGCAGAGAGAACACTGGGTTTGAATCCTGGTCAGGTCGCTTATACCCTGAATGACCTTGGGAACATAATTTGTCTTCTTTGGGACTCAGTTCCCTCATTTGTGAATTGTTCCAGCTTATCTGTAGAGATATCTTTCAGCTTTAAATTCTATGATCCTTTATTTTGTAGATGAGGAAATGGTGGCCCAGAGAGGGAAGGGACTTACCTACTACAGTTAGTAAATGGTGGAACCTAAGAGGACCTCAGTCCTCTAATTCCAAGCTCTGTGCTCAGAAGGAAGGGGAAAAGAAAGAAGGCAATGAACATCTGGGATAGTAGGAAGAGGGGGCCTACTGGCATGGGAGAAATATGAGCTTTATTGGCTTAACAATTCTGGAGCCAGAAATTACCACAGGGATGCTTAGAGACAGTAGTGGGAGCCCCTGAAAGGCCAGTGGCTGTAGAAGTGAAGTCCAAGGGGGCACATCTAGTTGGGTGATCTGGAATGGCTTCATGGAAGAGGTGGCAATGAACTGGGCCTTGAAGGGTGGGTAAAGATTTGCATTGGGAACCTTCTACACCGAGGGAACACAGGTCCAGATCAGATCAAACAACGTAAGGAACATCCAGCACCAGTGTCTACATCTAAATTCTGCTGGTCTGTGGGCAATCTGTCTCTGGAAGAGAAGCTCCATGTCTGAGAATCAGGACTGACCTGTCCTATCCTGGACAGTTTTGTCACTGAGTGGCTTGTGAAGTTGGATGAGCAGAGGGGGCTGAGGGAGTTGGAGGGAAAGACAGTCCAAAGAATCTTAGAGTTGGAAGGCACCTCAAAGAGTCATTGCATCCAGCCTCTAGCTGACTAAGACTCCCCTTTCCAACATCTCCAATAAGTGGTCCTCCAGCCTTGGCATGAAAACCTCTGGGGAGGAAGAGTCCATTCCCTCAATCAAACCCAAGTCTACTTTTTTATGGCTTCATGGCATTGGAGATCTAGAACCAGAAGAGGGACCCTGGAGGCCCTTCTTCCCTAAGTCTGACCTCTCTATTTACAGATGAGGCAACTGAGGCCCAATTACACAGTTAGTGCCAGAGGCAACATTTGAACTCAGGTGCTACTGACTCCAAGTCCAGGGCTCTATCCACCACTCCACCTCACTAACTTCCATGGCTTCTTGGAAGTCAAACAAATACAAGCTAATGGCAGATCAGAGATTAGAAACAGGAGAATGTTACTTAGTCTTCTCCCTCCCACAGCCCTGAAGGGTTCATGATCCCACAAGCCCAAGATCACACAACTACCTATGTGGACCATCTTTGACATATCTTCAGCTATCCCTCTTAGCCAATAAGAGAGCTGACTCTCTTCAGTAATATAGATTTTCCCATGCATTTTGTAGATAAATGCAGATTCTTCCCACATAACAGAGCTCTCCCCATCAAACCAGGAGAATTCCAGTGACTGGCTCCAGAGGAAGGGTTTAGAAACCCCAAGAAAGCAGGAGGCTGGAACCTGGCAAGGAAAATTTCCGATACTGTTTACCCAACGATTAGGCTTCTCCTTGATTTATTTACATCGAACATTTTGGTAACCATCTGCTCTTAAACTAAACGGAAAATTACCCTCCTCCTGCTGTGATGGCATTTCCCTTGGATGTTTTTAATAAAAAAAATCTATCATTTTAATGTAGACAGCTCAGCTAATAAAAATGATCTGTGCCATTAGTAATTATCCCACAAATACAATGCAAATGAGCTGAAGGGCCCTTGGAAGCCTGGGCCCAGGGCCCCTCTTCCTGGAGCTGGGTTGGGGGGTGTGACCCCTTTCCTTTGGCCAGGGAGAGAAGAGGAGAGGGTCTCCAAGAGTCACAGAGAGAGTATCCAGATGTGTCTGGGGTCCAGCTCCCATGCCAGTGGTGATCTCCTTGGAAACATACTTAGATAATTTCTGGTTGGAACTCTAGAATGGGGTGTAGACTTGTAGGATCATGGGATCTAAGCTGGAAAGAACTTTCAGAGATCATCCAGGTCTCGACCTGGGGTCCACAGGTAGATTTCAGAGGGTCTTTGAATTTGGATGGGAAAAAAATTTGCGTTTTTATTTTTACTAACTGAAATTTAACATGTCTATTGATTAGTAAAGACAAATAATTCTGAGAAAGAGTCTTATAGGATTTGTCAGATGGTCAAAGGGGACCACAGAACAGAAAAGTTCAGTAACCTCATTCTGGTTCAATCACTTCCTTTATAACTGAGAAAATAAAAGCTCAGATAGTTAGTGACTAGTCCAAGGTCACACAGGCTATATATGCCAGAATTCAATGCTCTCTCCTCTGCATTACACAGCTACTTTTATTAGACTCTATTAGCCTTTTCCCTGGAGAGTCAGGCTGGAGATGGGGCAGGGAGAAAAGCACAGGACCATAGAATTTAAGCATTGGGAAAAAACCTTCAAAGGTCAATGAGCCATTTTACAGAAGAGGAGACTGAGACTTAGAAGGAGGAAGAGACTTGCCTACATTCATTCAACTAGGAAGGAGTAAGTCCAATATTCAAACCTGTATGTTCAGACTCCAAATATGGTGTCCTCTATCATGATACACCTCCCTGGACTCCTCCCTCTCCCCCTACCCCACTTTTCTCTAAATGGAGACAACTCAGTCAATCAATCAATCAATCAATTAACCAACAAGTATTTATTAAGCTCTTACTTTGTACCAGGCAGTGTGCTAGGCTTGAGATTACAAGTATTAAAAATGAAAAATAATTCCTAATTCACAAAGAGATCACATTCTAATGTAAGAAAGGAGAAAAGTAAGAAAGGAGAAAGTTAAGAAAGGAGGATGGTACAGATAAATATATACAGCATAAATAAAAAGTTAAAAAGTATGTAGATTAACATATAATAGTTAATATGGTGTAGTTTTGAGAGCTCCATCTTAGAGAAAGACAAGGGACTCTCTAGGTGAAGGTGAGCAAGGCATGTATTCTGGGTGTCAAGGATGGTTGAGGCAAAACCATGGAGATGGGAGATGGAGGATTATGTGTGAGGAACAGAAGGCCAATTTGACTGGATTGGAGAGTAAGGGGGGTGGGGTGCTAGCGCTGAATCATACCTCTGGGCAGTCTGTGGCCCCTGTGCTCCAGAGAAGACCAACTCTCCCTGCCCTTGTCAGATTTCATTTTCTTCAAAGGCTCTAGACTTTGACTCTCAGCCCTTGACTCTAGAATTCTTGGATCATTAGAGCTGGGAGCCTAGAGAAGATCCAGGGTACCCTTCTCATTCTACAGAGGATGAAACTGGAGCCTGGAGATGGCAACCAACTTGTTCAAGGTCATGCAACTCTTCTTGGGCAGGGCTGGATCTCAAACCCAGGTTTCCAGACTCCTTATCCAAGACTCAAAATTCCTTTAAACCTGATTTCATCTGGATCAGAACACCATCACAGTTTTCTCTAGAACCTGAAGGTTTGCAAGGCACTGCCCTTATGAAGTAGACATTACAAGTGCTGTTATCCTCATTTGACAGATGGGGAAACTGAGGCAAGAGATCAGCCCAGGGACCTTGTGCTTTGACTTCAGGACCAGTACTCCTTCTCTTATACCATGTTGCCTGTGCATATCCAATAAATACTTGGTAAATTTTATTAAATTCATGCTATAGAAAGGAACTAAGCATTTATTAGCACCTACTGTCTACCAAGCATTTCTTGATTATTATCTCATTTGGTCCTCACAACAACCTTGGGCAGGAGGTGTCATCGTGATTTTAATTTAATTTAATTTTTTGCTTTTTTGGAGGACAATTAGGGGTAAGTTACTTGCCCAAGGTCATACGGCTAGGTTTTTGTGTCTGTGTGTGTGTTAAGTGTCTGAGGCCGGATTTGAACTCAGATCCTCCTTACTCCAGGGCCGGTGCTCTATTCACTGTGCCACCTAGCCGCCCCTGATTTTCATTTTATTGATGGGGGAACTGAGGCCTACAGAGATTAAGCGAATTTCTCAGGGTCTGATGGCTAGTGAGTGTCTGAGGTAGGATTTGAACTCAGGTCATCTTGACTCCAGACCTGGCACTCTATCTGTTGGGCCATCTAGCTGCTTCTAGGGCAAGAGAAGGGTAGTACAACCAGGAGGAGGACCTGGATTTAAGAGCCTCCTCTGACATATGTTGGTTGTGTGACCCTGGGTAAGTCACTTAACTCTCAGTGTCCACTGAGAGTGTCCACTCTCTAAGACCAGGAGTTTCAGTCACACTGTTGGGCTACACTGCTAAAGGGAGTTTATACGTACCAGGAATCCCTCTCACAAGTGTAATCACAAGTCTGGCCAAAAAGATCATTGTCTAAGACTGAGCTAAGCAAAAATACGCAGGGAAAAATGACATTATTCTTGTCCTCAAGGAGCTTACCCTCTATTGGAGAGTGACATTATTGTAATGTTTGTGGGATGAATAGGCTAAATACATTAATTATACCTGTCAATGAATCTGTGGGCTCTTCCATTCTATTCAAACCAACAAGTATGGGTTGGGTAATGGCCCTGTACCAAGCACTGTACCTAGTTATTCGGGATACAAAGGCAGAGGGGCTGGGGTGTGCTGAGGGGAGAGGGTCTTGGGATTAGAGTCAGAAAGACTCGGGTCCAAATCCTGCCTCAGATACCTCACTGTGACCAGGGGCAGGTCGCTCAACTGTTCTGGGCCTCAGTTTCCCCATCTGTAAAATGAAGGGCTTTGGGCTCCACGGTCTCTATGTTTCCAGCTTTAAATCTAGACAATTCTCTGAATTAATCCCTGCCTTCAAGAACCACGGCTTCCTTGGAAGGATTTGAATATCTTAAGAAGTCCTGGGAATCTTTCCGAGCCCCACTTTTGAGAAGGGGGCATCTGGATTCCACTTTGTGGGCCTGGGGTGGAGGGGAGAGGAGGGAGATAAAGTACTTGGAGCATCTCATGGATCACATACCTTAATTACTCTCAACCAGGCCTTTGAAAACTGACTTTGAAAGCTGAAACGGGCTTAGCAAGGCAATCAGCTGCTGGAGCCGAACCTGGGATTTATCAGGGGACACTGGAGTGTGGGGGAAGGGGGGGCTTCCACTCCTGTCACCCCCACACTCCTTCCCCCTCCCCTTTTCCAATCACATCAACGATTTTGCTCGGCATTGTTTCCAGGCCTATTAATATTCATAAGCAGCTTTTCGATTGTGTTTGCAATTTTCTCTTCAGCAGACAGGCCTGATGTGCGCTAGTGTTAATAGTATGCAGAACTCACAAACTCAGATCTTATTAGCAAATACCCATTCGATGCCATCGGTGCAGAAGAACTCAGGCTCATTGGGGCTGGGCCGCTGGGCTGCTGGGGAGGGAATATTTTCACCAGGGTGACATCTGAGGAAAGTCTTCATCTAATGTGAAGGTCTGACAATATGAGTGGCTGGCATTGAGGGCCTGGAGCCAAGGGAAGGGAAGGCAAGAGCTGGAGTGATCAGGGTTGGGAGGCCCAGAGAGGCTGGACCAGTGATCTGATAAAGAACAGTATGGCGGAGGGGCAGGGCCGGACCACCAGGGGTTTGCTGCTGCTGCTTCTGCTGGGAATGAGAGCCCTATTTCTGCAGGCTTTGCCAAGCCCGTGAGCCTGTGGGGCAGCTAGCAGGAGCGTCATAAACCCCATTTTCAGCACAGGCATCTATGGTGTGGGGAAAATAAATGTGGAATTGGAACCAGAGGTTGGAGATTCAAATCCTGGTTCATCTGCTCACTGCCAATGTTACCCCTCCTGAAGTTTCCTCATAGCTAAAATGACAGGGTTGGAATAGACAATTTCTAAGGTTCCTAGTAGCTTTGAAATTCCGTGGAGAAATTGAGGTTCAGTGAGATGACTTCCTTTAGCACTGATATTCTAAATTTCATGTTCTAAGGTTTCTTCTAGATATAACAGATATTCTGTGTTCTTAGGTTCCTTCTAGCTATGACAGTCTGTGTTCTAAGGTCCCTCTGAGCTCTGATATTCTGTGTTCTAAGGTTTTTTCCAGTTCTGACTTTCTGTGTTCTAAGGTTCCTTCTGGTTCTGATAGTAGGTATTCTAAGGTTCCTTTTTGCTCCAACATTCCAAGGTAGCCCAGCTTCTAAGGACCCTTTGAGCTCTGACATTGTTTGATTTAACAAATGGTCAGAGGACCATTACTAGAGATTTGGAGGCAGTGTGGCTCACTAGCTCACTGATAGGCCTAGAAATAATTCTGCCACAATTATGACATAGAACCTGTCTTGGAATGAAGGAAAATCTGGGTTCTGGGCTAAATAGGTCAGAATTCAGTTGATTCTCAAATGCTTATGAAGCATCTCCAAGCATCTCCATGTGGTGGGTACCAGGAGGATCTTGGTGATGTCCCCATGGGCTGTCAAGGAAAACTGCCATCAGGTTGAGGGCATAAGACTACCACATTTATAACAGAACAAGACAGTTGCCAAATTGCATGGTACACAGTGACATAGAAACTAAAAGGCAAGGGGCATGCACGAGAGTTGTACGGGTCATGCACGAGAGTTGTACGGGTCATGCACGAGAGTTGTAAGGGGCATGCACGAGAGTTGTACGAGACAAGGAAGGCCTCCTGGGAGAGATGAGACTGAAGGATGGGTGGGATTTGGAAAGCAAGAGAGAAAGAATGATAGGAAGTGGCATTCTAGGAGGGGGATACAGCGTGGATTAAGGGAGGTGGGAATGAACATGGGTGCGTTAATGGGTTGGTAAGACCAGTCCAGTGGGAATAGAAGGTGGGTTCTAGGAAACTGTGGAGAATAAATACTTCTCATCTTTTATAAAAGGACCTCATGATTTCTTGAAGATATTTCTGAGTCTACCTATGATCCAGAATAAGTGGCACTGCCCCTTGGTTGAGAATATCTTGGGTAGAAGTAGGTACCCCTACTTCTACAAGGCCAGTCCCAGGATGTGAGCCCCAGATAAAATACTGATCTTAAAACCTGTTTGGTAAGTCAGGAGTATTAGCTTAGATATTTTGACCCTGAGCAAGTCATCATAGCGCTCTTGGCCTCAGTCTCTCCATCTGTAAAATGAGGGAATTGGGCCAGATAAGACGCTTCTAAGGTCT
Organism: Pseudocheirus occidentalis; assembly: GCA_028646575.1. Lineage (NCBI taxonomy): Eukaryota > Metazoa > Chordata > Mammalia > Diprotodontia > Pseudocheiridae > Pseudocheirus > Pseudocheirus occidentalis. Next base: position 177,218,664 of record CM053601.1, on the reverse strand, counting down.
CTTTAAGCTCTAAGTCCTATGAAAAAGGCTCAAGGCTCAGTCACCCAGTCAGTACCCAAGAAATTAAGTGATGTCCCCTCTTCTCTGATCTGCTACAGATTTAGCCTTTACACTGTCTGGCAACCAGCTGTGAGGGAAACGCTTTGTGCACCTTGAAAAGTGTGCTAGCCTTGGAGAGGGTGCGGCTCAGGAGACGGTGCTGGCTTTGGCATCCCAAGGTCTGAGATTGAGTTGTGCCTCTCTGCCAACTACATGATGGCACACGAGGCCCTTCCCCCTCCAGTCCTTAGTTTTTTCATCTATGAAATGGAAAGATTGGATGACATGACCTCAGAGACCAATCAACAATCATCTATGATGGGTTAGGGGCTGTGGATAGCACAAACTTGGATCGTTTTCTATCCACCGGGGAGACTCCCATTGAGGCAACCTCCACAGATGCCCCTTATCTGACTTTGACAGGTTCCTGGGGCTCTGCAAGGGACTGAGACCTAGCTGAGGGTCACAAGGACAGGATATATTAGAGACAACACTCAACCCAGATCTTCCTGACTCTGAAACCAGTTTTCTATCCATTACCGCGTGAATACAGATGTAAAAGTGAGACTGTTTGTGTACTCGAGGAGTTTACATTCTGTGGGTTTTAGGTCCATAAGTCTAAAGCTGCAAGGGACCTCCAAGGACAGCTATTCAAATCCCCTCATTTTACAGATTAGGAAGCTGAGGGTCATGGAGATGAAGGGATTTTCTGAAAGTTATACACATAGTAAATATCACAAATATTTAAGGAAAGGACTAAGCATTTGCATGGCATCTACTACGTGCCAAATTCGATAGCAAGGTGGCATCTGGAGTCAGGAAGAGCAGAGTTCAAATCAGGCCTCAGACACTAGGTGTGTGACCCTGGGCAAGTCACTTAACCCTATTTGCCTCAGTTTCCTCATCTGTAAAATGAGCTGGAGAAGGCACACCATTCTGATATCTCTGCAAGAAAACCTTGAATGGGGTCACAAAGAATCTGACATGACTGAAAACAACTGAACACGCGTGCCCAAGAACTTGACACACAAGATCTCATTTTATTCCCACAACAATCCTGCAAGGCAGGCGTAGCTGTTCTCTCCATTTTACAGCAGGGGAAACTGAGGCAAACAGGTTAAGCAACTTGCTCAGGGTTGGTAGCAAATATTGAATCAATGATTTGGGATCAATATTTGGTCTCAAAAGGTCAAATCTTGAGATTTGAACCAGGATCTCTGAATTCAGAGCTGGTGCTCTTAGGCCCCTTAAAGCTTTGCATCTGTGATTTTGTCTCGGGGTCAGAAGACCTGACACTACTAGCTCTGTGAGCCAGATGGGTAAGACTTTCACCTTTCTAAGCCTCAGTCTCTTCACCTGCAAAATGGGGATAATTCTTCTTACGCTAGTATCTTACGGGGGCTGCTGCCAACAAAACCCTTTATTGTTAATTTTTTTACTACTGCTGTCTTTGCTACAGGTTAGCTAGGTGGCACGGTGGACAGAGAGCCAGCTCTGGAGTCAGGAGGATCTGAGTTCAAATCCATTCTCAGACACTAGTTTTGGGACCCTGAGTAAGTCACATAATTCTGTTTGTCTCAGTTTCTCATCTGTAAGATGAGCTGGAGAAGGAAATGGCAAATCACTCCAAGATCTTTAAGAAATCTCCAAATGGGCTCATGGAGAGTCAGCCTCTACTGAAACCACTCAACATCAACAAAACTCTGCTCTGACTGTAAGCACCCTGTCAGGTGGGGTCCCAGCTGCATGTCAGCTCCTGGTCAGAGCAGGGCCCTCTCCTAACACCTGGCTCCTTTTGTACAATTTATGTTCATTATCCATAGGAATTCTGACAGCAGCCCCTTTCCCCCACAAATAAGGACCACGGAAGCCTCAGCCTTTAATTACCAGAACCCATTTGGCTAAATTAATGATCCCCACTCAGTGTCAATAATGAATTGCAGGCCAGTGAAAATGCTGATCCAATATTCTGGGCTCCCCTGCGGTGGAATTTGATATAGAGCTGTTCTCTCGCTTGGCTCCTGCTCTGGATAGATGGGAGGGCTGAACTCTACCAAAGACCACTTCTTGGCAGCCTGCAAGAAAAGTCGTTGGAAGTCATCTGATTCCAAATTGCCCAGGATAAAGAATGGATCTAATAATATCCCTGTAAGAAGGGAACAGTTCTCCAAAATCCACAGTTAGCTTTCAAGGCAGAGTGTTTTATCACCTACAAATCCCCCAATGTTCTCCAATGCATCACCAATACAAGTGAGGAGTGAAGCTCTTTTCAGGCTGCTTTACTCTTGGGGGTTGGTGGTTTTGTGTTTTCCTGGTTGGTCAGGGACTCAGAAGGTTCCTGGCTGGTTGGGCCAGCCAGGTAAGGGAGGAATCTTGGATGGGCATGGTCTCCAAAAGATCTGGGCCATCTTTCTAGGACCCCTTGGTTGCTTGGGGTGAAGGAGACAAGGTCCCTTTAAAGAGCTACTCAGGTCAAGAAACTGTGGGCTGGTTGTGCTGGAACCCAAGCTTTGGAGTGTTGCATGTTTTGTTTTTGTTTTTTTCCCAATGAACTCAGGCTCCATCAGCAAGTAGACTTCTAGCCAGCTTTGGACCATCAATGAAGAAATGTTGAACAATAGAATAATGATAATAGAACAATAGCATGTCTGAATGTACAGCATAGAAGGTCAGAGCTGGAAAGGCCTTAGAACATGGAACATTAAAGCAGGGGGGATGCCTCGGAATATAGAACATGGAATGTCAGAGATAGAAGATAAGCTAGAAATTATGGAGTCCAGCCCTCCTACCCATCACTTCTGCTCTCCTCCAAATTCTCTTATGATAGTAGAAGGCAGAGCTGTTGGAGAGACAGAAACAGCTTCCTTCCCAAAATGGAAGGGAAAGAATCAAATGTATTAATACCCATCTGTTTAATGCATTCATATCCATACTTAACACTCCTACCATTTTAATTCTGGGGATTTAAGTTTGGCACAATTGTTTCTACAATAAAGCCTGATTTTTTCCCCCTTACAATCAGATTTTGAATATGTGCGCTTTTCATTCAAACACAAAAAGGCTCATTTTACTATAAAAATCAGTTTTCATTGTACTAGCAATTCACAAACATGACAGACACACATGGAGTCAAACTCTTCCCTTCTCCTGTGGTTCCTTCCTCGGCTTCTTTCTCTAAGCTTTGATTATAGGAATATATACCGAGGGTATTGGCCAAAATGCTGGTCCAAGAATGAAGAGCTTTAGGTTTCCTTCCTACCCGGTGCTAGAGGCTTGCTGGGAGGCCTTGGATGACTTGGTTGATCAGACTAGGTCTTCATAATCCACAGAGGAAAGAGAAGAGAGAATGGTGAAGTGGATAGTGTTGATTGCAGAGGCCACAAGATCTGAGCTGGAATACTACTCCTGGTACTTAGTAGCTGCATGATCTTGGCCAAGTCACTTAACATCTCTGAGAGTCGGTGTTCTCATCTGTAAAATGAAAGTACTAATACCCAGAGTACCTAAAATCAAGGGTTGTTGTGAGGATCAAAGGAGAGAAAACATTCTATGCTGGTTATTGTTATTACCACCCCCTTCCCCTCAGTGTCAACTCTATTATTACCTGTTATTTTGTCATTAAAGTTTTATTCTTTGAATTTGAATTCAATACTCTGAACTGGATCTTTGAGGAACTTTGGTGGGGTTTTTTTTGATCCTCTAATAAAATGCTGATATCTTTATGAGGGACCACACCTTATATTCCTTATCAGGGAACATTTTCCTTATCAGTTAATAGAAATCATAAATTATCCGAACTACAAGGCAACTTAGAAAACAGAGTATGAAATTTCAGAGCTGGGAGGGATCCTAGAACCTAGAATGTTTAAGAGGCAACCTTAGAGTCCATATAATTCTTACCCTTCATTCTATGGGTGGGGACACTGAGACCCAGGGAGAGGAGGAAAATTAACCAAGGTCACAAAGTGAGTCAGTAGCAGAAGGGGAACCAGAATTCAGGTCTCATTCATTCATTCATTCATTCATTCATTCAACATGTCTTTATTAAACACCTTATAATGTGCCAGGCACTGGGGTTACAAAGAGAGGCAAAAGACAGTGCCTGCCCTCAGAGAGCTCCCAGTCTGATGGGGGAGATGACAAGCAAACAGCTAGGTACAAAGCAGATACAGACAGGGGAAACTGGAGATAATCACCAGCATTAAGAGAGAACTTCAGAAGCTGGGGCTCTGCCTGAGATTTGGAGGAACCCAGAGAGTTCAGGAGATGGAGATGAGGAGGGAGAGAGTTCAAGGCGTGGGGGGCAGTGAGGCCAGTGTTCAGTAGATCACAAGCGGTCGGATGGGAAGTGTAAAAAGACCAGACAGATAGGAAGGGGTCAGGCTACGAAGGGCTTTACAAGCCAAACAGAGGATTTCATATTGGATCCTGAAGGCTGTAGGGAGCCTCTGGGATTGACTGAATCGGGTGCAGTGTGTGTGTGTGTGTGTGTGTGTGTGTGTGTGTGTGTGTGTGTGTGTGTGTGTGTGTGTGTGTGTGATACAGTCAGATTTGATTTAAGAAGATCAATTTTACAGCTGAATGGAGGATGGATCAGAGTGGGGAGAGACTTGAGGCAGCCAGACCCAACAGCAGCTATTATAGAGTGGCAACAGTGTCAGAGGAGAGAAGGGAAGACATTTCAAAGGGGGAATCAAAAGGTCTTGGCAACAGCCTGGACATAGGGAGGTGGGCGAGAGATAGTGAGGAGTTCAGGATGCTTCTTAGGGTCCAAGCCTGAGGGATTGGGAGGATGGTGTTACCCTAGACTGTAATAGATAAGTTAGGAAGGGAAATGTTTGGAGGGGCAGGATGATGAGTCCAGTTTTGGACATGTTGAGTTTAAGATATCTATGGGATAGCCAGTCCAAAATGGCTAGTGTGTAGTTGAAAATGTAGGATTAGACGTCAGGGAAGAGGTTAGAGCTGGGTCAGGTGTGACATTCTATGTTCTGTATTTGATGACTCCTTTCAGCTCAAACAGTCTGTGTTCTAAGGACTCTTCTGGCTTTGACATATATTCTGTGTAAGATCCCTTCTGACTCTGATAGTCTGTGTTCTAAAGGTCTCATCTGGTTCTGTAATTCTGTGACTGATTTTGAATAGATTTTTCCCATCTGGAAAATGGAGCTATGAATTGCTGTCTTCTCTCTCTCCCCCTCTCTTTCTCTCTCTCTCTCTCTCCTTGTCTCTCTCTCTCTCTCTCTCTCTCTCTCTCTCTCTCTCTCTCTCTCTCTCTCTCTCTCTCTGCGACCCCTTCTCCAACTCCATGGAGTGTGATGAAACACAACAAGTATTCTGCCCAAACTCCCACACCCCTATGTGATGGGGGCATAGAGAACTCTATCTGGAGTCCCTGCAGTGAGGAATCCAATATCCCCTGCCTCATTACAAATAAATAATAAGAAATCAGCCGCTTCTCCCCAGCTGCAGAGAGCCCAAGAATAATGCTAGGTCACCCACAAGGAACCAGACAAAAGCCCTGAAGTAATTGTGTGCTTCTGGGGACCCAGTGGAGGGGAGAGGGCTGAGGGAGGGGCTGAGGCAACCCAGGGGGAATGAAGCAGTGAAAGGGAGGCTATTTTAGGGCCCTGAAGAGGAGGTGGCAAATAATAGAAGGGGAGAAAAATAAAATCAAAGTCCATTGAATCTTTATGATTGGGGGTGGGGGAGAGGAAAGAAATGATTTCTTTTGCCCAGCAGTGATTTGATTTCAGCCTCAGGCTTCATCACACATTATGCCAAACTTGGGCGCTATCTGATGTCCTTTCCTCTACACCTTTGATTAGTAATGACACCAGAACCAATTGATTGCCTTATTCTCTTCTCATCCTACCCCTTCCTCCCTCGTGGAAGTCATTAATTCCCTTTGAACCTGATGACACATGAACAAGGGCCCAGGGGAGAAGTTCAGCAGGTAGCTGGGTGTGGTAATGTTGGGGTGCAGAGCATGAGGAGAAGAGAGACAGGGAAGGAGAAATGGAGGGAAAAAGGTGGAAGGAAGGAGGGAGGAAAGATGAGAGGAGGAAAGACAGAGAGACCAAGACAGAGACAGGAGAAGGAGGGAGGGATGGGGAAAAGAGATCCAGAGGGAGACAGAGGGGAGGGGAGAGAGACACAGTGGGGGTGAGAGGAAGGGAGAGAGGGGGACAAATGCAGAGATACAGGTACAGAGAGTCAGCCAGCTAGAGAAGGAAAGACAAAGTGATGGTGAGAGGGATGGGCAGGCAGAAGGGAGGGGGAAGAGGAGAGAGAGACAGAGAAATGGGGAAAGAAACAGAGACATACAGACAGATGTAGACAGACAGGTAGAAAAGAAGGGAGAGAGGGGGAGATAGAGACAGAGAGCAAGACAGAGAAGCACACATAGAAACAGAGAGACAGAGAGAAAGAAGGAAGGAAAGAAAGAGAGGGAGGGACAGAAAAAGAGGAAAGGAGAAAAAGAGGAAAAGAGGGAGGGGGAGGGAGACAGAGAGACGGGGGGGGGGGGGCGAGAGGGGAGGGAAGACAGCATCTCTGCTGGCTGGAGAAAGGTCACAGATAGCCCAAAGACAAATAGGTGAATTCAGAGAATGTCAGAGCTGGACTTTGGAAGGTCGAGAGGCAGAGCTGGAAGGGGCTTCACAGCACAGAGCAGGAACCATCCCAGCTGGGTAGGACTTCAGAACAGAGAAAGTCAGAACTGGGAGAGAGTCAAGAACACTGTTGTTAGAAGTGGAAGAACCTGAGAGGTTGCTGAGCTTGAGGAAGTCTGGCTTATGGTAGAGCCTCCAGCAACGCCCTGAGCTGTATGCCCGAGGCCGAGGTCACTGATCTCTCCTCTCTGCTGCCTTCCAAACCTCCCTCTGCCTGCCTGGGCCTTTTAAGCTGGGCCTTGGCTTCCACCTTTTCCCTTTCTATTCAATGAAGGGGGAGCCGGATCTGTCCCAAGTTCCTTCTCTCCCTTGTCCTGCTTTGGTGGACTCATTCCTAGTCTGAAATACAATGGAGACAGAAGATCTGAGTTCTAATTCTGACTTTGCTACTTGGTGATTTTGGGTAAGTCACTTCCCTCCTCTGGGCCTCTGGTTCCTCATCCATAAAATGAGTCAGTTGGACTCCCTGGCCTGTTGGGGTCCCTTCCAACCCTAGATCTAGAGTCTTGTGTTTCCTTTCCTCTCTGGGGAACAGGGACATTCAATGCTTCTGTCCAACTCCTCTACCATTCCTCCCCCCAATTCAATGGCGGAAATTTCAGGGGCAAACCAGGCAGGTAGGGACAAGAGGAAAGGGGAAGCGCTTTAGGGACAGGTGTGTTGTCCTGAGGACAGTCAGCTGTCCCCCTGACTAGCTGAGTCTGCCCTTCAGAGGCCCCCGGGGAACCAGCTTGCTGGTGTTTGCACCTGTCACTTCCTGTCACAAGGGGCCCTTTGGCAGGACTGGGTCCTGCTGCTTCAGGCCTATGGAACTAGTTGGGTAAAGACTTCGAATGGTTGGATAAACCAGAGATCTGTTTCCTCAGCTGTTTTAAATCATCCAGACAGTGGCCAGATTGATAGCATTGCCGATGGATGGCTTCCTAGCAGGGCACCTCCCCATAGTTCCCCACCATACAGTGGGGCCTCTTCTGGGCATTCCTGAACTTGTTCCAAGATAGTTCTGTTAGAGCTGGATGGGGCCTTAGGATACAGAATGTCAGAGCTTAAAGATCCTAGAACACAGAACGTCAGAGAAGGAAGGAATCCTAGCAGAGTCAGAGCTGAGAGGGACCTTAGAACCCAGAATATCATAAAGGAGAAAGAGGAGGAGGACAAGGAGGACAAGGAGGACGAGGACGAGGAGGACGAGGAGGATGAGGATGAGGAACTTAGATTGTAGAGTCAGAGCTGGAAGACACCTGAGAACAGATCGCTACATCTAGGACACAGGGACTGGCACAGGCCATAGGAGAGGGCACAGCTAGGAAGGGCCTTCAGGTCATGCAGTCTGGCCACCTACCTCATTTTCACAGAGGAAGAAAATAGAAGCTTAGACATGTCCAAGGTGCCAAAGCTAGTGGAGCTGCCATTCAAAGCCAGGTCCTCTGACTCTTGACCTTTCTGCAGCCTTTGACCCTGCTGACCATCGTGTCCTCTTGCATACTCTCTGTGTTCTGGATTTTCATGAGACCACTCCTTCCCAGTCTGTCTCCTACCCATCTAACCTCTCCTTTTTGGTCTCTTTTGATGGTTTCTTGTGCATCTTATGCCCAATAACTGTGAGTGCTCCCCAAGACTGTACTGGGTTCTCAATCTCTACCCATTCCACTTGGTGATCACATCAGTTTTTATGGGTATAATTCTCTCTATGCAGATAATTATCTCAAATACAACATACCTGAAATAGAAATCAATATGGAGGCATTTTGGTAGCATAGGGGGAAGAGCATAACTTTATAGTTTGAGGGCCTGGGTTCAAATTCCTTTTTGGGTAAGTCACTTAAGCTCCCTGGGCCTCAGTTTCTTCTTCTGTAAAATGAGGGAGTTGACTAGATAGCTCCTGAGTTTTCTAGGTCTATGAACCTAAAAGCCACCTTTCTCCACAAATCTACCCCTTTCCCAAACTTCCCTTTTTCTTTTGAGGGCACTGTTCCAAGCACCCAAGCACATAAGCTCCGTGACTCCTCATTCTTCAGCACACACATGCAATCAGCTCCCAGATCTAGTTTCTTGCCTCTTCAGCTCCCCCATATACCCCTTTCATGCTTCTCACCCGACCACCCTCCAAGTCCAGGTCCTCATGTCCTTTTGTCTGCACTTTAACAAGAATCATTCTCCCCACCTCAAATCTCTCTCCGGTCCAGCCCATCCTCTGTAGAACTATCAAAGCAATTGTCCTAACACCTGCTTCCTTCCTCAATAAACTCCACTGGCTTTCAATTGCTTCTAAGATCAAGGACAACTCCAGTATCTGGTTTTTCAGCCTCCCCATACCCTGGCCCCAATCCAGCTTCTCAGACTTATATGTTGTTCCTCTTCCCAAGCTCTGCTCTGGTCTGTCCACACGGACCTTGTTCCTCATACATCACACTCCATCTCCCATTGGTGTGCCTTGGCAAAGAATTTCCCCAAGTCTTGAAATGCCCTGCCTTCTTACCTCTGACTCTTTGAATCCTCCCTTTCCTTCCAAACTGGCCTATCTGAAGGCTAGCTTTTCTCTCCTCTTCAGAGATGCTTGTGTCCTCCTCCAAGATAACATATTTTCAGGGGTATATTTTGTATCCTTGTACAGAGGCATGTTATTAACTATCCCTCCTGAAGTGTAAGCTTCTTGAAGACAGGGGTTATTCCTTTTTTTGCTTTTTGTTCTAGTATGTAGGCACCCAATAATGTTTGTTTCATTTCTAAGTTTCAGAGCACATCTGCACTGATACAGTCTTTTCATCAGTTTTTTAAACTGATGAGGTCCTGTGATTAAAAAAAGAGAAATGTGCCAGTAGCTGGCTAAGCAGTAAGACTAAGGAATCCAAATAAAGCAAGCCCTGCTCTCAAGGAGTTTACATTCTACTAGCTCTCTTATATTTTAATGGTGGAGCCCCTTTTTGGCGAATGCCCAAAGAGACCACGCAGATTTTTCAGGCATCTGCAGTTTGGGTAGGAGTGATTGGGGGACGGGAGAAGGATAGGGGGAGTAGGGAAAGCGGCTGTAGGAGAGAAGGAATTGGAAGAGTCAGCCAGGTGAGCACGTGGGCTGTCGCACCGGCGGGACAGATCTTTCTCAGCCCATAAACCAGACAAATGAATATTTGATAGAAATATAATTTGAGCGAATAAGGGCCTTCGTCAGCCCGACGGTGAAATACAATGGTTATCTGACCTCTTGGAGGAATAAATCTGCCGTGCACAGCAATTATATCCAGCCTGAGTCTTGGAAAGCCCTCTGACGCTGGTGCCTCAGGAAGCAATATAAACCTTTAGACGAGGGGAATTTATTATACATTGCGACACCACATTTCAGAGGTCACTGCTGCCACGGCTTAACTGCTTGCCCTATTAGTACTGCCCAGACGTGGGGTTACATCGATAAGCTCCCCAGAGTTTAGCAGGTGGTGGACTGGGGGCACTCATGGGGAGAGGTCAGCTCTCCAGAGGGCCAGGGGGAATCAGGGCTCCCCACATTTTGACTTAGAATTTAAAAGCCACTTCTGCCCCATTCCTCCCTATGAAAAAATAGGAACCTGGGTAAACTGAGGACATGGAGGCCACTAGAATTTAAATGAGTAGTGAACTTTAGGAACAGTCAATCAACACACATTTATGAAGCAGTTACTCTGTGCTAGGCTGTAGGCACTGGAGAGACAAAGACAGAAACTAAAAACCATGGTCCCTGACCTCAAGGAGCTTAGATACTATGGGAAGGGTGCAATATGGGACCAAGAGATGGTAGATTGAAAGCTGGAGGGACCTCAAAGACTCTGAATTCCAAGTTTTGGTTATGGAAATAGATAAACCAAGTAAAAATAGTTGTGGCTGATATTTGAGCCCATGTGGTGCAGCGGGGAGAGTGCAGGTCTGAAGTCAGAAGACCTGCACCCCAGATTTACTGCTCAGCAGCTGGGTGCCCTTGGCACCACCCTTCATTCCCCTAGCCCCATCTCACCTTCTTCCTTTGCAAAATGAGGGAGAGACTAGTTCACCTCTGAAGTGACTCTACATCTATAAACAATACCCCTAAATATACATCATACAGCTGCAGTGGGCGGGGGGGGGGATTGGTGCATCAGCATGGCAGGCTGATGCAAGTCCCTAATGGAAGAGGCTGGGGCACCTGCTCCCAGGAGAGCCATGATGATGTATAATGAAGACTTTGGAACATTCATAGACCTCCTGAGCCAGTTCTGACCTGATAACCACAGGATGGACGGAAGCTCCTTCAATTGTCTGAAGATACTGAGTGAGACTGGGAGCACTTTCAAAGACTCTTAGTTGACTTTCTCTCCTTGGTTGGAGCATTCTCTCTCCCTCCCTTCCTCCCTCCCTCCGCCCTCTCTCCATCATCTCTCTCTGTCTCTGTCTCTTTCTCTCCCTCCCTCTACCTCTCCTCCTCTCCCCCTCCCTCCCTCCCTCCCTCTCTCTCTCTCTCTCTCTCTCTCTCTCTCTCTCTCCATCATCTCTCTCTCTTTCTCCATCATCTCTCTCTCTCCATCATCTTTCTCTGTCTCTGTCTCTCTGTCTCTCTCTCTCTCTTCCCCTCTCCCCTTTGCTGATGGCATCAGGTGGGGGACAGTGCTGTAAAGGGAGAGAGACCTTGTGCTCTTCCTACTGAGGTCAACATGTGTCCCCTTGATTTTGCGTCTCAGTTCTTTGCCTGACTCAGCATTTTAGGTGAAGGAGATTAATCTACAGGCTATAAACTTCTGAGTTTTGAAAGGTCAGGAGAGTTAGCCTTCTAGGAGTCTTAGAGTCGAGTCTATGATGGGTTTTGAAGCCAGACCAGTACTGATGCCTTGAGAATTGAGGAATTATCTTCGGAATTGAAGCCTAGTAGTATCTGAGAATGGGGCTCCTCCTGTAGTATTTGGAAGCAAACTTGGACGAATCTTTGTTATGTGGAGACTATGCTAAGTCTGACTGAGGCCAAGGTAGTATGGGGAGAAGTGGTCACTGAGGTGCTGAGGGAAAGTGTTTGCAGTTTTGTTACTGCTGTATCTTCAAAGTAAATAGCTCTTTGCAAAAGGTAATTGATGCTGACTGGTTGAATGGAACTTGGGTGTTAATTCCTGGAAGCTAACAGTGGAAGGGCAGTCACGTCACATTTGAGGTGGGGTTAAAGCTGATTACACTAGAGAAGAGATACCTTAACCCCTTGGGAGCACCCCTAAAGTTCTGAGAGGGATGCAGAAGCCACCTAAAAGAGCAAGCCTGTTAGCTACTTACCAATAGCTACAAGAGCCTGTTAGCTACTTAACGGAATAAAGTTTGCCAAGAGAATTGCATCCATAATCTCCTTTTGAATCGCTAGAGAAAGGGGAGAAAGCACAGACAACTAAGAGGAATTAGCACAATCACTTAATCTGGTGGGTGTGAAAGGTTTTGGCCCCTAGGTGGTGCTCAGTTCCACACCCCACCCCCTTCACCCAGGTAAGTCTCTACTTGTCAGCCAGCCTAGGTGAAAGAATTGCTAGCTATGCTTTGACAGGATCATGGGGCTTAGAGCTAAAAGGAAGCATGCTTAGAGATCATCTGGTCCAAACCCCTTTTTTCCTTTAGAGGAAGAACCCGAAGGCCCAGAGACAGGAGGGCATGTTTCCAGAGTCATGTAGGTAATCAGTGGCAATGCTTGAATCTACCTTTTCTTCAGAGTTCAGGGACCCCTAATGTGCAGGGGTCTAATCACCCTAACCCTGCCCTTGGCCAGGGAATTGCTATAATGACCTCTTCCCTTTTCCAGCCCAGAAAGGCTGGAGTGCTGCACTAGGAAGAACTCTGCACTCCAAGTCAGAAGACCTGAGTTCCAGTCTAGATTCTAACACATTGGGGTGGTGGGACTTTGGTCAAGTCACTTGACCCGTATGTGCCTCAGATAGCTCACTAAGGATATAAATAACCAAGGAATCTGTATCAGTGAAGGGGCTTTTAATATCTATACCAATGGAGTTTCAGTCCTGGATTTAAAGAAAAAGTGAGAGATCCAGGAGTGAGCTGGTTGGTTTATCCTTCACCACAGACAGTTATGTCTGACTGTTCTTCATTCCAGCGAGAGAGGTTCTGTCCTTCCCCTTGTAGCCTGCCAAAAAGTGGTGGCATTCTCCTTCTTGGCTCAGTGTGGGGACTTCCAAGGTGGAGGCCCAGAGGTGCTGTGGATTGTGGATCAGACATCCTTCTCACCCGCTGGGCTGCCCTGCTTACAAAGGTCCAGGGCACCCCTGTGGGTTGGGGAGGAGGTTATCCATGGAGCACAGGTCTTGGAGTCAATGGAAGCTTGTCATCAGCAGGTGTAGGAGCCCAAGGATCTTCCTCAGCTCACGCTGGTAATCTGTCAATAGCTACCCAGGGACCCTTTCACGGTCAAAATTTTGCCGGCTCTAGACTTCAGTGTTTGAAGCTGGGGGTGTCCAGGAGAAATGCAGCAACAACATTTCAGGCACACTTTTCTCCCCCACCCTACCCCCACTCCCAACCCATTTTACATATGGCAGCCTTTCCAAGGATGACCCTAGTGTCCCCCTCCCCCCAAAGAGGACAGTGAGACCACTGAAACCTGGCCCATTTCAAGAGAGGGGTAAGAATCTGGAAGGGACCTCATTGGCCAATTTAGGTCAACCTAAAATATCCTCGTATATATTTACTTTAAAAATGGACATGTCATTCCTATCAGCCCCTTCCCTAGAAGAATGCACTTAATAAATGCTTGCTGAATTGAACCTATGCCTGAATAGTCATTCATTTGGACAGCTCCAAGTATGGTCAAGGTTAATGCTGCCGCTTCTACCCACTGCTCCTGGTTCTGCCCTGTGGGGTTAGAGCCTGTCTCATCCCTCTTCCACATGACAGCTATTGGGTGGTCCCTGCGTCTTCTCTTCTCCAGGGTAAACACCCCCAGTTCTTTTGGCCAGTTACATGGCATGAGTTCAAACTTAGCAAGATCAATTGCGTCTCTAGAGGGCTTTTGGGCTGACAAAGCTATTTCCTCACAACACTGTTGTGTGGGAGACTGTGCAAAGACTTTTATCCCCATTTGACAGATGAGGAAGTGGAGACTTAGGGGACTGGCCTGTGATTCAGCGGGGGTGTCTGATTCATCAGGAAGCAATGATCCCCTACACGGGATCATGCAGAGTCAGAAGCAGCAGAGAGCCCGGCCCACGAATTTTTGGGAATAATGAGGCCCAAGTTCCCAGGAAGCACGCTTGACAAAGGAATAACTTTCCTGTGTGGGCTGAATTCGGGCCCCTTTATCTTTGGCACATTCCTTCAGCTCTGACTTCCGACCAGTAGTCAGTCCATCTCTTATGCCAACCCCTGGGATCTCATTATCACTCAGTTTCTCAGGTAGCAAGCAGACTGGTCTGCCTTTCTGATTGTGTCTGCTCTATCTCCCCCCAAGGTGCCAGAAAACCATCCTTCCTAAATAACTGGCATGTTGGGGCTCTACCTTGGGTGGCACTGATACTCAGAGGGAATATGGGATCTACCACAGACACACAAAGAGTCAACGCTAGACTTGGGAATCAAGCTAAGATCTTCTTGAAACAAGTGTGATGCTTTTCCCATCCAGGTGAAAACATTGTTAGTTTTCACATATGACTTTGGTCCAATCTCTTCTTTTCCTCTAGAGGAGGAAACTGGGGCTCAGAGAGGGGGCTTATGTAGGCAATCAATGGCAATGCAATGTAATCTGGCAATCAGGATAGAGTTATTAGAGTTTTATTCACCAATCATTTTAAGGGTACCAAAATTTAAAGGGTGCTCACAGCCCCTGTGATCTTCCTTCAGTGTAGAAACAATTGAGCTTTGTATCTAGTTAGCAAGAAGAATTAATTGAAAAAGGAAGCTCCAGAGGTTTTCTTGGAATAACAGCTCACTCCAGGTGAGCTCCTGCCTAGCCTGGCCCTAGCCTGGGATGGCATCTTGCCCAGATACAGCCTCAGAATGTCTCAGGATGCAATTTCGTCTCCTGGTGGCTGCACTGCAGGTGAGCCTCACCACAGCCCCCTCTTTACCCTGCTCCTCCCCATCTAGCAGTTGCTCTGAGGTGTGCAGGGAGTCTTTCTTCTTTTAGCATCACTAGCTCAGTCCTCAGAAATAGAGTTATGACTTTGTTTCCCTGCATACTACACGGTTAATCGGTGTGTATGCAGCGAGAAGTTCTGCCTCATCTCTAAGAATGTCACTCACAGTGTCTTGGATGCTGGTTCTCTGGAAGTCATGCCCTTTTGCATCTCAATGGTTCTTGCCTTCTAGGGAGACAGAGTCTAGTGGTTGGAGGTGATAATTAGCTTTACTTTCTTAGTACCAGGTAGATACATGGCTTTGAGAAGTGGATGGGGAAGAGAGACTGAGAAGTCCATTACTGTACAAATTTTTCCCCAGCCTTCTATAGGATTCCAAACTCTTCCATGGGAGTCCCATTTATGAGAGAAACATCTCTTATAAAGGCAAACCTTTGAGAAAAGGAAAGGGCTTCAGAAAATACCCCCAGGGATGCAGCTAATAATGGCATTGTGACAGCACCATCCAGCTCTTTGTGCTGAAGACCTCAGGCAGCTGGCAGTACAGCCCAGATCTGCAGCTCTTCCCCAGGGACACACACACACACACACACACACACACACATGTCATGCAACAACACAGGGGAATACAAACACAGGCACATAGAGAAAACCAACCAGGTGACCAGACAAAATGAATCACAACTGGCCAGCCTCCCAGAAACAAGTCTTTCTGACAGATTCTGTTGTCAGTATTAAGGAGCCACCTGCATCTTATCCAGAGATCCATCAAAGTCCTATCGAAGTACTTTCCTGGACAGATGCCCTACATTGAGAAAATAACTCTCTCCACAAAGGAGGTTGTTGCTATGGGGCTGACCACAATGTACCTCCTTCTTTGGTCTAGGATTGAGAGTTGGAACAGGGGCCTTAGAGCCCTTATTTTGTGGAGGGGAAACTGAGGAATAGGGAGGTAAAATTACTTAGCCAATAGTAAGTGGCTGAGCCGGAAATTGCAACTTGCCCCTCTTACTCCCAATCCAGGGTTCTTCTCACTCTTAAACACTGTCTTCTTGTCACTTTTTGCATTTCATCAAAGAAAATCACAGGATCCTGGGGCTGGGAATGTCAAAGAAAAGGACTCAGACCCTAGGCTGAATGATTTGGGTTAGGATGGTAGGGCAGATTCAGAGTCGATAAATGAACTATCCAGCAAAAGGAATAATAGGGAATAGGATCAGGAGCTCAGGATATGGAGGGGAGGAGAGGCAGAGCAGGAGGGGAGTATAATTAAAGGAGCAGCGGCCAAAGAATCAGGAAGTCTGTGTTTTCACCCGGACACATCCGCTGACCAACTGTGTGACCCTGGGTGCGTTACTGCTTCCCTTTTCTGAGATGCAGTTTTCTTGTCTATAAAATGAGAAGTTAAATTGTGTGATCTCTAAGGTTCTTTACAGCTCCAATGTTCTATAATCCTATCTGTAAATTGGACTCCCAGCCCCTAAATTCCAACAAGCATTTATTAAGCATTTACTGTGTGCAAAGCCCTGGGAATACAAAAAAAAAAAAAAGGCGTACACAGTCCCTGCCTTCAGGGAACTTCCATTCTAAAGAGGAAGATGACGTGAGCAACTATGTATATATAAAAAGCATACAGAGTAGAACGGTTACCTGAGTAAGGAGGCATTAGCATCAGGGATGACTGGGAAAGACCTCCTGAAAAACAAGGGATTTGAGTTGTCTGGAAGGAAACAAGGGTATCTAAGAGGCAGAGGTGAAGGGGGCAGCAATCTAGGCATGGAGGCAGGGACAGCCAGGCCAAAGGCAAGGACATGGGAAATGGAGTGTCATGTTTGAGAAACTCTAATTAGACCACTGTAGCTGGATTATACTTAAAAATCACGTAACCCCTCTGAGTTTATCCACAACATCAACCTTAAATGTAGAGCCCCCTATCCCTACCCTCCTTTCTCCCTTACTTCTCTCTGTGTCTTTCCACTGAGTTTATCATGTGAAATTATAATCACTTGTGAACGTGTCAATCCCTGCTACACTATAACTCTGTGAGGGCAGGGACTGTGTCTAATTAGAGCAGCTAGGTGGCTCAGAGATAGAGCAATAGAGTGCTGGACCTGAAGTCAAGAAGACCTGAGTTCAAATTTGGCTTGAGATACTAACTATGTGACCCTGGGCAAGTCACTTAACTTCTGTTTGGCTTAATTCACTAGAGAAGGAAAAACTACTCTAGTAGTTTTGTCAAGAAAATCCTACAGATAGCATTGGTGTGCTATGGTCCATGGGGTCATGAAGAGTCAGACACAACTGAACAACAAGAAAAAGGTGGTGCCATAGTGCACAGGGCTCTGGGTCTGGAATCAAGAAGATGTGTTCAAATATAAGTTCAGACACTTACTAGCTGTATGACTTTGGGCAAGTCACTTAATCCCTGTCTGGCTTGGTTTCCTTATCTGTAAGGGGGGATGATAATAGCGCTGACCCTCCCAGGGCTGTCAGGATGAGATGAGATATTTGTAAAGCACTTATCGCCGTGGCTGGATGTAATGTAGTGTGTGCTACAAATAAATAATTACATAATCAAACGCTTATTCCTTTTCTTTCCTTCCCCCTTTACCCAGACTTTGTATGTATGCTTCCCTTGCATACACTTGGCACTGGTTGAATAGATTCTACATATTAACAAAAAGGATAGTTAGGCACATGCTATTATCCCATTGGGCAGGTGAGGAAACTGAGGCTTTGAGAGCATCCAGTCACCCAGGAGCTTGGGCCAGAGCCGAGGCAACAGCAGGGCTCTCCTGACTCTTACTTAGTTGCTCTTCCCTCTGCAACAGGCTGAATCCATCGATAAACACTCAATATTGAATTCCTCACTGTGCTAGCTCTAGGTCTTAACAACAAAGCAGGCTCTGGGGCATCTCTCCCTCAGACTCCCAGGTTAACCCCTGCTTGCCAGCCGAGCCAGAGCAGGAAGGACAGTACAGTCCATCCCCCTGCCTCGGGGGGGGGGGGGGGGAGCATCAGCCAACTCTGGGCAGGGAAGCATTCCGGTTCCCACATGAATGGCACAAGGTTGTGGTAGGAACATTGAATTTGGACTTCAAGGTCTGTGTGATCCTCGGCAAGTCGCCTGTCCTCTCTGGTCCTGTTTCCTCATGTGCAAAAAATGATAACTCCTATCTACTAGGCAGCTGGGTAAGTGAATCCAGTGATGGATCAGAAGTCAGGAGGACCTGAGCTGAAATCCTTCCTTAGCCACTTACTAGCTGGGGGACCTGGACAAGTCACTTAAACTTCCTCAGGTTCCTCATCTGTAAAATGGGGATGTTAATAGCACCTGCATCAAAGAACTGTTGTGAGGATCAGATGTGACAATATGTGCAAAACATTTTGTAAACTTTAAAGTGCTAGCCCAATGTGAACTATTATCATTAACATTATTCCCTTACAGGGAGGAAGTAGGGAGTAATGGATAGAGTGTGGGGCTTGGAATAAGGGAGACCCCAATTTCAATCCTGCCTCTTCTAGTTACTAGCTATATGAACATTTTATTTCTCTGAGACTCAGTTTTCTCTTCTGAAAAGTGGGGATAATAATTGGACCCTTATCATAGGGCTGTAGTGAAACGATGACGTTAAAGTAATTTGCAGACCTTAGAACATTATAAAATGTCAGCTATTCAGGTGATCTTAAGCAAGACCTTTCCCCTCTCTGAGACTCAGTTTCTTAATCTGTAGCATGGGTATAATTATACTTTCACCAGTCACCACATAGGGCTACTGTGCAAAAAAATCATTACAGAAATAAGAATAATAATGATCATAATAATGAAAATCTTTCTCATTTTTGATAGATCTTTTGAGAAGGAGGTTCTGTGCCTTGCTTTGTCATATGCTCCCAGGTTTTACACTACTGAGGTCTTAGCTTCTACACTGGAGCCAGGTTCGATAAATCCAGCTCCTGTCATGAGGAATAATTATCAGTCAAAAAACACTCTCCAAACAGCCAGCGTTGCATGAAAGGGATTGATTCCTGGCTCCCTTAGGAAGGAGACTGCACTCCCTCTGCAAGTCAAGGGGGCCTTGCTCTCATTTGGGGCTGGATTTTTGGGTGAGTAGAACAGACTCCCTGTTCCTAAATAGCTCCCTCCCTTGGGAGATCTGTATTTGGCCGATTGCCTCAAATGCTGGATTTGGTTATTTGCTCCTTTGGGTTAGGGACTGTCCTCCCCCAAGGGCCTCTCTTATAATGTAAACCCTGCCCCTTCCCCTTCACTCTCAAAGTTGTTATGAATGCCCTCTTCTGATGTGGTCAGTATAGTGGATAGAGGTCAGAGGTCCTGGGTTCTGAAAATCCTGTTTAGTTAGCTCTGTGATGTTGGGCAAGTCAATTCTCTTTGGGTCTGTTTTCTCTTTTGTAAAATGATGGGTGTGAACTAGACAATCTCTAAGGTCAAAGGGATCATGGGATTGACAGTGGGAAACAATAAGCTTAATCCAGCAATCAATGATTCAGTATTGACTGTGTTAGTGCTAAGTCTTGACAACTCAGTGGGCTCTGGGGCGATCTCCCCTTAGTCTGACCCTGGCTCCCAGGTGGTGCTCTGGTCCAGCCACCTCATTTTACTGAGGTCCAGAGAGGGAGATGTCATAGAAGAAGTAAATAACAGAATCAGGGTTTTAGGACCCAGATTCCTGGCCTTCAAAACCTAGTCCTCTCCAGGTTCTGAATCTTCAGGTTATAAATTCTGAATCTTCAGGTGAAAAACTCAACTTTCTCACTAACTAGCCATGTGAATTTAAGCTAGTGAATTACTCTCTCTGATATTAGATCTCTCCCACATCTAACATTCTGTTTTATGGCCCCTTCCATCTTTAACGCTCTGTGTTCTGTGCCTGGAGCTGCCCCCTCCCCACCAGCCTTAATTTTCTGTTAAAGTCTTCCTTCATGTTCTGAGATTCCATGCTCTATGGCCTCAAGTGCCTTCTGATTCTAACATTCTACCACCCCAGGTCCTTCCCAGCTATAACATGGCAGGTTCTGAGATGCTAACCTGCCAGACAAAAGAACCAGGAAGGAAATTAATGCATGGGATGGTGGTGGGACTCCTAGGGAGACAGAGGGCCCTGAAAGAGAAGAAAAATTTTAAAGGAGGAAGGTTGGCTGTTCACACACAAAGCAAACTTCAGCAATTTCAGCCTTGAGGCCCTGGTTCCAGGCCCCATTTCAGTCCAGAGCCTAATGCAACCATACTGCCTCTGATAGCACTGCAGTGGGACATATTGATCTTCCTCAAGCCCTTGGTAAATCCATCAAAAGAGTCTGTGAAAGCAAAAATATCACAGATACAGGCTACCTCACCTTGGTAACAGTATGGATTAATAGTAAAAAGGCACAATCATAGATGCCCATGACATAGAGAGTTGGAGCTGGGAGGGGCCTCAGAACAGTGAATGGCAGAACTGGGAGAGGCCTTAGAACAAAGAATGTCAGAGCTGGGAGGGGCCTCAGAACAGTGAATGTCAGAGCTGGGAGAGACCTTAGAACAAGGAATGTCAGAGCTGGGAGGGGCCTTAGAACATGGAATGTCAGAGCTGGGAGGAGCCTCAGAACAGTGAATGGCAGAACTGGGAGAGGCCTTAGAACAGTGAATATCAGAGCTGGGAGAGACCTTAGAACAAGGAATGTCAGAGCGGGAAGGGGCCTTAGAACATGGAATGTCAAGCTGGGAGGAGCCTTAGAACATGGAATGTCAGAGCTGGGAGAGACCTTAGAAATGGAATGTCAGAACTGGGAGAGGCCTTAGAACATGGAATGTCAGATCTGGGAGAGGCCTTAGAACATGGAATGTCAGAACTAGGATTGGTCTTAGAAGTGAGAATGTCAGAGGTGGAAGTGAGCTTAGAACTTAGTTAGTAAAAGGCCAATCAACAAACATCTGTTAACTGCTTACTCTGTGCCAGGGATTCAATGAAAGTTGAAAAACCATTCCTGCTCTCAAAGAGGCAATGGATGGGGGAGCACTGATCTGGAAGGCACCTTAGAGGTCACTGATTCTAATCTTCTAGGGCAGATCACTGGTGCAATGGGTAGAGTGCCTGACTTGGAGTCTGGAAGACTTATTTTCTTGAGTTGAGATCTGGCCTCAGACGCTTTCTAGCTGTGTGACCTCGGGCAAATCACTTAACCCTGATTGCCTCAGTTTCCTCATCTGTAAGAGAAGGAAATGGCAAAGCACTCTAGGATCTTTGCCAAGAAAAGCCCAAATGAGGTCACGAAGGGTAAGCCACGATTCAACAACAACAAAGCCTAATCTCTTACTTTGTGGCAGGATGAAGCCTTGCCCCTATGCCCCTGGGTGGGGCTCTCTTGTCTCCCAGTCACAGGATTACAGAAGTTTAGGGTTCATCGGGTTTAGAGCTGGAAGGGGTCTTAAAGACAACTGAACTGAATACCCTCAATACAGAGGAGGAAAAGGAGCCTCAGAGAAGTGCCTTGACTTGCCACAGATACTAAGTGACCAAAGTAGAACTTGAACTCAGGTCCTCAGACTTGAAAGTCAACCTTCTTGTGCTGTAGCGCTGTTTCTCACCCCAGTCCCATGGACCATGGTACACACCAGGCATTTGCCCTCCAGCTTGGGTCAAAGAGGGACACACACAGCTCTGGAGAGAACTCGGCGGGGTACCCAGGAAAAGATATTTTAGAAAAATAAATGCTGCAAAGTCCAAGCTTGCAGCCGGAACCTCTCTCTGCCGAATCCCGGCCAACAGACCAGACGCTGTGCTATTTGCTAACAGGGGTAAGGCCGGGGAACGTATTGGTATAGCTGCCCCACTTAGGAGAAACATCTCAGAAAACCCATGCAGGAAAAACAAACACGTATGTCGCTCTGGCAAAGACGCTGCAGCAAATATGGGAACTCCGGAAGCGCAGGCCAAGTCGGTCGGCCTCTCTGCACCTGGGATAGCTCCGGGCGAGAGCTCGGAACTGAGGATGGATCCGTCGTGCTGGAGCTGAGCACAACCGTGACTTTCATAATTTAACGGAAAATTTACAAAGCAACTCTTTTTTTGAGTGAGATGTAAAAGGTTAGTCAGACAAGATCAAAAAAAAAATACTAGGAGTAGGAAGCAGAACACATTATTTAGTGAATTCAGCAAAAATGTCAAACTATTCTTGAATTCTAGGGAAAGGAAAGAAAGGGGGAAGGGACAGAACGCAAAAAGGTAGAAAGAGAGCCGGAGAGACAAAGAGGAAGGGTGAAACGCTAGGGGTTTAATTAGCCACTCTCCACAGCAGCTCAATGACTCTTCTCTTCGAACCTTTGAAGAAGTGGTTCTTGAAGAATACAGTCACAACAGTCCAGGGAGTGAGAAGGGGGACATGGGTGTGTGTGGAGCCGAGGTCTGTCGGAGCGTTCACATCACTACATCGGTGCAGTGGAACGCTGTGCTTCAAGCCAAAGAATCTTGGCTCAGAGTTCGAATCTATCACTGCTGCAACTTTGGGCAAGTTCTATCTTTTATCTGGGACTCCCTTTCATCAGCTGTGTAAATCAGGAGACTCATCTCGAACCTCTCTGGAATCTGTATCTGTGAATCTCTGATTAAAAGGAACAGGGCCAGGATTAGTGGTTCAACAAAGACTATTCCATTTGCAAAATCCTTTCAAAAGAACTTTTCTCTTCTTGAAATCAGGAAATCTGACTAGAAAAATCTGGGCCACACCTCCATACCTAAGTTATGCAGAAGGCCAGGGAAAATCCAGACAGGAACTGGGCTCAGTTCTCATCCCCAGGATTGCTGTCAGAGGAAGACATAAGGAGAAGCTGTAGAGGGAGGGAATGGTTGAACCATTGGCACAAAGTCATCTGGGGTCATTAAGTGTAAATTCCAACAGCTGTAGGCATACTTTAAGAGCCCCAGAGACTTCTGGTTTATGTTTCAATTCAGCACCATAAACAAAACTCCCAATAATCCCTCTGGATCATTAAAATGGGGGTTAAATTATGTTCAATAGACTCTCTCTAAAAAGTTGGGAAAGTGTGAAATAGACCAGAACAATTTCTATCCAAAATCAATCAATCCATCTATCTCTATAAACACCCTCACACAAGCACATACATGTACACATATACCCACATACATCTATATCTACACACTGATGAAATCACAAGTCTCATTCTATACACACACATTAGATCCAGTATATGTTTATATAGTAACAAATGAAATTAATATATATGAAATTATATTAAACACATGTGAATATACTTAAGCAGTATAGGGAATTTCTGATGAAAAATTCCCTCTACCAACACAGAGCCACACCTGCTTGAAGACTTAGTCTTAGAGAGTTGTCTAGGGCACCAAGAGGTTAAGTGACTTGTCCAGGGTCACACAGCTGGTATCGGTCGAATCCAGAGTTTCCTGGCCTTTGAGTCCAGTTCTATCCACCATGGCATGCTACCTCAAACTATACTATAAGACATATGCTATAATATAAAACATAAAATGATGATATGATATATAGCTTAAAGTAACATAGCAAAACGCAATATAACATCATACTTATATGTAACATGATAGAATATACAACTTCATACTTATGTCTGTGTGTAATGTTTTGATTCCTAAAGGGATGAGTTTCAATCTAGAGAATTCATTCTTACACGACTTAGGCCAGTGAACTATCCTGGAAACAGCTTGGCTTTGAAGACAAAGGACCTGGGATTAAATACTGACACTCCTGTTGGCTATCTCTATGGTCACAGAATTGGAAGGAGATTTAGAGATGAGCTGGGCCAACCCTTTTATTTTAGAGATGAGGATGCTGAGGTCTGCCTAGTGCTGTCCATGTAGCAAGTGGCAGAGGCAGCATGTGAGCCAAGACCCCTGACTCCAAAGCCAGTCCTCTTGCATGCCACTGTACCCAACTGTGTACAGCGCACAGTGAATTGTACCACTCTGACTTTGGGTGAGTCAAAAGACTTCCCTGACCTACAGTTTTTTCATCTGTAAAAAGAAAGTGCTGGTCCCTTTAAGTTTGAAAGTCATAGACTTAGAGCCAGAAAAGATGCCAGTGACTGTGTGGTCCAATCCCTTCATTCTGTAGATGAGGAACCCAAGACTTAGAGTGCTCCTCCTTCCCTCTCCCCACCCCCCCCTCCAGTGAGCATCAGGGAGGCACCTAGCACAATGTCTGGGGTATAGGTTGAAGTAAAGGGACTCATCCAATGTCATACAGCTAGTTAGTGGTCAAGATTAGTACCCTGTCACCTGACCCAAATGCATGGTGATGTAGGGAGAGCCCTGTGCTTGGTGTCAGAAGACCTGGGCACCAGTCTTGGCTACTTATGTGCTCTTGGGCAAGTCATGGCACCTTGAGCTTCAGTTTACCCATCTGTGAAGTGGGGACCAGAATTCTTGCTCTCTCTCCCTCCCAGGGCTTTGTGGAATCAAAGGCTTTGAAAACTGAAAATTGTGAGAAAAATGCATGTGTCATTACTATGATACTCCACTCAACCTGGCTTCTATGGTTTCAATTTAAGGAATGTGGGGGTGGAAATGGATGAAGGAGCTCTCCTTCCTGTTGCTCCCCCTCTTTTGGCCCTTTCTTGGAGCCCACAACCCCTGAGGGAGAGAGCTCAGAGATAATATCCTCTCAGGCAGCCAGCTCCATCTTAAAGTTGCTGGGAAAGGTCAGTTTTAGCCAGGCAGCCCTCAGAACAATGACATTTCAAGGATCAAAGAAAAGGTGAAAATATTCCTATAAATCTATTCTTGGGACTTTTAAGGATTTCCAATGTAAAGGAGAAAAAGAAAGGTATTTGTTTTTCCCTTCTATGAACTGGCCACGGCTACCTCTGGGGATGCTAGAGAGGGAAGCAGGGAGACCCTGGGCTCTTGTCTGTGCCCTGTGAACATGGGCTGTCTTCCATTCTGGGGATGTGCTCTCTCTTTTCCTCCACCTCCCACAATGGCTAGCATTGATAAAGTCTGTAGGTCACTTTAAACAATTCTGGAGGGAGGTCTTATTATGTCCATTTTTCAGATGAGGAGACTGAGACTACTCAAGTATCTGAGGCAAGATTTGAACTCAGGTCTTCCTGACTCCAAGTCTTAACAGTTCACTCACTTCACCACCTCCCTCCCTCTAAGCACAGTTTTAAAATTTCCTAACCCTGCTCTTACCCAGTTCTCCCTTCCCCTTCCTGGTCAGACTTCAGACTTCACAGTTATTTCTCCTTCTTCCTCTATTCAATCCTCATTCCCTTAAAGAAATCTGACATCCCAATTCAATCACAAGTATGCATGACTCTCCACGGAGTAGCTGCATTTTCAAGTAACAGGTTCAAAGGAGTGAATTTCTAATGGGAGAATTTCAGGCAGTATAACAAAGTGAAGGATGGGGAGATACTTGGGAACAGGGGGCATTCCTTAGAGGAGACAATGCCAGGGACTGGTATGAGCAGATGTGGAGTCAAAGAACCTGGGTTCAAATCTCAGCTCTGAAACTAAATTCTTGTGTTATCTTAGACAAATCATTTTCTTTCTCTGGGACTCAGTTCCCTCACCTATAAAATGAGGATGTTGGTCTGCATGATCTCTAAGACTCCTTCTAGTAAATCTGAAATCCCTGCCTATTCTGTGCACAGATAAGGCTAGAGATCTAACTAGGGAAGGATGATCCAATATTTAAAAGATATAAGCCCTTAAAATAAACAATAAGAGCCTGTATAATTTGAAAATAGATTGCATTTACATTTTGACAACATTTCCACTTCGATAGCCGCATAGACACTAGTTAGCAAGAATAATTAGTTAGACTAGGAAGCTGCCAGATGGCTGGGTCACATTCTGCTCCTCCCTGGACGCTGGCATCAGCCTTCCCAGAAGTGGCCCCATGGTGTCCTTTCTTTGGTGTGTAGATAGTCTGAGGTTTCCCAACAGGGCCATTGTTGGGGTCTCCCCACTCATGGTTAATCTGAGGGATCATTTAATGCTACTTGCCCCAGGCCCCAAATCTGGTAGTTATGGTACTGAGTAAAGTTGACCCAGAGTATATCCATTATGCTTGATGATGGGAGGCCCTGGGCAAAAGGGTTTTCATCATTTGCTGCCTCAGGCTGTTCCATCTGTAGAACTGGGCTAATCAGAGCAAGCAGAGGGTGGAAGTGATAGTCAAGTAGAGATTTCCTGGCTGGAAATTTCTCCAAGAGGCAAAGGGAACCTGTACATGGAATCAACATAGCCTGGAGTGGATGGCTAGATAGTATGACCTGTTCTCTGAAGGGGAGGGTCAATAACAAATTAATGGGATCAGTGGCCCCATTAATCTTCCTATAAATGAAGAGTGGCTCAAGCAAGCCTCGCTCCCTGACATCTTGGAAGACATTTCAGATCAAAAGGAAATGTGCTGCACAGAAGGGAGAATCTCATCAAAGGAATGGAAGGGGACTGGTCTGAGAGCCTTCCCCCAGTTGTAGAGGACAGTTATTGGGCCCAGGACAGTCTTGTGGAGACTTCTGGCTCCAAGGAGATCTGGTTGGGGTTACTCAACAGATGGACGAGATGTGCTGGGTACAGGACAAGGGCACTGTGCATCTATCTCCTTTTCTTCCCCTTCCCTGCCTTCACTTGGGCTTCAGTCATTCTCACTTCACAGACTCACTCAGAAAAATAGTAGGGGGTGGTGGTGGTGGTGGGAGCATCTAGGGAGGACCAAAGGAGTTAATCTCTAGGATTGAGAGTCTAAACTAAAACCTGGGTTTTAGTTCTGGCTCTACCATTAATTTTTGTTTTTTGCTTTTTGGAGGGGAGAAGGCAGGGCAACTGACTTGCCCAGGGTCACATGACTGGTAAGTATTAAGTATCTGAGGCTGATTTTGAACTCAGGTCCTCCTGACTCCAAGGCTAGTGCTCTATTCACTGTGCCATCTAGCTGTCCCCTCCATCATTAATTTTTTTTAAAAATTATTTTGTTTTTAATTTGTGGAATAAAACAAGTATTTCCATAACACAGTATAATTAAAAAAGACGTCTGCACATGAAACTGTCCTTAATTAATTCACTGGGGGGGGCGGCTTGGTGGCACAGTGTATAGAGCACTGGCCCTGAAGTCAGAAGGACCTGAGTTCAAGTCCAACCTCAGACACTTTGACACACTTACTAGCAATGTGACCTTGGGCAAGTCACTTAACCCCAATTGCCCTACCTTCCTCCCTCCAAAATGCAATAATAATAATAATAATAATAATAATAATATATTGGGATCTCATATAAAATATCCCTTTGCCCCACTTCCCGGGCCTCAGTTTCTTCATCTATTAAATGAATGAATTAAATCCAACAAACATTAAATACCTACTCTAGGACAATCTTTGGGTATAAGGATAGGGACTGTATCTGTGATTTCTCTGGTGACTTCTAGATAGGAAAACTCCCTCTACCAATACAGGTAGGCATTTTCTTGGTAAAATATAATCTTGGTGAAGTCTGGAGCACTGAGAGGTTAAGTGACTGGCTTGGGAAATCTGTTTCCTCATCTGTAAGATGGGGCTAATAATAGGTATAACATAAACCTCAGAGGGTCGTTGTGGGGGTGAAATTAAATTATGAATATTCAGCCTCTGCAGAAGAATTTGTAGGAGTATATGAATGTCAGTTAGCGTCATTATTTGGCAACTAGGACTGATTATGCACAATGTGTCAGAGGTGGGGCTTACCCTGGTCTTTCTCCCCTAGGCTATGAGCTCTCTCTACAAAGACCAAACCAAGGCTCTCACCTGCAAGGTCTCTTCCAGTTCTTCCTTCTGAGTTTTAAGTCCCTTTAGGCTCTTCATGAAACAGGGGAAGAATACTGGATTTGGTGTCCCTGTACCACCCAGCTGCCATGATAAGTAGTAGAACCAGGATTTGAACTGGGGTCCTCCAACTCTAGGTCCTGGGCTCCTTCCCATGTTTATCTGTGAGTTAGATGAAGCCACAGCTAATGTGCCTATTATGTTTACCACATCAGTCTATGATAAAAGTCTGGAAAGAACAGCTGAAATACTGGATGAAAGAGTAAGGATCTAAAAAGTCCTGGGCAGGTTGTAATGGGCTGAATCTAACAAGATGTAATTTAACAAGGAGAAACAAAATGTCCCACACTTACATTTTAAAAATTGGGTGTACAAGAACAGGATGGGGAGGGGAAGACTTTGAGTTGACTGCATGGTCAATATAAGCTAAAGTTGTGGTGCTGGAGCCCCCAGAAACTAATTTCATCTTAGGCTATGTTCATACAAGTCTGAAATCTGGAGAAAGCGAAGTGACTGTTCCACTCTTTGCCTTAGTCTTGACATGCCAAGGCCCCTCTCAGTTCCCTGATCCAATGGCTACTGGGGCTAGGAAGACTGGAAGGAAGACACCAGACATTCTGGCCTGCCTCTCATTGCAGAAGTTACAGTGGCTGCAGGTCTCAGCCCCTCCCCAAACAGAAGTCCTTCCAAGGAAAGGATGCATAGGAGGCAAGCAGAGACTTCATCATCTAAGCAGAGGCAAGATTTGGGGCTGGCAAAACTGCTATTTTCACTCTGGCATTTTCAGTTTCTGAAAAATGCAGCCTGACGTACATTTTGATGTCTGCCATCCTTAGGGAAGGATACCTTCCTTTTGCCGGCCTCCCCTCCTCCCAACCAATTATGTTGTTCACAAATTTCTCCACCCTATAAAGCTGATGCTTGCTCATTGCCGAAGCTCTCCCCTTAAGGTCCAGGATGAGAGCAGTTATCCAGAAACCCACAATGAATCTGGATGGAAACCCAACTCTAATTCCCTTCCCCAATCACCCAACACACATACACACACACACACACACACACACACACACACACACACCAGCCTCAGTGCTAGCAAGGTGTGAAAATGACACAATGTCATAAACTCTTTCCCCCTGGCTTTGCAATCCCAGGAGATGATGGTGGGAGATGGGAGGTGAACTCTCCTGGGGAATTTCCAATTGCCATTTCAAAATATAGAATCTCTTTTTGGAACTGCTTGGCTATGACTGATGGAACTGGGGGCATCTCTCCACTCACTCCCTCATTCCCCCCAGCAAACAGATGGGAAGACGACCTGACAGTCCCAGAAGAGAGAAGGCCCTGGGGCCCATGTCAGCACCCACTGAACTGTTTGCTTCTAAACTGGAGGATTTCTTTAGGGCTCGGGGTTTTTATTGGAACACTGGAGCAATTCCCCCCTCTGAAGGCATTAGAAGGCCCACCAAATTCTATCACCATTTTATAGTTTGGAAATACAATATAGATTTTATTGCGCACCACTGCATCTTCCTTTAAACAACCGCTTGGCCTGATAAAGCAGGAAACCTTGTAAAGGAGGTCCCAAATAGGCTGTTATTTATTTATTTTTTTTGCCCAGGGCTTTCCAGGTGTTTTTATGGGGACAGCTTGATTTGAGTCTGGGAAGGGCCTATAGTTTTTTTTTTTAAAACAAAGTAGAGAATTCAGGGGCACCAAGACATCGGGTAACTTGCCTTGAGTTATACAGAAAACTGGAACAAGCATCTGGGTTTTTGTTCAAGGCTGTGGAACCCTATGTATACTTCAAAGGAATCCCTTAGGTTTGGAGATCTTGTTTGTGCAACCAAAATGCATTTACTAAGTGTCTGTTACATGCCAAGTACTGTGCTAAGTGAGTGAGACACAAATTACAATGAATGAAACAGTTTCTACTTGCAAAGACTAGATTCTAATGGGGAAGGTAACAATTACATATATAAACATACATGATAAATAGCAAGTGAATAAAATCAACTATATACAAATTAAATTTAAGGTAGTTTGCGAGAGGGTGCACCAGCAGTTAGGGATGGGGAAATAACAAAGACTCTCTGCAGAAGATGCTTGAATTGTATCTTAACAGAAGAGAGGAACGCCAATGTGGAGGCAGAGGAGGGTATATTGCAGGCATGGGGAATAGGCCGTACAAAGATACAGAGAGAGACAAAGAACAGAGAGAACACCAGTTGGGCCAGATACAGGGAGAGATCAAAAAGACTCAGGTTCAAATCCTACCTTTGGCATGTATTAGCTGGTGACTATGGCCAAGTCATCTAACCTCCGGGTAACTCTCTAAATATAAATTACAGACAAGTTGCTTATTTGCATTGGTGGGAGGAGTTTCTATCTAGGAATCTCCCTTTATGGGTGAAATTACAAGTCTGGACAAAAAAAAATATTTCTCTCTAACCCTGTAAGGTTTACAAAGCACTTTCAAAAAACCTATGAGGTAGGAAGTGCAAAATTTATTAGATATTTTATAGATAAGGAAATTTAAACCCAGAAAAGGGAAATGACTTTCCCATGGGTACTAGAGTGGATGCAGTAGCAGCACCTCTAAAATTTCCAGTTTTAAAAACTAGTGTGGCAGTTGAGATTTGAACCTAGAACTCTTGACTACAGTGTTCAGTATTCTTTGCATTACATGATGATGCTTCTGCTATTTCTCACTACACACCATTGCAGAAGAGACCTTAGACCATTGTCTCTTAGAGTTGGAATGGACCTTAGAACAGCAAATTAGATCTGGAAAGGGCCACAGGTAACAGAAGGTTATATCTGGAAGGTTTGCCGTTAGACCTTAAAGCAATGAAGAAAGGCAGAAGAGGGATTAGAACATAGAACATCAGAGCTGAGAGGAATCTCCAAGACCATTTAGTCTAACTCTTAGTTTTTAACCTAAGGAAATGGTTTGCTCTAGGTCAAGCAGTGGCAAGGGGTCGAATCAGAATTTGAACCTGTGTCTCCTACAATTTGTCTTTCTGCTATCTCCCCTGCTTCTTCCCTTTTGGGTGCTGGTGTTTGCCTACTAGCTTCCATCTTTATTGCACAATCTGAAAGCTGCTTTCCCTAGCTATCAGGGCCCTTCTTGGGTGATTAAAATCAGTCTCTCTTGTGCCTAGTATCACAGAAAGCTGCCCGAGGCATCATGCTATAATAGTCCAGGAAGGCCCTGCCCAGAGTGTGTCTCACTGCCTGGGAATAGAACGGAACCCTCTTAAACTAATACCTGTTCAAGTAATTAACCTATTAAAATGAGAGATATAAATCACTGCACCAAGGTTAGGCCTGTTCTCAGGGTTCCGTGGTGTTTCTTTCATTTAAATTTCAAAGGCGATGCCAATGTTGTTTCATATCTACAAAGACAATTATTTCACGGGTTGTCAGGCTCCTTGCAAAGCACCGCCAACTTGAGGGGGTCTTCCAGGCAGTGGGGTTGGAGCCTATGGCTACTCCTGAAACCTGAGCTGCTGCCCTCGGGACTGGGTGGCTCCCTGGCCTCTTGGATGGTAAGATGAGGCGGCCTGCAGCTCTCGTGGGAAGCAGAGAAGGTGGGGGAACAGGGAGGGTGGAGGATATGATTCCTTTTCACCTTGTCCTTTGGAGGCTTTTCATTCTCAGCCTGTTCTTCCCACACTCTTTGACCTCCCTCTTTCCCCTCTATCACCAACTCAGATGCTGGGATCTCATTAGAATTCATTCCAAGGTTAACCTTACCTGAAGTTTTAAAAACAAAGGAGAGATGCCACTCCAAGGCTACATTACGCAAAGCACAGTGCCTAGCACCAGGGAGGGAACAGTCTTACTCTACACCACCTGGGCCAGACCTGGATATTCAGTTCTGCGAACCATCTTTAAGGTTATTGATGAGTTAGAGGACATTCAGAGGACAGTAACCAGGAAGGAGAAATATATCGAGCTAGATGAAGATTGTTTGAAAGAACTGGAGAGATTTAACCTGGAGAAGAGAAGACTTGGGCTGAGAGTAGATCAATCTGAGTGCTCTTTTCAAGTTTCTGAAGGGTTGTCGAATGCGATGACATGTAAAGTGTGTTGCAAACCTTAAAACGCTATCTAAATACTAGCCATTATTATTATTATCAATAATAATAATAACTGTCTAGTGCATAAGGGATCAGATTTGTTTTCTGAACTAGGAATAATGCATGGAAATTGCAAAGAGGTAGGTTTAGACTTGACATGAGGAAAAAAAAATCCTAACACTGAGAGCTGTCCCAAAGTGGGATGTGCTGTCCCAGGAGGTTCTCCCTCACTTGAGGTTTTCAAACAAAGGCTACTTGCCAGATATGTTAGGTATGTTGGAGATAGGATTTTTGTTCATGTGTGGGTTGGATTCTGGCCTCTGTGGTTCCTTCCAACCCTGAAACTATAGTAGCAATTCTATGTAGGAGCATAGAATAGCAGGGCTAGAAGGGTCATGGGACCATAGAACAGAGAATATTAGCTGGAAGGGGCCTCAAACATACAATAATGTTCATGCTGGATGAGGGTGGGGAAGGGTAAGAACACACAATGTCAGAGCCTGAAAGAGTCTTAGGACCTAGACTGTCAGAGCTGGGAAGGCCATAAAGCATTGGATAGACCTTAGAACAAAGAATACTGGAGCTCAGAGGGACCCTAGATGTCATCTCATTGAACCTCTGATGTATATAGATAAGTAAACTAGACCTGGAGAAGGGAAATGATTTATCTGAGGACATCTGAGTAGAAAATGGAAGAGACAAGATTTTACCGTAGGTTTCTTGATCTCAGATCTGGTACTCTTTCCACTATGGAATAGGGACACACTGTTTTGGAATGAATAAGTGAATATCTGATTTCTCGTAGCTCTAAGTAAAAGCATTAGTGTAAAAGTCAGGTCCTAGAGCTGTCCTACTTGTGCCATTACTGACTGATCTCTTACTTTTTTCTCTCTGCAGGTCAGATGGACAGTCCCCCAACCTCTTGTTACCCAAAGAGTGGGGATGCTGTGTAAGAAGGCCTGGAAAACCTTTAGTGACACACAGAGCAAAATTGTTCCCACTTCCATGGTAGGCACTGGAATATTATGAGAGCTATTGAGAGATTGGAGGTTTCACTGAACTCTCAGTGGATGTGTCTAAAACCTTGGAGGAGGGCCGGACTGGTGCAAATGCCTGACCATCAGCTTGAGCCAATGACATGTGACCAGATGTCTCTTTAGATAGGAGCATCCAAAATGCATCACTGTCCTCTTCTCTCCCCTCCTCAGTCAGGGCAGCTAATGGGAGTACACAGCAATTAATAAGTAGTGGAAACAGGATTCGAATCCAGGTCCTTAAATTCATAGGACCATAAATTTAGACTTAGCTCCAGGGCTGAGTAGGGACCTTTCCCTGCCTTCCCTTCTGAGATGAATGATGCTACACACATCTCTTATGCACCTATTTACTTACACGTTGTCTCCCTTTTTAGAAAGTAAGTTCCCTGAGGGCAGGAACTGCTTGATATTTCTTTGTATCCTCAGCTCTGAAAACAGTGGCTGGTACATTGTAAATACTAATAATTAATAAATGCTTGTTGATTGATAATAACTGATTAGAGCTGAAAGGGACTTAAGAGGGCATCAAGGACAACCCTCCTCATTTTGCAGATGAGTAAACTGAGGACCAGAGAGGTCCTGACTTGCCCAAGGTGACACAGAAAGCAAGAGGTGGGATTCAACTCAGGTCCTCTGATTTCAAACCCACTTGGCCACACTGCCTTCCATGTCTGACTTTCCCATTATATGGCATAGTTAATGAGTACAGTCATTTGTTGACCCAAGAACTTTTGGTCTGGTGCCTTGAGGTCTGGTTCTTTTCTTAAATTCTACCCTGTCTCTCTTCTTCCCACTCCAAGTGGGAAAAGCTTCCCTCCTAAGTCTCCCACATATATTTCCTTGGGTTCAGAGACTTCTCTGGACAAATCTCCCCCATGCTGATCAATTCTTCTTCCTAGGTGAATTCCATTCCTATAAGTCTCTCAATTCATGGTTCAGAAACTAAGTGGAGGAGAAGGGAAGTGAGGGGAGACATTTTAATCAATCCAACACTCACTTATTAAGTGTGAGGACACTGCCTTACACGGCTGCATCGTGGGTCTAGACGCTTGTTTCCTCTGCAACCACACATGAATGTCTACTCTTCCTATGTGACAGCATGCAGATGTGTTGGAGGCCATGACCCTGTCTCTTTAAGTGTTTTGCACTCTCTTACTTACCATGTCATTACCTTCCACCTCACCTGAGATATTAAGGATAGGTAAGAATCACACTGGGTGGGCCAGAGCTTGTATTCTTGCAAGGGATTTGCTCCATGAACATCAGTCAGCACACTCTTTGTGTTTCTCTGTTATGTAGCCCTTCATTACCTGTCTGCCCTGAAATCACCTGTTGAAGTGAAGGATTCCTACTTTTGGAGCCAAGGGAATGTCTCCCACTCCTCTGTATCCAGACAGACTTCATTGCCTTGTCAACAAACTAGCCTTTTTTTTTTTTTACCATCATGCCCATTGCTCATGCTCATGTCCCTTCTTGGAATGTCTTCACTGTCACCATATGTCTCCACCTTTTTCAAGCTGCCCCTCCCTTCATGAACCATTGGAACCATAGGTTAGAGAGCTGACAGGGTATATTACAGGATTTCAGAGACCCTAGTCTAACATCTTCATTTTATTGATTTTTATTATTATTTTTTGCTTTTTTTGGGGGGGGGAGGGCAATTGGGGTTAAGTGACTTGCCCAAGGTCACACAGCTAGCTTTTGTGTTAAGTGTCTGAGGCCGGATTTGAACTCAGGTCCTCCTGACTCCAGGGCTGGTGCTCTATTCACTGTGCCACCTAGCTGCCCCAAACCTTCTCATTTTATAAGGGGAAGAAACCTATGTCCAGAGAGAGAAAAGGATGCTCCCATATTTATACAGTGAGTTAGGAGCACAGTGAGAGTAAATGATAATCAATCAGTGAGAGCTAAGATCTGGATTCAGCTCCCCTGTCTCCCAGGATAATGTTTTCCTCCCTTATGCATTACTGCCTTCTCTGAAAACTTCTGGCAAGAGTAGAATGCAAACTGTTGGCGGCAGGGATTATTCATTCTTATTTTTGTATACCTAATGCCTAAAACGTAGACGAGTGTAGTGAGAGGGGATGACATTCCTAGGAGGGACATGGGCAATGAGTATGGGAGTAAGAAAGAGTCTAGTTCATTAACAGAATAGTAAGATCCATCTAGGCATTGGGAAGGGGTGGAAAATGATGATAGACACCCCCCTGGATCCAGGAGTTGGAATCCTTTACTTCAGCAGGTGATTTCAAGGCAGACAGGTAATGAGGGGGTTCATAAGACAGGAATAAGAACAGTCTGCCAACTGGTATTTAGGGAGCAAATTCCTTATGAGGATACAAGCTCTGGCCTGACCAATATGATTTTGTCCATCCTCCAAATTTTGGGTGAGATTGGAGGCAGATGGAATTGTTGGTGAGAATGTGGGGAGGCCCAAGCTGTCATATAAGAAGAGTAGACGTAAATGTGTAATTCCAGAAAAAAAGGACTGGTGTCATGATGTTGATGAAACAGCTGAATAAGGAAGGGACATGGTAATCAAGCAAGAGAATAATTTCATGGGTAGAGAAACTGTGTGAAGGAAGCTATTGCTTATCTGATGCCTGCTCTTTCCATTTCAGGCTTTCTCTGACATTTCTGTCTTTGGACCATTGCTGTAAGCTCCTTATGATTTTTACCCAGTCCCATTAATGATGGTGGTGGTGGTGGTGATGATGACGATGGCACAGTTTGAACGAGAGGGAATCCCAGGAGGAAGCATAGCACCATATTGGAGAGTCACCTGAATTTAGGGTTTGAATCCCAGCTCTGCTACTCATTCCCTGTGGGACCTTGGGCAACCCAATCATCAATGCTGGACTTGATGGATCCTTGACCTATGATCTAATGACCTCTCTGTTTGGTGGTGCCAGTCACTGGCTCAACTAATGCTTAGACTCAGAAAAGGGAGATGAAAGACAATTTTAAAGTCCCTCGAGGAATCCACAGTTTAATAGGGAGAAAAATTCTCATTGGAAGAAGGGAGTGGGGTGGGGGTAGGATGGGTAGGTCTGGTTTTGAGCCAACATAAGACTTCCCCCTTTTTCTATTTTTCCCTTCACCTCTCCTTGAGCACCGAGGATTTCACACCCATGGGACTCAAAAGCACAGGGGGGTTGTGGTGGGGAGGAGAGAGGGGTGTCAGTCCCCAATGTCTTTGTTCTATTTCCAGACTAGCTTTTTCTCTCCTTTCCTGCTGACGTGCCAGACATCAGTGCTGCACTTTCCCTGCTGTTGTAGTGGGAAGAGATTATCTGCCACCAGCAGTCAGAGCTTTGTCTCCTCCCACTCCCTCCCACATCCATGAAAGGTCCCAAGAGGCCAGTTGGCTGCAGAGTCAGACCTGAGTGGCAGGAAACCAGCAAAGCTCCTGGTCTCCATTTCATCTGCCATCCCACTTGGGCAGGTACAGATCTGGTGAAGCAGGAAGCCTGCATGGCCATGGGATTTAGGCTGCCATTACCCTGGGTGGTGGATGCAGGGAACTGGCTCACTGCAATTCTTTCCTCCAAACATGGTGCAGTGGAAAAGGCTAGCAAGAGACTCAGAGGACCCAGGTTGGAATCTCAGCTCTGCCTGTATGGCTTACATCTCATTGAGCCTCAGTTTCTTCACCTGCACAATGATGGAGTTGGACAAGATGGACTCTAATGTTCCTTCTAGCTCTACATCCACAGTCCTAAATATGGTAGCAGTTTGAAAGGTTCAAGGGAGAGAATTCTACCCACAAGACCCTCTGTGACTGTCATGTGGAAGAGGGGTTAGATTTGTCCTGTTTGGCTCCAGTGGGTAGAATAAAGAGTGACTGGTGGAGGTTGCTAAGAGGCTAATTTAGGCTGCAAGATTGTATGGCCCTTGGGAAAGTCATGGGATTATAAATGTAGAGTTGAAAGGGATCCTAGAGGTCATTTGTCCATTTATCCTCATAAAGGGGGAAACTAAGGCACAATAAAGTAATAAAGTGATTTGGCCAACATCACATGAGTAGTAAGTGGAAGAAACAGGATTCAAACCCAGGCTCTCTGACCCCCAGTCTAGTGCCCCTTCCACCATATTGTGCTCCCTTCCATTGAGTGACTTGCCTACAGTCACATTTCTGGAAAGATTTGGGCTTTAAGACCAGCTTTTTTTTTTCACTATTTGCAGAAGACTGCCTCTGGCTCTGGCAATGCCCACTCTGCTTTCCCTTCTAGTCACCATTTTCTTCAGATGGGGTGATGGGTGAAGAGGGAATATGCAGACATACCAGACTCCTTCCCTTTGACTGGCCACCAGATCATCTCAGTGACTTGTCCAAGGACAAATGGTTTTAGTAAATCACAAAATCACAGAATCTCAGAGTTGAAAGGGATCTTGAAGGCTATCTAAGCTGACCTATACCTGACCAAGAATTCCCTCTACCATACTGCTGATGAATGAAGTCCTCCAGCCATGAGGATCTTCATTGTGGGTGGGGGGGACCACCTTCTCTCAAGGCAGCCCATTTCACTTTGGGATAGTTTTGATTATTAGGAAGGTTTCCTTATATCAGGTCTTTGTATCACCTCTCTTCTCCTAGTTCTGTTTTCTGGGGGTCAAACAGAGAAGCATAATCCCTTTTCACAAGATAACTCTTCAGATACTCAAAGGCAGCACTCATGTTTTCCCTTTAGTCTTTTCTTCACCAAATCGTGAAACATTCCCAGTCCCTTTAATTGATTCTTTACATGCCATGTTTTCCAATACTCTTATTATATTGGTTACTCTTTTCTAGACATATTCTAAATAGTCTCTGCTTTTTCTTTAAATAGATTGTTTAGAACTGAACACGTGTGGCCTGATCCAGCCAGAGGATAGAATAACTATCACTTCATTGCTTTGGGGCAGTGGATCTCTTAGTGTGGTCTATGGAGACATCAGCACTTTCAGATACCATGTCATGTGCCTAATATTGAGCTTGAAACTCACTGAAACTCTCAGCTCTTTTTAATTTTTATTCTTTTAGAAGATTTAAGCCTATCCATGTCTCTCATATTTTGTCAATGTAAAGATGATATTTTTACCCCGAACAGGAGAACTTTACATTTATGCCTACTAGATTTCATTTTACTGAATTTAGTTCAATATTTGTACCTCACTGAGATATTTTTGGTACCTGATTCTGTCATCTAATGTGTCAGCTGTCCCTCCTAACTTCTTGTCTTCTGAAAATCTGACCAGTATGTCATCTATACATTTATCTGTATCAATTATAAAAATGTTAAAACATTAGACAGCACAAGGCCAAGGGGCACTCCATTTCAGGCTTCCACCAAAGTTGACATTGAGCCCTTCTTAACCTCTTTGGGTTCAGGCACTGAACTTGTCCAGTATCCACTTAATACACAACTGTCTAGCCCCTAGTTCTCCACATCTGTCTATAAGGAAAGCATAGGAGGTTTTGTCCAATGTTTTGTTGAAATCTGTCTCCTGATCTACCATCTAGCTACCCTGTTAAAAAGGGACATGAGTTTGGTCATGTCACAGATGAAGCCATTCTGGTCTCTGGTGATCACCACTTCCTTTTCTAGATTTTTGCAAACCTTCCCTTTAATAACATGTTTTAGGATTTTGCCAGGATTGAAGTTATGGTCATTGGTCTATGGCTTGCAGACTATACCCTCTTTTTTTTTTTTTAAAGGAAATTGGGACATTTGCCCTTATCCAGTCCCATGGCATCTTTCCCATTTTCCAAGGTCTTTTAAAGCACCCTGTCAGCAGCTCAGCAAACACATTTGCCACTTCCTTTGGCATCCTAGGGTATTGTTCATCTAGGCCTAGTGACTTAAACTCACTGAGGCATCTAGATCCTGTCTTAGCATTTCCACACGCATCTTGGATTACCACACTCCCTGACAGGATTTTTGTTTTATCTTTTCTAGTCTAAAGATGTCTTAATCTCCTTGGCAGAGAAACAGAAGCAAAGCCAGAGGTGATTAGCTCAGCCGTTCCCTTGTCTCCCATCCATCCCAGCCAGTGGTCCTGTCCTTTCTTAGATCCTGCTCTTACGCTCAAAAGAACTTAAAAGCCTTTGTCGTTACCGGTATTTTCCTTAATTGCCAGCCTCGCTTCATCTTGGATTTTCCTGACCCTTCCCCTCTTCTTATGGGACCTCGTCACTCTTGCACATTTATCCTCATCACTTGACATCACCTCTATCTTCTAGGTTATTATTCATTTGTTTCAATTGTGTCCGACTCTTCATGACCCTATTTGGGGTTTTCTTGGCAAAGATATTGGAGTGGTTTGCCATTTCCTTTTCCAGTTCATTTTACTAATGAGGAAACTGAGGCAAACAAGGCTAAGTGACTTGTCTAAGGTCACACAACTAATAAATGTTTGAGGCTGGATTTGGACTCGGGTCTTCCAAATTCAAGTCCAGGACTCTATTTACTCCACCAGCTCCCTGAGGACAAGGATGATTTCATTTTTGCCTTGTATCCTCTGGCACCTAGCCCAGTACCTTAAGCAACCTCCTTGAAGACTGGGAAAAGGCGACTGAGAAAGAGTGGTCACACAAGTATTAGGAAAACCGGGAGAGAACAGTGTTATTTAAAAAAACCCAAGAGAGAATAAAGCCTCTGGACATGGGGATCAACAGCATGAAAAGCCCCAGAGAGGTCAAGAAGGATCAGGATGGAGTAAAGGTCCTAATATTTGGCAATTAAGAGATCACCAGGCAGTCATAGTGCAAGCAAAACCAGAACAATTTACATAATGATTACAATAATGTAAAGGAGAACAAAAATGAAAGCCTATAATAGGACTAACTGTTCAATGAAGTAACCAGTGGTGATTTCATTCAGAGGACTACTGGTAAAGCATGCTGCTTCCTGCCCATCAGCAGAGGGAATGGACTATGGGTACAGAATAAGGCATATATTTTCAGAGATGGCTTATGTAATAATTTCTTTTGTACCTATTTGTTAAAAAGGAGGGTTCTCTTTGGCAACTGGAGTAGTCATGAAGAAATTACAGTGATACATATATACATATATGTGTATATAAAGATTATCAACAAAACATACAAAGATATCATTGAGGTTACATATGATAGGAGGAAGCAGGCTGGCAGAAACAGAGTTTGCCCCAGGTGCAAGTAGAAAGAAAGTACATGCCTCCACTTTCTAAGAGAAATTTAGTTGGGATGAGAGGAGAGACCTTGGACACAAGACTCTATAAGGAGAGACACCAGAAACTTTGAGACTGCTGTGGAAGAGGCCACTGCCACGTGAGGGATGAGGGCCATCCTTTAGGGGAAAGAGGAAGCCTATTACTTGGCAGCTTCTCATTTTAACCAATTACTTATTTCTTATTATTTTATTACTTATTTTTAGCTAATTACGACTTGTGTGACCTTGAGAAAGTCATTTAGTTTCTCCTTGCCTTCACTGCCTCATCTGTAAAATGAGAGTGCTGAACCTGCTGGTATCTTGGGGTCCTTCCAGCTTTATATCCATGGTCTTACGATCCTATGAATTATTCTCACTAACTAGGTGCTAAGCTCATTTGTTTCTCCCTGGTGAAGAAATCTGAGTGCTATCTTGTACTCTCTAAATCCAGAGTTCTTAACTTGGGATCCACAGACTAGATTTTAGGAACATCTTAATGGAGTTAGGTGGAAAAATGACTGAAAAATATCTAAATCTTTATTTAGGTATATTTAGTTTCCTTTGTAATTAAGTATATTTTATCTTGTGCATTTAAAAACATTATGAGGAAAGGTCTATAGGCTTTACCAGACTGCCCAAGGGCTCTGTGACACAAACACTGTTAAGAACCCAGGACATCAATTCCCTGTCTCCACTCTCCATGGGCCAGTCACACAGTTAGAATAAGGGATTATAGGACCACAGAGTTAGAACCTGAGAGGATCTCAGGAATCACTGAACCCAATCCCCTTGACTTACAGATAAGGAATCTGAAACCCAGGGAGGGGATGTATGACTCGGATCATCTAAGTTTTAAGTAACACAGGCAGAATCCTTTGATTTCAGTGGGGAGAGGGACAGTTCTCTTTCTTCTGGAAATCCAAGTATTACATTAATAGTCAGACATTTTTAAAAGACCCAAAGAGAATCTCCAAAGCATACTGGGAAAGTATGAGAGAGAGAGCACTGATTCTGAAGTCAGAGGACCTGGGTTCAAATCTGACCTTTGACAATTACTATTGGGATATTGGGGGACATCACTTTTCTGCCCTGAGACTGTTTCATAATCTATAAAATAAGGAGGTTTCATTGATTGGATAATCCCAAAGGTCCCTTCCGGTTCTGGATCTCAGAGTCCATGAGTATAGGGAAGACAGAGAAGAAATGTAGGAGGTGAGAAGGTATAGATGAGTTGGGTTTGCTGCGGGTACCCACAGTTCTAGGACCATAGGATCTTTTCCTGAGGATACTATTTCAAATACTTGAACACAGCTATCATTCCTCTCCCTCCCCCCAAGTCTTCCCTAGGGCAAGAATTCCTACTTCCTTCTATCAGTCCTCACATATTCATTAACTTGAGGCCCTTAAACATCTTGGTATCTGTATTCTGGGTACTTTTCATTGGATTAAATTATTAAAATGTGTCACCCAGAACTGCACACAATATTCCAGATGTGTTCTGACCAAGGCAGAGCAGTATTCTTGCTTCCTCAGTCCCGGACATCCTGCTTCTAAATGTAGCCTAAGGCTTGAAGAAACGGAGGCCCCCAGGTCATACAGGGAGAAGGTGGCATATTTGGCATCTGGACCCAGTACAACTGTATTTTCCCCACTACATCCTGCTTCTTTTCTAGCCCCAAAGTGAATGGATGAGACAGACAAAACAAATGCAATAAGATGGAGTCAATGCTGGGACGAGAAGCTGGAATAGGAATCAGAGTTGGGGTGTAGGGGCAGTACCCGCACTGCTTCCAAAATATTCCTGCTGCCTTGAGCTAAGCCACCCCAGCCTGGGACCAGGAAGCCAACTGACTCCCACTGGGTCAATCAAATCTGAAAACAATGAAGAACTCCAGTAGTGAGTGTTTTAAGTCCAGACAATCAGTGGGAGGTTAAACAAAAAAAGAAGGAAAAGAATCTAAATTGTTTTCTTCAAGGAAAAAGAAATCTCATTTAAAAGTGAGCTTGGGTGGCAAGGAGATGGTGGGGTGCAGTGTAATACAGAATATATCTCCACCTTGGCTGTGGAATTGTTGATGGCATTTCTAGTAAGGACCTGCCACGGGCCCTACTTCCTATAATATCCTAATTAAAGGGCTGTTATTCATACTAGGAGTCACCTCTGCCCAAGTGACAGGCAGGCTAACATGATGAGCCAGCCACTGGCTCAGTGACTCAGACCCTGGTGAGAAGCTGAAACCTGAGGAGGAATGCAATGATTGGGGAGGGCCGCCAGGCTCTGGGGCTGGGGGGCCCTGGCAGGGGAGGACTTTGCCATCTCAGAGCACTCTGGGAGAACACTAGATCCTTCAAAGGGTGTCCCAGGCACCAGGGATGAAGGAAGGCCACTTACACAGCTGTGTGTGGGGGGGTTGGGGAGGAGGGAAATGTCTTGGAGAAGGGGAAGGGAAGGATGGAGATACAAAAATGAGGATA
The DNA here is from genome assembly GCA_028646575.1 of Pseudocheirus occidentalis. Taxonomy (NCBI): domain Eukaryota; kingdom Metazoa; phylum Chordata; class Mammalia; order Diprotodontia; family Pseudocheiridae; genus Pseudocheirus; species Pseudocheirus occidentalis. The sequence goes on along the minus strand of CM053601.1, from coordinate 177,176,329 downwards.
GGAAAGGAAAAGAGAGGGAGAAGAGGAAGAGAAAGAAAGGAGGGAAAGGAGAGATAGGGAGAGATATGAGAAGAGGTAGAGGGAAGAGAGAGGAGAGAGGGGAGGGAGAGAGAAGAGAAGACAAAATAAAAGAAGGGAAGGGAAGAGAAGAAAGAAGGAGAAAGAGATGGAAGGAAGAGAAAGGAGAGAGAGTCAGAGAGAAAGAGAAAAGGAAGGGAGAGGGACAGAGATGCAGATGGAGTCACAGAGGAAAGGGAAGAGGATACACAAAGAAAAAGCAAGGTAGGAAACAAATAGAAGTAAAGGAGAGTGGGAGACAGAATAGGAAATAAAGAGAGAGACAAACAGTGAAAACAGAAATGGAAAAAGTAAATAAAGAGAGAGACGCACAATAAAGACATAAAGACAGTGAAAAGGGAAATAGGGGAGATATTAGCTGCTCAGCTTCTGGAAGTGAGAGCTCCATAAAAGGTCTGGATAACTGAAGGCTCCTGTCACTACTACACTACCATTGTGCCAGGCTTGTGGTCTGTTTCCCAATTAAACTCATTCATTCCTTCTTTCTGAACAGGTGGTCTGTAACATACTCTGATGACAAAATATTTTTCTTTGACAAAATATTTCTGTTTCTCCCTCTGGTGAATTACCCAAATGCTCTCTCACCTTGTATCCCTCCACTTGTTCCTGAATTGACTTACATGAGGACATACTCTTATCATATACTGCTACACCTACAGAAAGGTATAGAGACCTTTAGGTGCTCCTTGTCTGTATACCTACCAAAAACCACATAGCAGTTCTGCCTTTTTAATCTACCAAGGCTCAATGATACCTACGAGGTCACATTTCACTTTTTGCATTACAATCACTAATTCTTCTTTCTTACTGCCCAAACTTTGAACATTTGTATGGTCAGGGTTTTTACTAGTGGTTTCTTTCTTGTACTTTGTTTTCTGCAAATTTGTAGGGGTCCTCCAACCACCATTCTTCTTCCTTCTTTGGGGCTACTCTCTATAGAATCTAACTTGGGGATATACATAGGCAGTCCTCCCCACTCCCATTTTGATTAGATTGGTAAGAATTAAGGCAAACACATTCTCCTCAGTCTTTGTTAAGTGAACTTTGTCTCTGGCTAGGGATCTGTCACTCCTGTATTGTAAGCCATGGTCCTAAAGTTCAAACCCCATTCTCAGATGCCACATCCTCCATCCTTTGCCTTCAATTGGCACCATTCAATAACACAGTCTCACTTTCTAATGGTTAGACTTGTCCAAAAGTGGAATGGGCAGCCTGGAGAAGCGGTGAGATCCCCCTCCTCAGAGGTCTTCAAAGCCGAGAGTGAACAACCACTTTCAGATATATTATAGCAGGTATTCCTTTCAAGTTCTAGAAACCCCTTCCAACCTTCAAAATTCTGAGATTCTATAAAAATGAGAAAGTTAGGAAAGACATCAAAAGAAAGCTAAGGAAGGAGGAGGGAAGGCAGAGATGGAGGAGTGGAAACAGAGCTAGGGAAGAGGTAGAGAGAAATGAAAAGACAGAAAAAAGAAGAATCTTCTTTGGACAGAGAAGAATGAGAGACAAAGAAACAGAAAAGGGAAGAGAAAAGAAGGAGAATATGATGGAAAGAGATGGAGAAAGACAGGCCTGAAAGCAAGCACTCATTGCAAAGTCTTAGGATTGTGTCAGCCAGCTCCAGGGAAGGGGGGGCAGTTGCTAATAAGATCATTTCCCCCAGAGCAGCAGCTGGAATGGCTGCCATTGAGGGAAACACAATATCCGAAGAAAAGGTTTAAAAGGAGGAGAGGGAATTCTCCCCACACTTTATTCAGGGGCTGGGGAACTAGAGGAGGGAGGCAGCTGAGTCCCCTGATGGTAATTTAGGCAGAATTTTCAGATGTTTGGGATGGGAGGGAGAGAGGAGGAAGTTTTCCATTCTGGAAGCAGCTGTTTCCTCTGTTTGAGTCAATCCCCAGATGGGAAATGTCTCTCTCTAGGGGCTTGTGGAAGGTGTGAGGAACAAAATGAAGGACTTGGGGGTGGGGTGGGGTGAAGGCAAAGTCCAGGGACCAAGGGAGGAGGGGGAAGCTAAGTCAAATGTTCAGTGAGGCCAGGTCCAAGCTGCTTGGCTGCTGGAGTAATTCACATTGTCAGTCTGTCTGAAGGACAGGAGGGCTCAGCCCAGGACTGAGGCTGGAAAGGGAAGGATGGATGGATGGGTGTTGGAAATCAGACACAATACACAGTTAAGGAAACAGTTTCACCCTAGGACATCACCACAGTGCTTGGCACATAGTACGCATTAAAGACATTTTTGTTGACTGTTTGACTAAAAAGTAGTAGGAGTAATTATAATGTCTTTTGGAAAGCACAGAAGATTAAGCACTAGATTTAGGAGTCAGGAAGACATTATACATGTGTGACCTTGACCATTTACATTCCACAGGCCTCAGTTTCTCCAACTGTAAAACAAAGAGATTGGACTAGATGGCTTCTGAGGTTCCTTTGAGTTCTAGTTTTCTGACCTAGACTAACCTCAATTTTTTTCCATGGAAGAAAATTGAGATGTATAGAGGGGCAGTGCCCAAGGTCAAACAGGTAGGAAGCAGCTAAACTGGGATTAGAATTCAGATCTTCTGGCTCCCAGTTCAGTGCACCTGAATTATACCAGACAGGCCAAAGGTAGAAATGCTGCAGAAATTCAATTACAGCCCTGCCCCCTCCCTCTAACACACAGGCTCAACTTGACTGCATACCCTGGTTGCATGGGGCTCCAGCTGGTTCCCCAAATTAAACAGAGTGTTTAATTGCCAGAGCGGAGGCACTTGGCAATAAGGCACCTTAGCCAGGGGAGGAGAAGGAAGTGAGGAGCCATCCGTCAGCCAGGCAGGGCCTGCCAGGGACACCAGCTGTGGGACAGGAACAGTCACTCATGTTTCTCCTCTACCCATCAGGGGAAAAAAAGGAGCTTTTGAAAGGCTTGGGGTTGGGTGTCATACAGAAAGAGTATTAGATGAACAGCTGAGTGGCCTGGCTTTTCTGTTGATCTTGGGATTGTATGACCCTGGATTTAGGGCCAGAAGACCCTAGGGACCATCTCACCCAATCCCTTCATAACCCCTCCATGGCTTGGTTTTTCTCTCTCTCTCTCTCTCTCTCTCTCTCTCTCTCTCTCTCTCTCTCTCTGTTATATAAGGGGTAGCTCTCTGGTAGGGGTAAGGGAAGAGATATATTGGATAATATAAAAAACAAGAAGTGTCTATAAAAATAAAAAAATGCCTGGGTGAAGTAGCATCATTGGGCACTGCTACCTTGGAATTCCATGGTGTGTACATGATTGGAAGGAATGAACAGCCAGACCTGACAATGCTTTTGGGTATTCAAGGTGGGGGTTTCAGGGCATGTGAAGGCAGCAACATGGCCCCAAGCGTGGGGAACCAGGCTCAGCACTCCTTAGAAACATCTGGGGGAATCCTGTACCCAGGGGAAAAAGCTGTGTATGGGGAGGGACCATTCATCTCTCAGGCTCTTCAGGGGATGAGAAGTTTCAGCCAGGGTGGGGTGATGAGCAAGGTAGGTGGAGGGCAAAGTTCTGGGCTAATCAGCCTAGTATTTGGAATGTGGCAACAAAGAGGAGCATCTTTAGGGGGTGGAGTGGTGAAATAAGACAAAACACTCTCCTTCAACACTAATCCCAGCCACAAAGTGCCTCCAGATTCCACCCTTGAGTTGCCTCCACCCCCCCCCCCCCACTGGCTCTACCCACACACTCACTCTACACCAACTCATTATCTTTTTGGACAGGATGATTCCACTGGCAGACCCGGGAAAGCGGTAGCTACCTTGTTGTTAGGTCATTTTTACTCATGTCTGACTCTGTGACCCCATTTGGAGTTTTCATGGCAAAGATAATGGAGGGGCTTACCATTTCCTCTTCCAGCTCAATTTACAGATGAGGAAACTGAGGCAAACAGAGTGAAGGGACTTACCCAGGGTCACACAGCTTTTAAGTGTCTGAGGTGAATGGGGGCTCCAAGGAAAGAATTTGGAGGCAGGATGGGCAACCTAGGCTGGGCTCCAGAAAAAGATGAAATCTGAAGTTGTCTTTGTTGGGCCTTTGTTGCTTCTTTCATCAATCCCCACTCCCCATTCCTGGATCACCTTAGTGCAGGGTCCTGCTCTTAGATAGTGGGCAGGGTAGAAAAGCACCCAATATATTGGATATTAGAAAGATTCCTGGACTAGGGGCCAAAAGGCTAGTGCTACCCTAGTCATGATTCCATCACTAAGGCTATATGTAACCTTGGGCAGGTCACTTAACCCCTTACTTTCACTTACTTATACTTCACTTACTTTCACCACTACTGATGGTAAGGTGGATGAAGGCATTTGACTTACCAATCACAAGACAATAAACAATTCACAATCTCCCTAGGATCCTAGATTTCTTTATTCATAAAAAAGAATGATAATATTTGCATTTTCTACCTCATAGGATTATTTTAAAATACATTTTCTCAGTATTTTGTGTTTTTATATCACATTCATTTCTGGATATAGCCCCTCTGCAGCACTGGCCCCTCCTTTGTGACAACAGCAGTAGAAGCAGCAGCAAAACAGTTAAGTAGAAACAACCAGTGGATACAGTGATTCAATTGGACAGTGTATGCAACACTCTGTCTCTGTAGTCTGCTCCCTCCCTCCACAAAGGATATAGATAAATAGCCAGATAGATAGATGGATGGATGGATGGATGGATGGATGGATAGATGGATGGATAGATGGAGGTATGGATAGATGGATGAGTGGATGGATAGATGGATGGATGGATGGATGGAGAGATGAATGGATGGATGGATGGATAGATAGATAGATGGACAGAAGTTTGGATGGATAGACAGATGTATGGGTATATGGATAAGTACATAGGTAGGTAGAAACACAGAAAAGCATTTCTTAAGAGTTTACTATGTGCCAGGCATTGTGTCATGCTAGGAAAACAAGATAGGATGCTTCATTATTTGTCTCTTGAATCAAGATTCATCATTATAAGTATTCAGAGTTCAATCGCCCTTTCATGTTCTTTTTAATTCACATGCCTGCAGTCATTGTGTATATATTGTGCTCCTGGCTCTTTACTTTCTCTGACATCAGGTGGGGTGACTGTGGACAAACCTCTCTGAACTTCATTCTCTTCATCTATAAAATGGGATGATAATCCCTGTAGTACCTAGCTCACAGTGCTGTTGTGAAGTTCCTTTGAGCCAATATGTGTGTATGTATATGTATATGCACACACATGTACTTATGTACATATGTAAAGAACTTTGTGAACTTTAAAAACTGTTGTGTAAATATCAGTGACTATTGCCATGTCTATTTCATCATTATTGTTATTCTGCTTTGTGTCAGTTCATACTAGCCTGATAGTGTTTCTTTGAATTTCTCATATTTGTTATTTTATGGCACAATGACATTCTATTATATGCATGTACCAATTTATTATTATTATTATTATTATTATTAATTGTTATTATTATTATTATATGCACATACCCCAATTTCTCAGCCATTTCCCAACCTATGATTACCATTTTCTTTCTAGCCCTTGTCTAGTGAAAACAGTACTGCTATAAATAGTTTGGTGTTTATGAAGCCTTTCTCAATGTCCTTGGTTTCCTTGGGAGTATAGGACCAATGGTCGAATGAATAGGCTGAAAAGTATGAACAGCTTAACATTTTCTAGCCCAATTCCCATTTGCTTTTCAGAACCAATTCACTGCTCCACCAACAGTACATCAACCTGGCTGTCATCCCTCAATTCTTCCAACATTGACCATGTTTTTTTTGGCGGGATAGGGTGGTCATATCTGCCAATTCATTGGATCTAACTATCATACTTGTTTTAACTGGTATTTTTATTATAATGAGGAATGTACTTCATAAACCATGGAGATAAATGTAAATTATTAATAAATGTGAACTCACAGTTCTAAAAAAAATGAGGGAGTTGGCCAGGCTAAGATCTAAGTTTCCTTTTAGTTCAACATTCTATTTTCTAAGGTCCCACCCAGTTCTAACATTCTGTGTTCTAAGATTTTTCTCAGCTCTGACATTCTGTGTTGCTAGGTCCTTTCCAGCTTTGACATTCTATGTTCTAACGTCCCTCCCAGTTCTAACATTATATGTTCTAAGGTTTTGTTCAGTTCTGACATTCTGTGTTTAAGGTTCCTCCAAGCTCAGACATTCTCTGTTCTAGATTGCTCCTAGCTCTGACATTCCATGTTCCAAGATCCCTCCCATCACTGACATTCAATACACTAAGATCTCTCCCACCTTTAACATTCTATGTTCTAAGGTCTCTTTCAGCTCTGACATTCTATGTTTTAAGGGCTCTTTCAGCTCTGACATTCTATGTTCTAAGGTCATTTCTAACAATAATATGAAGTATAAATCATCTGATGGGATGAGACAACCATTGGATCATAGCTCTAGAACAAGAAAGAAACTTAGAAGTCCTCTACTCCACCAGCTCCCTTCCCATTTTACAGAATAGGAAACTAAGTCACAGAACAGGAAAGTGACAATATGGAGGACAATGAGTAGCTACATGGACAATGGGATATAGTGGAAAGAGAACTAGATTTGGAGCTAGACAAGATCTGGGTTTGAGTCATGCCTCATACATGTTGGTTGTATGACTGTAAGTCACTTTCACTGTCTGGTCTTCCTTGTACATGCCTGGTCTTCATATAGGCAGCACTAACCTCTCAGGTGGATGTGAGGATTATTTGAGATAATGTATTCATCTTCACTTAGCTTAGTAAGCCCCAACATGTTACAGGGCAAGGCTGTCATGCCTGCCCAACCCCTTCGAATGTTCACCCTTCCAGTGATTCTGGACCTATCAGCACCTCCATGATGGACAGCACCACCCCACTCTAGGGTCTTCCTCCTTTTTTCCTCTCTAACATAGAAGTTCTCAGGACCCCTTTACACTCTTAAAAATGATTGAGAATCCTTCAAAGAGCTTTTGTTTAATGTGGGTTAGATCAATTAACATTTACCATTTCAGAAATTAAAGCGTCTTAGTATTATAAAAAAAGCTTTGATTTTCAGACCTCCTGCAAGAGTTTTTGGGTTCCTCAGGAGCCCCTGGAACACCCTTTGAGAATTCTGATTGAGTTATCAACCAGGAGAGCTAGAGCCCAAAGGGGTTTTAGAGAACATTCCATTTTATAAATGAGAACTCTGAACCTCAGAGAGACTCCTTTGCTCAAAGCAATATATCAGATAAAAGATGGGACCAGGACTTGCACCCAGATCTTCTGACCTCAAGTCCAAAGGGACACAGGTAGCAGCTGCCTCCATGCCCATGCTAGATGGTCTTTTTTTTTTTGTTAAAACAACAACAATGATGTGGCTGAATTACTTATAAAAAAGCACTTTGTTTCTTGAGGTCCTGTTGGTTCTGGCAGCATCCTACCCGTGGTCTTGCTCCTGGGGGACAGTAGACCGTCTGCTGGGCTGGTGGAGTACAGTGAGGAAGGGTTCACAGTCAGGGAGGGCACCATGCTATGTTAGAACCCTAGGTGAGTCTATCCTGTGCTGGGATCTCTGCCTGAGCTTTGCCCAGATTGGAAAGTGGCTAATCTCCAGGTCATGTCTCCAGTTCCCAAACTCTGAACCTCAAGAAAGAAAGTTGTAGTGGCAGTATGATATTTTGGAAAGGGCATTGGACCTGTAGTCACAAGGGACCTGGGCTTCAATTCCACTGATGGATCTTACTCATGTGTACACATGTTAGTTAAACTCTCTGAATCTCAGTTTCTGCATCTGCAAGATGGGCATAATAATACCTGGAGTACCTCTCTAACAAGGGTTACTATAAAGCTCAGATGAGACATTGTTGACAATCGTCCTTCGCAAACCTTAAGGAGCCATACAAATGCCAGCTTACAAACATGAACATCACCACTAGGATTTTGAGGCAGTTACTTGAACTTTCCCCTGATTCTCTTCTGAGAACTGTAGCATACAGAATGCCAGAGGTGGAAGAGACCTTAGGATGGAGAAGATTAAAGCCAGAAGTAGTCTTAGAGCACTGAACATCAGCTCAGGAAGGAACCCTAGACTATGGATCATAGAATGATGGCCTTGGGAGTGGCCTAAAAACAGATCAGTACAGCAGAATGGACTCTTAGAGGACAGAAGGATGGAAGGGGAAGAAACCTCAGGCCATGGAATAGAGGATGATAGAACAGGGAGGGACCTTAGAGCTTAGAACATGAGACCCAGGAGGGACATTAGAATACAGGATGCCAGAATCAGAAGGGTCCTAGAATGCTAGGGCTAGAAAGGACCTCGTGAGAGGCTAGTACAAGCCCCTCACTGTACAGATGAGGAAACTTGAGGCCCAGAAGGGCAATCATTGACTCCAGATCACACAGATCACACAGAATGTAGCAGAGTAATCCAAAGAGAATCATCTGAGGCCCTGACCCAGGAAGCCCTTTAGAGGCTCTGCTGACCCTGGCCCTATGGGTCCTCTTGAGGTCTCCACAATGGCCTTGACTCAGCGGGCCCTTTTAACCAGAATCCTCTCCCTTTCCCTGCTCTTTTTTGGTAGATTTTTAAAAGGCTCCTTCACATCAGTTTTTTTCTTTTCTCCCAGGTTGTCAAATCCTATCTTTAGGGGTGTCATGACACATCTCATAACAGGGACAGGCTCTCGGATGATGAAGCTGTGTTCCCAACACGGAGCAGGGAACTAACATTCTGTCTGTGGTGGAAGCAGAGCTCGGAGTCTGCCGAGGGGTGGGGACGGGTGAAGGGTAGGGCCAGGCCCCTGGAAGCCATTGGGCTGTTGTGTTCTGGGCCTTTTCTGAGGATGAGCCTTGTGTCCTGTCATGAGGTATGCATGCTGGCAGCAGAGCTTACAGGCCAAGTAGAAAGAAAGTCAAAAAGTGGGGGGCAGGAGAGCCAGGTTTGAGCTCTGACCTTGCCATTAATTAGCTTGATGGCATCTCTCTCAGATCAGCCAGTCTCTGAGGTCCCTTCTAGTTCTAAATCCTAGGACCTTTGGAGGGAATATTCCCCCCACCTCAATACAGGAATACTGTCTCTTTCACAAAGTCTTTGCCAAACACAAAGTTTAGAGCTGGAAGGAAACCTAGAGGTCATCTAATCCAACTTAATCATTTCAGAGAGGAAATAGGCCCACAGAGGGGGTCTGAACTTCTCAAGATCATACAGGCAGGAAGCGGTAGATCTTGGATGAATTAGAACCCACTTCCTCTGACTCCACACCTAGGGCTTCCCCAGCATTCCCACTCTCCTCCCTTGGCCTATGGTTATCATCCCTCCTTTTTCTAGACTTTGACCCCAGTCCTGACTCTGGAGGGTCTCTTTTGACCACCCAGATGGTTAATACTAAGAAAACCACATCCTTGACTTCTTCATCGTCCAGAAGCAGGAAGAGAAAATAAATGATCTTTGAGGTCCCTCCCAGCCTGAAGCGTCTGAGGCCTGGGCAGGCCAGGAAATACCTGAGAGTTACTAAGCCATGTGTGTGTGGGGGCCTGCAGCTGGGATGAAATTTCCTTCCTCCTGGGTCCTGGTCCTCCCATAGACTAACTCCAGATGGGAGTTGAAGGGGGTGGATGAGTCCATCTGACCACATTGCCCAGCCCCCCAAAGCACAGTAGGAAACTTTCTCAAGGTTGGCCTGTTATGGCTAGCACTCTCTTTTCTCTGTCCACTCTGTCCCTGCTGTTCTGACCACTTTCAAGCTTTCTCCTCTCAGCAGTAGCCGCCGTCAGCTTCTAGACAGGAAATATTAAGTGAAGTATTCACTCCCTGTCACCCTCCTGCCCTCCCTCCTGGCCCCCTGAATCTGCTATCTGTCCAGGAGGCAGAAATCCATTATAGAAACTAGGCCAAGGCCATTCTCAGAGCCCGGGCTATTTCCAAAGGGACCTAGAGACGGACGCCATTCATTACCTCCTTCCTTGCCTGGGCAACTGGGCTTGAGGACAAAGGCGGCAGAGGGAGAGGGGAAGATATTCTGATTCCATTCCATGTCCCAGCAGCCTCTGGGAGTCTGTTACATTGGCTTCAGTTTTGGGCTGGGGGAGTGTGTGGGAAGCAACGGCAGGGGAGAGAAACATAGCCTACCTGGAAACATGGCTGCTTGTGATGAATAACCCCTAATGCATTTAGGTGAATGAATTGGTACTGTAATGAAAAGAATGTAGAATGAAGAATCAGAAGGCCTGGATTTTTGTCCGCTCACTAGCTGTGTGACCTTGGGCAAGTAATTTACCCTCTTGGAGTCTGTTTATCCATCTACAAAATGGAACAATAATCTCTGATTCTACATCTCAGGGTTTGTGAGAATCAAATAGGTCAATGTAAGCTAATGCACTTTTTAAACTGTAGAGTTCAATGTGAATATGATCCAGAGAAAGGAGTCTTATCTTCTCCTCTCTCCTGAATCTTTGTTCTATCCTTTCTCCTCAGAGACCTCCAGGAGCTCCCTACTGCCTTTTGAATACAGTTCAGACTCCTGAACATAGCACTCAAGGTTCCTTACAATATAACACTACCCAACCCTCCTGTCCATATTACTTTATGTCTGATGGTCACACCCTATGACCCCAAACTCTATGCTCCAGCCAAAATGGCTCAGTCTCTGCCCTCTGTACAGGCTTTGCCTCCTTCTACCTCCAAGTAGACCATATCCTGTGCCTGGGAGGCCCTCTCTCCCTATCTTTGCCTACTGAATTCCCAACTCAAGGGCCACCATCTGCTGGAAGCTTTCTCAGATTCCCTTAGTAGATATTTCTCCTCAGGCCTCAGAGCCCTGATTTTGTACCTCTTAGTGCACCTGCAATCTTCTTGGTCTGAGCTCTACGAGGGCAGGTTAATGTCACAGCTAAAGCTTGTATCAGTTCTGCTGGGACTGTGGCCTTAGTCTCCTCAAAAGCAAAATGAAGGAATTGGGCTAGATGGCCTCTCATGTCCTTTCCTACTCAAGATCCATTGTCCTAGGATTCTTGAGGTGCTTAGGTCACAGCAAAGGCTTAAGAAATGTGTGTTGAACTTAAGGGATTTCCATTCAGGCCGAGGAGGGTCAGTCAGTCAGCTGCACTAAAAGGCCTCTCAGGGCCCTTCTACATTCTAAGATTCCTCCCAGAGCTGGTATGTGTTCTTAAGTATCTTCCAGGACTAGAATTATGTGTTCTGTGTTCCGAGATCTCTTTTAGCTCTGACATTCTATAACTGACATTTTTCTCCGGTCTTAAAATTCTATGTTCTATGTCTTATGTCTCAAGACTGATAGGGAAATCTGAGGCTCCCTCACCTCAACTATACCCCATCAAGGTCAGGGTCACAGCCCATCAAGAGATGAGCAACTCAGAGCATAAGCACAGCTTTCTCTGTCTCCCCTTCCCCCAGCTGCAGCTGAATGGCTGGCAGAAATAAACACCCCCAACCTCCACAGGAAGCAGTGAACAGCCTCATCTGTCACCTGTCCCCAGGAGCTGAGCAATTTTCAGAAATGTCCATGCAGAGTTGGCTGGTGACTAATGAAATATAACCTGCAATTCAGCAGAGGAAGAGGAGTCAACTGGCAGTCTGGAGTACAGAGAAGAGGCCCTTTCGAGGCTGTGTCCCACCTCCCTCCTAGGACTGACCCCTTTGACTCTGAGGCCAGCTGTTCAGTTGTCTTCCTGTGTGAGTCTGAAGCCCCAAGGACCAGGGAGAATTCCAGGATGCAACTATCTGGGCTGCCCTTAGACCTCCCACCCTTTTGCGACTCCCTCTGGGAAAGCTGCCCTCCCTGAAGCCTTTAAGAGGAGTAATGGGGAGTCCATGAGTGAAGAAGGGAAAAATGAAATTCTGGTCATGGGAAGATTTTAGAAGTCCTATGTACAAATAGGAAGGGGATGCTGAAATAAAACTTGGAACTGGGCTTCTCTCTGGTTCCTCAACTCTAAAATGAGCTACATGGTCCCTAAGGTCCCACCTGGGTCTAACATTCCCATTTAATGGTCCCTCCAAGAGCTGATATATGTTCTAAGGCTCTTCTCAGAGCCAGAGTAATTTTCTAAAGTCAATAGAAGGTGGGATCTTAGCTGGGCTTTGGAGGAAGCTGGGAAGCTACAAGGCACAGGGAAAGAATTCCAGACATGGAAAGTCAGTGAAACACCTGGAGTTGGGAGATGGGAGTATTTTATTAGAGGATCAACAAGGAACCATTCCTGTATTAAAGAAAGAGGGATGGTGGGGCAGAAAACACGAGAAGACAGGAAAAGGGAGAGACTAATTGTGAAGGGCTTTGAATACCAAGCAAGATTTTATGTTTGGTCCTGGAGGTGATAGGGAAGCACAAGAGTTCCTTGAGGGGTGTAGGGGACATGGTCAGACTTGCATTTTAGGAAGATCATTGTGACATTGGGGAGAGACTTGAGATGTCTCAGGAGCTACTGCAATAGTCCAGGTATGAAGTGATGACAGCTTGCACTAGAATGTGGTGGATGATGGGATGACAGGCCTTAGCAATAGATTGACTGTGGGGTGGGGAGAGAGAGAGGGAGAAGTCAAGGATGACACCTAGGTTTCAGGACTAGGAGGATGATTGTGCCCTTAATAGCAATAGGAAAGTTAGGATGATATGAAGGTTTGCAGGGCATAGGTAATGAGCTCAGTTTTAGATATGGTGAATTTTAGATGTCTACAAGACACTCAATTTGAAATTTCTAATAGGCAGTTGAGATGCTAGGTTGGAAGTTAGTGGAGAAATTAGGGCTGGATAGATAGATTTAAGATCATCAGCATTTGGATGGTAATTTGGATGGGAACTGATGAGATCACCACATGAGAAGAGAAGAAAATCCAGGACAAAGCCCTGGGGCATACCCATGGCTAGTAGGCATCACCCAGATGAAAGTCCAGCAGAGGGACTGAGAAAGACCAGTGAGATGGGTAAGAGGAGAACCAGGAGGGAGTGATATCACAAAAACCTAGAGAGAAGAGCAGGGAGAAGAGGTTATTGACAGTGTCAAAGGCTACAGATGGGTCAAGAAGGAGGAAAATAGAAAGAAGGTCATTGGATCTGTGCATTCAAAAGTCATTGACAGTGCTGGAGAGAGTAGTTTTGGTTGAATAGTGAGGTAGAAGCCAGACTAAAGAGAGAAAAAATAGGGAGAGAGGCCTCCTCCCATTCCCTGTGAAAGTGACCCCACTTCTTAAATTTCTTAGGCCATTGCTTGGATCTTCCCTTTACACTGATTTCTCTCCCCTTGGACCTTAGGTCCTTCCCATCCCACCTTAGGTGTCCTTCCCATCATTAGACTGTAAGCTCTTAGTAAGGAGGGCCTGTGTCATATTTATCTCTACATCTGACAAGCCAGGGCAGTGACTTCTGTGCACTTTTCCACCCAGTCTCCCCCACCCCCATTCTGTGATTTAATCAATGTAAAGAAACTCTCAATACATATCATCAAGTCTCTGGGTATTACAATCTGCAGTTCTGCAACTGGTAATCTTGGGTTAGTGGTTCTAAAAGAGAAATTCAACAACTCTTGGGCGCTTCTGAGACTCTTTCAGAGGGTTTGAAAGATCAAAACTTTTCAGAATGATACTAAGACATTACTTGCTTTCCTTTTCCAACTACATATCTGTGTGAGGCTGGATTTTCTTTATATATTTCAACCAAAACAATGTATCACAACAGATTCAATGCAGAAGCAGATGGGAGAATCCAGTTATTTTCTGTTAAGCTAGATATGAAAGAAATCTGCAAAAATATATTTTAAAAATGCTACTCTTCTCACTTAATTTTTTCACTTTGGAAAATATAATTATTTTCCCCCCAAATGTAAATGACAATGCAAATGGTTATTTTGAATTGTTATTATTTTTTGGAATTAATAAGCATTTAAAAATTTATCAGTTAAAATGTTGAATATAGTGAATATGTATAGTTGTACCCCACATAAACAAAAAGTCTTCAATAATTTTGAGAGGGTAAAGAGGTCCTGAGGCCAAAAAGTTTCAGAACTTCTCAGTCTTAAATAACTTACATGGAGTCATGCAGTAAGGATGAGTCAGATATAGAACTCTCAGGCCATCTCTTTAACCACTATATCAGGCTCTTGCAAATCCTTAATGCTTCACAAATGTCCACTGAATGGCATTGACTTGAATTTGCTAGATGGGTAGAAATGGTTTGGCCAAATCCCTAGAGAACACATTGACATTTACTGAGGTAGCTGGCACTTTTCCATCTGGGGGGAGCAGGACAGTTAATGCCTTGGCTAACCCTTGACAGCATCCTGGGATGTTGTCCAACCTGCCTCAATGGGATTATGTTGCTCTATCTCCGTCTACCCTCTCTTCAGAGGCTCATCTTGGGGAAGCAGTTGGTAGAGTAGAAATAAGAGATTAGAAGCTAATGGATATGGGTTCTAATTCTGATCCTATTTGCTGCTTATGCAGCTTTGGGCAAATCACTGAAGTTCTTCAGGCTTCCTTGTCTTTGCCTTTAAAATGAGAGGTTTGGACTGGATTTAAAAAAGAAATTTAGGGAGTACTTTTACAATTTGTAAAGCATTTTTAGAAAATATATTATCTCATTCAATAGACAAGCCAGGTATGGTAGGACAAAACTGTAATCCCAGCCAAGACTGGTATATCACTTGAAAAGGGTGTTGGTGGCCAGACCAGAACCACTATGGCAAGTCCCCAGGAAGTCAGGTTGGAGATGTAGTACAGTCAGCCCATGAGTGGCTGATCTTCCAGCCTGGGAGAGATAGGAAGCCCCAGTCTCAACAAACAAAATAAGACAAAACAATTACAACTACAACAAAAACAAATAATGTAATACATAGTGGATATAGAGATGGCTCTGATGTCAGAACAACCTAGATTAAAATCCTGCCTCTGATACATATTGG
>CM053601.1:177074504-177161266 GCA_028646575.1 Pseudocheirus occidentalis | reverse complement strand
AAGGTAATTCCTCACCCCCCCCCCCCAATTCCAAAAAACTATCTCTGCTCACAAGGAGTTCACAATCTGGAGTCCTTATAATCATGAAATCATAGGTCTTGTTTAAAAAAAAAAGAAAATCTCACATAAGCATCACAATAATTAAATCGTAGCTCTCATGTTTACTCCTTTTGTGACCTTGGATGAGTCACCTTCCTGGGCTCCCATTGCCTCATGTACAGAAGGAAGGGGTTGGGACTAGGAGGCTTCTTCTGTCCCTTCCAGAGATAGACCTATGCTACAAGGACTCCATTGAAACCCAGTGGGGGTAGATACTGCAGGTCTCGTTATCCTATCGGGCAGCTGGGTGGCAAAGTGATTGAGTGATGCTGTCACTGTGGGCAAGTCACTTAACTGCTGGCTCCCTCAGTTTCCTCATCAGTAACAAAGGGATAATAATATCACCTACTTACTTTACCGGGTTGATATGAGGACCAAACCTGAAAGCACTATAGGGATAGTAATCATTGTGATGATCATTTTACAGGGGAGGACACTGAAGCTCAGAATTTAAATGACTTGCTCAGGATCACACGCGAAGGGGTCAGAGGCCCGATTTAAACTCTTGGCTCTGAGTTCTCTCATTCATTCACACTTCCCTGACTCTGAGACTCCCACTGCCAATTCTGTAATCTGTGCACTCGTTTCCCACCCCCTGTGAGCGGGCTGGGAGGTGTTGTGCTCATGAGTACCTCTCCCCTCCCCTAGTGGCTGGGCCGGTCTTAGATCCTCTCACCCTCCCCACCCCACCCCCTACTCGGGCTCACCGTTCAGGAACGGCCTCCCCACCTTGGCAACAGACAAACTACCTCCTGCTCCGGTGGGGCCTGGCGCTGTCCAGCTTCTGTCTCCTGGAACAGAGGGCCCACTGTGAGCCCACACCCGAGGGGGGCGCCTGAATCTCCGGCCCAGCTGATGCAGTCATTGTCTCAGGCAGTTGCCCCAGATTCTTCGCCGGGCAGCAGTGACCTCAGCCAGGCATCCAGGAGCCTGGCAGCTCCTGGTCTGACGTCATTGCCCGACCCCAATCCTGCCGGGCCGTGGATGGCTCACATGTCCCCCGCGTAGGGAGCTCTGGCTCTCTGCCACGTTCTCCCTGCTGGCCTCTGCGGCTGTGGTTGCTGGTGTTCACCGGGGACGGCCCATGCCTTTCCTTTCCAGCAGAGGAGTTTGGTGCTGACGTCAACAGCCTGATCGCCCTGGGGAAGGGGGTAGCAGGGCCCGGGCTGTCCCCTCCCCCACCACCTCCCCCTCCCCAGCTGACAAAGGCAGCTCTTTTTCCACAATCCCTGGGCCTGTCTTGTCAGCATCAGGCTGCTCTGCCCTCTTTCCTGGCCTTCTGGTGATACAGCCAGTTCTCGGTGCCTGCCGGTGCATTGGGGCGTGGGGTCCTTCTAGTGTCAGGGTGTGACGGATGGAGAGGTTCTAAACCCATAATTTGATCATCAAGCGGCCCATAGCATCTTCTGTCCCCCGCCGGGTCTCTTCAGGGGCCAGAGACGCCAAATTACTGCCCCAGGTGGTAATCCCACAACCTGAGGTGTGTGTGTGTGTGGTGTGTGTGTGTGTGTGTGTGTGTGTGTGTGTGTGTGTGTGTGTGTGCATGGGGGGGTGGGAATGCGGCAGGGAAGCGTTGCCTCTCCATATTCTGGGAAATTCTCTCCCTCAGATCTCTTGGAGAGGCTGCTAGGAGAGGACTCCTTTTCTCCATATAGATGGTTCCCACAGTTCCCAAGTATGGTCACCTTTCTGGTATTTCTCAGTTGCCAAAACTAATCATTTCTACCTCTGCCCCTTCTTTTATTACTTTCACAGCTGCCATCCTAGTTCTGGCTCTCAGAAGTCCTTACCAGGACTGCTGCAATCTCTTCCTAATTGTTCTTCCTATCTCAGCTGTCTCCTTTCTAATTCATTCCCCATCCAGCTGCCAGAGTGATATTCCTACCAGTGCAGGTCTGACCATGTGGCTCTCCTTCTCAACAACTCCAGTGGCTCCCCATCACCTCTAGGCTCAAAGAGAAACCCTGCCTGGCATTTCGAACTCTTCCTACCTTCGCTGTTTCCTGCCTTCCCAGTTTTCATTAGACACACTATTAACCTTCACACACTCTGTGGCGTAGACACAATGACCCACTTGCTCTTACATATAAGACGCTTTATCTCCCATCCCCATGCCCAGAATGCCCTTCCCACTCATCTTTAACTCTTGGAATCCTGGTATTCTTCAAAACTCAGCTCAAGTGCCATTTTCAACATTAAGTTTTTCCTGTTCTCTTCTTGCCTCCCAATATTCTATTTCCTCCTCTTCCTTGTATTTTTTGTTATCATTATTTTAGTCATGTCCAACTTTTCATGACCCCATTTAGGGTTTTCTTGACAAAGATACTGGAATAATTTGCCATTTCCTTCTCTAGCTCATTTTACATATGGGGAAACTGAGGCAAATATAGTTAAGTGACTTACCCAGGGTCACAGAGCTAGTGAATATCTGAGGCTAGATTTGAACTCAGGAAGATGAGTATTCTACCCACTGTGCCTTTCCCCATATTATCTTGTATTTATTTTGTACATTTTTTTTGCATGTTGTGTATTTCAGATATATGTTCAGGTTGTCTCCAGATAGAACATAAGCTTCTTGAGGGCAGAAACTTCTACTTTTGTCTTTCTATCCCCAGCACTTAGCACAGTGCCTGATACAGCGTAGGTGCTTCATAAATGTTTGTCAATTGATGGATTGATCCATTCCTTTCCTAGTTTGATATTTATCCTCCTGTCACCAAGAGCTGGATCAATCAACCCATCATAAAACAAGCATTTATGAAGCACCTACTCTGTGTAGGTACTGTCCTAGGAGTTGGGGATACAACTGCAATGAATGAAACAATCTACCTCCAATGAGCCCATGTTCTGAGACTAACTTACTGGGAGGCCTCAGGTTAAGTCACCTGTCTGGGTCTTGGTTTCACAAAATGACAGAATGAGAGAATCTCAGAATCAGAAAGGACCTTGGAGGTCATACAGCCTAGCCCTTAGCTGAACAAGAACCCTCTCTACAGTGAGACAAGGATAAACCACATATCTGGCAAGTTGTTATCCAGTCTTGGCTTACTGACCTCCAGTATTCAGGGGTCTCATTCCTGTAGGAGACAGGTTCTTCTACTTTGGAATAGCTCATGTTTTTAGGCTGGTTGTGTGATTCTCACTTTGGGCTGGTTACCAAATTCTTAGCTATGCTCTCATGAGAGCAAACCGGTCATTGGGCAATTACTTATAAAAATGTTCAAATCAGAACTGCCTCTTTATTGCCTGTGTGACCATCAGAAGGTATAGCCTCAATAGATTTCAATTTCCTCATTTATAAACTGAGGAAGTTGAATCACATGGCCTCTAAGGTCCCTTTCATGACCTTTGGTCATGGGAAATTCACCTGCTGAGGCAGCTCATTCCACTTTGGGATCTCTTTATCCTAAAACTAGGAAGGTTTTTTTCATAGAGAGCCTAAATTTGCCCCTCTACAACCCCTACCTTCTCCCCCACCCCACGGCTCTTAGCTCTGCCTTCTGGGGCCAAAGAGAACAAGGGTAATCTTTCTTTCATGTAACCACCCTTCCAATATTTGAAAACTGCTATCATATTTCTTTGACATCTTTTATTCTCCAGGATAAACATCCACCACCAATTTCCACCAGTCCTCATGTGGCTTGGTTTTCAGGCTCTTCACTATCTTACTGGTCCTCCTCTGGGCTTTCTCTAGCTTCTAGTAACAATATTCCAAAAAAAGCTGTTTTTCTCTCTTTTGGGGAGGGGGGGATTGGAACATTTGCCCTTCTCTAGCCTTATGATTCTCTTCCTCTCAACAGGGTAGAATGCAATGGAACTATCATGTCCCTTGTCCTAGACCAGTGGTTCTCAACCTTCCTAATGGCATGACCCTTTAATACAGCTCCTCATGTTGTGGTGACCCCCAACGATAAAATTATTTTTGTTGCTACTTCATAACTGTAATTTTGCTACTGTTATGAATCTATCTGATATGCAGGATGTATTTTCATTGCTACAAATTGAACATAACCCACAGGTTGAGAACTGCTGTCCTAGATACAACCTCTGTCATAAGGCTGTCTGAGATCACATTAGCTTTTTTTTTTGGCTGATACATCATACTATTTACTCATATTGAACTTTCAGACTAATAAAAAACCTTACATCGTCCCCCAAATAACAACTGTCTAGCCACACTTCATCTATCTTGTACTTGCACAGTGCATTTTTTTGGTCCCAAATGAAAGACTTTACATTTATTCCTATTAAAATTAATCTCATTAGATCCAGCATTCTAGCTTGCCACTAACTCTGTGAACCCTGACCCTGTCATCCAATGTGTTGCATAATCCTGCTAGCTTTGGATCATTTGCAAATTTGATAAATTTCATAAGCATGCTGTCTGTACTTTTATCCAAGTCACTGATCAAAATGTTAAATGACACAGGGCCAATCACAGATTCTTGGGGGCACTGCATTGGAAACCTTCCAAGATGAAATTGAATGATTAGTATTACTTTTTGGTTTTACAATTCAACCACTTCTAAATCTGGCTAACTGTGTTATCATTTAGCCAATTGCTATCCACTTTGTTCATAAGAGTAGTGTGGTGGATTTTGTCAAATGTTTTAATAAGAGCTATAGTCGTAGTCCTCTTCTCTATCAGCTATCTATCTATCTATCTATCTATCTATCTATCTATCTATCTATCTATCTATCTATCTATCCATCATCTATCTATCTATCTATCTATCTATCTATCTATCTATCTATCGATCTATCTATCTATCTAAGGAACCCTTAAAAAAAAGGAAACGAGGAACCCCTTCCCCAAAAGGTAATGGGTATAATATAACTGGCTCTTGATGAAAGCATGCTGGTCCCTCATGATCACTGCTTCCTTTTCTGGAAATCCATTAACCTTCCCTTTAATAATAATAACAAGTTAGAGTTTTCAAATTCAGACTCATTGATTATGGGCTCTGTTTTTCTCTCTTTTGGGGAAGAGGGGAATTGGAACATTTGCCCTTCTGTAGCCTTATGGTGCTCTTCTTCTCAACAGTCTTACCTAGATCACTCACAGTGACTCAGAAATCATATCACCAGGTCTTTTTACAACCCACAATATGACTGATTTGAATGTATCAAGAACTTTTAGGTTGTTCCTTTATAATCTCCTTATTTATCTTGGGCCTATTCTGCCCATTGGTTATTTTTGTTCTATCCTTTCTAGTCTCCCATGATCCTTGACAGGGAAAAGAGATTCAAAATAAGCAGCTAGGTGGTGTGGTGGAGTCTAGAGTCAGGAAGACCTGAGTTCACATCCAGCCTCAGATATTTACTCATTTTTGTGACCCTGAGCAAGTTCCTTTACCTCTGCTTGCCTCAGATATTCTCAATCATGAAAAAAAAGGGTACAAGAAGAGCACCTACTTCCCAGGGTGGTCGTGAGGATCAGATGAGATGATGTTTGTTGTAAAATGTTTCTGGCACACAGTAGGTGCTAAGTAAATGCTAACTGTTGTTGTGGTTAGGAGCTGAGCAGCTCCACCTTTTTTGGTCATCCTCATTTATCATCCTATCTGCTCCAGGAGGTATGCTATCTCTTCTTCAATCATCCTCTTTTCCCCAACATAGCAGAAAAAAATTAAATGGTCCCTTCTTGTCACGCTTCTTTTTCCTCACCAGTTTCAGTTTATTCCAAGCCTTGGTATTCCTGATAATATTTTTACAGGACCATGCCATGCTTTTATATATAGTCCTTCTCCATCACTTGCCCTTTCTGCTGTCCTATGTATATGGCTTTTTAGGATCATAGGATCATATATTTAGAGCTGGAAGGGACCTCAGAGGTCATTTAGCCCAAGACTTTCTTGTTACAGGGGAGAAAACAGAGGCAGGAAGAAAGTCAATGGTTTTCCCAAAGCAACACAGGTAGAAGATAGGAGACCAAGGATTTGGACCTCAAACTTCTAACTCCTCATTTAGAGTTTTCTCCACTAGACCATCTTCCTCCCTAAAATAAAGTCTCGGGGCATGGCTGAAGTGGAAGCAAGGCTACAGAATTCCCTTAGTTCCTACTGAACAAAGTCCCAGGAGGCTGGGCCACATGGCTGTGTTTCCTGAGTCAGAGGCTCTCTTGTTTCTTTCTCCCAGGTCTTTAAAAGGACTGGCTACCTTAGGAAACACTAGAATTCGCCCTCTGGCAATTCGGACACCAAATCCAGCACTTTCCCCATCCTACCTTGATGCTTTTCAGCTCTAAGCTTGTGGTTGAGTTTCTTGTACACACATCAGTCTGTTTAACCAATTCCCTCTTTTCTTCCTCAACAAAATCGTTTCACTTTCTGTGTTCAGGTTCCGTACTTGGGTGATTTGTTATCCCTTACAGACTGACATTGCATGTAGAATTTGGTTCAAGGGAATCTATTTTTTTTTTCTCTAATCACTTTGAAATTTTTTTCTTCCCCAAACTAGGGTACATGATTGACTATTCTAGATTTCCTCTGCTTTGCTTGCACAAATTACAAGATGAAATTGTCATTGCTCCTTCCCCCCCCCCCCCAAAAAAAAAAGTTCCATCATTTCTACCCTAGCAATCGGTTCTTCCTTGTCAGCAAGACTCAGGTCTACCTTTTGAAGGATGAAATGATCTTTAAGGCAAACCAAAAACTTATCAGCTCCTCTGGAGAGAGCGCTCCAAATAACTAAAATTTTCTCCCTTCCCCCTGCCCTAGCTGCTCTCTATTTTCACTAGAATATCATGCTTTTCTGTCAGGCTTTTGACCTATTTCCTGAACTCCTCATCTATTTCCTCTTTCTGCCCAGTCTTTAGTTTATTTCAATCATAATATCATTGATTTTTTTCCTTCATCGATCTTTACCCAAATACTCTTCCAACTATGCTTTCCTCTTTGCTTCTTTAGTTTCCTCCTCTGAAAATGATTTCTTAATTTACAACAGTATTATGCCTTGCCTATACATTCTGTTCTTTTTGAAAAAAGTTTCACCTTCTAGAGTCATATTCCTTCCAAGTTTCATCTAAGTGATGTCCATATGGACAATATTTTCCTCTGTTTTAGGGTCTTTAGCTCATGTTACTTGCTTTATGTACACAACATGCTCATGCATTTTTGTATAGGTACCCAGCTCATGTTTTTTTTTTTTAATTGGCTCACCTCTTAGAGTTTATCTCTTACTTCCTGTTTATTTACTTATCTGGAAAATGAAGACGCTGATTAGTCTTCCAAGTCTAACATTCTATGTTCTATGGTCTTTTCTTATTCTATTTGTCAAAGTTTTAAGGTCCCCTCCATCCATGACATTTAATTTGTTATGAACTACTTCTCACAGGGGTAGGTGAATAGATTTATAATTGGAAGGGACCTTAGGAAAACAACAATTCCAATCCAAACCCAAAGCACATAGGAAAAATTGAGACAAAAATTAAAGAAAGCAATAACCCCCAAACCGAAGGATCAAGAACTGTTGTAAAACAGCCTATTGAACCCTCAGGAAACAAGCAAAGCTCTTCAGAGAGACCAGGAAGCTGGAGAGGTTGTTAAGGATTCAGTCATAGTTTGTTTGTAGGTACTTGAAGTTGTTTGCATAGGGAGGAGCTGGGTGAAAAAAAACAAAACAGCTGCTCATCATTGATTGCTATGTGGTAAGACAGTACAAAGACTGGAGTACTGAAGATTGGCAAAAGGTAATTTTTCCTGATGAAACAATTTTTCTTATTCCAGACTATACTAAATCTATTTTCAAAAGAAGTCCAAGTAAGCCTAAAACATTTAGACACAATAATACCTAGCATTTATGAAACATTTTAAGGTTTGCAAAGCACTTTACAAATTTATCTTCACAATAGCCTTGTCAAATAGTGTATTGTCCCCCGAACCCCGCATTTTACACATAAGGAAACTGAGTCTGAGAGAGGTTAAGTGACTCACCCAAAGTCATACAACTAATGTCTGAGGCAGGACTGGAACTCAGTCTTCCTGACTCTAGGTCCAGTGTTCTATCTACTGTTCCACACAGCCACTTATGTATCTTCATTGGGCTATAAAATATCCACCTTTAAAAATGATTTGAGAGTTTAAAAAACTTTGAGTATACCTGTATTCTTTGTCTCCACTGAGATAATGATGAGCTCTGATAAATAGATATAATAAGAAGCAGAATTGTGTCAAAATTTACAGAAATTCCTAAATGGAGATTGACTACTGTCCTTTGGTATCACATTGCATATCACAGAAAACTAGAAATTTATTTAACAGATAAACATACATATATTTGAAAGGTCTGGGGACTCATCTGAGTAACCTATGGGTTACCAGCTCCTAACAGAAAAGCAACACACTTAAGATGAATATTTTTTATACACAGCCAATGTAATGCAGGGATTTGTTTTGCTTGACCATGTATATTTATTCCAAGGATTTTAGGGTAAAACTTGTGCAATAATTCACCCTCTCACTTAGCTCTACGGCCAGGGGCAAGTCAGTTAAAGCCCCTCTGAATCTCAGGTGACAGTCTAAACCAGGTTGCAATCTGCATCAAAGGAATGACTTCCCATACTTAAGTCCCTGATATACTGATATGAGGGATATATCAGAACCAGAGAGCAGAAGAATCAGGACTCTGACCCATGTCTTTTGACACTAGATTGAAGGTCTTCTCCACATACCATAGCTGCTTCCTACGATAAGATCTATAGAACTGAAAGTGACCTTGGAGATCACTTAGGTCAGTTCGTCCATTTTACAGATGAGGAAACCAAGATCTATAGAAACATACCCAAAGTTATAGAAGTGTAAAGTATGCCTAGGCATGCCCCAGGAGGACATAGGGAGAGTGGTCATGCCTCCAATGATTCCTTGGCAACGTGGCAAATAACAGAGTCAGAACTGGACCCCGGGTGCTCCAATACAAAATCAGTGTTCTTTGCACTCCTGAAATGAGTGTAAGAAGTGGAAGCTTGCCCAGGACTAGACCAGAACCCAGACCTCTTGGCTCTTGTCAATTAATGATAAGATTGCATTTTGAGAGGCAGAAGGGATTTTAGAGACCATATAATCCAACCCCCCTCATTTTACATAGTGGTCAAGGGACTTGCCTGCAAGGGTAGCAAGTGATGGAGCCAGGATTCAAACCCAGTTCCTCTGACTCTAAAGCCACCACTGAGTCTTTCCTTCGTTAGGTGGCAAAACTGGCACAAGCACACAGGCCTTGTGACCTCAGAGGCACTGTTCTCTTGTTCTGCCAGGCTGAGCACCTACAGACACAGCACTAAGGAAGAAATGCTCTTGGGGATCTGGGCTTTGGATTCTTCAGTGGAGTCGGTCTCGCTCTCAGACAATGAGCTCGGGGCTGCTCAGCTCCATATTAGACACGCCTCAGCGGGGAAGCTGCTCAGTGTTAATTTCCCAGCCCCAAGAACTCTCCACGGAAGATGGAGCCTCCAGGAGCAGAGACAATCTGAAGGCAGGAGCGGGGCTAATCTATTTACCTGAGACTAAAATGGCATCTATCATTAATAACAAGAAAAAATAGGCTTAACTAGCGATGCTAGAAATCGTCCATGTCGGTCAAGCAGAGCATGGAGCAGGGGGGCTCTTGGTATCTAATCAGAGTTGACAGGGTGGGTACTGGAAAGAAGGGGGACCAGCCAGGGATAAAGGCAATCCATTATAATGAGCATTACTCCTTTACAAACCACTTTCTCTCTTGAAGACTCTGTGAGGTAGGAATCCAAGAATTATTATACCCATTTTATAGATAAGGTAAAGCAAGGCTAAGAGAAAGGAAATGGCTTATCCTGGGTCAAAGAGCAAATGGAAAAGCCAGGACTCAAGCGTAGTCCCAGTATAATGGAAAATAACTGTAGCTTTGGGTATAATGGAACTGGGTTCAAATCCTATCTCTACTAATTATTCTCTATATGATCTTGGGCAAATCATTAAATGTCCCTGGGCCTCAGTTTTCTCAACTATACAATGGGGGAGAGTTGGGCTATTACAAAATCACAGAATCTGAGAGTTGGAAGCAGCAGTGTACTGACAAATGCTTAACAACCAATTGAAAAAATGTACCCAAAATACGCTTTAAGTTTAAATAGCATTATTAGAATTTTCTCCATCACTTTAAGCCTAGACCATCAACGAAACAATAAAACAAGCCTTGACTAAAGAATTTGCCAATTTTCGAGGTATAAATGTTCACATTCAGAATTTAATAATGAGATCTCATGAGCCAGCATGAGCTGGTTCCAGCACATGCCCAGTTGGAAGGGATCTCAGCAGCTATTCAGTCTTTCCCTTATAGGATAGGAATCATCACTTTAACACACTTAACAAATGGTCATTCAGCCTCCTGGATGGGGCCAGGGGGAGAAGGCTGCCTTTGCAAAGAGAACAGTCACAAAGAAGGAAGGATAGTGGTTTTTACACACACACACATACACACACACACACACACACACACACACACTTACAGGAGACAAAATCTAAGAAAAGAGCCAGTGGTAAAAATACATGGTCTTAAGTGCCTATATACAAATGCTCAAGTTTAGCACCAAACAGGATCTAGAGGTCAAGTGGGCAAATTTGATCTCATAGGTATCATTGAGACTTGGTGAGTGAAAACCCATGACTGGCCGGTTCTGGATGAGTATGTTTTATTCAAAAGAAACATAAATAAGGGGGTGTGCATTAAGAAGTGATCCTTTTGTGAAGAGATTCAGACAGGAGAAGTGTGATAGAGAATATTTAGGTGAAAGTCAAAGGAGGGAGAAACAGTGATTTTTAAATTTTTGTTTTTTTGGGGGAGAAGCCAGAAGTATACTATAGATGCCTGGAAAGAAAGAAGGATTAAATGAGGAATTTGGGAAACAGATCAGAAGTTTGGCCAAGATGTGTAGATGGTAAAGTAGTGGTTGATTACCCAGTTATCTCTCTGTTTCTCTGCCCAAAGCAGAGCAGCTAACAAAATCTTGACTTTTCAGAGTGATAATTTCGTCCTTCAAAAGATGGAGAAACCAATCAGGGAAAACACTATTCTTGATCTGATTCTCACTAATGGGGAGGAACTGGTTGCCAGGGTATAAATGATGGGAACCTTTCAAGGAAGGAACCACTCTATCCTAGAATTTGTGGTAGAGGAGAGGGAATATGGTCATAGTTTGACATTTGATATGGATATTGGGAAAGCTGATTTCAGAGAGTTCAGAGGAATGATAGGTAGGATCCCATGAAGTAAATAAAATGCTCCAGGAGAACTCATTCCTGAAAGTATGGAAGATGCTCAGGAATGAAATTCTGAAGACACAAAGGAAATAGTTTCAATAAGGAGAAAAAAATGGGATTTGGTTGAGACCAATGTGGATGCACAAGGAGCTCACCAACCAACTTAGATTAAAAAAAATGTACAGAGGTTGAAAATAAGTTGCAGCACTGTCCTGTAAAAAAATAGTATCAGAGATGCTAAAGCTTGGAAGTAAGTGAGGCAAGCTAACAACAAAAGGCTTTTTTGGGAGCTATATTGGGAGAAAAAAGGAGGATTGAAGAAGGAATAGGACCATTGATTGGGGTATATGGGATGATGATAAATGAGTACAGAAAAAGGCAGAACTATCCAATTCTTATATTGCTTCTATTTTCTCTGCAACTGAAAATGACCATTACATTGGAAATGACAGAATAAAGATGAATAGCAGGGACATAAAAGCTTTAATAGGTCAAGAGATTGTAAGAGAGTATATAGCTACTTTTGATGACTTCAAGTCACCTGGCCCAGATGAACTCTATCTTCAGGTCCTGGAGGAACTCACTGATGTCACTACCAATTCACATCAGGGATAGATTTCTGAAACATGGGAAAAGTGCCACAAGATTAGAGAACGGCAAACACCCCACTGTTTTCAAAAACAGGAAGAATGGGGCAGCTAGGTGGCACAGTGAATAGAGAACTGACCTTAGGGTCAGGAGGACCTGAGTTCAAATCTGGTCTCAGACACTTAACATAAAAATTAGCTGTGTGACCTTGGGCAAGTCACTGAACCCCAATTGCCCTACCTTCCTCCCTCCAAAAAGCAAAAAAACAAAACCCTCTAAAACAAACAAACAAACTAGGTAGAGAGCAGAATCTGCAAAATTTAAATCAGCCAGCATCTTGACTCCTGGGGAAAATTTTAGAACAAATTATTAAAAAGTTAGATTGTGAAAATTTAGAAAGGTAGTGGTGCAAAGCCAATGTGGCTTTGTCAAGATAAACTCATGCCAGACTAACCACATTTTGTTTTTTGACAGGATTACTAAACTGGCAGATGAGAAAAATGCTATGAATGTGGTTTCCCTGGATTTTAGCAAAGCCTTTGATGTTATAGGCCCCATAGTAATTTTTTTTTTTGCTTTGTGTAGAGGGGAAGGCAGGGAAACACTTAGTAAGTGTTAAGTATTTGAGGCCAGGTTAGAACTCAGGTCCTCCTGACTCCAGGGCCAGTGTTCTATTCACTGCACCACTTAGCTGCCCCTCCCCATACTATTCTTGTGGAAAAGATGGGCAAGTATGGAGTAGGCAATAATATGATTAGATGAATCCATAAATGGTTGGATGGCTGGATTCAAATAGGAGCCATTAGTGGTTCGATGTGAACATGGCAAGAGGTCTCTAGGAGAGTTCTACAGGGATTTGTTCTTGACCCTGGGCTGTTTTACAGTTTTATTGATGACCTAGATAATCAAATGACACAGATGACACAAGGCTAGGAGGAACAAAGTTAACAGTGAATGATAAGAACCAGGATTCAAAGGGATCTTATGAGTCTTGACCAATGGGATGAATCTAATATAGTGATATTTATTAGGGGATAAATGGAATGCCTTGCCCTTGGGAACAAAAAAATATCAACTTTATGAGAATTAGATAGGGCACAAAGAGACAGAAGCTGTTCTGAAAAAGATCTGGGGGGTTTTAGTTGATAGCAAGATTAATGTATCCACAGTGTAATGTGGACACTCCCCCTCCCCAAATCCAACTAATAATACCTTGGGCTGTATTAAGAAAAGAATAGCTCCTAAAAACAGGGAGATGACAATCCTGTACTTCATCAGGCCTCATCTGGAGGAGTGTTTGGTACCAGATGCCTGGTTTAAGAAGGATGTTGATGAACAGGAAAGTGTCCAGAAGAGGCCAACCAGTATGGTGAAGGACCTTAAGAGTTCTATGAGGGCCAGTTGGAAGAAACAGGCATGTTTAGCCCAGAGAAAAGACTCAAAGAGCACATAATAATTGCCTTCATGAATTTGAAGGGCTTCAAGTAGAGGAGAGGCTAGAATTCTTCCCTTTGAGGCTAGAGGCTAGAATTATGAGCAATGGTTCTACTGGAAAGAAAACAACTTAGGCTGCATATCCCAACGACTAGAGTGGTCCAGCAGTGGAAACAGCTGTGGCAAGAGGGGGTGGGTCTCCTCTCCGAGGCTGGGTGACTCACCACTTGTAAGGAATGCGATTGCTAGATTCCTCTTGTGTACAGACTGACCTACTCCGGCACCAAGGCCCTTTCTAACTCTTTAGTTCTTTATTCTGTGATTCTGGTGTTACTCTACTCTGGACACTCTCCAGCTAATCCATCTACTCCCTGGGGCATGATCTCTCTTGATAATCTAAGATCATAATCACTTAATCAACATTTGTTAAGCATCAGTTATGTGCCAAGTACTGTACTAAGTTCTAGAGATACAAGTACAAATGATGAAAAGATCCTTACATTCTCAAAGGATGTAGAATTGGAAGGGAAATCAGATTGTCACCCAGTCTCACCCCATTCTTTGACTGATGAGGAAAATGA
Organism: Pseudocheirus occidentalis; assembly: GCA_028646575.1. Lineage (NCBI taxonomy): Eukaryota > Metazoa > Chordata > Mammalia > Diprotodontia > Pseudocheiridae > Pseudocheirus > Pseudocheirus occidentalis. Next base: position 177,147,336 of record CM053601.1, on the reverse strand, counting down.
GGCTTGGACCTGTCAAAACAAGGTCACACAGAAACCCCATCTTCATGGTATCCAGTTGTGGAATATGAGTTTTTCTAGCATGTTTCTTTCCTTCCCCCATCTTTGTCCTCTCCCCTCCCAGTAAAAAGGATGCTGGACGTTGCTGTCTGTATTTTCTCTCCTCTTTCTATGGGATAGTTGGTGTCACCTTTCAGCATCATTATTTCTTGGTTGCCTTTGCAGCAAATCCAAGTGAGCCCTCAGGATGTTGGGGATTCATGTGTAAGGGAGAAAAGCAAATAGAATCGACAGCAGGGCCCGGATGAGTCCTGTTCTGGGCTCATGTTAGGTTAGGACTAAATCATACTACACTGGAAGGATAGATGAGCCCTGGTACTAGGTGTGTCACAAACTTCCTTGGACAAATCCTTCCATTTCCCTGATCCGGACAATGAGGGGATGGATTTAGATGGTGTCTAAGGTTTCCCCTTGTCTGGGGGTCCTGTGATTTAAGGTCACTCTGGAGTTTTGGTGTTTTTCAGTCTCTGTTGGAAAATCCTTTCCAGGTCCAGCAGTCTTTGATCTTTGCTTCAAGGTCTATTCCAGCTCAGACTTTTGTGTTCTATATTCTAAGGTCCTTCCTAGCACTGATATTCTGTGTTCTATATTCTAAAATTCTTTCCAACTCTGACATTTTGTGCTTTATATTCTAAGACCCATTCTAGGCCTGACATTATGTTCTTCAAGTCCTTCAAGCTCTGACATTCTATGTCCTAAGGGCTCTTCTATTTTTGATAGTTTATGAGTCCTTCCCAAAATATTCTTGGGTCTCTGGATGGAGCAATTACAATCTGGCCATTTGGTCAAGGCAGCAGTTTGGAATTTAACACAAGTCCCCAAGAGGAACAAGAAACTGGGTGAGATGATCTCAGAAGGAGAACTGTGCCAGCACACATTGACCAAGCCTGATTTGGGCAGAACACAGGGAAGCAGGGACTAGAAATGGGACTAAAGGTGGCAGTTCTTCCCTGGTCTGTTGGATGTCGAACCCAAAGGTCAGAGTCTAGAGGAGAAGCCCAAAGACTAAAGAAAAGGACTAAAGGTAAGGGCTGGAAAGGTCTCCTTGGCCTTGGACCCGTGGTTCCATTGGCCAAAGCAACTGAATTGATGAGAGAATGTCATGGAACTTTGAGCCCAGGTGGGGAGGAAGGGCAAGGGAGCTGCACTGGGATCAACACTCACCTGCTAAGGTTGACCTCTGAAGCCCTTCACAATCTGACTCCCACCTATCTTTCCACAAGGATGGTGCCTTCCTCACTTTCACACAGTCTACACATCAGTTAAACTGGCCTATGTGCTGCTCCCTGTGCACAGCACACCATTCCCCATCACTGTCTTTCCCATAGGTTGTATCCCCTCCCCCTAGGATGCCCTGCTTTTTTTTTCCTTTCCTATCCAACTCTTAGAATCCCCAAAGCCTGGCTCTGGCCTCACCAACTATGTACATATGTCTTTCCAATCTCCCAGTCCTAGTGTCTCCTCTTTGACTTCATGTTGACTTATCCATGTATGTGATGGCTCCTCTCCAATGGAACGGAAGCTGCTTGAGGGCAGGAAGTTTTTATTTTGTCTTTTTATCTCTAGCACTTAGGATTCAATGAACAGAGTTGAATAAATGCAGGAACTAATGAATCAATAAATGAATGACATCAGGGATGTGGGGCAGGGGCTGAGGGCTGGAGAAGGGGTGGTGAGGCTTAGGCTCTGGAATTCCCAGGGACACCCTTTGGGGAGGTGATCAGACCAGTTCTAGAGTTGTCACGGACCCCACCATTTGAACACTTACTGTCTGTGTGACCCTGCTTGGACCAGGAAACTCACTGATGGCTTTTGACATTGTAGCTTCAACTTTAGAGTAAGAGGACTTGAGTTCAAATCCCACTTGTGATATGACCTCTGTAACCTTGGGCAAATCACTTAGATTTCTAGCACTTAGCACAGTGCTGGGCTTATGGTATGTGATTAATAAAGATGTTTATTGACTGTTGACTTCAGCTCATCCATGAAGTTAGGAGCCCAAACTCAGTGGTGTCCAAGATCTGTGTATAGCCTGAGGAGCCGATGAGCCTCAGCCCCGGGTTTTAATCTTGCATCTGCCGCTTCCTTAGAGGCGGCGCGCCATACTGGATAGAGTGCTGACCTGGAATCAGCAAGGCCTGAGTTCAAATGGGGCAGCCTGGTGTAGCACCTAGAGCCGACACAGCACTGTGAGAAGACTGCTTTAGGGTTTGGAGATTTGGGTTAGAAGTTGTTGCTCAGTCTTTTCAGTCATGTTTTCAGGGTTTTCTTGGCAGAGATACTGAAGCAGTTTGCCCTCGCCTTCTCCAACTCATTTTATAGACGAGGAAACGGAGGAAAACAGGGTGAAGTGACTTACCCAGGGTCATACAGCTGGTAAGTGTCGAAGGCTGGCTTTGAACTTGGTTCTCCATGACTCCAGGTCTGGCCCTCTATGCACTGTGGCGCCACCTAGAGGTCCTCAGAGTTAGAGGATGATTGTTCTATCATTTCTGCTTACCCTACTTGTGCCTCGGCTTCCTTAGTGTGAAATGGGAGGCTTGGGTTCCCTTACTTTTAAGTTCTTTTCTATTTCTAGATCCAAGATCCGACCTCTGATCCTTCCTTGCTGTGAGGGCAAGTCACTTAAAACCTCTGGGCCTCAGTTTCCTCTTCTGTGAAATGAGGATAATAATAGCTCTAGTACCCACTTCAAAGGGCTGTCGGGAGGGAGGCATTCTGACACCGTGGAAGCCCTGTGGAGATGGGCACCAGGACAAGGAAGGGCAGCTTCAGAGCCGTGGGGTACTTGGGCATGTGGCTGGGTAAGGGGGCAAGGCGGCAAGGGAGCAAGGCAAACTGCCTCCAGGCTAGAAGTTTTCTGATGACTGGGTCTGCCTGCAAGACACACAGGCACATGGTCAGCACTGCCACACCCACTCACACCCACCCACTTATCCACTCACAAACTCACTCACATAGGCCTACTCACACCCACTCACTCAGAAACCCACTCACTTATACACTGTCAAACTTATACACCCACTCACTCAAACCCACTCACACAGGCCTATTCACACCCACTCACTCACAAACCCACTCACATCCACTTACTTATTCAGTCACAAACTTACTCACTCACTCACAAACCTACTCACACTCAAACTTACCCACTCACTCACAAAGCCACTCATACCCACCCACACAAACCTACTCACTCACTCACCTACTCACACATGCCTACTCACACCCACTCACAAACCCACTCACAAACTTACCCATTCACTCACAAACCTACTCACATACTCACACATGTCTACACACACCCATTCATAAACCCTCTCACACCCACCACTCACAGATCCACTCACTTATCTACTCACAAACTTACACACCCAGTCACTCACAAACCTATTTACACACATCCACTCACAAAATTGCCATTCATTCAGAAAACTACTTATACCCACTTACTCAGAAACCTCACACCTATCCATACAAACCTACTCACACACTCACACATGCCTACTCACACACTTACACATGCCTACTCACACCCATTCACTCACAAACCCACTCACTTATTTACTCACAAACTTATACACCCACAATCCTACTCACACTTATCCACTCACAAAATTACACACCCATTTGCTCACAAACCTATTTATACCTACTCACTCACAAACCTACTCACACACTTATCTACCCATAAACCTACTTACCCACTCACACAAACCTACTTACTTACCCATTCACAAATCTCTACTTACTCACTCAGTCACTCACAAACCCACTCACACCCATCCACTCACAAACCTACACACACTCACACATACCTGCTCACATACTCACAGCCTTATTCACACACACATACATACCACTCACAAACCTACTCATACACATACCCACTCACAAATCTGTTCACAACCACCATCTCACAAATCCACTCACACACTCAATCACACCCACATGGAAACACACACACACACACACACACATAAACTGCCCCCCCCAATGTCTGTCTGGCCTCCTCTTCCTGGCAGAAGTTGAAACAGGTGGTTGAGGATCTGCCCAGAGGGGCTGTCACACCCATTAGGAAACAACCATGAGTAGCAGGACAGGATGGCTCACTGGGGGATGTCTGCTCCACTCCTGGTCCTTTCTCTTGCAGCCAGGGGAAGGCAGGACTCCCCGGGGTGACGGTGCTGGCAACGCCCAGCCAGGCACAGAGCTCCCCAACTCCCCTGTCCTCTGTTGCCCTCCCCAACAAGCTGCTCCTTCCGTATTTCCTGATTATCATTTTATTGACAGACAGAGATATAACAGTTAACTCTAATGCATCCCTGAGGGTGGATAATTGGATATGGGTTGTATTCTGTGCTGGGGAGATAGGTCTTAAATGCATCTAAATCTCAGAAATAGACTAGCCAGTGATGGGCCTGAAGCAGAGGTGTGAGAATTATGCATCTGAGAGGATTATAAAGTGGCTTTTAATTTCATCATACCCATCACCTTTTAGCTACGTCAGCCCTCCTGCTATCTTTGCCCCTCGGAAATCTAAGGCAGGAACCATGATGACAATACAACAAATATGGCATGCATTTATTAAGATGCAGTGTGGAGTGATGGATAAAGGTGCAGGTTCAGAGTCAGGAAGACCTCAGCTGATGTCCTCCCACTGACATATGCTGGTTGTGTGACCCTAGGTAAGTCATTTGGCCTGTCTCTGCCCCAGGCAACTCTCTATGACTATTAGTAACAGAGTAGGTGTCACTCTTCATTGGTGAGGGGAGTTTCCTCACTGGGGCTTCCCTACATTGATGAAATCACAAGTCTGGTCTGGGGTCGGGGTATAGATGTGGGGTGGGGGAAGCACCTGCTCTGTGCTAGCCATGAATATGAACTTGGAGGAGAGAAGGGGTAAAGAAGAGTCAGACATGACTGAACAACAGCAAAATGTGCTAGCCATTGGGCTAGTCATCGGGTACACAAAGACAACATGAAAGTCCTGTCCTCTAGAAGCTTACATTCTGGGGGTGAGGGTGGGAGGTGGAGGAAGTGTAGCACATACATAGAGAAGTAAATGCCTCTCTGTCAAGAGACAGGCAGCATGAACTAAGGGAGAGAGGGGTCAGGAAAGATCTCATGGAGTAGATGGAATCTGACGTGTACTTTGAAAGAAGCCAGGGATTCTTTAAGGCTGAGGAGAAGGAGGAGGGCATTACCTGGGTAAAGGCACAGAGGAGAGAGATACCATATTATGCATGGAGAACAACCAGCAGGTCGGTTCTATTGGAACACAGAATATGTGAAAGCTAGCAATACAGATGACCATATTGGTCAGTTATGTTCCAGCAAGGCTTCTTTGAGTATGGTCCTTTCCAGCTAGACTTCTGAGAATGAAGAAAGATTTTTATGTCTCTCCCTGTAAGCTTACTTTACTGAGAGCTGGGATCTTTTTAATTTTTAAATTTTTTAAATTTTTGACTTTTTCTACCGAGCTAAGTGATAGGACCAGCCAGTGACTGACTAGGAGAGTTAGCTTTGAAGGTCATCTTCTAGGCATCGTTGTCTGTGCCAACTCTGGAGTGCTCTATCTAGGCATTAAGACTCACTCTACAGTGTACATCCTAAGGTCCTGTCCTGTCCAGTCCTAACATTCTGTAATCTGCAGCATAAGATCTTTTCCAGCTCTGACACACTAACATTTAGAGTCTGATGTCCCTCCCAGTACAGACATTCCAAACAGCCAATATTTGAAGGTCCCTTCTCATTCTGAGATTCTGTGGTCTATATTCTAAAGTCTCTGCCAGTTATAACATTTTAAATTCTATACTCTAAGGCATTTTCCAGCTCTCATAGTCTATGTTCAATTAAATTGAAATCCATAATTTCAGAGAAACCTTGATCTAGGTTCTAGCCCTGAGGGCTTACTCTTTAAAACATTATCTAAATGTAAGTTACAGTATTATCTTCACTACATTTTTGTCCAGAGAATGGAGGATTGTTCTCTCTCTCCTGCCCCATGTGGCTCTCCAGTAGGAGCTGGCATCAGCCCCAAGTCCTGGCATGGGGTGGGGGGCTAAAAACCAGGCAGTTAAGAGCTCCTAGGAAAGTGAACAGGAGATATATGATATGATGACCAGATGGGATGCCCAGAAGAAGCCAACACAACTCCTTTGAAGCCTTTCCTGGTCATTTTCATTATTCCCCAACCAGAATGTTCCCTCCAAATGGTTCACTCTCCTCCTCCAATTGCAGAATCTTACACACAATTCTGCAATAACAAAAAAACCCCCAAGCAAACCAAACATCACCCCCAAACCCCATGAGTCACCTGGATGCCAACCAATTGGATTTCCAATCACAGATAAAATATGGAAGGGCTTTGTTGGACTTCAGGGCTAGGGAGAGGGAGAGTGGGAGCCCTAAATCCTGGAGATTAGTGGTTTCAAACAGCCAAGCCATTCAACTCACCCAAGCCTCTCAACTGAATTATCTGAGAAAAAATTGGATAGTAATCCCAGTGATTTTCAGGCAAACCCCTGCTAGGTCTGGAAGCCACGCATGTGTGGACTAGAGAAGGCTGCGGAAAGATGGGGGTGGGGTGGGGAGAGAAGGGGTGGAGTGGGCTGAGAGAGCTGGGCAATCGATGGGGCCGAGGGGTGCCCAGGGCTCAGAGAAGGAATTGATTTGACACCTCTTGTGCTGTTTCATCCTCTTCCTAGCAGGGAGACCTGGTTCAGGCTCAGCGGGTGCTGAGGGGGAGCTGGCTGATTTCAGAGCCTGCTCCAGGTGCCAGGTGTCCTGGGCTCATCCACAGCCTGACTTCTTCAGGGGCTCCCACCTGCCTCAACCTCAGACTCACAGCCAACTTTGCATGGAAGGCTGTGATGGGGCAGCTATCCAGGTGGTTTCATTGGAGCTTCAGAAATAAAAGGGAATGCAGGGAGCACATATTCCAGGGCCCTCCTTTTACAGATGAAAGGTAAAATGACATAGACTCATAGGCTAAAAGGTCTAGGGCTGGCTCTTCTCTTCCAAGGTCCTCATCTTATAAATGAGGAACCCAAGTTTCCAAGAAGAGGAATTGATTTTCCCCTGGCACATGGAGTAATGGTGATAGATTCATGATTCTGATCTAAGACCTCTTGACTCTGAATCCAGTGTGACCTTAGGCGAGTCTCTTTGTTACTCTGAGCCTCTGTCTCCTCATCTGTAAAATGGGTAGACAGATATCTGTCCTGTCTTTTTTGCAAGGTTATCCTGAGCACCTCTTGATAGTGTAGGGCAGTGGGAAAAATACCAATTGTGGAAGCAAAGGATCCTGGGATCCAACCTTGCCTTTGATGTTTACTGTGTGTGACCTGATGCATGTCACTTAGTGACTTTAGACCTCAGCTTTTCCATCTGCAAAATGAGGAAGTTGTACGAGATGGCCTCTGAGGTCCCTTCTGGTCTTGGATCTGTGAGCATCTCTATAGAACACTGTGTAGATGTCAGTTCTCATAGAATGTAAGCTTCTTGAGGACAGGCATTATTTCATTTTCATCTTTGCATCCCAGTACCTAGTACAGTGCCTCACACACAGGGTTAGCCAAATGAATTGAATTATTCACTGGCTTTTCAGCTTTTGCAACATTACAAACTAAGTCAGGCTGAAATCGTGGGCTGTACATATCTACACAAGGGGCTCCCCTGCTTTCTGGACTGCCATGGTTGTATCCAAGTGCAGGTGAGAGGCATCGAGAATCAAGGAATGGGAAAATGTAGAGCTGTTACTTCCTTCAGAAGGGAGCAAGAGCCTTAACTAGGGTGAGGTGATAGGGGCTTCCTCCCAAGAGGCTGAAATCTAGCCGGCTATGATAACACTTGTACTATTTCTGCAACATAGAAATGACCAAATTTAGCACCCAGTTGGCAAGAATGATTGGGTGGAAGAAGCTGCCAGGTAGTCTAGTCCCCCAATGTGGTCATGCACTAGGTGAATGTCTCTGTGATCCACCCCCTCTGCCTGCCAGGACCTCCTCAGAAGCAGTGTCTCAGCACCAACCTCCCTTCAGGTGAACTGCCCCAGGTTTCAAAATGGTAAGTTACAGCTTTGAGTACAGAGGGCTGTTTGGGAAGGACCCCAGCAGACTCTCTGGCTCAGAGAGTTCCCAGGCCCCGCCAGGACTCAGCTTCCGGCTTCTGTTCCCAGGGCTTTCACAAGGAGGTCTCCATTACTGTCAGTGGGCATCATGTGGATTGCTCTGAGCATCATTTAACGTTTACACAGCACTTTGTAACTTAATGGGGTCAATTTTCTAACTCCCTCGCAAAGAGAGCCAGCTTAATGTCAGCCAAACTCACAGAGAGTCCAACTCAACTAGGTTTCATCTTCTGCTGGCTGATGTTTCTTTCTCTGGAGTTGCTTCAGGGGACTATCAGAGGGGAGGGAGCCCCCTCTGCTGGTGCCAGTCACCAACTCAGGTTCTGGGGGGGCAAAGCCTGGCACAAGTGACCGTAGCTTGGCGAAGGAATGGGGTTACTTTGAAGGCCAAGATGGAGGATACTGACATATAGCATGGGCTTCTAGATGCAGAAGGACACCATCAGGGCATTGGCCAACTTGGGCTGCTCTGTATTGTCAAGGAAAGGAGTCACAGGGCAACCTGCTTCCCTCAAGTCCCTTCTAGTTCTAAATCCATGATTATAGAATCTCACAATCTGGTCATCTCTAAGGATTCTTATATTTCTAAATTCTGAGATGTGAAGGGACAGATTCTCACTTCTTTCTTTTACAAGAGTAGGGTTATGGTACCAATGCCTCCCAGTAAACTATCCTTACAAGTACTCAGTGATCCTGTGAGCATCAACAGAAGGTATCAGTGAAGGATCAGGGTTTGAATTAGTAGGTTAACCTAGTCTTACCATGGACTGTTTTGACCTAATATACTAATTCCAACCTCCATCTTCCTTACACTTTCCATTTCCAGCACCCTTTATGTATTGTTTTCCCCCACTAGAATGTAAGCTCATCGAGGGCATGGAATATACATACATACATACATACATATTCTATCCCTCTCTCCCTTCCTCCCTTCCTTTCTTCCTTCCTTCTATTCTTCCTTCCTTCCTTCCTTCCTTCCTTTCGTACTTCCTTATCTATCTCTCACTCTATCTATCTATCTATCTATCTATCTATCTATCTATCTATCTATCTAGGATGAAGTCTAAATTGCTTAGGTTGGCATTTAAGGCCCTGTATAAATGGACCCAATACATACCTTTCTAACCACATTTCCTGGATCTTCTACAAAGACCTTCCAAAGTATCAAAGGTCTAGAACTAGAAGGAATCTTAGAAACCATTGAGTCCAGTCCTCATTTTATGGAGTCCAGAAGAGCAGAGATATCCCCTGCATCACAGAGCTCCTAAGGGCCTTAGGTGGGCTTCATACCCAGGCCTCTCCAACTCAGGCCCAGTGTTCTAGCCTTTCCACCATGCTGCCTGTCCTACAGGCAGAGCTCTCTACTCAGTCTTCCCTGAATATGCCTAGAGCTTTTCTGTGTGCAAGCCTTTCCTTATTCCTCTTTCCTCATCTGGAATATCCTCTTAATTTCTCTCTGACTCTGCAAATCCTTCAAGGTCCTGATCCATCCCCACAACCTCCAGAAAACCTAAGCCCAGCCCCACCACACAACAGTGGGCTTTCTTTCTGCTAGCATCCTGTAGCACTGATAGTAGCTCTCCTTGGGCACTTGTCACACAGCTCCTTGGGACATCTTTGGGTTGTGCTAGGTATTTTTGTTTTTCCTGCTAGGTTGGCCTTGCTTCCACAAGTAAGTAAGCTCCTTAAAAACAAAGAACTGTGATAATTCTTTGTACCCCCTAATAGGCCTAGGAAATGCTTAACCAATGGAAAATGAAGGAATGAATCTTATGACTTGGGTAAACTCTGACCTGCCTTACCTCCCTTGGATACTCTATACAATGTGGGGATTAGATGAGATGGTGTCTGAGGTCTCATACAGCTCAAACAGGCTTTATTCTGTGTCCTAGGTCCCCCACAGCTCTGAAATGTCAAGTTCTACATTCTAGGACTTCTACCAGTTCCACAGTTCTGTGTTCTGAGGGCCTTTCCAACTCTAATATTTTATGTTCTGAAGTTACTTCTAACTTTGGCATTCTGTGTTCCATGTTCTAAGGTCCCTCCCAGCTCTGACATTCTGTGTTCTAAGGCTCCTCCCAGCTCTGACATTCTGGGTTCTAAGGTCCTCCCAGCTCTGACATTCTGGGTTCTAAGGTCCCTCCCAGCTCTGACATTCTGTGTTCTAAGGCTCCTCCCAGCTCTGACATTCTGGGTTCTAAGGTCCCTTCCAGCTCTGACATTCTGGGTTTTAAGGTGTTTTTACCCTGGGTATTTTGTGTTTAACAGAAGGGAATGGCACTCTGGAAGCTTAATTTTGTTTCAGCATTGCAAGAGTGTAAATGCTGTTAGATACCTGTTGATTTCAGTATCCTGGGGGGAAGCCCCTCTCACCATTCCCTAATTATATAGCTCATACCTCCCCCCCTTTCAGTGATAACATCCCACCCCATCCCACCCCACCTTTAGCCAAATATTAAGCCAGAGCTGGAGGCTTGGCCATCCACCGCCACCCTTGCATACAACATCTAGGACCACTGCCTCCTCCCCAGAGGACCAGGCAGGTTTTCAAGGGTTTTTTGTCTGCTACAACTCAGCGCTAGTGGGTAGATCTACTGGCCTGGCGATGCCATGGGAGGCGAAGGGGCAGAGTCCATGGGGGTCAGCCCCTTCCAGTCTTTCGGTTCTGCCCTGGGCTGGAGGAAGAGGTAGGGCTGGTGAACACTGGTAAGCTCTTCTGGCTCAGCCGAGAGGCCTGAGCTCATTTTCATATAAATGGATCTCTCCTCACTCCTCTCTCCCTACCACGTCTTGCTCTCCAAGGATAATTAATTGGAATGAAAGCCCTTGCTCGGGCTCCTCTCCTCTCAGGGAGAATTCACAATTCTCTCCTCTGCCTCTGTGCCCACGCTGCCTACAGAGCTGCTTTGCAGGAAGGTCTTTCCCCACCCCCTCTCCTTTCTCTAGCTGCAGATTCTTTTGAAGATCTCCCTCCTCTCCCCCACCTTCCTCCCCTGGCTGGGTCCTGTTTCGCTGAATAATATTTATTCAACAAACGCCCACAGGCCAGCAAGAGAAAGAAAACAAAAAGAAGAGGGGAGGGGGCCCTGCTTGTCCCCAGGAGGAGTGGAGTTTGGCCTGGCTTGTACCCCTGGGGATGTGTAGGATATGGGACAGGAGGGAGAGACTGTGACTGGCTATTCCTGGAGGAGATGGACCAGCGGCAACTTTTTCTGAGTGGGTGCTTAGCCTCCCCCTCCCCTTCCTTCTTCTCTGATGCCTGACTCTGAGCACAATGTAGTCAAAAAGAATACTCTGGATTTGGAGCCAAAAGCCCTGGGTCTGAAGCCGGGCTTTGCAACCTACGGTCTGGGTGACCTTGGCAGATCTCCTGTCTCTGAGTTTCAGTTTCCTTATCAGGAAAGTGAGGGGCTTGGAAAGGGTGATCTTCTAAGGTTCCCCGTGGCCCCCCCCAATCTAAGTCCTGGGAAATGCCCCCTTCTCCCATTAAGACTTCCCTGACTCTCCCTCTCCTCTTCCCCTCCTCCTTTCCCACATGAGAGTGATTTCTGGTTGTTCTGTCAAGAACTGAAAACCGTGGACCACCCTGTCCTCTTGGGCACTCTCTTCTCTGGGCTTTTATGACACTGTTCTCTCCATTGTTTCCTATCTGACAATGCCTTCCCAGGTTCCTTGGCCAGCTTATCATTCCCTTATAACACCTCCTAATCGAGAATATTCGGAAGTCCTGGGCTCTCTTCTCTCCTCTCTCTGATCCTCCCCTGCCCTCCCCAATTCCCTCCCATCCCCTCCTTTCTTTTTCCCTTCCCTCCCCTTTCTTTTCTTTCTCTTCCCTCCCCTCCCCTGCCCTCCATTCTTTTCCCCTCCCTTCCCTTCCCCTCCTTTCTGCTCCCTTCTTTTCCCCTACCCTTCTTTCCCCTTCCCCCCTCTCCTCTCCTCCCTCTATACTCTCTTCCAGAATATCCTCATCAACTTCTTTACGATTAATTATCATCTCAATGTGGGTAACTTCCAGATCAATCTACTGAGCCTTGCCTCTCCCATGAACTTCAGTCCCATATCACTAACTGCTTATGAGATATTTCAAACTGGATGTCTGGTAGACATCTTAACTTCAACATGTTCCAATTGAACTCAAGATCTTTGCCCCCAACCCCACCCTTCTTCCAAAATGTACCTCTTCCTGTCAAAGACACCTCCATCCTTCCAGCATCTCATGTTTATAACCTCATGTCCTCAATGCCCCTCATGCCTCATATCTAATCAGTTACCAATCTGACAGTTCCTGTTTTCCCCACATCTCTCCTATCCAACCTCTTCTGCACACTCACAGAGGCCATCTTGCTTCTGACCATCATTACTCCTTGCCTGGATCATTGCTACAGCTCCTCATTGGTTTTCCTGCCTCACGTCTCTCCCTACTCCAGCCTATCCTCCACACTGCTGCCAAAGCCATTTTCCTTAAATAGAGATATGGCCACATGCCTCCTCTACTCAATCTACTCTAGCATCTTCCTATTTATTGCCTCTAGGTTAAACTATAAACTCTTCTGTTTAGATCATGAAGCTCTCCACAAACTGGCTCCAGCCTCTCTTTTCAGTCTCACTGGCCATTACTTTCCCTCCAGCATGAGCAATTCAGCCTATTGGTCTTCCCTCTGGTCCTCCTACACTATGATACTGCATCTCTTGTCTCCATGCATTTTCACTGGTCACCCCACCATGCTTGGAATGCTTTCCCTCCTTACCTCCATATCATAATGTCCCTTTCTTCCTTTAATATGCTGCTCCAGCACTATTTTGCAGGAAAACTTTTCTGAGTTTCCAGCTGTTCCTACCCTCTCTTTAGATCATCCTGTACTCAGCTCCTTTGTCTATATGTATTTATTTTATATTTTTGCTGTACATATTTTTGTATGTAATTGTCTCCCTTATTAAAATGTAAACGCTTTTCCAGCATGGATTACTTCATTCTGTGTGATCTGGTGCCTAGCAATGTGCCTGGCACATAGGAGTCACTTAAGAAAGACTTCTCGATTGATTGATAGGTACAAGGCACTGTCCTAGGTGCTGGGAATAGAAAGATTTAAACAAGGCAGAGCTCCCTGGCTCAATTCACACTATGCAGTGCTAGAGGTAGAATAAGACCTTCAGATAGCTACAAGGTAGGGAGCTTGTATTGCAGACTGATAGACATATGCATAGATATATGCAAATCTACAGAATTGCAGATTTTACTCAGATTTTACTCATCTAGCTCAACCTCCTCATTTTCCAGATGAGGCGGCCAAGGCCCAGAGAGGTCATGAGACTTGACCTGGGTCCCAGGCTTTGCCAGGAGCAGAGCTGGATCTTGACCCTAGTTCTTCTGAGTTCCCATCTAGCAATCTTTCCCCTGGCATCTGCTGCCTCACCGAAGGAGAAAGGTGCTGATGGGACAGAGGAGAAATGCGGACAAAGTCCATCGGGAAAATGGAAAAGGAGGAGATGCTTCAAAGCAAGAGGATCAGGGAAGGCTGCACCAAAGAGGGGCCCTTCAGCTGGGAGGAGAAGAAAGAAATGGAGAAGAAGAGCAAGGGGATTGCCTTTTAGGACAGGGGGAGGACCTGTATGAATGCACAGGTGCTGGAAATGTCATGCTGAGGTTGGGGAGCAACTCAGGCTGGCAGAAATGTGAAGTTAGTGAAGAGGATTAATATGGAATAAAGGAGGCACCAGAGGGAAGAAGACCTGAAAAGACAGCATTTACATAACACTATGTGCCAGGTACTATGACAAACACTTCACAATTATTATCTCCATTTTATAGATGGGGAAGCTGAGGCAAAAAAGAGGTTAATGACTTAATCACACAGGTAGGAAGTATCTCTGGCTGGATTCAACCTCAGGTCTTCCTGACTCCAGACCAGGTGTTCTGCCTCTAAAAAATGTCTTAACTACCAGGCTGAGAACTGTATTTTATTCTATAGGCAATAGGGATCCACAGACAAAAACGGAAACCTCCTCCATGAAGGCTTCCTGGCTCCTCTGTTCCTTCAGCCCTCAACTGAAAGTGATTTCTGGTTGGTCTCTCTTTTTCAGGGAGACAAAAAGATCAATTAAAAGGTTATTAAAGGTGAGAAGCAGAGAATTAAGGAATCAACAAGGTTAGTGAAGAGAAGGGGATGGAAGGGAGAGATGTAAATGTAGGAAGCTGAGCCAACAGGACCTGACAATTGGTTAGCTACGGGTGGCGAGGGGGAGGAAATGATCAAAGATGCCTCTGAATCTCAACCGCATGAGAACAGAAGGGCTGTATGTGGAGGGAAACATAATCAGTTCCATTTTGGACATGCTGAATGGGAGTGGCTGGCAATGGGGGACTGGAGTTTAGATGAGATCAGAATACAGCTGGACATGAAGATTTGGGAGTCATCTGGGCACAGATGATCATTGGACTGCTGACATTTTTCACGAGCTGACTTAGAACTTAGCTCAAAGGACCACAGGACTGGGAACTGGACAAGAGCTACTCGACAACTGCTGCATTCAAGATGAAAGAAAAAGCCAAAACACCCAGGCCATTGCCAGGACCCCCTCTCCTTTTGTTTTGACTGCTTTGATGGTGGCAGAGCTTTCTGGAGGTGCCAAGAAGTCCCCATCCAGGGAAACATCTCCCCACTGAAGCATGAGGAACATCGTTTGTCCAATTACAAGCTACCTGGATATCTTCAAGCTCAGGCTTTCCCATCAGACCATCTGACCAGAAGGTGACTCTTGTAGCTAGCTGGTCATGGCTCTGTGACATACATTAGAGCCATAGTGGCTTTGGTGAACTCTCCCAGCTCAACTCCTGGGAGGAACTCCACACTTCCTCCCCTCCCAGGAAAGGAGGATGGTTTCTGGACATCCTCTCTGGATGGTGCTGTTCTCAGGATATATGTAGCAGTATGCAGATGGTAAGATGCCCCAAGGAGACGTTGGCTGGCATGAGGGCCTTTAGTTTGGGGCTACAAAATGGGAATTATACTTGTTCTGCCCCCTCCCAGGTTGTTGTAAGGATGAAATGAGTAGGCGTCTTGGAAAGAGAAAAAACAAAGGATATTTTTCATTATCTGGAGGATATTTAAAGCATTCACTTAAAAGCATTTGCTCCAAAGGCCATCTGAGAGACAAAGTGCCTGCCTTCATGGAACTTGTAGCTTAACAGTTTTTGCTGCTTATGTGATCTTGGGCATGTTATCTGTCCTCAGTCTCATTATCTATAAAATTGGAGGCAGGGAAAGAGATTTGCCTAGATGGCTTCTGACAGCTTTAAATGCTGTGATCTGGGACAAGTTATTTACTCAAGGTAGATTAACCGGGAAAGAATTTAGAGGTCACACAGTTAATTTTCCTTATTTTTTAAAAAGGTTTTTTTAGATGGCTTTTGTTTTTATATCACAATTATTTCTGTAACTACTCTGACCTCCCCTCCCACTCTCCCCCTTTTTATATTGAATCTTCCCAACATTCTGCCTTCCCATCTTTGTTTTGGCTACCCCCCAGGCCTAAATAATGTGCTCCTTCCTTGCCTCCCCCCCTTGGAATCTTCATTTCCTTCAGAGCTCAGCTCACATGTCACCACCTCCACAAGGCCTTTCCTGATCCCCGCAGGGGTTAGTTTCCCCCCTCCCCCCAACATCCCATCCCTTATTCTCTATATGTTGATATACTTTTGTATATTCGTCTAGGCTTAGTTCCTCAAGGGTAGAGACTGTTTCACAATGCTTGACAATCCTTAATAAATGCTTTGTTGATTGAATGAAACAACAATACCTAATATGGCAGCAGTGTGTTACTGTATTCTGTCCTGGCAGCCCCACTGCCTGTCTTCCGAGAGTCTCATAAGCACACAGTTTGAGCTGGAAGGAACCTCAGAGGTTACCTTACCCAAACACCTCATGCTACAGAGAAGGATGAGTCTAAAGAAGGTCACAAGGGAACATGGAACGAAGCTGAGATTTAAAGTCTGACTCCCAATCTGGTCATTTTTCCACTCTACTTGAGTAGGGAGAGAAGGAGAGAATGAGCATTTATCAGATGCCTCCTGTATGCCATGTACTGGGATAAGCCCTTTGCAAATATTGCTTCATTTGATCCTCACAACAACCCTTCAAGGCCTGCTCTGCTAATACTGTTTCTGTTTTATAGTTGACAATGTGGAGGTAAACAGAGGTTAACTGACTTCCACACAGTCACACAGCTGGACACTTACTGGTCATTTAACCTGTTGGCCTCAGTGTCCTCATCTGTAAAATGCGCTGGAGAAGGCAATGACAAACCACTACAGCATTTCTGCCAAGAAAACCTGAAATGGGGTCAACAAAGAGTTGGAAGTAGCTGAAAATGACATAACGACGTCCGGTCACCAGGCCACGAAGTCTGGATAGGATAGATTCCAAGAGGCTTGGAAGTTCAGTTTAGGAAGGCCTGAGATGGTGGCATTCCATGAGTTCGCCCTCAATTAATCCCTTAGAGTCAGAGATGGATGGTATCTTGGGTAGAGAAGGAGGGACTTAGAGAGGTATCATTTTCAGTTCACATTGGTAGTTGAGCTCTGTTTTTCCAAAACTCACTAAATGTCAGCACTATGGCTACAGCCTCATGGGAGCAAGGCTAGAGGCCAAAGATTCATCAGGAAATCATAGGATTTAGAACTGAAAAGAGACTCAGAATATGGATCATGGAGCCTGAAGTGGAAGGTGGGGAGGGGAATAAGAATTTATACAGTGCCTACTATGGGCCTGGCACTAAGCTAAGCTCTTTACAAACATCTCCCTTGATCTGTGGAAAAAAAAAGATAATCTTAGAATGTAGAATGTTGGAGATGAAAAAAAATTATCATAATGACCGCCTGCATCTATACAAAGCTTGACAAATTTTTGGAATGGAAATGGTGGAGTATCTAGAGGAAGACCATCAGACAACCGTCTTTAAGTCAAGCCGACGAGAATTCATTAAGCGCCCACTATGTTCCAGAAGCTACTCGAAGCACAGGAAGGGTCTTGACTTCAGGCCTGATGATTGCTTATTGAAGAAACTTGGCATGCTTTAACTGGATAAGAGAAGACTCAGTCAGGAAGAGAATGGGTGTCCTTGAGTGTGCCAAGGGCTGCCCCTTGGAAGAGGGACTGGATTCATTCTGCTCAGCCCCACAGGAAAGAACCAGGAGTTATGGGTAGAAGTCACCAACCTGGAACACAGAACATCAGATGTTAGAAGTAGCGCAGGGCCTTGGAGATCACAGCATCACAGATTTCAAGTTGGAGGGGACCTCAGAGGGCAAAAAGCCACACTCCTGATTTTATAGAAGGTGAATACAAGACCCAGAGGAACAAACAAAGCTGTCCAAGGTCATAGAAAGGCAACCTGAGTCCAAGACAAAGGAAGGGGGTGATCATGTTTGCATTTGGGGCCTCTGTCCCGAGGCTCTGGAAAGACTCGCCTCAGCAGTAAGAGAATCCAAGGTGAGTGGCATTGTTGGTATACGAGGCTGAGCCCAGCCAGCAGGCAGGCTTTCCAAGCACAGGGCAGGTGACCCCGGGAAGTCATGCTGGGGAGGTTTTATTTCAGGAGTGCCTTTTCAGAGTGCAAGAGGAGACATTTCCTTTTTAAAAAGCAGCATAAAAATAAACGCTACTGGCCCTCTGCCCATTATCTCCCTGTCCTCCCCAGTGACCCAGCTAGAGAGCTACACCCTCAAACTTCTACTTTGGGGAACTT
This sequence comes from Pseudocheirus occidentalis, assembly GCA_028646575.1. Classification (NCBI taxonomy): domain Eukaryota; kingdom Metazoa; phylum Chordata; class Mammalia; order Diprotodontia; family Pseudocheiridae; genus Pseudocheirus; species Pseudocheirus occidentalis. The sequence goes on along the minus strand of CM053601.1, from coordinate 177,129,401 downwards.
AGAATATAAAGCACAGAATGACGTCTGAGAGGAAGATTCCCTGGGTTCCCATGTCTCCTCACCAGCCAAAAGAGGCAATATATATCTACATTCATACATATGATGTATATGTGCAATGCACACATTTTTGCCAGTCTTAAAGCACTATATAGAGGTTAGCTAGAAGGTACAATGAATAGAGCAGCAATCATGGAATCAGGAAAACCTGAGTTCAAATCCAGCTCCAGGTACTTCCTAGCTGTGTGACTCTGAGTGAGACGCTTAACTGTTTGCCTCAGTTTCTTCAACTGTGAAATGGGACTAAGAAGAGCACCTACCTCCCAGGGTTATTGTGAGCATCAAATGAGGTGCCATTCACAAGGAGCTCTACAGTCTTTAAAGTACTATATAAATGCTAGTTACAACAACAACAACAACAACTACTACTGCTGCTGCTGTTGCTACTACCACTTCTACTGTTGCTGTTGTTGCTACTAGTTCTATTGTTACTGCTGCTGTTGTTGCTAGTAAGACTACTAGCAACTACTAGTTTTGATGCTGCTACTATTACTACTGCTGTTGCTGCTTCTGTTACTACTACTACTTCTTTTACTGTTGCCACTATTTTTATTTTTGCTGCTCCTGCTGTCATTCGTACTACTACTACTACTATTTCTGCTGCTGTTCCTACTACTATTCCTACTGTTGCTGTTGCTGCTGCTGCTACTACTACCACTACCATTGTTACTGTTGCTGTTGCTGCTACTATTTCTATTGCTGATGCTGCTACTACTAGTATTACTGTTGCTACTTCTACTTCTACTGTTGCTCTTGCTCCTGTTGCTACTAACTACTTCTATTGTTGCTACTACTATTTCTATTGCTGCTGCTACTGCTACTCCTACTGTTGCTGCTGTTGCTACTATTACTGTTACTACTACTACTATTGCTGCTGCTACAACTACTACAACAACTACTTTTATTATTATGACTCTGTCCCCTGCCACTGACCCTAGAGCAGTGTTTCTATGAACTAAAAAACCCTCGATAACTGCATTTCAATAAAATTAATTTCCTTTGCAGCCCCATGTATTTTGTTTTATTCATTAGAGAACATTATTCTGAGCAGGAGTCCACAGACTTCACCAGACTGTCCAAGAGGCGCAGAACCCTTGGCTTAGCTGGAATAGAGTTTTCCTGGACACTGAAGGATGGGTTCCAACCCTGCTGTCATTATTTTAGTAAGGGATTCCCCCACTCACAGGATGCTGGAGGTAGATGATGCTTTTGAGACCATTCAGTCCAACCTCCTCACACCTCTTTATTTTACATATGGAGAAACTGAGGTCCAGAAAGAGAAATTCATTTGTACCAGCTCACACAGCAGATTAGCAGCAGAGCTAAGACTGAGATCCAGACCTCCCAATTTCTGGTTTTGAGCACTCTTGTCCGCACTGCAGGAGGCAGTCTGAAGTGGCAGGGTGAGAGCAAGGTGGCCTTGAAGCCAGGAAGGCTTGTGTTCAGTCTTGTCCCCAATACTGGCTGTGTGATCCTGGGCAAGTCACCATGCTCCAGGCTACTATCCAAGACTGTTAAGTAGCTAAGCAGGTGCCAATCTGTATTGGTAGATAGAGTGTCCTCATGTGAGAGTTCTCTAAACCAGTGAAAATATAGGTCTATCCCTCTACAAAAGCAGCCCCAATAGCATTTGTTCACTGTTATGTTCCCTGATGCCACCAAATGCCAAGAGAGGAAGCCAAAGAATGCTATGCTGATGTAATTCGGATCAGTAGGGCAGGGAGGTGGCCCAGTGGATAGAGTATTTGGACTGGAGTCAGGAAGACCTGAGTTCAAATCCATCTCAGATACTTACTAGCTGTGTGACCTTGGGCAAGTCACTTGATCCCATTTGCTTCAGTTTCCTCATCTGTAAAATAAGCTGGAGAATGAAATGGGCAAACCACTCTAGGATCTCTGCCAAGAAAACCCCAAATGGGGTCATGAAGAATTGGATGCAACTGAAATGACTGAACAACAAAGGACCAGATGGGGCCTGCCTGCAGCTTGTCTCCCCAGTTCTGGTCAATACCTTGTAGATTACTGGAGCAGTAACTCCAGCACAATTATAATGAAAAAACAAAGGATCAGAGAATAGACTGACTTGGAAATAGAAGGATCCTTGGATGTTATTTAGTCCAAACCTTTCATTTTACAGATGAGGGAACTGAGGCTGAGAGGGGATGTTAATGACCCAAGGTTTTAAAAAGGGAAAAAAGGCTTAAGTAGAGGAGTTAAGATCTGAAACCAGGTTCACCTACCCTAAATTTTATACTTTTCCTACTTTCTTGACTTTTATTTGCTTCTGAATCCTTGATTGTACACACCCATCAGGAAGGTGTGAGACTGTAGGTCTGGTCCCCAATCCTCTGGTTCTCATCTCACTAAGATCTCTCCCTCCCCAGGACGGCCTTTGCAGCCACTCAAACACTTAAGCATCAGAAGCCCTGGACACCCTAAGTACCCTGGTGGAAATGGAGGCGGCATAATTAGTCACCTCCCTTGGCAGCTGCTCCCCTGCCCCTCACTGGAGGAAGTTGCATGAGAACCTTCCTTCTGCCTGTGAAATAAATGCAGCTTCACTTTTCCTCTTGGCCTCTGAGTCCGGCAGAATCTCATTCCCCTAATGGGAAGGAACCATCAGGGAATCCAAATGCAAGGAGAGGGTGGAGGTCTAATATCATGGATTCTGATTTGATGCTATGAACCTTGTGAAAGGGAAGATGGGCAAAATTAGATACTTTTGAGAGGCGAGTGTGGTTTGGGAGCTGAGTCCTGACAATCCAGCAAGTGAGGGAGTGATAGAATTCTTAGAATTCTAGCTATTTCCCACCCTTGTGGATAAACAATACAGATAGGCGAATGGATCTGAAAAAAATAAGGCAGAACCTTAGAGAACTCCATCTGTAAGTCATTAAGGATCCAAATGAAAACAGGTGGAGTTCTATACTCCTTTAGAGTGATTCCTGAAGCTCTCTGTCAGAGGGGGCATTTCTTATCACAGAATCATAGAATCTCAGGGTTGGAGGGTGGGTGACTCAACAGCCACCACTCTCTGCCACATCCCTGACAAAGGGCCTTTCAGCCATCACTTGAGGACCTTCCAGAAGGCAGAGCCTACTGACCCAAGGCAACTCAAGCCATTTTTAGACAGGTCTAATTGTTAAAATATTTGATCTTACATGGAGAGGAAATCTGTCTCTCTGCAGGGTTGTCTGCTTGTGGATGGGAACTGTGAAAATCTCCGTGGGCTGGTAGATTCTGAAAGTATCTGCATGGTTGTTTTATCATATATAGTAAGACTTAACTATGAGTCCCAGCCCTATTAGACACACCTCTCTGCCTTCAATCATTAGTTACCAGAATAACTTACATATATATAAAAGACAGTGTGGGAGGGCAGAAAAATACATGGACTAGTTAGAAAAATCTGGATTTGAGTCCCAGACTTGACATTAGCTGTGTGACTGTTCCCTTCTCTGAGCCTCAGCTTTCTCATCTGTGAAATGGGTATTAATCATGCTCTCCACTGCCTACCTCACAGGGAAACTTTAAGATAGTGCTTTGTAAATTACAAAGGAATAAACAGGAAATTTCAGGAAGAGAAAGAACATTCTTCTAGCTCTTTCTTGATCTACTTTGTCTCCATCCCTCTCTTTACCTCTCCCTCATTCTTCCTCTTTCTCTCTGCTTCTCCCTTCCTTCTTTTCTATCTCTGTTTCTCTCTGTATCTGTCTTTCTGTTTCTCTCTCTGTGTCTCTTTGTCGCTGCCTCTCCCTCTGTTTTTTGTCTCTTTTTCTCTGTAATAAGCTTCATTTTCCTGGATTGTCATAGAAGAGGAGGAGGGAAATTATTCCTGTTCTGGTCCTGGAAAACTTTAAAATGTTATCTCCATGGAAACTGCTCTCTAGCAGCAATGGAGTATGCTTATGTGGTGGTGGGGTGGGGGTGAGGCAGGGGGAGAGAGAGAAAGAGAGAGAGACAGAAAGAGAGAGAGAGAGAGAGAGAGAGAGAGAGAGAGAGAGAGAGAGAGAGAGAGAGAGAGAGAGAGAGAGAGAGAGAGAGAGAGAGAGAAGGAGAGGGAGGGAGAGAGAGGGAGAGAAGGAGAGAAAGAGGGAGCATGTGTGCTGCCTGCCTCTGAATTCTTACCCTGCCTGATTTAAGACTCCCAGAACCTCAGAGTTGGAAGGGACTCACCTAGTTCAGCTCCTACTTAAATGAGAATCCCCTTTATCACATTTCCAACAAGTGGTCATTCAACCTTAGCTTTAGGGGCTGCAGTGAGGAGGAATCCATTAGCTCCCAAGTCAACTCACTCCATTTGGGGTGACTCTAATTTTAAGGACATTTTCCCCTGATAGCAAGCCTCCAGTTGCCTCTTTGACACTCATTTCCACCCATTACTTCTAGTCCTACCCTTTGGAACCAACCAGAACATGTCTAATCTCTCACATTACCAGCCCTTCATATACTTGAACATGTCTCTTATGTTCCCTTGAGTATTTTCTTCTCCAGGCTGAACAGTTCAAGTCCCATCAACCAGTCCTCATGTGCCATAAACTCAAAGCTCTTCCAGATCCTGACTGCCCTCCTTTAGATATTCCCCAGTTACCAGTGCTCTTCCTAAAACATAGTGTCTATATGGACATTACTTCAGATGTGGCCAGACCAAGGCAGAATTAATATACAGGGGCTATTACCACCTCCTTATTCTGGAAGTGCTGCCTCTCCTAATGCACCCTAAGATGGAATTAATTCAGTTTTTGGGGCTGGGATATCATGTTATTTATTCAAATTGAATGTGTGTTCCACTAAAATCTCCCAGTCTCTTTCAGACAAAATGTTGTTTTGTCAAGCCTCCCCCATCTTTAACTTGTAAAGTTGATTTTTTGAACACAAGTGTAGGACTTTACATTGACATCAAATTTCACCTTCTTACTCATCTCATTGGTAAAGTGGAGATACTATCAGCATCTCCCTCAGAGGGTTGCTATAAGGAACAGATGGGATAATTTATGTAAAGCATCTCAAAAACCTTAGACTCCCACGACCATGATCACTATCACTATCACCACCACCACCACCACCATCATCATCAATATCATCATCAATCATTGGAGATTGTTCCTCCCTATTTTACTGTGCCGTGTCCACTCATGGGCAAGATCAAAGTATGGACCAGCATCATATCAATGTGTACTTATTATGATGGTTGTTATTATTATTAGATTCAGCCTAATGCTCTAGCCTGCCAAGATCTTTTTGTATCTTGATGCTGTCATCCAATGTGTTAGCAATCCTTTCCAGCTCTGTGTCATCTGCAAATTTAATGAGTATCATTTATGTCTTTAACCAAGCCACCGATAAAAATGTTAAGCAGTACAAGACCAAGCACTGATCCTTATCGTTGCCCTCTAGTCCGCTGTCAGCCTCTGGATGGTGTGACATGTTTTCGACCCAAGTGATACCTTCAAATCTTTGCATGCAGCCAGATGCTCTAATCAGAGCTCTCCTAGATACACCTTTTGTTTCCTTGACCTCACATTGATATTTCCTATCATTTAGGATAATAGAATCACCTGCTTTAGGGTTGGAGACCATTGAGGGCAACCTTTTAGAAGCTAGGACCTTTTACTCTGAAGCTGATCCTCTTTCTACTACAGAATCCTCCAATACTCTCAAATGGATATTACTGGTACCAACAATGTAAATGGCATTCCCATTCATCCCTGCCCATTTTGTATGACTTTCATGTCTGCCTTTCCCCTATACTTTACTACTGTTTTTATACTATGGTCACCATCACTATCACCACCACTGCCACCACCATCATTATCAGCACTATTATTTTTGGAGATTAGTTCTCCCTCACTTGCCCAAGTTGGAAGTATAGCTTCTGCTCATGGTCAAGATCCCTTTTTAGATCAGACCTGGGCCAGTTTACCCCTCCTTAAGTAGTGTGATGCCTCTCCACCCCCAGATATAGGGCCCTCACTGTATTGGTTCTAGATAGAGTGTGGCTTTAGCCCTAGTGCAGTTCAGAATGCCAGAGCACCAAAGATTCACCAGCCTCCACCTCTTCTAGTGGCAGGGATTATGGGTGCATAATACCACAACTGGGCATGGCATGCTATAATTATTTGTGTGAATGTCAAATCCCCTCCCACACACTATGGTTGATAGTGTATGTCTCATTCTGAACCTGTATCCACCACTTCTCCCCTGAAAGGATGGAGGGTTAGGATGCATGTTTCATTATACTGGCAGAATACAAGCTCCCTGAGGGCAGGGACTGTGTCCATTTTTGTCATTGCATTTCCAGTGACTAGCACATAGTAGATGTTTAATAAATACTTGTTGAATTAATTGGAATCAGGTTGAATCATTAGTTCTCTGGAGATAAGACTAGTAATGGCATTAATCTGAGTTCTGACATTTAAAGTAGTTTTCCTTTTCCTTATTTCCTTATTGTCACACATATTTTTCCTTGGTTCTGCTTATTTCTTTAGGCACCAGTTCATACATTTTCCCAGGTGCCTCTGTTCCTCATGTTCACTTTTAAAAAATGGAATAATAATATTCCATCATATTCATACACCACAGTTTTTTAGTTAGTTCCTAATCAAAGGGCATCTTTCCTTCCTTTGTTCTTTTCTTTCTTCCTCCCTCTCTCCCTTCCTCCTTCCCTCCCTCCCTCCATCCTTTCTCTCTTCTTTTCCTTTCTTTCTTTCTTTCTTTCTTTCTTTCTTTCTTTCTTTCTTTCTTTCTTTCTTTCTTTCTTTCTTTCTTTCTTTCTTTCTTTCTCACAAAAAGTGCTGCCATGAATATTATGGTGAATATTTCCCGCTATCTTTGATCTTCCTAGGACATAGATCCAGTAGTGGCATTGCTGGGGTCAAAAGGTGTGGACAATTTAATTTGGTCGCTTTTCAAGGCCTGTTCCAAATTGTTTTACAGAATGACTAGACCAATTCACACCTCTGTCAGTAGTGTGTCTTCCTATAGTCAATTCTTCTAATATTAATTTTTCAGCCTTTTATTATCTTTACCAGTTTATTGGGTGTTAGCTGAAACCTCCACGTTGTTTGCATTTTCTGCTACTTGTGATTTCTCTTTTAGCTTTCCCATCTATAAAATGGGATAAAAGATTGGTAGTATCATATCCCATAGTGCTGTTTTAATGATTTAATGAACTAAGGCATGTAAAGTCTTTGGTAATTCATGATGTGCTACATAACTGTGCACTATTATTAGTGGACTGTAAGCTCTCTGAAGTCAGGGACTACACATTCTGGTACAGAAGGAAAGGTGCTAGATTTGGAATTGTTATTGGAATCCTGGTTCCAATCCTCACTGCATTCCCAACATCCATCATCTCATTAGAGAGAGTTTTCATTCTACTAGAAGCTGATCCCAGCACCATACTGTTTCCCTATATAAGAGGCAATGTGGTCTAAGGGAAAGGACGCTATTTCTAAGTCAGAAGACCAGGGCTCAAATCCCATTTCATACTTAATTATGTGACCTTGGGTGGGTCATCACCTCTTTGGCCTCATCTATAGGATGGTCTACATGGCCTCCAAAGGCACTTTCTAGTCTCGAAGCTCTGATCTTACTTATTGTTGGGTTGGGGTCCACACCATTCAGACTAAACACTGAAGGCCCAGACTTCCAGAATGATAAAAATAGGTTCACCAGGTCCTCACTTAATTTGGGAAGAGTGAAATATGTTGGTCATTGGATGAAATCAGATGAACTGGGATGTGTTGAAAGAATCAGACACAGCTTTGAGCCTATGTGTATTATAGCAAGCCAGTTCAGGATTTGGCATTCCAGAAACAGGCCAGTCTAGTGGTGGTTGAGGACTGAATTCCCTCTCCCTCCCCACCCCAAATGATGGGAGGATGACCTTGTGAACAACAAAGGTTTAGGAAGATTTGGACTCCCCTTTGGGTTTGCTAGGAGTGTCCAAAAATCAAAATAGATGGCAGCTTCCACATTGGAGGTGAAGAGACACACTAAGGAAAAGAAACTCTAGGACTCGACTAGCGCACTGGAAATCCTTGGAAATCCTTGGAAATCCAGAAGAGAGCTACAGAAAAGAGGGGCTTCATCAGGACTTGGGGAAGACGCTGTGACTTACTCCTTTGTTTGAGTTACTCTCTAAGCTTGAGCCTGCTTTCTCTCCAGACCTTGTGTGTAATGGCAGTAAACTGCATCCTAGACTTTGGGTAGATTGGCTTTTTCTACCAACTATCCCAGATATATTTAGTAAACATCCTTTTCTAAGAGCTACTTAAGACTGGCTGATAATCAGTAGGGAGCACAACTGGTGGAGGCTCCTGACTGACAGAACTAAACTCCCCCAACTCTGCAGGGTTACTCCTAGAATCCTGAAGGGAAAAATAGTCAACTCCCTTCTGGAGACCTTGCCCTCAAGTGTCAGTGAAAGGTTGAGAAGTTGCCCAGATGCCTCAGGTGGTACAGTGAATAGAATACTGGGCTCAGAATCAGGAAAAGCTGAGTTCAAACCCTGAGTTACTAGTTCTATGATTCTGGGCAAGTCACTTCACCTCTGCCTCAGTTACCTCATCTGCAAAATGCAGAAAACAAGAGTACCTGCCTGTCAGGATTGTTGTGAAGATGAAATGAGGTAATATCTATAAAGCACCTGGCACAGTGCCTACACGTAGTAGGTGTTATATAAATGCCAACTATTACTAACTTAATTTACTTTTTAACTAATTTTAAAAATTAAATTTTAGGGGTGGCTAGGTGGCGCAGTGAATAGAGCACCGGCCCTGGAGTCAGGAGTACCTGAGTTCAAATCCGGCCTCAGACACTTAACACAAAAATCTAGCTGTGTGACCTTGGGCAAGTCACTTAACCCCAACTGCCCTCCAAAAAGCAAAAAAAAAAAATTAAATTTTAATTTAGTTAATTTCTTCAGTCTTTTTTTCTTTATCAATTTATTGGGTATTAGGTGAAATCTCCAAGTTGTTTAAATTTTCTGCTACTTGTGATTTTTATGTTCTAACATTCTGTGTTCTAACAGAATGTAACCTCCTTAAGGGCAGAGACCATTTCTTTCTTTCTTTTTTTTTTTTTGATTCCTCAGTGCCTAGCATAGTACAGGATAGACACTTAATACTTGTTGATTGATTGATTCTAAGGGCCTTTTTAGGTAGTAGCTTAAGTTCTTAGTTCAAAGGTTCTTTCAATTTAGTTGAATTCAATTGATATTTATTAAGCAGAGATACAAGGCACCAGAGATACAAAAGAGAACATGTTCAGCTCTTGAGGGGCTTCCATTCTAATGGGGGATACAATATGGCGGCTGATGAATAAATGCAAGGCAGTTTGAGGAAAGAAAGTCCTGCCCGGCACCTGGAGGAATCTGAAAAGGCATCCAAGAGGAGACTACACCTACAGGAGCCTTGAAGGGAGCCAGGGATGCTGAGAGGCAGATCTCTAGTCCCCAGCGAGATCCTTGACAGGTGGTCAACCAGCCTCTGCTCATTGCCTCCTGCTGCTGGGGCAGCATTTCCTCATGAGGCATCTCAGTCTTTCTAATTATCTCCAGCAGGCTCCTTTACCTAAGAGCCCACACATTACCAGAAATGTGGAGCCTGGAAATGTCAGAATGCTGAAAGTCCTGGGTGTAATGACACTAGCGTGGTGGTGTGGGGTGGCTTGATGGGGTGGTGGTGTTATTCTAGTCCTTGCACACGCTGGAGCAGATGGGCCTGGGATCTGCCAGCCTGTCTGCCTGTCAGATAGGCTTGGAAGCCTGAACACATATTACCAGGAAGTAAACTATACATATGTATGGTTTGTTTTTTTTTAAGACCTGTCAGGAAGTGAGAATGGGCTTGTGTCCCACCCTGTCACTGCCCAGAGCCTGCTGAAAGACTACTCCCTGTTGATCCTTCTGACCTTAACTCCCTGAGTTCAGTGGGAACAGGTGGGATGTGCCCTAAAAGAGCCAATTTTCTCCTCTCCTTCACAGGTCTTCAAATTCATCCCTCAAGAATCCCAGAAGCCTGGAGCTGGAATCATAGAATCACTGAATTTCAGTCAGCCCTGATAGTCATTTGAGCTAATCCACACCTGCCAGTTTCTCTGCCTACAGTTTATCCAACCCTGGCCATTTGGCCTTCCCTTAGAGACCTCCAGTGAGGGGAGTTCATTGTTTCTTGAGGCAGCCTGCTTGACTTCGGGAGAGCTCTAAAGTCTGTACACTCCTTCCTTACATCAGACCTCAATTCTCTTTGTAACTTCCACCTATCATTCCAGCATTGTTCTCTGGAGCCACACAGACCTTTCCTCAAACTGCTTGAAGTTCTTTATTCCCCTCCCCTCCAGGGACCTCCTTTCTTCTCTAGTCTAGATGTCCCTAGTCCCTTCAACTAATAATCATCATATGGCATGGTCTCTAGGCCCTTTCTCATCTTGGTAACCCTTTTCTGGGTGCCCTTCAGTTTCTCAATATCTTTCCCAAACCACAACACCCAGATATAGTTGTGTTGTTAACTATGGTGCAGGATCATGGGCTATACTCCAAACCTCCTCCCAAATCTCATTCTCATTTAGGGATGCCAAAGGAATAGAGACTTTTTTTGTCCTCAGGCTGAGTTGCCTTGAAACTCTTATGAAAGGAAGAAGCATAATCCCCAAATTCCTTTCTTGTCCTTTCCTCACTCTGCAGCCTTTCACTCCACAGGGATGGACTACGAGATGTTTAAGCTGTCTTTTTGTCCTGAAATTTTGGAATCCCATTCCAGTTCCTGAGGCCAGGATCGCAGGCATAAACTGAATCCATCCAAGCTGGGAAGAATTAATTGATATCTCAGAAGAACCTTTAGGCAAATATTCTCTATATTTAGTCTTCCCTTGTCTCAGACAAGAAAATCATCTTGGGCCATTCATCTACCATTTTCTTACTTCTTTAATCTAAATAAAAGGCTAAAGGAAGAGTCTTTGGAATATTATCAAAGCTAGGAGAAATCTTAGAACAAAGGACACCACAGCTGGAAGGGTCCTTGGAACACAGGATGTCAGAGCTGGAGGGGGCCTTTGAATAGAAGTGGGAGTGACTTTAGAACATAGGTTATTAGAGCTGGGAGGGAGCTTAGAAAATAAATTACCAGAAGCTGGAAGGATCCATATGACATAGGACATCAGAATATAGGATGTCAGAGCCAAAAAAGTCCCTAGAATACATAACGATAGTTTTGAGCGGGATCTTAGAAAACAGGATGTCAGAGTTGGGAGGGGTCTTAAGAACATAGGATATCAGATCTAGAAAGGTCCTTAGAACACAAGATGTCAGAACTGGAAGGTCCTTAGAATATAGAATATCAGAGTTGGGAGGGACCTTAGAACATAGGGTGTCAGAGCTTGGAAAGACTTCAAAATAGAGAGTGTCAGAGTTAGGAGGGATCTTGAAACATAGAATGTCAGAGCTGGAAGGGTCTCTAGAACACAAAATCCCTTTGGGAGGGCTTTGAGAACACAGAATGTCAAGATCTGGAAGAGACCTTAGAATGCAGGATGTCAGAGCTGGGAGGGATCTTAGAACAGAGAGGGTCAGAGGTGGGAATGTCCTTAGAACACAAAGTCAGAGCTGAAAAGGAGTCTTATCATGTTGGCAGTCCTGTTAATCTTATTATTTTTCACTTGTACAACTACCTGCAAATATACTGAAGTCAACCAACCTCTATCTCTCTCCTCCCATTTTCTATCAAACTTCCCTTTACTTCCAAACTCCTGGAAAGAATCAGCTGCCTCCCCTTCCTAATTTTGCAGTAACTTCTCTATCTCCTGCAATCTGCTTTCTGGCCACTCAACTGAAATTGTTCCAAGATTCCCAATGATGCATTAAATAAGGCAGCTTTTCCCCCCAGTGTCTCTCATCCTTGACCTCTCTGCTGCTTTTGACAGTGTTGACCGCCCCTCCTTTCTGGAGGTTTTCTGTCTCCGCCCCAACTTGGCTATGTTGACATGGTTTTCTGGGTCTTCTTTTTAACAAAATACAAGCTTCTGGATGGCAGAAAGTAATTTTGTTTTGTTTTTGTATCCTCAGAACCTTAAAGAGTACCCTGAAAACAGCAAATACTTAATAAATGCTTGTCAAACTGGAAGAATGCCCTTGTCTTCTCTTCAATGGCCTTTACTGCATCAGGTTCTGGCTTCCTCATCCTTAGCATGAGGCTCCATTACAGGTCCTCTTCTCTTTCTCTCCTTTCTTGTTTGGCAGTCTCATCTGCGCCTATACGTTCAAGCATCATCTCTATGTAGATGATCCCCTAATGTATAAATCTAGTTCCTTCTGAAATGTAGTCCTATGTACCAACTGATGTCTTGATACTCTGGACTTTTTGATATCTCATAGGCTTTACAAACTCAAAATATCCCAAACAAAATTCATTACCTGGACAGCTAGATGGGGCAGAGTGGATAGAGTACCAGGCCTGGCATCAGGAAGATCTGAGTTCAAATCCAGTCTCTTACTAGCTGTATGACCCTGGGCAAGTCATTTAACCCTGTTTACCTCAGTCTCTCCATCTGTAAAATGAGCCAGATAAGGAAGTAGCAAACCACTCCATTATCTCTGCCAAGAAAACCCCAAATGTGGTAACCAAGAGTTGGATATGACTGAAACGACTTAATACAACAAACCTATCACCTGTCTTCTTAATTTTTCTATTTCCATTAAGAGTACTGCCATCCTTCTAGTTCTTCAGGCTTGTTACCTTGGTGTCAGCCTTGGCTCTTCCTCCTTCTTCACCTGCCACTTCTTGGAAGTTGCCAAGTTTTGTGGATTTGACTTTCAAAATCTGCCTCACATTCATTACTTTACTTCTCTCCCCTCACATGGCTGTTACCCTCATTACTGCTCACCTGGACTACTGTAATAACCTTCCTAATTAGGTTTTTTTTTTTTTGCTTTTTGGAGGGCAATTGGGGTTAAGTGACTTGCCCAAGGTTACAGAGCTAGTTTTTGTGTTAAGTGTCTGAGGTCACATTTGAACTCAGGTCCTCCTGACTCCAGGGCCCATGCTCTGTTCACTGGGCCACCTAGCCATGCCCCCCATTAGTTTTTAGAATCTACCTGATCCAATCTCTTCCCTACATGGCTGCCAAAAGAATAGTCCTAAGGCCAGTGTTTGACCAAGTCACTCTAATTCTCCAAAATGGTCAGTGGCTCCCTACTTCCCTAGGATAAAGGATAAATTCTTAAGCCTTGCACTTTGGGGCCTCCACAATCTGACACCAGTCTACTTTTCCAGGATTTTTTCATGGCACTACTTTTTGGGTTCCAGTCAACTTGGACCAGTAGGTGTTCCCTGAATTCAATGTTCTATCTCCTTCCCCTCTCTCACCATCTCTTCCCAAGGTCTCCCAGAATCTTCTTAGCTGGTTGTCCTCTGTGGAGCCTTCTCAGTTTTCAGATCTCCCAGCACTCTCCCCCTCCTCAAATTGCCTTGCGTTTACTTATATGTCTTCCCATTGTCTCTCTGCTCTACCCCCAACCCAAGCAGAATGCAAGCCACCAGAGGGAAGACAGTCTTGTCCTGTCTATTTCTCAAACCTAGCGACATCCTTTCCTTGCGCGTAGCAGGCATTTAATAATCGCTTGGTGGAATGAATTGAAGGGACGTCGAAAACACAGAACATCAGAGCCCAAAGGGATCTTGAAGTTCATCTAGTTCCATTGCCTCATTTTATTTTTAAAATTATAAACTTAAAAAGCAACAAACACGAGCATTTCAATATGCAAAGGACAGAGAAACAAGATTGTGTATAATGAATATTACATTGTGCTTAATAGATTGCAGAAGATTGTCCATGATGAATTTCTATCACGGATATTATGCATTCTTTTTAAAGTGCATATTAAATTTAATACGATAGTGCCAAGACCATCCTGCTAATCTGTTATTTATGTCCCTTTCTGAACTTCCTTTTGTTTTCTTTCAAGTAATTTCTAATGTTGCATTGATACTATATTCTTTCTTTTCTTCTTCCTTTTTTGTATTACTATCACGGCTGACCTCATCCCTCTTCCCTCCCACCAACTAAAGATAAAAGCTCTCCCTTATTATGAATAAATATAGCCAAGCAAAATGAATCCACATGTATATTGAGTCCATTTCTTCTCATCTAAGATACAGGAGGTGTGCTTCTAAGTGCCCCTTTTTACAGATAAGAAAATAGACCCAGAGAGGTAAGGTGATTTTCCTTGAGTCACACAGCTATCAAATGGCAGTCTACTCTAGGACCTGTGTTTTCTGTACCCTAGCCTCTCCTCTCTTCCTCTCTACTGTCTCTCTTGAGAGCAGGGTCCTTCTTTTCTCCCCCTCTCCCGAAAGGGTCATCTGACTCCTGGCGCACCCAGATGGCTGCTTCTGCTAAAGCTAAATGTTACAAATCCACCTCCATGCCCTGCAGATCGATTCCTTCTGCTCCAAGTGTTCTCCCCTGGTGCCTCCACTCCTTTCCCCATTCTCTATCTAGTCACCCCCTCCCATTCTTCAGCTTTGGAGAGGAATCTTTTTAAAAGATAATTTCACGCCCTTTTCCTTCCTCTCTTCTCCCTCTCCACCCCAACCCCCAACTGTTGTAAGCCATGTCAGGTAGGCTTGGAGAACATTTGTATCACTGTCAAGCATATTTAGAAATAAACAGCTCCGAAAAGCATTCCCTTGGGCTCAGGTGCTGGGAGGCTCTGCTTGAAGGGCTGGCCTGCTATAGCTCCAGGGAGCTATGTCAATGGCAAGACCAGCCCATTAGAGTCACCTCCAGGCCACTGCACAGCTGTGACCTCCAATAGATTCCTTTACATAATATGAGGGAGAAACCAGGCCAGGTCCTGGACTCCTTCCACCGGCAGCCACAAGGTAGAAGAAAGGAGGGATCAGACGGAAGGAGAGGAAAGGACAGGGTCAGGCCAGGAGGTCAGCCCACCAGCAAGGGAGCCATGAGCAAGGAAGAAGGGATGGGACAGGGCAAGAGAAAGTCTGAGGACTTGAGGTCAAACCCCAACCCTGTCCTTTACTAGGTACTTGACCTTGGATTAATAACTTGTCCTCTCTGGGACTCAGTTTACTCAACTGTAAAGTAAGAGGGTTGGATAAGACATCTATAAGACATCTATTAAAGTCCCTTGCAACTTTAAATGCACCAGTCTAGCACAGGATGGGGAATGATAAGTCTACAAAACTGAGAGTCAGGAAGCTAAATGACAGCCTTTTCCTAGCCTGCTCCATCTTCCCTTTCTTGCCTTTGCTCTTGGTTTATGATAATCAATCAAACCAAAGGCAGTGGGAGGACTGGGGAATAGGGGATTTGGAGTCAGAGGACCTGGGTTGGAGGTGTTTGGTTGGGAAGCCAGAACATGAATGTGATCATTGGGAGTGGGGGAACACAATTTAAAGCTGATCTAATCCAACCCTCTCACTTCACATAGGAGGAAATGGAAACCCAGGAGGTTCCATGATTTGTCCAAGGTCACATAATTAATGAGCAGTAGTAAATTATAAAACCACATTCTCTCTCTCTCTCTCTCTCTCTCTCTCTCTCTCTCTCTCTCTCTCTCTCTCTTTCACACCATCTGGTCCAGTGTGCAAGAAGTTTATGACTTGGGAATCTCAATTGGAATACGTTCTTTTCAGTTTGGAAAATATGCCCAGTCTCTCTGTCTCTGTCTCTCTCTTTCTCTCCATCTCTTTCTCTCCATGTCTCTCTCTCCATGTCTCTCCCTCTATCTCTCTGTCTGTCTCTCTGTCTCTGTGTCTCTGTCTCTTGTCTCTGTGTCTCTGTCTCTTGTCTCTCTCTGTCTTTCTCTCTGTCTCCGTCTCTGTCTCTGTCTCTGTCTCTGTCTCTGTCTCTCTCTCTCTCTCTCTCTCTCTCTCTCTCTCTCTCTCTCATCAAATGGGGGCAGGGGAGAAGAGGATCTTAGAATTTCCCTTATTTAACTTCATTTTTTATATATAGGGAACTGAGGCCCAGAGGAGCTAAGTAACTAACCTAACATCATCCAGCAGTATCCAGTTAGACTATAAGCCCAATACCTTGGCTCTCAACCCGAGACTCTTTGTACTGTTTTCCCTCCTAATGTCCTACCCCTTGGCTCTCCTCTTGACTCAGGGCATCAGTCTTGGCAGATCCTCAAACTTTTTTTCTGCCAGGTGGGATGAATAATATCGTTATGTGAAAATCTCTAGGAAGAAGGTGGAAACTTCAGGAGGGGCCAAGAATGTCAGTGCACTAACTGCTCATCAGTCAGGGTTAGGAAGGTAATTGGTTTTGGTCGGCCTCATTTGCTGCTCCAATTCCCACCTTTAGCAGGCCTTTGAAAGGAGTGGTTTGTCCAAGCTGCTGTCATAGGATCAAAGGGACCTGGGAGAGCTTTTAAACAACTCGTTTTAGATGTGAGCAAACGAGAAAGGCGAAGGGAACTGGCTCAGTAAGTCACAGAGCTGGGATTTGAACCCAGGTCCTCTGACTGAATCCAGCAGGGAGGCTCCTACCAGCCTGGCTACCGACCCCATCCCAATCAGCTCTTGCTGAGTCATTTGTTAATTGTGTTTGACCCCCTTGTGATCCCTGGACAAAGATACTGAATGGTTGGCCATTTTCTTCTCCAGCTCATTTTACAGATGGGGAGACTGAGGCAAACTGGGTGACTTACCCAGGGTCACACAGCTAGTAAGTTTCTGAGGTCACATTTGAATTCAGGAAGATGAGTCTCCCTGACTGCAGGGCCGGATCTCTGTGCACTATGGCGCCACCTAGCTGCCCTGATCGGCTGTGGCGATACTCATTTTTCCTGGGACAGCCAGTCCTTCTGTCCTGCTAAATGTTTCTAAAGTGGCTACATCTATTTGGCCATTCATTGAAACAGCTCCACCAGGTTGGTTCATAGGACCCTGAAACATCACAGGACCCAGAGCTGGAAAGGACCTTAGAAGCCATCTAGCTCAGCCCCCTCATTTTACAGACAAGGAACCTGGGTCCCAAGAAGGTAAAACACTAGATTTTGGGGGTGGGGCGAATGCCATGTCACCATTGATTCAAATTTAAAATAAAGCCCATCAGATTCCCCAGGTGTTTTTGTAATCAGCAGTCTCTCTTGAAGCCAGTAGTTAATTTCTTAAACATATGTATACATGTATGTATGCGTGTATGTTTATATGTATAGGAATACATATAAACTTGCACATGTATACACATATATGTGTGTATACATATATATACACACATATGTATAGGTTCAATGAAATACTTATGAACCTATATATATCCATATATAGGTTCATATGTATTTCATTCTAACACAATGCTTAATATTAGCTCATCAAGATCTTTTGGGATGCTTACTAATTTACTTTATTTATTTTTTTAGGTTATACATGTATAATCATGTTAAACACATTTCCACATTAGTCATGTTGTAAAAAAATTAGAACAAAAGTTAAAAACCACAAGAAAGGGAAAAAAAGTAGAAACATCAACCAGCATTCAGACTCCATAGTTCTTTCTCTGGATATGGATAGTATTTTCCAGTGAGTCTTTTGGAATTGTCTTGCATCATTTCATGCTGAGAAGAACTAAGTCAGTCATTACTGATCATTGCATACTGTGGCCATTACTGTGTCCAATGTTCTCCTGGTTCTGCTCATTCACTCAGCATCAGTTCATGGAAGTCATTCCAGGTTTTTCTGAAGTCAGCCTGCTCATGATTTCTTATAGCATAATAGTATTCCATTAAATTCATATATCACAGCTTGTTCAGACATTCCCCAACTGCTGGGCATCCCCTCAATTTCTAATTCTTTGCCACCATGAAAAGAGCTGCTATAAATATTTTTGTACATGAGGATCTCCCCCCCCTCCTTTTACGATCTCTTTGGGATACACATGTAGTAGTGATATTTCTGGATCAAAGGGTGTGCACAGTTTTATAGACCTTTCAAACTGCTCTCCAGAATCAGTTTACAACTCCTCCAATAATGCATTAGTGACCCAATTTTCCCACATCTTTTCCAACATTTATAATTTTTTCCTTCTCTGTCCCATTACATGCTATTTTAGACAAGTTCACAGGGTCATAACTGTGGCACTGAATGGAAACTTAGAGGTAGCCTAGTTCAACAACTTCATTTTACAGATGAGGCAACTGAGACCTACAGAAGGAAAATGACTTTTTTTTTTTTACTAATTTACTTTATTTGTTGCACTAGTAGCAAGCATCAGATGCAGGTTTTGAACTCAAGTGCTTTCTCTCTACCAGGTATCCCTGAAGGTCATCTGTGAGTGACTCAACAAAGGCAGGATTGGGGAGGTGAAGTAGCAGGTGTGTGTGTGTGTGTGTGCACACATGTGTATGGTCCCTTCTTAGAAATACATATCAATGAAATAGAAAAGGTTTTTGATTTCTACTTGGAGGACCTGGATTTAAACGTTGGCTCTGCCACTTACCATTTGTGGGACCTCCGACAAGTGACTTCCCTTCTCTGGTCTCAGTTTCCTCATCAATAAAAAAGAAAGGGTTGAGTTGGATGGGCTTTGAGGTGCTTTCTAACTCTTAAATCCTCTGATCCTATTCGGGAAGAAGCATTAAGACAAAAGAGAGAAAGAGATATTTTCTTGGGAACCCAGAGGCCAGACTTAAAAGGAAAGCTAAGGAAATCAGGATCATTTATCTTGAAGAAAGGGAGGTTGAAAGGTTCCTTAATAACTGTCCTTAAATAGCTCAAGGGTTATTACAAGGAAGATAATGACTGGCTATTGTTTTCTGAGGACAGAACAAAATGAAATGAGTTTCAAATGAAGCAGGAAGGATTTAGGTTAGATATAATTTCTGCTGAGGGCACTATCATCCTCCTAATCAGAAAGGCAAGGCTCAAAACCAAGGAGTTATCCTTGTCTCTTTCCTGTCCTTTACTCCAATTTATAATGTTGCCAAGTCTTGCTGATTCTACCTTCATATCATCTCTCACATCTGCCCTCTCTCTTCTCCATTCATATAGCTACCATCTTAGTTCAGACGCTCAATACCACCTTCCTGGACTATTGCAACAGTCTCCTCATGGGTCTCTCTGATTCCAGCCTCTCATTCTTAAAGACCAATCAGATATCAAATGATTTTCCTAACTACAGGACTTACTGTGTTACTCCCCAGACTCCTCCTTCAAGTTCTCTAAACACTTCCCTTACTAGTAATCCTCCTTGCAAACTGAGTGTCCACAGGGTGACTGCACCCTCAGGTTCTAGGGGTAACTCTGTGAAATGCTACTCCTATGATTGTATATCACAAACTCCCACTAGCATGTCTTCTATTGATGATCACTTCATAGATTAATTATCTTGAAGCAAAGGCATTTTCTAAGATGCTACACTAAGAACATATTGTTCAAAATCTTCTGTCTCCAAACTTGGGGGAGCACTTCCGCAGAGAGAGATGTACTTATGGGGAGAGTGGAATCAAGCTTAGAGCAAAATGGTAGCAAGGGAGAGATGTGGGATATAACTTGTGATTCCTAATAGAGCTGGTCTTGGAAGTTCCTTCTCTATTTGTAGGGTCTTTATGCAGCTCTCCTTGGGCGCAACATCTCTCCTGACTAGGTCACTCAGCTGAATGGTCTCTAAGGTCTCTTCCACCTCTGACTTTCTATGTACCAGGAGAGTCAAGGAAACACAGTAGAAGGAGCAGTGAATTTGGATTCAGGAGATCTGGGTTTGAATCATGCTTGACTACTGGTGTGTCTTTGAGTGATACCTTTATTTCCCTTCTCTGGACTTCTGTTTCCATGTCTCTAAAATGAAATGATGGAGGGATATATCTCACTGGGATGAAGTCCTAGGATCTAAACTTTCCTTGAGATCATTTCTATCTCTCTTTGGGAAGACTCTTTGAAAGCTGCTACCGCATATGAGTAATCATTTCTCTGTATCTGAATGGATGTATTGGCCCCTACTGGTCCAGTAGCTGTGAAAACATGGCCAACTAGGAACAACTGAGAGAAAGTCTCCCCTAATCCCCATGCAGAGGTCTCTCACACAGCACTCTAGAACCCAGAATTATTCTACTCTGGAATTGGAACTGCTGAAATCCATCCAGTTAAAGATCCCAGATATGTAGTGAGCTTGTTTGCTTAGACAGTCTTGCTGTTCCCAGAAGCCACACATCATACACATGTTTTGTTTACACAATGAAACCTCACTATGTCTTACTACACCAAGTGAGGTGGGGAGGGAAACCCCTTCCCTTATACTAAGGCAAAGTACAAACCTCTTATCTTGGCCTTTTCAGCCTTATCCTACATCATTCCCCTCCATGAACTCTTTGTTTAAGTCAATTGTACTATTGGCTATTCCCACATCTCTTCCTGCCCTCTTCTGCCTCAATGCAATTTGTGCTGGTCATCCCTCGTGCATTGAAAAAATACTGCAATCTTCCTTTTTCCTTCTGGGTTTAACCCCTGTGCCATCTCTTCTAGGAAGTTCTCAGTAGTTTCTACTCACTCCTTTAAAATTTTCTAGTGCAGTTTTTCTAGATCTCCCCTTTGCCCCATCAATCCTACCCTGTTTTTAATCAATCAATTGTCAAATAATTATTAAAATTGTGCTTTGCTATGTACCAGACACTGGGGAAATGATCTCTTCTAGCAACATGCTTATGTTCTAATGGGAGAGAGAAATATCTATAACGTGTGTGTTTGTGTATGCATGTGATAAATATAAAGTTAACAGATACAAATATATACAAAGTAGTTCAATGCAAGGGAGGGTATTAGCAGGGAAATAGGAAACACTTGTATGTTTATAAGTCATATTCTTTACCTCTTTTCCTTCCAATCTCACCAACAATAGACTAGAAAATAAATGCTCCCTGTGGTCCGACATGCATCATTTTAAAAATCTTTGTATCCCAGTGAGATTCATTCCTTGATAACCTGAGTTTAGAGATATGGAAACAGAAGCCCAGAGAAGAGAAATAAAGGTATTGCTCAAAGTCCTATCAGTACTTAAGCAGGATTCAAACGCAGGTCTCCTGAATCCAATTTCACTGCTCCTGGAAGAGACTTTGGTGACCAAATGGCCCCACTCCCTCACTGCTTTGGCACTTGCATGGACTGATGCTCTTATCTATGTTAGCCCTCCCCACACAGTTGCCGATCACATCCTGCCTTCACTTTTCTTCCCTCCTGTGCAGCTTCTCTGTCCCTGGCCTCTCATCAGACCTCCATGAGGAACTGTCCAACGTGCTGGAAGGCTTCCTCTAGGCTTTTTGCATCCCTTGGGTACCAGTGCAGTCTCGGGGCTGTCAATCACCACACCTTAGCCAGCTCACGTCCCTTCCCAAGCATGACTTTCAGAGGACTGGATATCTGGAGCTGGAGGAGATGTCAGAGGCCATCCCCTTCATTTTACAGAATAGGAGACTGAGGTCCAAAGAGGGGAAGGAGCTTACTTAACTAGGGTCACTCCAGGAGTCAATGGCAGGGCTAAGGCAAGAACTTGATCTCCCAGCTCCCAGTTTAATGCTCTTTCTCCTACATCAAAGCTACATCTATACTGTAGGATTATGGGATCACTGGATTTAGAGCAGGTAATGTTGAGGTCAGTGCTTTAAGATAAGTCTGGCCCAGGAGCCAGCAAGGTATGAGGGTCAGATAAAGAAAGCCACCAGTTTAATTGTCTTTCATGTTTGTCGCTACCCAGGGACACTACACATCATCAGTATGTGAGAGGGGACCTAGGTTACTGAGAAAATAGGAGTGGGGCAGTTAAGCACCTGGAGACTTGCTGAATCAGTGTTGTTGTTTAAAATGAGACACTTTGGCTGGGTTTCCAGCCACCTCAGCTCCTTATCTCCCTTGGGCAGGAGTTGGGGAGGTGGGCTGTGAGGCCTGGGAATGGGTCAGAAGACCATGGTGCCTCTGAAGGGAAAAACAAAAGAGTCTGGGAGCAGGAAGCACAAGATCCAGAGCTACAAGTGACCTAAGAGGTCATCTAGTCAACTCCCTGACTTTATTTTTATTTTATTTTAAAATTAATTTAAAAACATTTTCGTGCCTATAGTGTTGCTATTCAGTCCTGGCCAATTCTTTGTGACCCCATTTAAAGTTTTCTTGAAAAAGTTACTGGAGTAGTTTGCCATTTCCTTTTCTAGCTCATTTTGCAAATGAAGAAACTGAGGGAAATGGAGTTAAGTGACTTGCCCTGGGTCATCTGGTTAGGAAATGTCTGAAGTCAAATTTGAACTCAGGTCCTCCTGACTCTAGGCACAGCATTCTGTGCATCATGGCACCACCTCGGTGCCCTACAAGTCCATAGTTATCTCCCTCCTATCTCCTCCTCCCCACCTCCTACCAATTGGAAAAGCAAGAAAAACAAACCCTCTGTTGTAAATTCATGTGGTCAACCAAAACAAATCCCTGCCATGGCCACGTCCAAAACCAATCTCAATCTGCCACTGAGTTTGTTAACTCTCTTGTCAGGAGGTGGGTAGAATTTCTAATCACAAGTCATCTGGAATCCTGGTTGGTCATTGTGTTGAATAGAGATCCTAAACTTTTCAAAGCCTACCACTTATAACTGAAGTCCCAGAAAAAGGAAGCGATTTGTCCAAGCTCATGAGGAGCAGAGCTGGCATTTGAACCCAATGCTTCTAGGGCAAATCCAGTGCTGGTAGAACCATGCCTCAGTCTCTCTTCAGAATGGCAAGGGATTAATAGGAAAAGAAATTGGATCAAAATTTAAAAATAAGACTTTTTAGACATGGGTTAGGTCATAGGACCAAAGATTTAGAGCTAGAAGGGACTTCAGAGGACATCTAGTCTTCATTTTACAAATGAGGAAACTGAAGCCCAGAAAAATTAAGAGAAACTTAAATAATTTAATAAACAATATATATAATATAAATAATAATTTAAATAAAGAGAAAATTAGGAAAAATTGCCCAAGGGGAATGATGTCTGTGGGTATGCTGCAGGAGGAGATGAATAGTATGAAGGATACAGTTGGTCCTTCCTGACCACTTCAAGCATATTATTTCCTGTCTCAAAAAATCATTTTGCTTCCCATTGCCTAGAGAATAAAATACCGACTCCTTAGCCTGGTCCTCCATCATCGGGCACCAACCTACTTTTCTACTGTTATGCAACTCATCTTTCTGTATTATACATTGTATCCAAACTTGTCTACTTATTGCACAAGAGGCCAAAGGCCTGGGCCACAGTTGCATTCTCTGCGTGTGTATGTGTATTTAAAATAAAAGTTAAGGTCAGTGACATCAGGGAAATAATGGAAGGGGATTGTGGCTTTGCACAGGGATGGGACGGGGGGTTAACTGTGTTCGGATGAGGGAAGTGGGGTCTATAGGTTGGCACTAAGTGTGTCTGCTAGCTGTCTTTCTGACTTTTCTCCTTTTGTTTCGCCCTCTTCTTTTTTTGCTTCCTTTTTGCCTTCATCCTCTTCTTCCTCCTCCTCCTCCTGCTTTACTTATTGTGTTTCCCTAAAGCTTTGGTTTCTGAGTTCCTGTCAGCCTGGTACCCATCTACCCTTCCTCCAAGGGGTGAATTCAGCATCTTTGCCTACAAAAAGTATCCCCAGATGTGGCTCTGCTGGCTCCTATCACTCCACAGCAGCGGGGGGCAAAGTTTTGCTTGGAGATGGGGGCAGCAAATCATTACTCACTAGTCTCCTGCTATACACTATGGAGACTGTAAGAGGAGACAACCCAGATTATGCTCTTGGGACCTTATAGTCTAGTTGGGGACATAAGATTAAGATACAGGAATTCAGTTCAATTCAAGGATTTATTCAGTGACTACCATGTGCTAGGGACTGAAGATGTAAACACCAAATGACCCAGTCTCTGATCTCAACAACTACCTGGTTGTGGTAGCAAGAAACTCCAAGGAAGAGAGAGAAGGTGGCAAGATGTAGGTATGTCAAACCATAGCTACCATCTCAACTACTGCCTGCCCTCCTTAGACCTTAATGAAGATAAGCAAGGACACTGAACCCAAGTGTCTTGGGAAAGGTAAGCTCTCAACTCCCAGACCAAAGATCCTGCCTGCCCTCAACCTAGGAACCAACCCACCTCTATGGAGATGCAACCTGGCAACTACCTCTGCCCATGCTGCTGTCCCTGCATCCTCAGCAACCACAACTCGTGAAGACCCAGAAAAGAAAGCTTTTGACACTAAAGGTCTTCATGTAATTAAGTGGTTGTGTCAGAAATATATGACTTTATCCATGGAATGAATATTAAGGAAGATGCACTATTATCAGCTTTGCTGTGGAACCCTAAGGACCATCGGACCTTCTGTCTCCTTGCTGCACAAACTTCTCAGATGTGCTATTTCCCCCCCCCCCTCCCCAAGGAAGCCCCTCCTTGATTGCAGGGACTGTCTTTTCTATCTGATTCTCCAGAGTTTAGCTCATGGAGAGTTTTGCACATAGTAAACACATAATAAGCACTTTCTCCTTCATTCTTTCTATTGGAGGGAAACAACCTGTCAGAAAACATAAAATATGTACAAAGAGACATCTGGGAGGAGGGCACAGATCCAATATGACAATTTATCAACAACAGAACAGTAGGTCCTGAGGACATGGTGGAAGGATACAGAAGAATGGGAACCAGGACCTCAGGTGGATGGGAACCCTCATGAGCAGGGATGAGGGAAGCAAGGAGTGGTGGTCAATTTGGAAACAGCTAGAGTATGTAGAATGATTGATTTCTAGCTGAAAGGGACCTTGGGGTCATCTCAACACTTTCATTTTACTGATAAGGAAGCTAAGACACTGAAGGCTAAGTGATTTGCCCAAGGCCATGTAGGAATTAAGCGAAATGTTGCAATTCGAACTTAAAATCTAGCATTTCATTGAGTTTTTCTCTAGATGGTACAAGCAGGGCACTGAATGGAATATTATTGCTGTTAGCTCCTTAAGAGTGGGGACTGGGTTTTGTCTAAATATTGTATCCTTTCTGGAGTTTACTACAAGGCTCAGCACACAGCAGGTGCTTAATAAATGTTCAACTGAATAAAAGATTCAGTCTTAGAGCTGTAAAGTACTTTAGAACAGGGACTCAGCCTAATTAAAGTGAATTTAGAGTTGAAACCTTAGTTCAATGTCCATATTTAACAGATGAAGTAACTGAGGCTAGAGAGGGCAATGTAAATGAACTAGCAGCAGGGCTAAGACTACTCCTATGGATCTTCATTGCTCATGGGGAATTAATTCTCTTACACACAGTTTTCTTAGTACTTGCAAACAAATACTTCCCTCATCCACCAATTACAGTCTGCTATTTTCTGGAAGCTTAAGTTTAAGGCTTCTAACAGAGCATTAAAATGCAATTGTCTCTGGGAGAGAGGCCACTTAAACTCAAAATCATTCCCACTTTGCCAATGGGGCAAACTGAGGCAGAGGGAGAGACAGACAGAGACAGACATTGACAGAGAGACAGAGAGGGACAGAGAGATAGACATAAAGAGAGGAGAGAAAAAGGGGGAGAGTTAAAAGGAAGGAGAGGAGAGGAGAGGAGGGGGAGAGAGAGAGAGAGAGAGAGAGAGAGAGAGAGAGAGAGAGAGAGAGAGAGAGAGAGAGAGAGAGTGTTAGTGAAAAAAGTGAACAAAGACAGTTTCATTTTGCCAGCGAGTAACAATACTATTCAAAGAACAGGTGGGGAGGAGAAAAATTGACTGCAGTCACATTATTTTTGTTTCCAAATTGAAATTAAAGATCATTTTAACTCCAGATGCTAAGAAATCCGAGGCTCATTACTCCCTAGCATTTTGTCCATGCTCTCATTCTCACTTCAATTAAAGCCATTTATTGTAATTAATTAAATTTGTTATTCAATTAATAAAGATATAAATTCTGTTAAGTCACTGCGCAGGATAAGCTCCAGTCTAAATCTGTTTCTGGGCAATTATTGGAAAATTCCTCCTTCTCTCCCCCCTCAGCTCTCAGATCATTGATTTTCCAAGTCATCTCGGTCCAGGGCTGGAAGGTTCCCCCTCAGAAGTAGGTAGCAGGTCCCGCAGCTGGGTCCCCTCTTTACTTTTAGAGTCAATCAATCAGGCAATTGACAGCATTTTATTAAGTACCTATTATGTTCCAGGCATTAAGTCAAGTAATGAGGACACAAAACCAAAACTGAACCATCCCAGTTCTCAAGAAGATTCCATTCTACTGGAGAAGGCAAAGGGTACATCTATAAATATATGCTGAATAAATTCAAGATACATATCAGGTAGTTCAGGAAGGGAGGGCAGGCACTAGTACTTGGTGTGGTAGGGAGTGAGGAGTCAGAAAAAGCTTCATAGAGATGCCTGAGCTGAGTCTTGTTAGTAAGAAGTTCTATGAAGAGGAAGGGAATCATTCTGAACAGCACGGTGGAATGTTGGCTTCAGAATCAAAGAACCTGGGTTTGGACTCTGGTTCTCACAGAATTTTTTACCTATGTGAATATAGACAAATCACATTATCTCTCTGATCCTTATTTTTGTCATCTATAAAATGAGGGGGTTGGAGGGAAAAATAATTTATTAAGTGCCTACCATGTACCTAGCTCTGTCATGAGTGTTTTGCAAATATTGTCTCATTTGGTCCTCCCAAGAGTCCTGGGAGATTGGTGCTATTCTTATGCTCACTTTACAGTTGAGGAAACTGAGGCAGACAGATCAAATGACTTCCTTAGAGTCCTCTAGCTATATAAATGTCCTACTCTCTACCCCCTGAACCACCCAATTTGTTGCCTCTTAGATGAACTAATCCAAGATTAACTAATGGGTTGGATCTTTCCCAGTTTTTCAAGACTTAAGAGAGAGAATTAAAAGCATAGCACAAAAGGGACAGAAGTTTACTGAAACAAGAAACTTCTGGAAAATTAGAATGAACTGAACAGAAATGAATGACTCCATGAGACAACAAGAAATAGTAAACAGACAAGAGACTGAAAAAAATAGAATAATACATAAGATATCTCCCATCAAGAACGACTGACATGGAGAACAAGATCTACAGGAGATAATTTAAGAACCACTGGGCTCTCTGAATGCAATAACCAAAAAAGAGGCTAGACATAATGTTCCAAGATACTATGAGAGGAAACTGCCCAGACCTCTTAGAACCAGATGTCCCCCCCCCCACCAAACAAGATTTTTAATGCAATAGACAACTTCTAAGCATTCCTCATAGAAAGATCAGAGCTATGTAGAAACGTTGAAATACAAACACAGGCATTAAGAGAAATACAAAAACATCTTGTGTGTGTGTATGTGTGTGTGTGTGTATAGAGATGTTGAGTAATACAGGATTATGAATAAGAGACATCCTGGATGGACAGAAATTGTAGTCTGCCAGCAAAAGAGAGAACATCTATTTCATCAGTGAGATTGCAAATTCACTTAAGTATTTAAAAATTAATCAATAAAAACAAGCCAATGACTACGTGTCAGATGTTGATAATATATTTTTTTCTCAATACTATACTACATGAACATTTCATGTCTAGAAATAGTGCTCTAATACAAAGCAGAAACACTAATTGTAGGAAATTTGAGCAACTGACAGTCTGGGGTAGAAGATCCATCAGGCACCTCTCAAATCACATCCTATGTATGGCAGGCTCTGGTGCCAATAACCAAAATCTTGCACAGTCTCAGTATTCTGTTGAAGACACAGAGGTAATAAATAATTGTAAATGGTTCCTGGCACGTGATAAGGTAAGTACTCTATGAATGATATTTATTATTATGACGATGCCCTAGTTTTCAGCCTGTTTTTATATAACCTTTACAAGAAGAAAACAAACAATAATTAGATTAAATAGGCATTCCTCAATTTACACACAAGTTCTTTCATAACATTTATAAAAGCTATGTCAGCTATTATAAATGGTACTAAGACTCTCAGGCCAGCACACAAAGGCTTATTCAATGATAATGTCCCTTAAATACAGTAGTATAGCTTTTCAACTATTCCTAACTACTATTTATAACACTGTTTCTATGGTAAAACTCACTCCAGGCTTGAATTTAGGACACCTGAAGAATATCCTCAAGCTACTTAACATAGTGATTGATCACAATTCCAGAAGACCAGTGATGAAGCACACTACTCTCCTCCTGACAGAAAAGTGATGAATTAATGTACAGAATGGGACACAGATTCTTTTGGACACGTCCAATCTGAGAATTAATTTGACTTGACTATACTTATTTGTCACAAAGGTTTTATTTTTCTTTTATTCTCCCCCTAAATTATCTGTCATTATTTTCATATTTTTCAGTGGGGGAAGGGAAAATGCTTGATAATTGAAAAAAATGAATTTTTAAAAATCCTACTTAAATCTTTCTGGGACTCACTTTCTTTTGCATAGTTTCATAGGTCTATACCACCAAGGTCTCTTTTATTTCTAAAATTTTAGGATCCTACTGGCTCACTAGAATTGAAAGGGAAGAGAGAGTTGGGGATAGGGACGATTCGCTTCTGAAAGGAGTATTGAAGGAAGAAAATGGCATAGAAAGAAAAAAGGAGAGAATACCAAGAAACAAACTTCATGGTTTTATTCAGGGTAGAACCTAAATAAGAGGTTCAACATTTGACTTGACTCTGAGGTCATGGATTCTGGATATCCCACTTATAAAGGGGTACAGACTGTTCTTCCTGTCTTCCCTCTCCATCTCTTCTTTATCCCCAAGAGGGTAAGGGCCTGGAGAGGAGTCCAGATTTATAGGATTTTGAACTTGAAGGACCCTTAGTAATGTCCTTTAGGCATCTCAAACTCAACATGTACAAAAGAAAACTCATCATCTTTCCCCCAACTGCTCACCTCAATTCTGATCTTGCTTATTTTTATTTCTATCAAGGGTCCCACCATCCTTTAAGTCATCCAAGAGGATGACCTTTGATTCATTCTTGACTCCTCACTATTCTTTAATCATATGTCAATCAGTTATCAATTCTTGCCATTCTGTTCCCTTCTCTCCACTCAAAGAGTCAGACCACCATCATTGTGGACCTCATCATGTCTTCTCTGGATTACTGGCACAGTCTTCTAATTTTTCTCCTTGACTCAACTCCCTCTTCATTCCAATTCATCCTTAACCCATTTGTCAAAGTGTTCTTCCTAAAGCACGGATCTAACTATGTCCTCCTGCTCAATAGATTCCAATGATTCATGACCACTTCTAAGATCAAATGTGAATGCCTTGTCATTTAAACCTTTTTACAACATGGCCCCAACCTGTCTTTCTAGCCTTATTTATTTGTTCTTCCCTTCATGTTTTTTTCAATCCAGTTGAATTGGCCTTCTACTGGTTCCTTCTACAAGACATTCCATCTTCCATCTCTGTGCAAGATGCATAGGCTATGTTCCATGCCTAGAATGCACTCCTCACTTTACACACC
Organism: Pseudocheirus occidentalis; assembly: GCA_028646575.1. NCBI lineage: Eukaryota > Metazoa > Chordata > Mammalia > Diprotodontia > Pseudocheiridae > Pseudocheirus > Pseudocheirus occidentalis. Next base: position 177,099,923 of record CM053601.1, on the reverse strand, counting down.
ACTTCCGAGAAGTTCAGGTGGCCACCACCTCTGAGAAACTTTTCCTAGTTCCCCAACTCCAGGTGCCCCCCCTCCCCCAATTATCTAGTATTTATTTGTATACATCTTACGTATATTTATATATGTTCATGTTGTCACAGGTAAGCTCCTTAAAGCCAATGACTTAATTTTTGTCTTTGTATGAACAGTATATAGCACCGTCTGGTTGGTACACAGAAGTACTTACTATAAGCTTGGTGACTGGTTGATTAATCATCTACCTAACTAGGAAGCAGGTTATAGTGGTGATAAACAGCTGAAGGGAGATTGGAACTCATATGCTCTGTATCTAAAGCTTGTGTCTTTTCTAACTTCACCTAGATGAGATTGTGGCTAGGACTGATGATGGAAGAAAAAGACACAGTGGAGAAATTGATCTAGTCCTTTCTACTTCCTTATACCAAACACTGGTTTTCCAGACTCAAGGATTTTCAATATAGAGAAACTGGGATGAGCTCTTGCTCTGAGAGAGAGAGATGGGATTAGGTGTCCTTTAACTTGGTGATTCCAATTATCGAGGTATTGGGGAAACTTCAAGGCTCCTCTACCTAGTATGGTTCTCATGTCAGAGATGGGTCATGCTCTGAAAGGTACTGTCTGATGGCAAGCAGCCTCTTAGGCCAGAGCAGTAAAGGTTATAACAGTGAGAGCTAGGAGGGCTGGTTCAGAGCCTGAGCGTGTCAATCAGGCCACTTGTGGAGAAAGGAAAGAGTTATCTAAGCATAATTTTTCCATGGAGTCATTTCTATTGGCTGCCCAGAAATCAAAAAGGAGCCCAGTGTGATGGATGATCAAGTGAGGCTATTTTTTATTTAATAAACAAGTAAGGCAGGTGCCTGAGAATAATTCATCACTCCTTCCTCTCTGCTTGCTAAACAGCTTTTTAATAGCTGAACAAAAGACCCTTTAAAATCAGAGATCTTCATCATAAAGTAGTTACAACAGGCCCAGAAGGCAGAGTTTCTGGACCTCTTCAACAACACCAAGGATTTATATGATGGGGCAGGAAACACCCCAAATGGCAGACTGGAAGCCCAGTGATGTTTAGATCTAGGGAACTCACTGAGACCGTAGGCAAGTCCCTACCATTCTGGGGGCTTCAATTTCCTCATCTGTAGAATGAAGGGGGTAAATAAGATAATATCTGAATTCCCTTTAACACTCTATGTTCCATGTCCCTTCTAGTTCCATTATTCTATGTTCTAAGCTTCCTTTGGTTCTAGCATTCCATGTTCTCAGGTCCCTTTCATCTCTAGTATTCTTTGTTTCATGAGGCTTTGCAGTTCTAACATCCTAATTCTAAGGGATGGATCATGGTATGGTGGATAGCATGCTGGGGCTGGAGTCAGGAAGAACAGAGTTCAAATCCAGATTGAGATACTTACTAGCTGTGTAACTCTGGGCAAGTCACTTAACCTCTATCTGCCTCCGTTTCCTTATATTTTTAGGGCAGCTGGGTGGTAGAGTGAATAGCACATGGGCTCTGTAGTCAAGAAGACCTGAGTTCAAATGTGACCTCAGGTACTTACTAACTGTGTGACCCTGGCAAATTCGCTTAACCTTATTTGCCTCAGTTTCCTCATTTGCAACATGAGCTGGAGAAGGAAATGGAAAGCCACTCTAGAATCTCTGCCAAGAAAACCCCAAATGAGGTCATGAAGAGTTGGACACGACCGAACAAAACAACAACAGATTTGGACATTATTAGCCTGGTGCTAGGAATAAATTGCAAAAGACAAATAAACAAAAAATAGCATCTTCTTCCCCAAACTGACTTTGCCCATCTTAGAAACGAACAGATATAGCCCCAGGAAAGATGTGTTTGGGTTTGTTTTTCCACCCAAGCTACAAAGAAGGAGAAAGAGTTTATCCAGCTGGGCAAAGATTTCTTCTAGAGTCTTCCTGGGAAAGGAATGCCAGGGCCCAGGGGCTCTCAGAATCAGGGCTCGTAAGAGAAATGAGGTCACTCAGGAGAGGTTGAACATGGGCATCCCTTGCCCAGAGATGTCCCTGACCTCCCTTTGAACTTCATAATCTGTTCTTTGGATCTCATTCCTTCCTGAGCTCTTTTATCTGGGCCTTGGGAAGATCAGATGCTAAGCACCAGCTGTTGACCAACCTGCCCTGTGAAGGGTCACCCAACGGATCTAATTCAAACAATAATCATTTATTACATGATTACTATAGTTATGGCACTGTTCTAGGTGCTGAGGATATAAAGAATGAAGAAATAATAACACAAACATTCCACCCTGGTCCCTGCCTTCAAGGGGTTTACATTCTATTTCAAAGAAGAAACACACATACACAAATAATGTAAGACACTTTAAAGAGGAAAGGAGCACTAATGTCTGGTGGGTGGATCAGGAACAACTTCCTCTAGGACAGGCCCTATGGGTCTGCTTTTATATTGCCTCCAGTTAGGAATGGTTTTTATATTTGTAAACAAAGTTTTATTGCATTTAAAAATACATTTTACTTTTACATATTTTTATATTACATATAATATATAATTAAATATTTTATTAAAAATATTTAGCTCCTTGGACCCTACAAAAATGGGTAGTAGCAGATTTGACCCTCCACCTTAGTTGACTCTAGGAGGAAGTACCTAGACTGGACCTTGAAAAAAGTCAAGAGTTCTAAGAGGTAGTGGTGACGAGGGTATGCCTTCCAGGTATAATAATAAAAACAAAATTACCAGTACCAACAATAATGATGCTTCCCTTCCAGCTCTATATTCTATGACCTTACGACCTAGGTTCCAGGCCCACCTCTGACTCTGGGTAGGCCATTTCCTGATCTGTAAATGGGGTTAATAATACTACTTTTCTCACAGGGTTGTTGGGAGAGAAGTGCTTTGGAAACGAGCTGCAATCATTATAAGGCCGATCACCTAGAGCACTGTTTCCTAACCTGGATGGACAAGGATGCAGAGTGATTTGATGGACCTGGGGTCAGGAAGACCTGTGTTCCAGTCCTGTGACAATCCACTCCTATGTGACTTTAGGTAAATCATATAACCAATCTGAGGTTCAGATTTTCCATCTGTAGAATGGGTTGGTTGTGAGGACCAAGTGAGATAATGTATATTAAATGCATTATAAAATTTCAAGTGCCACATATATATCAGTTATTATTAAACGTTTATTTCTTAAAATATATACTCTTAAAACACTTGACTCCTTTCTCTCCTCATTTTCATTTTTTTCATCTTCCCTTCATTTCTTCCTTTTCTTCTTTTCTTGAGGGCACAAGCACTCAGCACATTGCCAGGAATATAGCAGGCACTTTATAAATGCTAATTTAATTGAATTCTTCACTTCCCCCATCCTCTTTCTTTTCACCTTTTTCTCTTCCTCTCCTTTCTTCTTCCTCTTTCTTCTTTCTCCTCCCTCTTTTTCCTACCTTCTGTTTCCTCTCTTAAGGAACAGCCAGGAGGGCCTGGAGAGAATTAAGATGCATTCTACCACATAGCCTGGTTTGAGTTGGGAAGCAACGAGTTCAAGTGTAGAAAGCATGCTCCCCTGTGGGAAGCAGGCAGGCTGGGCACGCAGGGGTCATGATGATGGATAATGCTCCTGTCTCTCAGGTCTCAAGCTCTCTTTAGCCAGACAGATCCCGGGGCTTGTCAAGGGTGACCTAATAATCCAGGAAGAAGCACTGCAGAGGGGGCCGAGCCCCTTCACTGTTATTTATGGGTCAGAAGAAAGAAGAGTTTGCTCTGGGTAGATATGGGCAGCAAGCTGAACTGGACAGGGCTAGAGAAAGAGCGGGAAGCCCCAGAGGGCAGAGGAACAGACTGTGAGCTCCTCTAGGAGATAAAGAGCCTAATAATCCCCAGGGACAAGAAGATGAGTTTTGGATTATCAGTCACGTACAGACCGATTTACTTTATTGGTCCAAAACACAGACCACATTTCCCCACCCTATCCCCCAGTTTATGTAAAGCCTGGGTGTGGCTCATAATCGACATTATTTTTCAAAGTAGACTTATAAATATTTATATTTTTTTCTATCGTAAGAAATCTTATTCTCAGAGTATGGACTATATTATAATCAATATTAGCAACTCAAACAACTGAGCTCTCTAAGGTTAGAAAATTGAGGTGAAGCAGGGAGATGGGGAGAGGGACCACAGGCTACTGCCCAAGGCAGGTTGTCACATCAAGGGGACCCGGGGAACTGGCAGGGTCACCTGATGACATTAGTTATTTGGGGACAGGGCTTGGAAATGGAGTCCAAATGGAACGAGGGGGTTGGTTGAAGAAGATAGGAAGGCAAACCCAATCCATTTCATGGCTTTTTGGAAACTCAGGCCAGGTGCCCAATATCAAATCAGCTTGGTCTCTTGTCCTTATGCCTACCCTCATCTCCAAATTCAAAAACAAAAACAAAAACAGAGGATGTTACAAAGGGAATTTAGAACCTAAAACAGAGAAGGCCGAAGTTAGAAAGACCCTAAGACCACTGACCACAAGAATGTCAGAGCTGGAAGGTTGAGTCTAAACATCTCATTAGATTAGGAGTCCTTGACTTTGTTTGTGTCATGGACCCCTTTAGAAACTGGTGAAGTCCATGGACTCCTTCTCAGAGTCATGCTTGTAAAGGCACAAAACACAACACAGAGCATTATAAAGAAAACCAATTATATTGACATGCAATTTTCAAAATAATTTTAAAATAAATTCACGGATCCCAGATTAAGAATCTATATGAGAAAAATGAGGCCCAGAGAAGAGATAGGCCTTGTCCAAAGTTACACAGGTAGAAAATAGCACAGTGTGTGCTAGACCCTAGCTCTTGAATCTTAGCCTGATGAATCTTAGCTTATAAGTCTGCACAGTGTCTCTCTTCCTATCTGGGGGTGCTCAGTCCCATGTGTGGATTGGGGGTGGGAACACTGAGCCACCACTGAAGAAAGAGGATGAATTTCTAAAGAACCCAGATTGCCACCAATTCCAAAGTCCCCTTTTCCCTGCAGTGAATGCCCTTTTGCTACAAAGCAAATCACCTCCTCCAATCCATTACTTTCTTCTCAGGAAATTTAAAATGCACACCAGTGTGTGTGCATGCTACCTAGCCCAGCTCTGTGCGTCCCAACTCTACCGCCTTCCCAGCAGCAGCTAATTAAACACCCTTCCGACAGCTGAGTTCGGGTGAGTGAGGCTGCCACCCGGCCCACAGTTGGGGCCTGGACAGAGAAGTAAACAAAAGAGAAACGTGGGTTGGCTTGTAGTACCGGGAACTGAGCTGGAGAGCAAAACCTTTGTGGCTGCCCGCTAAGCGGAAAAAGGATCAAACGCTTTATTTTCAACTTTGGAAGGTGTCATTAAAAATAATTCAGAGGCTAATGCCCTGGTAAGAGAGGCAGCTTTTCCAAATAGACCTGTTGGAGTGCCCTAGAGGAAATGGACTGGCAATAAAGCCAAGGCCTTTAGGAATGGAATGCTATTATTATTTTTATTTTCATTGTTGTACCAGTAATCATAGCATTGTAGAATGTTAGAGCTAGAAGGAACCTTAGAACACGGAATATCTGAGCTGGAAAGGACCTTAGAACTTTAAAAAGGAAGAATGTTAGAGATGGAATAATGGTTTCAAAGATTTAGAGCTGGAAGATTTAGAGACCAGCTAATCCAACCTTTCCCATTGTACAGATGAGATAACTGAGGCTCAGAGAATTTTAGGTTACATAGGTAGTGACCACGGTGGAATCCGAACCCACATCCTGTAACTTCAAAACCAGTGCTTTTCCCAGTTTGTCATAGGATTATAACCTTCTAGAATGTTAGAATTAGGAGAGACCCTGGAACACAGAAAGGGAGAATGGGAAAGATCCTTTTGTTGGAAAGATGATATGGTACAGGGAAAAGAACATTAGACTTGCTTACAAGCTGTGACTGTGAACAAGTCGCCTAACTCTCTCAATCTGTTACCTCATCTATAATGTGGAGCTAATAATACTTGGTCATTACCTATTTCACCAGGCTGTTATGAGGATTAAAAGAGACAATGTATGCCAAATGCTTTGTCAAAGTTGAAGGATTATATAAATGTTAGCTATTTTTTCTTTTCTGCAATGGTTTATGATCACTGGATAGAGTGAGGTTGATGATCAATATTATGAGCGTTGTGGAGTCTATTCCCAAACTGCTTCTTAGATCAAAATCCCTCTCTGCTGTTGGTCCTCAAAGGACTAGGAGGGGACCGTGTGTGTGTGTGTGTGTGTGTGTGTGTGTGTGTGTGTGTGTGTGTGTGTGTGGCGGGGTGGGTGGGTTGAGATGATGCTGTCCATGGTCTTGATCGCCTTCATTCTTCCTGGAAGACATTACCCAAGCATCATTCACCTTGATGGGCCTTGTCTTCATGCCATATAAAGGCTGGCTGAACACACAAGGGGTGTCTAGCCTGGAGAGCACTTCAGAGGGTGTGTGTGTGTGTGTGTGTGTGTGTGTGTGTGTGTGTGTGTGTGTGTGTGTGTGTATACCTTCAATTATGTGATGGGTTGTCACACAGGAGAAGGATTAAGTTTACTCTTCGAACTCCCAAAGGACAGGGCCAGGAGAAAGGGGTTAAAGCTGCAAAGAAACAGAGTTAGGCAGGATGTCAGGAAAAATGTCCAAGCAATTAGAGCTCTCAAAAAAATGAAATGGACCGCTTGGGGAGCAATTAGAACTCAAAAAAGTGAAATGGGAAGGAGTGGGTCTCTCCCTCTCCTCTCCCCAACTTGCCATTTTTAAGAACAGAATGCACGAGCACTTGATAGCCATTTTGTAAAGAGATACTTTTTCAGGAACAGGTTGAATTAAATGGATTCTGAAGTCTCTTCTAACTCTGAGATTCTGTGTTACACATCTGCAGGAACAGAGGACTACAGGACTCCCATTTGGGAGATTTCCCATTTGTGTGTTTTTCCTTTATATTTTCCTGTTCTCCAAACTGGATGGGGGGATAGGTAGGAGGATAGGTGAGTTGTTTCTCTTTCTTCCATTTCTTTCCCTATACCCCCGGTTAGCTTAACTCCTAATACTTTCCAGTGGGCCCAGGATTCCAGAGCCTTCACCTCCTGTATCCATGGTAACTGGCATCCCTGCTAAGGTGTTGGAAGGTCAGAGGGGTTGTCAGTCCCACTGTCATTGTTTTTACTGCCTTCCTCCTCCAGTGCCTCACCATGTTATGGAACTGACCCTGGGTTTTCAAAGGCCATAGTGGAAGTATTTGTAGAGTGTCTTACCAATCTGGAAAGTATTTTAATAGAAGCCTACTGTCAAACATAAACTTGGTCACTAAAGGACCAGCTCTCCTGGTTCTTCACCAGAAAGAGCATTAGAATGGGGAGCAAGAATGTCAGACTTGGAAGGAGCCTTAAAATATCAGAACTGAGAGGGATGTTAGAACACAGAATATCAAGGGGAAAAAGAGCTTCGAATACAATATGAGAGATGGCTGGAAAATTAGACATGAGCCTAGTAAAAGAGTGCAGCATCCTCACACTCTTGATGAAACCCAGAGGAAGGAAAGTGACATGCTGAAAGTAACCTGCCAAGAAAAGCCTAGAACCCAGGTCTCCTGCTTCTCAGTTTGGTGCCTGTTCCACTCTCTGATCCATCCCGAAAAACCCACATGCCAGGATGACGTTTGCTCAGGCAGTCTGCTGAGATATGTGAGAACATGCTGAGCTATGAAGTAAGTACAGCAACACTGCTATTCTACTTCTCTGCCCCATAGATGACCCCAGGAGAGAATTGGTCTTTCTTAAATTGCATAGCTGTGAGCAAGGGATCCCTAAGAAAACTGGGTACACCACCTCCCTTTTGTTTAGTATTTTCTACTGCTCAGAGTGGGTTCACATTTATTATCTTACTTAAGCCTCACAGCTCCTCTTGATGGAGGGAAGGTAGATGGAGGGAAGGTGGAAATGGGATGCCAGATGAGTTTCTTTTCATACCTGGATCTCATCTCTTTTTATACCCTTCTTAACTTTTCAGAGTCTTCTTCCCACCCACGGGCTTGTGGTTTATGGTTACTTTGTGAAAAGGTATTAGTCGGACCAGCTCATAGGGTTACAGAATGTCAAAACTAGAAGGGGACTTAATAATAAAGTAATAGTACTAATAGAAATAATTTCAATTAAGAAAGAATTAAGAATTTCTTAAGAAATAATCTTAATAATAAGAAACAGAGTTCAAGCTGGGAAGAACTTTAGAGCATAACGTTTTAGGGCTTGAAGGGATCTTAAACCACAGAATATGGATTTTGGGGGGGCATGAGAGATGAGGATGACATTTGATTGCAAGTCTGTGGATGGTGCTGCCCTGTATAGTAATTGGGAAGTTAGGAAGAGGGAGGGCTTGGGGATGAGAAAATAGTTTAGTTTTGGACTTGTGGAATTTAAGATGTCTATGAGACATACAGTTCAAGATGTACAAGAGGAAGATGACGATGAAGATGTGAGACTGGAGGTTAGGAAAGAGGTTAATTTTGTAAAAGTAGATCTGAGAATCATCAGCATAGAGATGATACTTGAATATATGGGTGCCGATGAGACCATCAAGCAAAACAGTATAGAGGGAGAAGGGAAGATGGCCTAGGACAGAGCCTCTGTTGGCATCCATGGGAAGTGGTAATAATCAGACAGATAAGAGGAGACCCCGAAGAGAGCAGGGTCATGGAAATCTAGAAAAAAGATACTATTAAGGAGTAGAGGGTGATCAATAGTGTCAAAGGCTGCAGAAAGGTCAAGAAGGATGAAGACTAAGAACATGTCATTAGATTTGTTGATAAAGAGATCACTGGTAACTTTGGAAAGATTGGTTTCCTTGCTCATCCTCTCATCAGAAACGCCATCTTCTGATTGTCCATTGGCTGTCTTCCATGCCTGGAATTCTCTCCCTCTTCATCTCCACCTCCTAGTTGCCCTGGTTTCCTTCAAGTCCCGCTACAATCCCACATTCTGCAGGAAGTCTTTCCCAATCTTCCTTGATGCTCTACCTTCCCACTGTTGATTATCTCCAATTTTCCTGAATGCATCTTGTATATGTATATGTGTATATATATATATATATATAATATACATAATACATATATGGAGAGACAGAGAGATAGAGACAGAAAAAAAGAAATTTTCACATTATCTCCCTCATTAGACCAAGAAGCAGGGGCTGATTTTTGTTGTTGTTGCCCTTTCTTTGTATCCAGGGTCTATCACATAGTAGGCACTTAATAAATGTGTGCTGACTGATTAGAATGGATCTTATACCATTGAATGCCAGAGTTCAAATGCAGAATGTCAGAGCTGTGAAGGACCATAGAGCACAAAGTAGAAGACGTCACAGCTAGAAGGCAATGTCATAATCACCCAGGCCAGTGGTTTTCAAAGTTTTTGGTTTTAGAACACCTTTACATTCTTAAGAACTGAGGACCCCTCCCCAACTCCCTCTGCCAGGAGCTCTTGTTTATGTAGGCTTTACGTATTAGAAATTAAGATGTCTTAATACCATTATGAAAATAGTTTTGATATTCTGGACCCCCGAGAGGGTCCCCAGACCACATTTTGAGAACCTCCAGTTTAGCTCAGACCCTTGATTTCACAGATAGTCCATTTGCATATATCTAGAGCTTTATGGATGAAAAGAGGTTTCTTTAAGAGTGAGGCTCCACCCTAACCTCACTCAATCAATAGAGTACTAAGTATTGAGGAATTTTCCTACAATCTCAGCACAATGTATGGAGAATTCCTTAATCAGGATGGCCTTTGGATGAAAGGCAGATGATGGCACTAGACTGGACTGATATTGAATCGTCCTCAGCCCTGGAGTCCCTGGCCAAGAGGTTTCACTTGATTTTTTCAACCAGAGATAAGACGTTTGTTTTTGGGAAGCCAAGCTGCCAGCGCTGGGATGAGAGAATGATAAGAGGCAGAGGTCTATAACACATGCACGATCTCATTTGATCCTTACAAAAATCTTGTGGGGCAGGTGCTCTCATTAGCTCCATTTTATCAACAAGGAATCTGAGGTTAATCAGTCTGCCCAAGTTTGCACAGGTAGTATGTGTCAGATGTGGGAGTTGAGCCCAGGTCTCTTCAGGTCCCTTCCAGTTCTGTGATTTTGTGAGATTATATTAGGGCCAAGAAAAGAAAGATCCAAAAAACTCATTCACACCAGGGTCTTCAAGACTTCAAGTGTTAATACTCACTAGGAATCCTGACTTATAAAAAAGAGATTTAAGCCCCTTATTTGCCTTCCTCTAGCTCAGAGGCTCAAAGATTTAGAGGTGGAAGAGATATAAGCAGTCTTCTAGTCCAGTCCACCCATTTTTTAAAAAACAGCTCCGGAAACCAAGGTCTGGAAAGGTTAGATTGCCTTAAGTCACATGGGTAGTAAATGGAAGAGCTGGGCTTTGCACCCTCAGGTCCTCAGACTCTGAATCCATCATTCTTCCTGCTACACTCTGAGAATATGCTACAACTTGTCATTGTCCCTCTTTAAAATTATGGGGGGATTATCCGTCCTGCTCTTTAGCACCCTCCATTCACAGCCACTTAGCCCTGGCAGGGCTTGGTAGGCTGGAGCCCTTTGTCTTTGGAGAAAAAAAAATCCATCTCATTTTTTATGCCATAAGCTGCATTAGTCATCCCTTAGCTTCTGCAGACAACCCAGCCCCAGGTATTGTTTTCTGACAGGCAATCACGCTTGGTAACTGTGAGCTGCCGTCTCCTCTTATCAGAGCTAACAGCTCTCTCTGTGATCCCCAATTAACAGGAAAGAGAAAAAAAAAGACAACACCCTACTCAGGGGATTTGAAAGCTACCTTAGGAAAGGAGGGGTACATATTTTTTAAAAGCAACACTTTGGGTGCCATCTTCTACCTATCATAGGACCACTTTCCCCTAATTATCATCCCAATGACTTTCACAAATTAGCATATTCTCCTTCCAGATTCAAATAGCCTGGTCCTCTGCTAGCATTTTCTCTTCTGATGAGACAAAGGTTTTTTGGTATCTGATTTCTCAAGCCTGGGTCTGGGCAGACTGAAATTCTTTGGGGGTGGAAATTCTCTTGAATCAAAACGTTAGTCATGGGAGGGACCTTAGACTTCAGAGCATGGAATGTGAGAGCTGGAAGGAACCAAAGAACAAAGAGAGCTGGAAGACAGAAGGGATCTTTGGTTGTTAGATCTCAAAGCACCACCTCCTTTCCAATGGAAGGAATTTGGGGGGCATCTAATTCAGTCCTTACATTTTATAGATGAGGAAAGGGAGACTTTGAGAAGTTGTGACTTATCTAAGGTTTTGATTTAATGAAGCCAATTAGGAGACATAACCTAGGTTCCTGGATTCTTAATTTAGCCTCGGTTTTGGCACATCAGACTTCCCCAGTCTACTCAGATTAGGCCCATAGAGACCCTGTTCATGCCATCACCTGTTGAGGAGGACTCCCCAATGCTATCAGCTTTTCAGTTGTAGGTCTCCCAGGATCACAAGGACACCTTATTCTCTGATGGGGCTGCAGCTTTAGGTACCCTTCCCTGAAAAATCAATCTCAGGGGCCACTGTCTTTCAGGGGTTTTCCAGCAAATGGTTTTGCTAATGGCTCTTGCTGACAATCTCATTCATCACAGAATTCTGGGCCACCTTGTTCCAGCTGCCTAGTGAATCCTTATCCCAGCTTCTTGTGACTGAATGAGATCTCAGGGCAGGTGTGTGAGATGTTCTTTCCCGCACCCCACTCCCCCTTATGAAGACTGATGCTTCTTTGGCCATGATTATTCATATCAATTAGGAGTTGAGTAAAATGAAATATACATGCCCCAACGGATGCATAAAGTTCCTGAGACCTTAACATGGGGGAACTTCTCAGATCTTCTTTTGGCCATCAAGGAACTAAACAGAATTTCAGAGTTGGAACAGACCTCAGAAGACTTGAGTTTAAATTCCAAGTGTTTTCTTGGACTAGCTCTTTGGCTTTGGGCAAATCACATAACTTTTTGTGGTTTCAATATCTTACTTTGTAAAAGGAAGGGTTTGGATGAGATAAAATTTAGGATCTATGTCCCACAGTCCTGACTGCTACTGAGCCATCACAGGGTAAGCAAGGGCGGGTGGGAGTCTCCAAGAGTGAGACTTAGGGGATAAGGTGAGGTAGCTCTTGTTCCAGACCACGCCCCATGAAATGTCCTGTTTCAAACATGTTTGGTTGTAGGGTCCTTAGGAATAAGGACACTTAGGCTTCCTACCTTGGAGGCTTATTTACAGAATCTCAGGAGCATAGATTTAGACCTGGCCGCTGAGTCTAAGCCTCTCATTTTACAGATGAGGTGACTAAGGCTGCATTATCATCAATCTAGAGCTGAGACCTCTCATGACTCATCTAAGGTTAGACAGTCAATGGCAGAGAAGAATCTACAGACCAATGCTAGCCAGCAGGCACCCATTCTGGGAAGGTACAGGGCTAGGAATTATGGATACCAAAATATAATGAAAAGCAGTCCCTCTTATCAAAGAGCTTACCCTCTACTAGGGGAATACAACATGCACATTTGTAATATATATATATATGTATGTATATATACACACACTTATAAAATGCACACAAACAATAATATATGAAACAAACATATGCAGAAATTTAAAAGGTACAATACATACAAGACATAGGTAACACATATAAATATATACATATAATATATATGAATATATGGAAAGTTTATGTATGTTTATAGATGTTTTTTATGTGTGTGCATGTGTATTTGGAGAATCAGTATATATGTTTATAGAGGTGTTATATATGTATATGTACATGAGTATTAGGAGAATCAGTGTATATGTTTATGGAGGTATGTTATATATGTGTACATGTGTATTTGGAGAATTAGCATGTTGCAGCCCATCGAGAGCTGGTCTTGAATCAAATAGACGTGTGTTCAAGCCCAGCCTCTGCCACAAACTGGCTGGTTGACTCCAAGCAGTTACTTGGCTTCTCAGTGCTCATCTACATTCTAAGTCATCAACTGCAGAAAAAACACCAACCTGTCGGTAGAAGGATTTTCTTCACCCTAGAGTTCCCTATGCCAATGAAATCCCAAATCACTTAGCTGGGGAGGTGGGGAGGGAGGGAGTGCAATCTAGTTACATCTCACAAAGGGACAAAGCTGAGCTGTAGGGATGGGTACCAGCAAGCAGGCTGGAGAGTGTGAAGTGATGTGCAGTAAGCCAGGGAAGAGAGACTGGGGCAGGATTATTAAGGACTTGAAATGCCAACCAGAGGCATTTGCATTTTATCCTCGAGCCAACAGGGAGGCTCTGACCTGATTCCTATCCTGAAGAGCTCTCCACGACAACAGGCTGCTTCCCTTCATCCGACCCTCCCTAATTCTAAGACCAGGTCCCTAAGTAAAGAGGGAAGGGCAGAGTGAGATCATTTTGGAGGCGCATTGTAAACCAAACACCACTTTTCTCCCTCAGGTAACTTGAAAAAAGGACGTGCACCGAAGGGTTGGTTTCATTGGTTGTACAATATACCCTAAAACTCCCGTGTAGTGACTCAGGGTAAGGGGTGGGGGGAGAGGAGGAGAACAGCACCCCCAGGATCAAAATGAAAATACTTTTAATTTTCCTACAAAGCACGGCTATACTTCATCATGCATAGATTCCCCACAATGAGCTGCTTCCAGGCTGCTCCTAGAGACCAGTGAAGAAGGGAAATGTCCGGAGGCAGTTTTCCCTTTTTCCCCCCACTTGATATAATTGCTTCATTCATATTTAAAACTTGTGATTGGGAAGCTCTCCCTGGCAGGGCCCTGAGTAGCCGCTAACAGCTTCCCACATTTCACTTTGCACCCATCTTCCCTGCTTTCTATTGTCCAGATTATTTGGAGCAAACTAAAGTGAGGAACTCCAGCCAAGGGCCTACCCTTCTTGGGTTGGCTTGCCTTCCAAATGGTGCTCTCCTGCAATCCATTCCCAGGCTCCTCTGGAGCCCCTGTCCCTGACCAGCCAGGAGAGCAGGAGTTCAGGTCATTTCCCAGATGAATGGGGCCTTGGTAAAGAGGGGCTAGTCTGGGGAGATGCGTTGTCAGAGGAAGATGGGGCCCAGGAAGGGGAAGAAACAACAGCAGATATACAGGCAACACATAAAATAGAACAGCTTTGTTTCAAGTTCCATTGAGACCTGTGTTTAATGGATTTTTAACTCCCAACTAGTCTGCCTGTTTCCAATCTCTTCCCTATCCAATCTGTCCTACACATAGCTCAGTTTAATTGTCCTAAAGTGGAGCTCTGATCATGTCACTGCCCAAATCACGAGTCTTCAATAGCTTCCTGTCGTTCACCTAGGTAGGCTCTTTAGACTGACATTCAAGACCCTTCACAATCTGGCCCCTTCAGCCCTTTCTGGCCTCGTCCCCCAACGGTCCTCTTTATTCATAAACTGCCACTGTCAAGGAGGTTAATTTACACTTCTCTCCTCATTTTTACCTGTTCCCTTAGTGCTTTGCCCAGTCTGGCCCCCAAGCCCTTGTACAAAATGTTTTCCCTCAGTGCCATCACCACTGCTGAGAATGCCCTGCTCCCAGGAGCAAGTTTATCTGATCCCATTCAGACGTCAAGAACCAGAGATGGAAGCTGGCTTCACAGTTTCCTGGTTGCCCTCCTGGTTGTATTCATCCCTTCTTGTAGTCCCAATGCCTACACAAAGGAGGTACTCACAATCCATTTATCTGGGTCTAAACCTGAGATTTTATTGATCATGGGAACTCAGGGTCAAACGTCCCTTCGCCAGTAGACATCATCACCTCCCCTAGAACTTATGCTCTTAGAAAGTTAAGGGCACCAAGGAGTTGGATGACCTGCCTAGGGTCACACAGTACATGTCAAAGGGAGGACATGAACCTAAGTCTTTCTGACCCTTGACTCACAACCCACTTCATTGCCTCTCACACAGCATCTGATACAAAATCATATTGGAAAATGGAACTTAGATCACAGAATATCAGCACTGGAAAGAACCTAAGGACACAGAAAACAATGTCAGAATGGCAAGGATTCTTAGAATGCAGGATTCCAGAAAGAGACAGAATATGGGGATGTAGAGCGTAGAATGCTAGAGCCGAAAAAAACCTTAGACCACACAATGGTAGAGCTAGAAAGAGGAATGATATAGTCAGTCAACCAACACTTATTAAGTGCCTACTGTACGCTAAGGGTTGGCTGTACAAAAAAGGGCAAAACCAGGACCTGATCTCACAGAGCTTTGTACTGCAGGGGACTTGACAATAATAATAGGATTTATAAAGCACCTTACGGTTTGCAAAGCACTTTATAAATATTGTGTCTTTGATCCTTATAAAAACCTTGAGGTAGGTGCTACTATTATTCCCATGTTCCAGATGAGGAAAGTGAGGCAGAGAGAATTTAAGTGACTTGTTCAGGATCACAAAGCTAGCAAGTATCTGAGGCTAAATTTGAACTCAGGTCTTTCTGATGCCAGGTCCAGCACTCTTTTTGCTGTTCCCCCCTAGCTGCCTCTGAAAACACAGAACACAGAATATTGAAGCTTGAAGGGACTTGGGAAATAATCCGGTATCCCCCTAGTCTTCACCTCCCTTCCCCTAACTTCTATTTAACAAGTGAAGAAGGTAAGGATAGGGGAAATGAAGTCATTCACTCCAGGTCATAGACCTTAGCAGAGCTGGGCCTAGAACTTCTTTTTATTGATCCCCTGATATCCAGGCTGGTAAACCTTCTGCTAGAACTTGTTAGCAGATTAATTAATAATAGCTTTGTCTATGTCTTTTCTCCCCATTCCCTATCCCTACCTTCAATGAAAGGACAGGAAAACTCACCACAGGAAAAACAAAAAAGCTCAAAGCTTGTAATATGATTGACAAGGGGAAGAGAGGGGGAAAATAGAGAAGAAACATCATTCATTACCCAGAAATCTCCATCTTTAAGAATTTGTGGTTGTAGATACATTACAGCGTCTCTCAGATGGAACAGAGGTAAGGCCTGTAATAGTGAGGAAGCTGTTCTCCACGATGCTTTTCTAAGGGAAGCAGGGATATTAAGGCCACTTTCACACACAATTGATAAAAGGCTACAAACTGTCTAAGCCCCAGCCAGGGGCTGCAAAGCTCACCAGGCTTATGAAGAATAAGGAGGCAATTCTGGGCCGATCTCCTTCTGCAGTTCGGCCTCATCGTCGGGGACTATCAGTCATTATTACATCTCCTGGAATCCTAATGGGCTCCAGCAGCTTAATAATGATTGCAACACCCTGCCTAATGAGGTTGGTACAGCCACTCTGATGTGAATATTCATACGTCGGGGGTCCAGGATGGGCTTGTTCCCTTGATTAGCAGGTTGTGGGCCTGCCCTAAGTTTCCAAGACATCTTCCTGAAGCCAAAGGGGGAAAAAGGAGGAGGGGGAAGAGGGAAGAGAGGGGAAATCAGATTATATCCTTGTTTCAAGCAGAGTAAATGAATTTGACTTTATGTGATCAAAAAGGGGGGGGGGCTTCTTAATTAGTCACGGAAGCAATCACACAGGAAATCAAAATCTGAACATGCCTCTAGCCCCCACCCCTTCCATCCCCATCACTTCTGAGGTAAGTGTTAGGGATGGGAAATGAAACGTAATTAAAATTTGTCAATCTGATGCACTTTTCATCGATGGGGTTTGGTATTATGGCTCTTATTTGCCTTCCTTCTTTCCTCTCTCTAGCCCTCTTAGCTCCCCAGCTCCTACTGGCGCTCTTCTTCCAACCAATCCCCTGCCAGTAGGGAAGAAAAACAAGGCTCAAGAAGTAAGCGGGGACAGAGGGAGGGAGGCTCCCCTGTTTGGCTCCATGCAGGTTGGTTTTCAAGCACTATCCTAGAGCTAGGAGCATAAGCTTTAGAATTCAATGATGCTAGAGAGGCGATTCCATTCAACAAATGTTTATTAAGTGCCTACTATGTGCAAAGTACTGGGCTAAGCTCCAGACATACATGAACATGAGAAGAGTCTCTCATTTTCTAGGATGGGAAAGCTCCTGATTCCAGGACATCTTCTGAGATGCAGATCTCAACTCAATTAGAGAGTTTCTTAACCCGGAGTATTTGCACTTACTAATTGTTTTGATAGCTGTATTTCTGTATAATTTGTTTCTTTTGTAATCATTTATTTTATTATATTTATCTAAGACTCCTTCTGAGAAGGGGTCCCTAGATTTCATAATATTGCCAAAAGGGTCCAAGGCACAAAATAATTAAGAATCCCTGATCCGAAGACCATGGTATAATGGACAGAGGGCTGGACTTGGGAAGTTGTTGTTATTTAGTTGATTAGTGGTATCTGACTCTTTGTGAACTTGTTTTAGGTTTTCTTGGCAAAGACAGTGTTCCTTCTATTACATATGAGGCAGAGTTAAGTGACTTGCCCAGGATCACACAGCTAGGAAATGTCTGAGGTTGCATTTGAACTCAGGTCCTTCTGACTCCAGTGTCAGTGCTCTATCCACTTTGACACCTCGCTGCCCAAGGACTTAGGAAGACCTGAGTTTAAATCCTTCCTCAAACACTTACTGTGGCCTTGGAAAAGTGACTTAACCTCTCTCAGCCTCAGTTTCCTCATCTGTAAATGGGAATAATATAGTACATATCTCATAGGGTTGTTGTGAGGGTCAGATGAGATAACATTTGTACAATACTCTGCAACCTTAGAGAGCTAAAGATATTCTAAGCATCATCATCATCACCATCATCATCATCACCATCATCATCATCATCATCACCATCATCATCATCACCATCACCATCATCTTCATCATCATCATCATCTTCATCATCATCTTCATCATCATCATCTTCTTCATCATCATCATCATCATCATCATCATCATCATCATCATCATCATCATTTAGGACCTGTGATTTGCCAGTGTGGGGAAGCTCCCGGAGTGGAAATATCCTCCAAAGACGCCAATTGCAACCTATCTATAAGTTGATAAATATGTCCTAGGAGGTGCTTGAGGCACACTTTCTTAGACTCTTACAAGTTATTCAGTTTCAGAGGTAAGATTCACAGCACCAGGTTACTTCTACAGTGTTGAGGTTCTGGAGCTGGAAGGACAGAAATGGTATAGTCCCTGCCCTAAAAGCTTAAAGAACCAGCATTTTATTAGGGAGGGGGTGGAGAACAGTGGTCATTGTGGTACACACAGACATAATACAAAAGAGGGAGTGGTGGGAGCAAAGGAGAGATGGAAACAAAATGTAAGGAGGAGAAGGGGGTATGGGGAGCTAAAGATTTGTTAATCTAAAGCTTTCATTTTCCAGATCAGGAAACTGAGGCTGGACCAGTTTAGGGTAGAATGGTGAAAGTCTGTCTTTTATCTCTTTGACTCTTCCTATGTCTTTTCTTCCTTCTAAGTTTCCCTTTTTTTCTTCTCCCTCCCCCTACTTGCTTCCTATTTCCTCCTGTCAACTCATCACTCAGGAAAGCATCTCTTCCATCTCGTGCTATCAGAGATATTGTACACTGTTCCTTGGGCTCTACAAGCTACCCATGGGAATGGGAACATTTCACTTGACTTTTCTGAGCTTTGTTTTTCTTTTCTGTAAAATGGGGATAATAGCGACGCTATCTCCCTCATGGAGTCAATTGTCATGAGGATGGAATGATATGATGGATATGAAGTACTTTGGAGCCATAAAATGCCATAGAAATGTGAGTTATTACCAGATTCCGGCAGTCAGCCAGGCTATATGACAAAGATAGGGAAAGCATATCAAGAGATGCTGTTTAACATGACATAAATGTACATGATTTAATGACCCCCGAGCTTCTTGTGGAAAGCCAAAGGCAATTTTTTGTTTGAACATGGATATTCTTCTGGTAATGCTAACTGGCTGGAAAACATGTAACATTGCTTAAGAATTAAACATCTCCAAAGAATTACAATGTTGGCTGTACTAAAGGACCACGGAAGGGATGAGTAGGCTAATGCATGCAACTAATGAGACAGTATGAAAGATGTTTTCAAAGAAATGTATGGTGAGTAGTCATAGACGGAGAGGGGGACAGGGCAGTGTGGGAAGGGTAATACTATGAAATAAGACAGAAGACGTAGGTGGGTTTTTATGAGACTGAAGGTTTTATTTTTCATATTAAATGGAACAGAAGGACACTGAAGATTCCCAAACCCACCCTACACGGTGGAGATTATCAAAGAAGAACACGGACAAGAAATGCAGGATGCTAGAAGGTTTGGATGGGATCCAAGTTGCCCCATTAGAGGGAGAGAGTATCTACATTAGTGAAAAGATAGAGATAGAAGACATTTGACTTAACCTCTTACCTCCAGCCCAAATTCCTGTCCTGCACCCCCCAATGCAATGATTGCTGGTAGCCTGGGTCTCCCACCACATTTAAGGCTAGACCTATATGCTTCCCTTCACTCCCCAAATGATTCAGACATATCCTCTGACCCCCTTTCCAGATTTTGAACCATAATCAAATCAACTCTGTTACTATGCCTGAAAAGGATATGTCAATCTTCTCCCCTATGGCTCCACTCACCATTTCTGTAATTTTCCAAATCAAAATGCCACCATCGCCATCACTCCCCCAAAGCACTGACGCAGAAGGTAAGCTTCTAGAGGAGCAGGGACTATCTTCACCTGCATCTCCACCACTTAGCACACTGCTTGGGCTACTCTAAGGGCTTAATAAATGTTTTCACATTTACTAATTGATATAAATATGCATTTTTGATGCCAGAAAATTCTACTCTCTATGGGTTGTAGGCATTGATTTGGTGATGAGTTAAAAAGAGGGACTGGGGGGCTCTGGATGTGGGGTCACAAAACCTGGGTTTGAATTTTGGTCCTAGTTCTGAGTAACTTGGTAACCATGGATCTTTTCTAGTTCTGACATTCTCTGCTCCATGTTAGAGTCTCTCTTAAATCTGACATTTTCTGTTCCCAGGTTCCTTCCAGTTCTGACAACGTTCATTCTAAATTCTCCCACAGTTTTAATAGTCTATGTTCTAAGGTTCCCTTCAGTTCTGGTATTCTATATTCTAAGATCTATTTATTCTACGGCCATACTGCAGGGCACAATGAAGAAATCAGGGCTGACCAGCGACTGATGTGGATCGTGGGTTCTGAGACAATTGCAAGGAGGTATCAGTTTCCAGATTTTATAAATGGGACAGGATCATTAAAGCTTTTCCCCAGGGCTCAGGCCTCAAGGGGAAATTCAGAATTTTTTCACCTCTCTGCCTTGGACTCCTCCTTTGTCTAGACCCAGATGCTACCCTCAAGGGTCTTGGCATCTGCTCCTCCCCTGAGAGAACTATACCTGACCCAGAAGTAGGCTAGCCCATTGCCCTCTCCTCCAAGTTGAATCTGCTTTAAGGGCTGAGCCACTCCATTCACTAGCTATAGCTAGCTCTGAGTCCTTCAGATGAAATAGGGGGCCTGGTCCAGCAGATACGAGGCTCTGATTTGTTTAACACCTTAATTAGGAAGTGCTGAGCAGAGTGTGTTTCTTCTAGTACCCCTGCTTGGGAATTCTTCTAGGAATGGACAGTGAAAGTTTGCCAAAGGTTAATTAGCAGACTCCCCTGTTTGTCCTCTGTGTAAATCTTCCTGGTCCTCTGTCCCTACCTCCCCATGTACCCAAACTATGAGGGAAGGGGAAGGGAAATGTGAGGAAGGGAAAGATGGAGAAGGGGAGGAAAGAGAAGGGAAAGGGGAAGAGGAAGGGAACTATGGGAAGAGGAGGGGGAGGAGAAAGAGAAGGGCTATATAGGGAAGGGAGAGGGGAAGGGAAAGATGGGGAAGGGGAAGGGGAAGGTGGAGGCAACCCTGGTTACTCCTGATCGGTGCCATTTTAGAACTCCTGGCACGTAGGTACTCCAATGCAAGAGGCGTTTGGTATCTCAGTGAGCAGATGCTGTGTCACCAGCAGACTTTGCAGGCTGCAGACCTGGGCTGGCCTCTTGGAGACCACTAGGGGCCCGAGAGCAGATGGCTTATCTCAGAGTCTAATTATCAATGCTGACTGAAGCCTCCAGCCGGGCTTGCTCCTCGGCTCACAACAGAATTGTTTTCTTTCTTTCTTTCTCTTCCTTTTATTTTTTCCTCCCAGGTACACTGAGGGTGGGAGGAAAGGGGAGGAGGGCAGTATAGACAGAGGGGAAAAGCCTAGATTGGTCAGCCCCTGCATTTCCAACAGGGGCAGAAGGTGTGAATGGAGCCTGTACCCCTGAACATTTACATGGTGATTGGGAGCACCTTTCCTCCTGAGGTAGGGGTGAGATTTCCTCCTTGTGGCTTCTTGGGTTGCTGTGTCCTTGGGTTAACCACCCTCACTTCCCCCCATTTGGGGCCCATACCCATCAATATGTAGGGATGAGGAATAGACTCTCAGGAGAATGGCCTTATGCCTCCTTGCCACAGGTCCCCTTCAACTAAAATTGCCCCAGACACAAATATTACTGGTTTTGTCTCTAGTAGGGGAAAGGGTTCTCTAAGAGGTGGTGCCATGGAGGATTTGGGGGATTTTTTGGAGGGGAAGAGAAAGGTGGGGAGGAGAGGCTGATAAGAACTGACTGAGGATTGTTCAACTAGATTCAATACAACACACGTTTATTAAAAGCCTGGTCATAAATTATAAAAAGGATACTGGGCTAGGGCCATGTCAAGATTTGTTGAAGGAGCTGGGGGGGGCATATTTGGCATGGAGAAAGGGGAAACAGGACAGCTTGATTCAAATAGGTGAAGGTCTGCCCTGGGGAACATATGAGGTCAGGGTTGCTTTACTCTGTCTCAAAGGGCACAGAGGGGCTGGAGGCAGGGTAAACATAAGACAAGGTACAAGATAACAGGGGCAGAGGAGAGCCAGCACCAGTTTCACATGGGGAGTTTCCCATACAGATTTTGCTCTGAGTCAGAGGGCATATGGTTGGTCCTAGAAGCTGTTTTGCTTCTGGATCCTAGGATTCTGATCTGAAGATATGGGAAAGAGAACGTATGAAGTGTGGCCAGACAGGGTCATAGCAGTATCATAAGTGTTGAGAGGGACCTTACAGGTGGTCTAAGACAACCCTCTCATTTACAGATATGGAAACTGAGACTTAGAAAATTTATGTGCTTTGCTCAAAGCCTTAAAAGTAGCAAGAAGAGGAGTCAGGATTCAAACCCAGGCCCTTTGGCTACAAATCCAGTGCTCTTTCTGCAAGTCAATTCAGTTTCCTCATCCATAAAATGAGGATGATAATAGCACCTACCTCCCAGGGTTGTTATATATACTCTGTGTGTGTGTGTGTGTGAGAGAGAGAGAGAGAGAGAGAGAGAGAGAGAGAGAGAGAGAGAGAGAGAGAGAAAGAGAACAACAGATACCGAGGTAAAGAAATACAAATTATCTACTGAACACGCAGTCATCTTTTGGAGGAAAGCAAAAGCAGAAAAAGACTTGTAGGAGTGGCATTTGAATTAAGCCTTAGAAGGAGACAGGGGTTTCATGAGGCAGAGGTGAGGTGGGAGGGCCCTGTAGGCTCAGCTTGGGCAAACACAGAGAGCTGGAGTATTGTGTACAGGGAGGGCAAAAACCAGGATGGAATAAAACCAATTCTATCCCTGGGTCTATTTCTTCACTCGCAAAAATAAAGAGGTTGGATTTTAGATGATCTCTAAGACCTCATTGCTGACATTCCATTTTCTTTTTAAAAAATATTTTATTTTCCCCCAATTACATGTTAAAACAATTTTTAATACATAAAGTTTTGAGTTTGAGATTCTATCCCTCTCCCCCCCCAGAGGTTAGCAATCCAATATAGTTTATACGCAACATTCCCTTTTCTAAGCCCCCTTCCAGCTTGGACTCTGATGTCCTGTGTCCTTTGTTTGGGGCATCTCTGATTCTTCCCTCGTCCAAGTCTGATTATGACTCCTTACTCCTTCCCCTTAGATGCTCTCTCCCTTGCCAATGGCCACCAAGACAAAAATTCCTGGCCCCCACTTTACCCCAGTCCAAGCTGATCTTATTTTCTGTTCCTTGGAGGGCTTTTCTGTTCATTAATTCTCCCACTACAGTGTTATTTTATAGTAGGCTTAAAGTGTTACTCAAATGAGTAAAGTGCTTTGAAGTTTTATACACACACATATAAATATCTACACATATATTGGCTGGTTGTCCTTCATTCTCAAAGATGAAAATGACATCGCTATGTCCGGGTCAAGGTACAGCATGTCCGATTGTGGCAGATCAGACTGATGCCAACTCAGAAGGCTCTACCACAGTCTGAGCACAAATAATCCACAAGAAGATTTGGAGTGTAGACATCTCTAAATTTGCACATCTCATGTTTCCTTTAAGCTACTGAAATTCTTCTTTGTTCACAGACTACAAGACTTCTTTGTCTGTGTGTGTACGCATACATATAAATATATATACACTTATATGCATGAATATGTTTGCCATTAATATTACTGTTATCTTTATAGGGCTTTCTTACTGGAAACTTTTAAAACGTTTTTAAAGGCCAAAGGACTATCTAATAGCAGAGTTTTAGGAAAGAGGGTGCACTGTGGGGAGATATTTTTAGAAAGAAGCCAAGCAAATCCCACTCTTAGGTAGCCCATGATTCATAAGACCAAGCCAGACCCTTTATTTCTCTTCTTCTTCCAGCTCATTAGTCTTCTGGCTGTTTTATTGCCAGGGAAGTTGAGCAAGGAAGTAATAAAAGAAGATTCAAGTCAATCTGATCAGCTCCGTAGCAGCTGCTCTAGAATGAAAAAAAAAAAGTTTCATGGGGAAGGGTCTTGTAATCAAGGATAAAAGAAAGTTTTCCAGGATTTCAGCCCTGAAGTGGAATTCTGGTTTGCCATTAATGTTGTTATCTATGGGCAAGCAACCAATCAAGTAGTTATTAAGACTATGTACCAGGTCCTAGGGATTCAAAAACCAAAATGGACAGGCCCTTGTCCTCTTGGAACTTACATTCTATTGGGGAGAGATCATGTTATACCTTTTAAGTAGATGTAAAATAAAAACAAGTAATTTTTTGGAGGAGGATAGTACTGGCAACTGGGGGAATCAGGAAAGGCTTCGTCTGGAAGGTGATCCTTGTGCAGAGTTTTGAAGGAAATAAAGGATTCGGCTAAAAAAGAGATTATTCCAGTCATGTGGGGCAGCCATTGCAAAAGGCTGAGAGGCAGGAGCCAAAGTGGGAAGGCTGAGTCACTTAGCTTTTCCCAGCCTCAGTTTCTCCATCCATAAAATAGGAAAAAAGTTTTCATTTCCTATCCTGCATGGCCATTGGGGAGGGAAAGTGCGCTACATAACCTGGAAAAAGCTTGGGCGAATGTGCATTGTCATCAAGATATCAAATCTCCCAGAGCTCCCAATCCCCCATTAATAATTGAATAATTCAGGGCTGTGACAGAAAGTTCAGAGAGCGAGAGAGCCGACTTAGAAAAAGTATTATGGCTTTGTATCTTTAGAGCCTCACTGGAAACAATGAAGGAGAGAGGGGCTGAGCGCAGGGATTTAGAGGGAGCTGCTCCATTACCATGCCCTCTCGAACTCTCCCCGGGGTTCTCATTAGGGATGCAGGTGTAAGAGGAGACAACCGACCCTGCGGCATGTTGGTACGCCTTTTGCGGATCCGTGGGTTGGTTGGGGTTCATTTTCTGATCTCCTACTCCACTTCAGCGCCCTGCCCGCCCCCGTAATTTACTAATAACCAAAACTTGGGGTTTGTGAGAGAGCGGGTGAAGAAGCACGTAGCTTGGAAGCAGGACCGACTTGGTCCAGAGGAACAAAACGAGCTCGATGTGGAGTCCAAGGTGAGGATTCCTGTTCTACAGTAAACAGTTCTACAGGCTGACCTTGGGAAGATCACTGGTCCTTCTCTCACCTTCAGTTTTCCTTCATCTGTAGAATGAAGGAGTTATCTCGCTGTCTTCAAGATTCCTACCGTCTCTGTATCTCACATTATTATACAAGATTGTAGGAGGCTAGAGTTTCCAACACTCAACTCGCCTGGACTGCCCACGCCTCATCTGGAAAAAGGGACCTGATTTAACTAGCCTGCATTGCTAGTCAAGTAGGTATCCCATTTTATAGTTGAAAAAATTAAGGCTCAGAGATGAAGTCATTTCTTAGGGCTGCAGCCTGGCCCAGCAGGGGCTGTATTTGGAATCTGCACTGAAATCCTGGCTATATCATACTGTGGGGCGCCTGATTTCTCTGGGACTCAGTCTCCTCATCTATAAAATGACAGAATTGGATTAGATAACCCCGGAGCTTCCTATTGGCCCTTCATGTATCTAACCCTGTGCCAAATCCTGTGAAATGACCTGAGGCTCCAAGACCAGCATTATTTTCT
>CM053601.1:177048204-177074004 GCA_028646575.1 Pseudocheirus occidentalis | reverse complement strand
CAACCCCCACCCCTTTTGCTGTCTCTGTGGCCCCACCAACAGAGGCACCCCAGGGCTTCTGGCCTCCAGAACAATGTCTTTCCCAGGCTTCTGAACTTTTGATGGGAATGATTTCTGACTCAGAGCTTCAGTGGGTGGCCTTGGCTGCCTAGCAAGGTGGCAGGTACCTTTCCATCAAGGGAGCGGAGGTGGATGTGTCAGATTGGGGGCCAGCAGGCTTGAGCTGGTTCAGGAAGCCTGTAGGAAAGCACCATCTCTGCAGAGGTGTCAATTACTTACAATCCCCAAGCTTGGTGGGAGTGTACAGGACTCTGAAGTTAAGAATCCAGAAAGCCGGGGTTCAAAGCCCAGCTCTTCCCACACTAGCTTATGTGACCTTGGCCAAGTCACGCTGAGCTTTGCTTTTCTCATAAGATCCATACCTATAGAACCTGCCTCACTGAGTTATGTGAGTATCCAATGAAATAACAGATTCGAAGTGCTGTATGTAAGTGTGAGTTCTCACAGCTTGAGCCTTGCCATAATCCGTTATTATACAAATGAGGATGATTACATCGGTTTATAAGTGGGGAAAAATAAGTCACAGATAGTTGCTTGGTGGGTTTCAAATATTGGAAGGGATGTCACAGTGGCCAACTTATCTTAGGTGGTGGCAGGGGGCAGAACAGAGTCAATGTGTGAAAGGCAGAGGAAGGCCAATTTCTACTCCATACTGAGAACCACTTCCTAGCGATGAAAGCAGTCCGAAGTTGGAATGGGCTGCCTCAAGGGGCAGTGGATTTCCCATTGGAAGCTGCACCACTCACTGTCTGACAGAGACCTAGGGGGCTTTCAGGTTTCAGGCATGGGCTGGATAAAGGAGTTTAACCTGATGTCTGTGGATACATTGCAGGGGGTCCCTGATTTGGGTTTTAAAAATACTTTATTTCAAAAGAAATAGTTTCCTTTGTAATACCATGTATTTTATCTTACACGTTTTAAAACATGATTTGGAGAAGGCATTCCAGCGCTTCATTAAACAGCTGCCTGAAGAGTCGGGCACACAACAAAGGGGAAGAATCCCTGGCCTGGGCTCTGGCATTCTATGCGCTAAGTGCCCTTCTTGCTTGGATGTTTTTGTCCTAGTCTCACGCGGTTAGAGATGGAAGGGACCTCAACGGTCACCTAGTCCAGGGCTTCTCAAACCTTTTACACTTGTGATCCATTTTTGAGGTTCAGCAGCATTCGTTGGCATTGTGTGTCCCCAGGGCACTGGCAGCAGCGCAAAGTGCGTATGCTTTGTGTCCAGAACCATGGTTGCAGTAAAGTTACTAGATGCAACAAGGGCAAGCGCTGCCAGAAACACTTTGGATTCATTACGTGTTTGATTTTTCAATTCATTTTTGGACCCCATATGGGCTTGTGACCCACAGTTTAAGAAGCACTGATAGTCTGACCCTCTAAGAAACTGAGATCCAATGTGACTTCCATTAGATCGGGAGCTCTCAGAGGGCAGGCACTGCCTTCTGCTTTTTGTATCCCAAGGGCTTAACCTACTGCCTGGTACAATGCAGGTGCTTCCTAAACGATTTTATAATTTTATAATAAATGATTGCCTGATTTGCCCAATGTCACGAATGTAGCAAAGGGCAAATTCAACGTGTGAACCTTTACATGGAACTCCAAATCCATAACCCTCCCCACTGCACTGGACTGGCCTTTCAGGGCTAAGAGGTATAAACGTCCCTTCCAGCTCCACCCTGCTTTGATTATTGACCACTGCACAGAGAAACTGGAGCACCTACTTTTGTTATGTGGCTGAGGCTCTTCTATTAGATATAATCTGAAAACAATATCAGCAGAGCGCCTAGACTCGAATTTGTTTCTTCCTTTGGTTTCTTGGTGCGGGAAGAAAAAAACCCAAACCTGTAGACTTTCTTTTTCAGGGTTGAAGATAGACAGATGGAGAGAAGTTAGAGATAGATGATAGAGGTAGATAGATGGAGAATTGCCAGTTGACTCCTTCTTTGCATCTTATGCTAAGAATTGCCTAGAGCACTGAGAGTTTTAAATGATTTTCTCAGTGTTACATAGCCAGGATGTGTTATAGGTGGGATTTGAACTTAGGTCTTCCTAGTTTCAAGGCTAACTCTGTTCTCTCTCTGTCTCTGTCTCTTTCTCTTTTTCCCTCCCTCCATCCCCGTAGGTGCCCTGCCAGCATCCTCAGTACAAATGCAGCCGCAGAAGCAGACAGGATGAGAAGTATAATGTATACCACATCCTGTTCCCATGTGATTTTGATCTCCTCTGCTAGGACTCTAGACTTTGAAAGAAATCATTATGATTTCTATTGCGATGGTCATTATTTCCAATGGTCTGCTGAATATTCAGTTCAACAAGGGTTTCTGGGGTCCCTACTATGTGTAGCCGGCCATGCTAGATGCTGGGCAGCTCCAAATGTATGTTCTGTATTCACCCTCTTTCCTCTAAGAGGTTACTCCTCCCAGCTTCCTTTTTTGTACACACACTCTCCCTGTTATCCAGGTCCAAACCCTGGGAGTCCTCTGAGTCCTTCTCCCATTCCCCATATTATTTCTCACTTCCATCCCCTCCACTGGTCACAACAACAGTTTAAACCTTATGACCTGTCTTCTGGTCTATTGTAATTGCCTCCTGGTTGGTCTTCCTATTGAACCCACCCTTCCCAGAGCTACCTCGCAATCTTCCTCATGCTCAAGGCTGCGCATGTTAATGGTCTATTACAAGACTTTTCGTGGCTCCCCAGCACCTCAGCTATGGGAGTTGAAATACCTCCATAGCATTTAAGATCACTCCCAATCTGGCTTCGATCCCCCTTTCCAGCCTAATTGTGCTCTGTTTTTGCATGCTTTGGACATAATGTGCATGTTTTCTTTCCGGATCTCACTCCTCTGGAACTCCCCAGAGTAAGATCTGCTGTAATGGATCTTTCCAATCTTTAAAGGTTTTCTTGAGGATCAGGGATCAGGGGAGGCTTTGTAGATAAGCAAACTGATTCTCAGAGAGAGGAAGTGACTTGTCCAGTGTAGTGGTAAGTCTCACATTTCTGTAGGGCTTTAAGGCTTGCAAAGCACTTTCATCCAAACAATTCTCTGAAATGGGTAGATCAAGTAATGTTCCTCCCATTTCACAGATGATAAAATGGGCATTTAAAGAGCTAACAGGATTTCTCCACAGTTACAGTGATCATAGGATCTGTTTTTAACTTTATTTTTTCAATTAACAAGCATTTATTTCTTTCTCTCTCACTTCCCCCACCCCAGCCTGAAAAATCCCAACCAAACAGCCTGATGACAAACAGGTAAAACAAATCCCCACATTGGTCATGTCATTCATATATGTGCATATATATGTATGTATATACATACATATTCATACATATATGTATGAATACATACACATATCCCTGTGTACATACATATATATGTACACAATATATTAGATATGTATGGGTATGCACATGTGATATATTTTATAAGGGTATATGTATATATATTTGTTGTATGCATATGTATATGTATGTGTATATTCACACATATAACTAGGCAGTACAGTGGGGAGACTGCCAGGCCTGGAGTCAGGGAGACTCTTCTTCTGAGTTCAAATCCAGCCTCAGACACTTCCTAGCTGAGTGACCCTGGGCAAGTCAAGTCCCTTAACCCTGTTTGCCTGAGTTTATTTATCTATAAAATGAACTGGAGAAGGAAGTGGTAAAACTCTCCACTGTGTCTGCCAAGAAAACCCCAAATGGGCTCATGGAGAGTCAGAGAAGACTGAAATGACTGAGGCAGGGGGTTGGTGGGGGGGGAGAGAGAGAGAGACAGAGAGAGACAGAGAGAGACAGAGAGGAGGAAAGAGGAGGAGAGGGAGACAGAGACAGAAGTGGATTTGGAGACCTGAATCTGAATCTTGTCTCTGAATCTGAATCTTGTCTCAGCCACTTACTGGCTGAGTGATCCTGGAGACATCACCTTATTGATTGATCCTCCAGACAAGGGATGGCATGTATGGTTGAGTTTCCTTTGAGAAGGGTCATCCTTAATTAACTTAGCCCTTGATTTAAGAAAACCTTGGATACAGAGTAAGAAGGACTGGTTTCAAATCCTATTTCAGACATGTGTGACTCTGGGCAGGTCATTTAGCCTATCTGTGCCTCAGTTTCCTCATCTGCAAAATGGGCTGGCAGTTGGACTCAGTGTCCTCTAATGTCCCTCCTGGCCCTAAATCTATGATTCCATGATTCAGGTTTGGCTGTGAGCTTCCATGCTTGTGCTTGCCATGGCTAAGCCCCTTCGAACAAACTCGGCAGAGGGTCTGTCTCTGGCCTGAGGGCTGACAGGTTAAAAGGCTTGCATGTTGCACAACCTTTCGTAATAATTGGAGTGAAAGTTCTGTCCAGTGGTTTCCTCCTCCCCATTATATCTATTTTTAAAGAGCTGCTCCCTCCCAGAGGGTCTTGGGGCTCTTTTGATGTCTGGCAATTTCCTTCTGCTGGATGGACAAAGAGGGGGTAGGTTTTCAGAGTATTAAGTGAGGATCCAGCTGTCTGACCCCTCATTAAAGCCAACCGTCATGTGGTGAGTTGTTGGGGAGAAACGCTGTGATATGTTCCGATGTATAATTCATATACCAAGCCCTGGCAGCTCAATACTGCATTTATCTCCACAGCTCAGGAGCACAGGGCAGGCTGTGCACAGGAATTCAGCCCCTCTTGCTCTCAGCGCCCGCGCCCGCACGTGTGCACACACACACACACACACACACACACACACACGCACGATTCCAGCTTTTATCCCCCATGGAATTCTACTTCTAGGCTCAAAGAAAACATTGAAAACCAAGCTGACAGGAGGGATGGACTTAGAAAATGCCCTCAACTCTTGGATAAAGAAGCTGCAGGGCTCCCAGGACCTGTACCTAGATAGGGAATTAGCTACAACATGGCAGCTGCAGAAATCAGAGCTGAGGCTCCTTCCCTCCCCCTGGTCGCCATTTTGTCCTATTCTACTTCCCGCTTCTAGTTTTCTAGCCATTCTTCACAGGATTTAGAGTAGGAAGGAAACTCAAAGATCATCTAGTCCAGTCTCTCCCTAATTTAATAGAGGAGGGGAAACTTGAAACCAGAGGGAGAAAGGTAGATGAGTAACAGCCACTTAAAAGTTTGCAAAGCACTATATATATATATACAATCTCACTCAATTCTAACAATTCTGGGAGGTAAGTGCCGTGGTTATCTTTGTTTTATGGATGGGGAAACTGAGGCAGGTTGTGATTAATCAACTTGCCTAGGGCCACAAAGTCAGTATTAGGGCCTGGATTTGAACTCAGGTTTTTCTAACTGGGGTCCAGGCTTCTGTAGTTATCCAAGGTAACACAGACATTAGACTTAGGGTGAGGAAGACCTATGTTCAAATCCTGTCTTAGTCATTTATAATGTATCAATGGCCCTGGACAAGTCACTTAACCAACTAATTTAAGCCTCTGTTTCTTCATGTGAGCCTGTTAGGTGGTGTAATGGATAGAGCTCTGGCCCTGGAGATTTTGTGCTTATGGGATTAATGATATCTTACAAGACAGTGAGGACAGCAAGGTGGCACCACAGGGCATAGAGCTCTGGGTTTGGAGTCAGGAAGACTCATCTTCCTGAGTTTAAATATGGCCTCAGACACTCACTAGCTGTGTGACTCTGGGCAAGTCACCTAACCCTGTTTGCCTCCGTTTCCTCATCTGTAAAATGAGCTGGAGAAAGAAATGGCAAATCACTCCAGTATCTCTACCAAGAAAATTGCTTGGGGCATCTAGGTGGCACAGTGAATAGAGCACCAGCCCTGAAATCAGAAGGACCTGAGTTCAAATGTGAACTCAGACACTTAGCACTTGCTAGCCATGTGACCTTGGGCAAGTCTCTTAACCCCAATTGCCCTGCCTTCCCCCCTCCAAAAAGGGTAAGAAAAAAAGGAAATTGCTTTATAAATTCTGAAAGGACCAAAAAGATGTAAAGTAAATCCATGTGCTGTTCATACTAGAATGTAATCTCCTTGAGGCTTGTTTTGTTTTTCCTAACAAAAGCTCTTAACATTGTTTCTGGAGTGTAGTAATGCTTGGTGATTGACTGGGTGATTGATTAATAAGGTATCATTGGCTCCAGAGCCTCGTATTTAATACTTTGCATAGCCAGGAACATAGTAGGAGCTTAATAAATGCTTATCAACTGAATGACTGATTGATTGTACCTGGTAAGTGCCTACAGGGAATTCAGTTCAGTGTGGAGGCTGACAATAACCATGAAGTGCTTGGCAAACACATGATGGATTGTTCTTCTTGGCCACTGAGGGCAGAACAGGGAGCAGCGTGTGGATGGTGTGGAGAAGCAGGTTTCAACTGGATGTCAAGGGGGAAAAAACAAATTTTCTGACCATTATTGCTGTGCCAAAGTGGAACAGGCTGCCTCAGAAAGTGAGACCCCCCCATCCAGTGGAAGCCTACGAGACCTGGAAGACCATTTGCTCAAGGACGCTGCAGGTGGGGATCTTGTCCCAGTTAGATTAGGTTAGATTGGAAAGCCTCTGGAGCTCCTTCTGATGCTGGGATTCTGGGCTTGGGGACGTGGCCATTCTGAATCTGTTGTGATAAATCTGTATTACAGGCTATTTTATTATTTTGTATTAAAGGCCATTCCAGAAGAAATGTAGTTTTATTCTTTTTGAGTACCCACAGTGATTCTATGAGAAGCACAGCTGTCACTGCCAGATTTCACTCGTTTTGTGGCCTAATTTCTCTCTGACCAAGGCCCCCAGGCCTGTGCTACCTTGTAGGGCTGCATTAAAAGAGCCCCAGCCCCTCATTGAGGATGCTGCTGCCCTCTGTCCTGTTGCCATAGAAACAAATGCATTTGGCAGAGGACAAAGCGCAGGAGAAACAGGAGACCAGGAGATGGACGTAAACTCACAAACGTGTTACATGGTGCTGAAGAAACGCCTCCTTCAAGGCTGTGGGGGGCAATAAAGGTTTTACTGCTACTTTACTTTTAAAGGATAAATTGTGCTGCACCCCTGGTTGGATGGGTGGGGAGGGGTGTATGGATGGTTTGTCTTTCTTCTCCTGGAAACAGATGCTGGCCAGTCACATCCTGGGAGCTGCTAAGCTCGGTGGTTTTACCACAAGTCAGCCACCTCTCACCAACGCTGGTTTGCAGCTTGGGGACTGAGCCTTCAGTTTGGAGCCAGGCACTTGCTATCATTTCTTATATCTATCCCCTTCTCTCCATTCACAGTCATCAAATGAAGGTATTGGACTAGACGGTCTCTGAGGTATGTCTCTGCTCAAAAGCTAGAATACCAGGAACTTCTATGATCCTGTTTCCTTTTATGTAAAATGAAGAGGTTGGCTTTAACCCCCCTAACTTGGGGATCTGTGAACTTAAAACATGTAATAACTGTATTTCAGTATAATTTAGTTTCCTTTGTATCTTATTTTAAACACTTAAAATCAATATTCTGAGTGGGGTTCCATAGACTATATCCAGCTACTGAAAGGGGCATATGATTCACAAAATGTTAATAACCTCCTGACTAGGTGAGCTCTGAGGCCTTTTCTAGCTGTGAAGTTATAATTCTATCACCTCATGAGTTTCCTGGGCTCTCCATCAGTTTACCTGAACACACATGGTTTATTCACTCTTCCCATGTTCTATGGCTCCAGGGCTGGGTGGGAATGTGGTAATGTAGGGGTGGAGGGGATTAGAGTCATTCTTCTGAGACAAATAAAGGATTGTTACTGGTGGCTTTATTTTTCCGTAGATTATTAAAGGTCCATTGTGGCCTCTGCATGATATGCTACGAGCAAAGATGGAACTGGAGGCAAGAGATCTGAGTTGAAATACCACCTGTGACACTTCTTAGCTATGTGGCCATGGGCAGGTGACATCATTCCCTCTTCAGCTCTATGTCCACCTCTGCTTGCCTCAGAGGTCTGGTATGAGGATGTAAGCATCTACTGCTATTACATGGGTGGCCTTGGATAAGCTTCTTGAACTTCCTAGCCTTCTATCTCTTCATCTACAAAAGGAGTGGGCTGCTTCTGAGGACCCTTATTGGTCTGTGTTTACGATCTCATGAGGAAAGCACACGGTGAATCATACAACCAAGGAGATGGGAGTGGTTCTTATTATTGCTCTCATCAGATGTGGGGAGACCCTAGAGGTCATTGTGTTTGAACCCCTTCATAGGAAAGCTAAGACCGACTCGGATGACATGACCGTGGTTAGACAAGGAGGTAGCAGGGGAGGCTCTTTCTATTCTGGATTCATCCCTTTCTTGTTCCAGGCCTATGGATCTGTACTAATTTAGAGAGTTTTTATTTTGAAGTCTCTGAGTCTCCCTGATTGCACATGTGAGTTGTAAGACAGGGCAAACTCTGCCAAGAAGTTCCATTCAGGCCCTTAGAATATCAGGTCACTGAGCTTTGGTCTTCTCCACAAAGAACAGAAGATACCCAGAAAATAGACCATTTCTCATACAGCTTTGAATCCCTCTAGTATCTCTCTAGTACAAGGCCTTCTACATTTTAGGTGCTCAGGAAAATATTGGTGCATGGATGTGTGGAATCCATGAATGAGTGAATGAACAAATAATTTGCTTTGTATTTGTATTTCTAGCATGGTGCTTGTCACAGAGTAAGCACAAAACAGACAAACTCTTGTTTCCTTCCTTCCATAGGTTCATTGATCATCTTTCTGCAGTTCACCCCCAGATCTATAATTCCAGCCCCAATCTCTCATCTGAACTGTCACCTTGCATTTCCAACTGCCTACTGGACATTTAAACCTGGATGTTCTACAGGTAACTTGAACTCAACATGTACAAATCGGAATGCAAGATCATCTCCCCCAAAGCCGTCCCTTTTCTGAGCTTTCCTGCATTTTCAGGGGCTATTTCCATTCTTCCAGCCACCCATGAGCACAGCCTAGAGTAATCTCCAACTGCTCACTCTTCCTCACCCACAAATCTAAATAGTTGCCAAATGAAGTAAGTCATGCTTCCTCCTGTGTCTCCTGCAACTGTTCCCTGCACTCTACTCATCTTGCCATGATGAGTAGCTTCAGCTGAAGATGATCCTGGAAGGCTTCTGACTCTCAGCCTGTAAAACGCCATAGCAATGGTTGGTTGGTAGGAGGGTATGTGGGGGAATCTAGGCAGAGTAAAGTCTATAAGCAAAGTTGGATTGCATAAGCCATGTTCATGAGTTAGTGAATAAATTAGTTTGACCAGAGCACAGGATTCAGAGAGGGAATAAGCAGATAAGGTAGACTGGTGGCCAATTAGAAAAGACCATGGAAACAGGGTTAGGTGATGGGACAGATGTTCTTGTGCCACAGGACTACAAACCTTTACAACCCAGTAGGAATCTCTTACTTCCTCTGTGAACCCAGTTGGAATCTCTTACTTCCTCTGTGAAGCCTTCCTTTACCAAACTGGAGCTAAGGGGGACCTTAGAAATCATCTAGTTCATTTGCTTCTTAACCTTAGGTCCATGAACTATTTTTAAAATTAATTTTTAATTTTGATGATGAAGATACAATCCCCTGTTAATGAAGACACAACCCCTTGTTACAAATATGTACGATCAAGCAAAACAAATTCCTTGTCTAAAAAAATCTGTGACTCAGTCTGCATTCTGATGCAATCTGTCATCTTTTTCAGGAGATGTGTAGCCTGTTTCATGATGAATCCTCTGAAATCATGGTTGATCATTGTGTTGATCAGAGTTCCTAAGACTTTCAAAGTTGATTGTCTTTACAATATTGTTATGGTATAAATTGTTTTCCTGGTTCTTTTCACTTCATTTTGTATCAGTTCATACAAGTCTTTCCAGATTTCTCTGAAACTGCTCCTTTCATTTCTTTTAACAGTAGTATTACCATATTACATTCATGTACCATAATTTGTTCAGCCTTTTCCCAATTGATGGGCACCTACCTCCTCAGTATCTAATTATTTGCCACTGTAAACAGAACTGATATAAATATTGTTGTACAAGAGTCCTTTTTCCTTTTCCTTTGATCTCTTTGGGGTATAGGCCTAGTAGTGGTATCCTTGAGTCAAAAGTTCAATAATTTTGGGGGCATAGTTCCAAAATTGCTTTCCAGAATGGCTATACCAGTTCACACCTCCATCAATAGTGCAATAACATACCTATTTTCCTACAGTGCCTCCAGCATTTGGCATTTTCCCTTTGCCAATCTGATGGGTATGAGGTGCATTTCAGCATTGTCTTAATTTCCATTTATTTAATTTTAGTGATGTCTATTAGTTTGGATTTCTTCCTCTGAAAATTTCCTGTTCAAATCCTTTGACCATTTTTTAATCAGTTCCCTATGTATCTTAGAAGTGAAACCTTTCTCAGAGAAACATATTTCAAAGATTTCCCTCCATTTACCTACTTCTCTTCTAATTTTAGTTGCATAACCTTTAAAATTCTATATAATCAAAATTGTCCATTTTACCTTCTATGAGCCTTCTTATCTCTTGTTTGGTCATTCATTCTTACCCTAGCCACAGACCTACACTGATCTGTTTATGATGTCATCCTTTATTTCTAAGTCATGTACCCACTTGAAGCCTGTCTTGGCATATGGTAGGAGATACTGGTCTATAGCTAGTTTTTGTCTGACTGCTCTTCAGTTTTACCAACATTATTTGTCTAACAGTGAATTCTTGCCCCAGTAACTGGGATCTTTGGGTTTATCAAATACTAGATTACCATGCTTCTGCATATTGTAAACCTCATCTGTTTTACATTTCTTAACCAAATTATTTTGATAATTATCATTTGTAGAATAATTTGAGATTTGATACTGCTAGGCCAACTTCCTCTTCTCTCCCCCCTCTGCTTTTTTCCATAAATTCCCTTGAGACCCCTGACATTTTGTTCTTCCAGATGAAATTTGTATTTTTTTTCTAGCTCTATAAAGTAATTCTTTGATAGTTTAATTGGTATGGCATTGAATAAGTAAATTAATTTAGATAGAATTGTCATTTTTATTATATATTAAATAATATCATATATTACTCATGAGTAACATTTCTCCAGTTTTTAAAAAGTATGTTGACAAGTGTATTTCAATATAATCGGTTTCCTATGTAATCCTATGTAGTTTTATTTTATGCATTTAACAACAATTTTCTAAGAAAGGGTCCATGGGCTTCACCAGACTGACAAAGGGATATATGACAGAAAAAAGATTAAGAACCTATGATCTACTACAATCTATTCTCTTGGGAGGAGATTCTCACACCCCCCCCCCCACTGTAAACATGACAGATAATGTTTACTCTCCTTCCCATCTCCCTTGCCAATACACACATAGACATTTCACCTCTCAAAAGCTGTATGACCTTGGTTAACTCTCTTCCCTTGTCTTGGGACTCAAAGAGTATTACTCTGTGCAGTGAGTAAGTACAGGCATGTACTTGGAACCCTCTTGTGTCTCAAGACTCAAATTCATGACCAGTGCTTGGCCTTTAAAAGAAGGTTCTCCATAGATTAGAGAAGACTAGAGAGAGAGGTCAGACAGAAAGGAAAGGGCTCCAGAGGTGTTGACTTGTCTCCCTGGGAAAAACATGCATAACCAGGTGCTTCTACGCTACCCATCCCCTCCCTGTTCATGATCCCAAGATGGCAGAAAACAGGGGTGGAAGTAGAGGACTTCCTGAGCCAAGCCTGGGCTGGCTAGGATATGACAACAGTGGACCTGCAGAACTGTTCCTAGACAAAGTAAAAGAATTCCTGGTTCAAGTCAAGGACCTGGCTTAAACCATGAGCTGAGGAAGCTAACACATAAGAGCCACGAGGCACAAAGCCATCAACATGTGGAATAAACTCAGACTATGTCCTTCACTGGACCTGTGAGTTATGCAGACAACTCAGGTCTACAGATCAACTCTCTACTAAGCCTGAGGTTCTTTCTTTACTGGGGAGAGGGCAGGGTGCAGTACAAGTTGAGAGTAACTATACAAGCTCCTAGGGAAGGTGGGACTCATCCAGAGGGGTTGATCGACCCCTCTTATAACAGTAGTTATACATACTACTAAAAGCAGTGCTTTTCCTTTACGTGAGTACTCCCCCCAGATTAATGCTCTAAGTTTAGAGGATTCCGTAAGTCCTTGAGAAAGACAGGTCCACTGGAGAGGGAGGAGGAATTGGTTTGATGGTTATTGGCTGGTATATGAGTCTTTTGTGTTATCTCTCAGGTGAAGAAAACCTGCCCTATTTTTTATATTTTGTTAGTCCGAAAACTTGCATGATTTGGGAACACGATTCTGATGTTTCCAGGGGAAACTCTGCATCAGGGTATAAGCCAAATGGAAACTTTTAGAGAGAAGCCCCCTAAGGATGAGCTCAGACTGTGAGTGCAGAGTTGAATATGGACATGGGATGGCATCTGTAGCCATCTGGGTGGCCTGAGGACCCTTCTGGCTCTAGCTCTATCTGTTCTATGTTCTAAAGTTCCATCCAGTCCCAACATTTTATGTTGTCATATCTTTTCCAGTCTTGGCATTCTCTGTTCTCTATTCTAAGATCCCTTCCAGCTATCTGTATCCTCAGTCCACACACAATCCTTGTCTCCCCTGATGTACCAGTCAATAAGACCAAATCAAATCAATCAAAAACATTTACTACTTGCCAGGGATTGTGCCCCATAGGCACTGTGGTTCCAAGGGCAAAGATGAAACAGTCTCTTCTCCCATGGCGCTTCCATTAATTTGGAAGAATAACCACTATAACAGCCTACTCTTCATTTTCTCCCCACAATGTATGCACTGTGGCTGTCCCTCGGGCATATATTATATACCATGCAGCTATCCCCTGTTGCATACAGCATAGCTTTTTTTTCCTACATAATTCCCTTTCATTTCAGTTAAAGCCTCATGAAAGCCAGTATGTGAAAACAATTAAGTTTTCATTTTAATTGGAAGCTTTTATTTATCCTTTTCTCCCTTGTAAAGAAAGCAACCAAGGAATTGTCTTTCTGCTGGCAATAAACTGTTTGGCTGGCACTCTCTTTGAAGTGCACAGACGCCTCCTCCCTCCATTCCCCGCCCCCACCCCCACAGCCCCAATTGGGAGCTGTCCACAGACAACTGTTAAAAGATAGACTCATTCCCCAGCTATGAATACCAGTGACCTCCTTCACCAAGGGCATTTCCAAATGGAAACATCCCCTATCTCCCCACCCCACCCCCATGGCCCCAGGAACTTGGGCTCCATGACAGCACCGTCTGTAAAGATGCCATTG
The DNA here is from genome assembly GCA_028646575.1 of Pseudocheirus occidentalis. Taxonomy (NCBI): domain Eukaryota; kingdom Metazoa; phylum Chordata; class Mammalia; order Diprotodontia; family Pseudocheiridae; genus Pseudocheirus; species Pseudocheirus occidentalis. The sequence continues at coordinate 177,060,689 of CM053601.1, read as the reverse complement.
TCTTCATTCACGGTGGGGAGGGAGAGTCAGGACAGGATGGCAAACGCAGATTCATGACTCTCATTAGGAAAAATGGCACCGAGCAAATCAATTTCCCCAGATCTTGCAAGGTTGGGCTTTCTAATTACTCCATCATTAGGCAGCTCACTGCTTCCCTAGCTTCAAAAACCCCTTCACCCTGAAGTGCTGGGCTCACAAATAAGGCCCGATTTAATGAAGCCTCATCCCAAGCTGCCTAGAGTTCCTGGAAGAGGTAACAAAACAGTCTGTGTTCTCATCATGCCCCCTGGCTGAGCCTCCCCTTCTTATCCACCTCTAAGGCTTCCTCTTTTAAAATTTTTGCTCTTATTACTACCCCCTCCCTTTCTACTTCTACCCCCATACACTTTCCTTCATTACTTATTTTTTCTGAAAACCTTATCCATGCCACCTGCTGATTCTTGCGACTGATTAAGAATACTAGTAGAGAGTGGAGGAAGGTCACAGGCAGAAGAGGAGGAATCCCAGAAAGGTAGAGGCGAGTAAGGAGCAGAGTCTGAGTCTTGCTATCTTCAGGAAAGTAGAGGGAGAGGACAGGCAGATTGACCCAGTGCGTCCCCACGAAGGCCCTTCTGGCAGCACTTGCGTCTGCTGTTTGAAGGATACCACTGGGTGGTATAATAGAAGATTCTCAGGCTGAAGAACCCGGGGTCTGGTGCTAGTCCTTTACAGGACTCGCTGCGCAACCAAGAGGACGTCATGTTCCCTTTCCTTGACGATTTGTTCATCTGGAAAATTAGGGAACTAAAGGATTTTAAGGGTCCTTTCCAACTTTAGTATTAGATTCATGAGCTACATTGTTGTCATCCTTCATTCTTGAAAAGGACCAATGACATCAGGAAGGTGATGTTTTGACTTGGTATGTGACTTGGATTTAAGTGGAGCAGGGATGTGCAGTTACTGGCCTCATCCTCTCCTCCGGTCATCAAAGACTAGGGGCAGAACAAAAGTCAAGACAATTGGCAATGTTACAGAATGGCCAAAATTATCTAGGAAAAAGAGAAGAGAAATGTACCTCTTTCTCTTCTTTGCAGAGGTGGGGGGTCATGGAGGTGAAATACTATATATATTACTATAGTCAGTGGATATATTGACTACTTTTGTTGGATTCCTTTTTTTTTTTTTTGGCCTCCTCTTTTTCTCTGTTACAAGAGTGATTCTCTGGATAGAGGAAGGAGGAGGGGGATGTATTTGGAAATGAAGATGATATGAAAACAAAAGATGTCAGTTTGAAAACCCTATATTCTGTATTCAAAGGCCCCTCTCAGCTAGTCCGGTGCTTAGTTGCATCCCCCAGTTAGGTGGGACAATGGGTAGAGTGCCAGATCCAGAGTCAGAAAGACCAGAGTTCAAATCCAGTCTCAGACAATAGTTATGTGACTCCAGTATCTTTGCCAAGAAAATCCCAAATGGGACACAAAGAGTTGAATGTGACCAACAACAGCAGCAGCATAGTTGTTGACCCTGGAGTCAGAGATCTTGGGTTCATGCCTGACCTCTGACGTTGGTCAGCTACGCGGCCTTGGGAAAATAGTTTCACTTTGCTTGACCTCACTCCCAGCTCTGATGTCCCACGTTCTAAGGTTCCACCTATTTGTAAAGAGAGGTGGTTGGACAAAGTGGCCTTTGTGGTCCCTTCCAGGCCTACATCTATGAACCTGTTCTCCAGAGGGCTTTGTATAGAGGCTACACTTAATCAGGGTTTGATTCATTAAATTGAATTGAACGGAGCTGGACTCAACAGATGTGTAAGGGCCAGACCTTACAGACTTCTAGCCATGACCCCAGTCTGAAGGACCCCTGTCGAGACAGATGGATACTAATGTAGAAGACAAAAAATACCGAAGGGCAAAGACTCACCGGGAGTCACTGAGGGGGATGCTGATGTAGGAACGACAACTTCTCCAAGACAAATATATTTCCCCAAACCCTCTGACAAGATGGTAATTCCCCCTCCCCTGCTTCATATCCTCTTTACACAAACAAATGTGCAATCTGCTAAGCAAACCTGGTTTGAGTGATTAGTGTTGTCATGCTAGATTTTCTTTGTGTAAAGTCGATCTTTATTTTTAATTTTCACATCAGTTTCTGGGGACAGCCAGCTTCCCACAGTGCCCAAGATCTGCCAAAGCTTGGGGGGAACTCGAGGGAAAAAAGGCAGGACCTAGAAGAAAATCTGCTTGGGTGGATCGCCACAATCTTCTTGTCTTTTGTTCTTCTGAGGAGATGGGTATTTACAAGCCGTCTTCTGTTCCAGCTGCTTATTTCCCTACCTGGAGTCACAAACCTCCGTTTGTGGAGATGTTGCTGTTTCCTGGGCAACTGATTGTGATGGGCTGAGTGGAGGCACTGAGTGTAGATCAGGGATCAACAGCAGGAGAGGATGAGCTCTGAAGAGGAAGGTTGCCAACAGCATCCTTGTTGGCAGTAAGGAGGGGACAGAGACAAATGTACAGGCCAGGCCAGGCCGAGGTGGTGGAGAGCAGGAATGAACCTAAAGGATCAATAGCCCCATTTTACAGATGGAGAGACTGATCCCCAGATAGAGGAAGTATGGCAGAAGTCTGGAGGCCTGGGCTGGAGAGGCCAGGAGGGAAGATAGGCCCATTGGAAAGGGAAGGGGGCTTGGCTTGATGGCCCTTGTGTTTTCTGCTTACATGAGAACCAAAGGGCTTTTTCTTTTTGCTGTGAAGACTGAAACAAATTCTGATGCTTCCAGGGGGAAACCCTGGGTGGTGGCATGATGCAAAGGGAGATCTTAGTGAAGAGTCCCCCAGACTTGGAGATGATATGCAGCACTTTACACCTCTGAAATGAAAGGGCAGCATGAGACAAAGCTTCTCTGGGTGGGGGTGGGGGAGAAGAGTTAGTGTTATGCTGGAGAGAGGACTGGCCTGGGAGTCAGGAGGGTTTGGGTTCAAGAGCTTCCTCTGACATGCACTAGCTGTGTGACCCCTGGGCAAATCATCCCATCTCTAGTGCATGTGGTGGCTCCCCAAGATGAGTTCCTGACTACGTGCTGCTTGGTATCAGTGAAAAAGACTGCCTAGCAGGGTTTTCCCAACAGCTGTGAAAGTACAGGTCTGCTTTAAAAAACAAAAAAGATTCCTTCTAGTGCTGAGACTGTGCATCCCCTGCGCCCTTAGGCCTCATCTAGTTCCTTACTCTCAGGTATCTTCTGACTCTGACATTCCATGTTCTAAGGTTCCACCTAGATGCAACATTTACATATTCCAAGGCTCCATCTATCTCTAACATTCTATTCTCCAAGGTTCCTTCTAACTCTGCCATTCTGTATTCTGAGTCCCCGCCTAGCTCTGACATTCCACGCTCCAAACCCTTATAGCTCTGGCATTCTACATTCTAGGGTCCGTCCACATCAGGAGTCAGCAGTCGTGCAGGGATTCAAACCCACGTGGCCCTTGACTCCAGAGTCAGGGATCTTTCCAGTACGCCACACTTTGGCAACCATGAGTACCAGGTGGTTACCAGATGTTTTTGTGATTCTGCTCCCCAGAGACACAGAGAATTAAACAAACACACTCACAAGACGCTGGTGGCCTCAGCACCCCACTCCTAACCCAGCACAGGCTGCACTGACTGCAGTTAGCTCCTCCCTTCAGAACAACGGCTGACACTTGGACCTGTCTCTTCTACACCAAAAGGAGCTTTTCCATCTGTTTGCTCCTTTGAATGTCCCAACAATGTGATGGCTGAGGGGAGGTGTTGTCATTCCTAGTTTATAGATGGAAAGAAGTGAAATATGTGTGGGTGAAATAACTTTGCCCAGAGTCACCCAGCTATAAGGGCCAGGACCAGGATTTTTGACTAGGCCTAGATGCTCATCCCCTTCCAGACACAGGGAAGTGTCATACTTGTCTGCACAAGATCAGAATGTAAGGTTCACAGATGTCTTCTTTGTGTTATCAACTTATTCGAGTCCCCTGTGTCAACCATTGCTATTTCCCACTTTTCAGGTCAGGAAGCTGAGGTGTGGAGAGATCAAATGATGTGCCCAAGATGAGGATTTAAACTGAGACTTCCTGATGCTGAGCCTGATGCTCTTACTGCTGTGCAATCCTGCCTCTCGCAGTGTAGAATCTTAGATCGGGCAGGCAGACGCAGATGAGGAGGGCTCTTCTCTAACGGCGGCTGCCACCAGAGATGGGCCTCTTGGACGGCTGAGATCCCAGGAGCACAGGTGGAAGGGGCCTTCCTGGCAATGAGGACCTGACGTCTCATTTCACAGCGGGGGCTTCTGACAACCACACACCAAACCTGCCTCTTCTGGAACCAGAGTGCCCCTTTCTGGACTTTCCCCCTTAGAATGCAAACACTTTGCTTTTTGGACTTTTACACTTCTTCATTCATTATAAGACCCATCGGCCAAGGTCACAAAGGGAGTGTCAGAAGAAAGATTTGAACTCAGATTCAGGCCTCTGATTTGATTCAGGTCTTGTCCTGGGACCCAGGAACACTATGCAGTGCACATATGTGTATGTCTGTGGGCATATAGAAGAGATAGTGATCCCAGGTTTCCTTTCAGGGTGCAGAAGGAGTGTCCTTGGTGCCCCAGAAAAGCCTGCTACTAGTCACATAAGGAAAGGAGACAGCCATAACCCCAGAAAGGCCAGCCCATGCCCCCCCCCAAGCAACTGACTCCCTTCCAAACCACAGGAAGTGGAATTGGGGGATATGACTGGTAGGGAAAGGTCACGGTGAAAAGAAAACCCTTAAAGGAGTACTATGGCATTGGGACCCTGGGAGCAGCAGCCCAGGTCAGGTAAAGGAGAAGGGGCACCATGAGGCAGATTGGCAGGCAGCCTGTCATGATGAAGAAATATGGTGCCAGGCTGTCTTTGTGCCAAGGCAATGATCCAGTCACATGGCCAAGAAGTTCCTGATGTCTGAGGGCTCCCCTATGGCCTCTAAATAATATTCCATTACCATGATGTGTTATGAAAATAAGAGAAGTCAAGCAAAAAAACCCAAATGACAGCCCAGTCACTGGCTTCTCTTGGACAGCACTAAGGTTGTGGTCAATTGATTTTTCCTTCTGTCCAGTGTTTTGGAGTCTCCCGCTGCTGCCGTTCTCAGAAAATCCTGCTACTGATGTTTGAATCTATGCCCTGGTGGTCTTCATGGGTTATTTTCTTGGCTGCCCTCACAATTTCCTTCTGGCCTCTCTCTTGGCCACTGAAAAGCTCCTGGGATTTTGTGAACATATGTTTCATTGCTGGGGAGCTCCCTCTCCCACAAAGACTTAAGACAAATTCATATCATAGAATACTTAAGGTTGAGGGGAACCAAACCATAGGCTGTTGGAGAAGTAAGGGACTTCATAACAAAGCATGTCAGCATTCAAATACATCTTAGAATACAGAATATCAGAGCTGGAGGAGACATCATAATACAGGATGTCAGAGCTGGATGGGGCATCAGAACATTTCAGAGCTGAGTGGGGCTACAGACTACAGATGGTCAGAGTGGGAAGAGACTTTAGAATGTAGAAAGTCAGAGCAGAAAGAGATGTTCTCCAAAACTTAGATTGTCAGAACCAGAGGGGGCCTTAGAACCCAGAATGCCAGAGCCAGAGGAGGCCTTGGAACCCAGAATGCCAGAGCTGGAGGAGGCCTTGGAACCCAGAATGCCAGAGCTGGAGGAAGCCTTGGAACCCAGAATGCCAGAGCCGGAGGAGGCTTTGGGACCCAGAATGCCAGAGCCAGAGGAGGCTTTGGAACCCAGAATGCCAGAGCCGGAGGAGGCTTTAGAACACAGAATGTCAGAGCCAGAAGGGGCCTTGGAAACCAGAATGTAACACATAGAAGGAGCCTTTGAACACAAGGTGTAAATATTGTAAAGATCTTATGATAATATATCTCAGAACTGACCAGACCTTAGAGATTTTCTGTTCTATCCCCCATTTTTGGAAAATAAAGACTATGAGGGCTAGAGAGGTGAAGTCAGTTGCCCGGATGATTTAGTGGTGGAGAGAGGAATAGATCCCAGGTCTCCTGGCTTTTAGATCAATGCCTCAATGGTGAAGATTAAATGAAGAAACCTAGGCTAAAATGCCCTGGGAGTGGGAAAAGAGAGCAGACCTACTATATCTTCATGGTGTGATTCCAAATACGTTTTCAGAGCAAACAGTGGAAACCAGATGGGACAGAGACAAGAGACTCTTTCCAAATCAGTCTTTAATAATTTAGTTTAACAAATTGAATCTAATTAAGTTGCAGTGGCTGAATACACATTGCTGTATATCTGAACAACAGTCAGTATCAAAAAGGGGCGCAGAATACATGGTAAGGTAGTCGAAGCAACTAAGAGGTTCAAGGAGTGATTCTGATTAGGGTCAACCATCCATTATTAAAGGACCAAACATCCAGGTTAATGGCTAGCCAGGCCCTTAAGCTGGTCACTTCCAGTCACTTGCCTCTTGACCTCTTATATATTCACTAGAACTTTGGCCAGTCTGTTCTGGCAATAGTAATTCATTGAATGAATGTTTTCTGAACACTTCTTAATGCACTGTGCTCTTTTCTCAGGGAAGAGACAAAGGTGATGAAGACATAGGCTCTGCCTTCAAGAGGCCTCCAGGCTAGTAGAGAAGGGAGTACATAAACTGTATAGCAGAAGGAGTACTGGCCATGGGATCAGAGTATCCAGGTTCAAATCCTGACTCTGCTACTTTTTACCCATTTGATGTGAGGCGAATCACCCAACCTCTCTGGCCTTGAGGTTCCTCTTGTAGAAAAGGAAAGGTCTGGACTACATTTGATTCCATTAACATTCATGAAGCTCCAAACCCTTTGTAGGCAGGACGAGATGGTCTCTGAAGGGCCTTCTGGCTCCCATATGTACACATCCTTGGTCAGAGAAGGTCACACAGCAAGCAAGTGGCAGAACCCAAAATTTCTGACTCCTGCTTCTCATCTAGTGCAGTACATTCCCTGGCAGATCCTCCTAAGGCCCCCCTCTACTTTATTATCTGTACCATTCTGTTGGACCCTTCTTGATACACTGTCTTATCTTCCCTATCCCCCCACTCCATGCCTCCCCACCTCCCCAACATTAACATCTGACCCAACACTCAGACTAGAGCATCTCTCACCACGGCCCTTCCTCAGGCTTCTTCCCTGGGTCTGTCTGGCAAGTTGCTGCCCTGTGATTGATCGCAGCTGAATCACAGCATCCTTTATAAAGCTGCCCTCCTGACAGTCCATCTCTCCCATCAGCTCTGACTGGCAAGTTTACAAGGTAAATTTTAAAATCTCCTGGACCAGGGAGTTAGTTTACATGCCTTTAGGGGCTTGCGTGGCTCACAGGTTTATAATGAAAACAGACTTGTGATTCCAGAGGGAAAATGAGAGGCTGAGTTAGTTTGTAGTCAGAGGACACGCACTTTGGAAAGCACTGTTTGGGGGAGGGGGCGGTCTGGGCTATGGGTCTTTGAAACAATCATGTCTGGTAACACACTGTCCACATACTTCTCGTCTCCCCTTAACCCTGGTTATTAGGGTCTTCTAACTCCCCTATAGTGCACTGAATCGGTTTGCATATTTGTGTTTACTTATTGGTGTAAATCCCCTCCCTTCCCTCGCCACCCCCCCTTCCCCTCCCCCCCTGCAACTTTCACCCACTTTTCCTTGAGGGTAGGGGCTGATTTTGTTTTGCTTTGTGTCCCTATAGTCTAGATCTGACACACACATTTATTCAACAGATAAATGCTTGTTGAATGAATGAATGAATGAATGATCCTTCTGTCTGTTCTCCTTCTCAGGGAACTGTCTTCAATGAATATATCCAGAACACTATGTGTATGTAGTAGGAGGATCAGGAGGAAGGGGTGAGGAATCTAGGCTCTGACCAAGGAGTCAGCCCAGCAGAGCTTGCTGAAGCAAAACAAAAGCCAGCATAAGGGCAGGGGGAGAGGGAAGTGGGGCACAGCACCAGGCTCCTTTGAGAGGTACCACCTACTAGCAGGGGCATGCTGTGCTGAGCCTGGGAAGGAGTCTGGGGATCACAAGGGAGGGATTCCAGGCTAAGCTCTGCCTTGTCTGTGTGACCAGGGACAAGCTGTTTTTCCTCTCTGGGCTTGGGCTTTCTGACATCACATCAGCATTTTCTGCTCCTTGCCAGTTCTGACAGACATCTTAAGGTGTAGGTTCAGAAGCTCCATCTCACTTCTGATGTTCTATGGTGTGAGGTACCTCCTAACTCTAACAATCTGAGTTCCATAGCTCTTGACATTCTGAATTCTAGAATCAAAGGTCCCTTCCAGTTATGATGTTCTTGGTTCTAAAGTTAAGTCCAGTTCCGACATTCTAGATTCTAAGGTCTCTTCCAGTTCTGACAGCCCAGGTTTCACAGGTAGAAGGACTGACCCCTACCCTACCCCATTTCTACTGAGCTGACCTTCTCAGAACAATAAAAACCAGAGAATAGAGACAAATGAGGGCCAATTGCTTGGCTCCCCTTTCCCTGGATTCCAAGAGAATGGCACAGAGCTAGTTAGTGGGAAATGAAAGAGAGTGGTTCACCTTGACTGAGAGGCAGATCAACTGGAAAGAAGATTAGAAGTTTGAAAAGAAAAAAGTCCTAATGAGCAAAGGACAGGGCTTTAAGTGGGGGGGGGCAAGGAGCTGATTGGAGGAAGAACGACCATCTATGACTGTGCAGTGAATGCATGAACAGGCCTTGTTACTGGCTGATGAAATGTGGTTGTCATTGCCTAGATGGTCCATTAAAAGTCCAGATTCGGAGATTAGTACTGGGAGAGTTCAAGGAGAAAATAATCCAAATGAAACTCAATTTAAGGGTTTACTGGTAGGACTTTTTCCTTAGCTTTTGGTGACTTAAAATTCCTCCCGATGTGAACAGGTTTAATGGAAAGAGCACTGAATTTGGAGCTGGAGGCTTTAGGTTCAAATCCCAGTTCTTCTTCTAGCTTTCAATCTATGGTCCTCTACCTTGGAGGCTCCTTCTGGCTCTTCCAAGTATTGTCCCGACCTCACAGGGCCACTGTAAGAAAAATCCTTTATAACCCTTAGTGATGGAAGGCAGTACATAAATGAACATATGTTAATGTTCAGTTCTAAGCAGATGGAAACCAGCCTCTGATGTGACAGAAGGCCCAACACCTTGGTCTCCAGTTGGCTCTGCTTGAGACAGGGAACTTTCCAAAAGGAGTTGAGGGGTGCTTGTGAACAACCTAGGGCTCGGGGCTTGAAAAGCCTGTGAGTAGGTTCCTGTGCTTGACTTATGCATAAGGGACCCACCTTTCTTTTCAGTATAGAAGCCCTGGGAGTGGCAACAACCAGCCCACTGGTCCTGCTTCCAGCCCAGCCCTCACAGCTATCACCCAGGGATGCAACTCATGTAGAGAGTCCATCCCCAACCCACTGCCACCCAGGGCAAGCAAGCCAGCCAGACACTATGAGGGAAAGACAAGAGGCAACATGTACTACGCAAGTCCAACTGGTCACCACTTCACCTTTGGAAAACAGCCCAAGAGCCTCGGCAGAATCATGCTTCCAGCCCCTTGCCTACAGCCGTCATCCTGGGAAGCTGCCCCTGTGGAGAGGCAGCTCAGCCACTGCTCCTGCAGGGTCTATAGCCACGCCTTCTGAAGACCCAGAACAGCAAGATCTGGCCACTAAAGTCCTTGGACTGTCAAATGGCTCAAAGATGGACAAATGATATGATTTTATCAGTAGAAATGACATTAAAGAGGCATGACTATCTGCTTTGCAGCTATAACTGACCTCTGGCTTTCTGTTAAGCCCCAGCTAAAATCCCACTTTCTACAGGAAGCCTTCCCCAAGCCCTCATAATTCCATTGTCTTCCCTCTCCTATTTCCCATTTATCCTTTATATCTTGCTTTGTGAATATCTGTTTGCATGATGTCTCCCCCAGTAGACTGTAAGCTCCTTGAGGGCAGGGACTGTCTTTTACCTCTTTTTCTACCTCCAGTGCTTCCATATACACATGTTATCCATATGCACTGTCATTTGTCTCTTCCTGTGGCACCCCCCCCATTAGAATGTGAGCTTCTAGAGATCAGGGACTGTTTCTTATTTCTATCCCCAGGACATAGCACAGTGCTTTGGACATAGCAAGGACTTTATTCATTCACCCATTCACTCATTCATTCATTGTTCTTTCAACAAATCCTCCCGTGGCAGGGTGTCCAGTCTTCTCACTATCCTGGTCACCCTTGTCTGGACCTGCTTTGACCTGTCTTTCCTCCAATATGGAGCCTAGAACTAAATACAGCATTCTAGACAGTCTTGAGTCTAGTGGGATTTATGGAGATTTCTGTAGTCCTCAACACTAGGCTTCTCCCTGAAAACAGCCTAGCTTTTGGCTACCTTGCCATAGTAATGACTCACATTGAGGTGGAAGTTCATTGAAACAGTGAGCGCTGCCTCATAGGAAGTGCTCTCTTCCTCATTTTGTGCTTGGGAAATTGATTTTTTTAAGCCCAAGTACAAAAATTTACATTTATCCCTATTGAATTTCATCTTGTCTGATTCGGCCCACTCTTTTGGGTCCTGTCTCTATTACCAACTCATTAGCTCTTCCAACCTTGGTATCATATGCAAATTTGATAAGCATACCATTTGTGTCTTCATTAGTCACATCATCTTATTTAAAAATGGCATTTGTATATGTATTTGTGTGTGTGTGTATGGGGAGTAATTTCTATAGAAAGTCATGCATGGCAGTCTTAGTCATGAATACAACCTCTTGTTTCCACAATTTTACCACTGAAACAACAGATTTGATTTATACTGTTTCAATGTACAATGCCTTTTCCAGGAATATATCCCCTCTTAAGAGTGAGGGCCACTTGCCCTAGGGGGGAAAACTCTACATGTGTAGATATCTTACCAATGGAGACGATCAGGGACATTTTCTTTGTACACAAAAGGCAACAGGTTCTCCCTGTAAACACAGATGTACACTTTGCAAGAAATGTGTACGATCATGGATGAGTAATAAGAAACTCTGGGCAGCCTGCCCAAGGGCATCCAAGCCAGTCTAGTGGCAGAAGATCAGGTGCTGATTGGTGAAAAACTCTAGGTCTGGAGGCAGGTGACTTGAGTCACTACCTGACAGGCCTTTGCTAAATCACTCTGGGCCCAGTTTTTTAAAAAGTGGGAATTTGATTAGATGACCTCCAAGCCTCCTTTTGGATCTAAGTTTGCTAACTCTAAATTTATGTTCCGTTTAAACTAAAGGTCTAAGGTCTGAAGGGCATTAAGGCCAGCTCTAAATGAGAACAAAAAGACAAGTAGAGAAGCAGTGCAAAATGGATAAAAATGGAAAGTGTGACTCATGGGATTAGGGCTGAAGTTGCCATCAGAGCAAAGGAGATAATGCATACAAAGCGCTTTGTATCTGCAAAGTACTCTAAATATATATGAGATATTACTATTACCAGCCTATTACTAAGCATGGAGATTCAAGGTGAAAATACTTGTCTTGCATAAAATTAGATTGTGTTGGAGGAGGGAGGAGGGAACATGACACACCGAACATCCTGGGCCTGGAATTAGGACGCCAAAGTTTGACTTCCACCCCTGACATTTATTAGACATGTTCTCTTAGGTAAATCACCCTGACACACATCCTTTCCTCTTGTACAACACCAACATCCAAGTTCTTTGGCCTGTGACTCTCTTATCTCATACCCTAGTGCATTCTTGCCATCCATCCCTGCACATTTAGCGTTGGCCATTTTGGAATTCAGAGCCTGAGAGTTTGTATAGTTCAGTCCCCTACCTTATCACAGACAAATGTCCTCAAAGCATAAGTCCCTTTGCCTGCTTTGTTCCCTTCTCTCATTTCCTCCCAGTCAAAGTAACGATTGGCTTGGTGTAGAACCAGAGGTCCCTCTATCCAGTCAACATCTAAAAGAACCACTGGCTCTGGCTGGCTTTGGACCGTGGCTTAAACATAGTCATGAAAAGGAGCAACCTGGTTGGTGTCTCTGAGATCTTATGTCATCATCTGTAAAGTGGGAGCAATGATCTGGCTACTATAACAGTCACAAGATGGTTGTGAGGAAAGGACATCTAACTGACTACAGAAATGTAAGCTGGAAATGGGAGCTTTAAACCTGATTCTAAGGCTCATCTAGCCCTGGAGTATGTCAGGTAGAACTGATGAGGGAAGGTGAGGAAGGCTGGGCTTTTTCTCCCTGAGCACCCAGGAAATAGCAGACAATCTCTGGGCTCTAGGTGACTGGTCACTTGTTTCATGAGGTTCATGAGGGTATTGAACGAATAAATGTTTGAAAGAATTAAAAAGCATTTATTAAGCCTTTAGTATGCTTTTATTAAGTCAGAAATTGTGCTTGAGAGAGAGGGAGAAAGAGAGAGAGAGAGGGAGAGAGAGAGAGAGGGAGAGAGAGAGAGAGAGAGAGAGAGAGAGAGAG
>CM053601.1:176986394-177048104 GCA_028646575.1 Pseudocheirus occidentalis | reverse complement strand
AATTTAAGCCCTTTGAGGGAAGGTTCTCTCTCTCTCTCTCTCTCTCTCTCTCTCTCTCTCTCTCTCTCTCTCTCTCTCTCTTTCTCTCTCTCTCCCTTTTTCTCTTTCTCTCTGTCTCACACACACACACACCCTTTTTTTCTTTACACCTTTCTAACACATAGTAGAAAAATATTTAGCAAATGTTTGATGATTGGTCAGTGCTGAAACCAGAGAGCCCTGGGTAGATCTGCAGTCTATTTGGCTGTTCAACTGAGGGCTATGAAGTTGTGAATGACCTAGCCACACCGGCTCCACCACAAACTGGTCATGTTGGCTGCACGTGAAGGAAGCTGTCCTTCCAAAAAAAGAAGGTGTGGGGAAGAGAACCCACAACTAGGAGCTAGACCACGATACAGGCAGAGTAACAGAAAAGAGCAAAGGATTGGGAGAGAGGAGATCAGGGTTGACTTGGTTGTTAGTTAGGTGCAGGACCTTGTACCAGTGCCTTCCCCTCTCTAGGCCAGTGTCCTTTGTACAAGGCAGTGTCAGAACCAGAAGGGACCTTAGGGAACATCTGTTTCAACATTCTGTGATCTATTTTCTAAGATCCTTTCCAGCTCAAATATTCTTGGAATTTTCAGTGCTTAGACCAGTGCCTGGCATACAGTAGGAGCTTAATCAATGTTTGTTGACTGAGTGATTCTAAAACCCATTCCAGCACTAACGTTCTGTGTTGTATTCAGTGGCCACAAGCCGTTCTAGTATTCTGTGTTCTAAAGGTCCATCCAGCATTGATATTCCACGAGTCTGTGAGTCAAGGAAGGACAGTTTCTGGTTGGGAATTTGCCCAATGATTGAAATTATCAGACTGGACTGCTCATGTTAACTCCTAACTTCAGACTACCAATTACTCACTTTTCTTTTTTTCAAAGGGGTCTTGGATCATAAACATATTGATTTTACATCAAAAGGACAAGCTGGACAATCACCATGAACAGAACACTCTGCAGAGAGGGGAGACACAGTGGAGACCTTTGGTTTTGCTGAATCATCTTGGAAAATGTTAATGCTGCACTGTGAAAGGCCAAAGGGACTTGTCTGCTTAATTCAGATCTGAGCAATAACAGGGGCTAAGCTTTTTTGCAATCTTCATTTCTATAGGATCCTGCTGATTAAAAAAAAAAAAGCTACCTAGGAACTCTGAGAAGTTTTACATTTTAGCAAGAACAACACCTAAAGAAAAAAGTGGGGAGGGTCATGTCTTAAGTAATCTGGTCACCCAATATATTCTCTCTTTGGAGTATTTATCAGAAAGGGGGTTGATCCTTACTACTACATAACATAAGCCCAACTGAATTGCAGGGAGCTGTGTAAGACCACCAGGTCCAGTTCCTGAGGAGTTAGCCTTAAGGATGAGCTAGGCATCAAGGCCATCAGGCTGGACAGAGGGGGGAGACCACCTTTTCCTTCCTCATCCTCTTCAGGACAGTGTTATCTGTACTGCTGAGGAAAGAAGGAGAAGGCAGCAGAAGCAACATGGAAGACATCCAAGGGATATGACAAATGATGACCTGATACCATGTGGCTCCTAGATCGGGGAGAAGAGGTGCCTTCAGTGGCCATGACTCCCCTCTTCACTGCCAGGAAGTTTCTAGTACAGTTCCCTGTAGGGACAAATAAGAATTGATTTTGCTTTTATTTTTGCAGCTTGTTAATGTGGGAGACCAACTGGACTGGGTGTCAGGAGATCTGGTCTAGTCCCCAATTTTGCTACTCACTTTGTGATCTTGAGCAAATCACAGAGAATGTTAGCGTCTTGTCTGTACTTGCATGGGAATCTCCTCTACTTCATTTCCAGCTAACTCTCACGCAGCCTCAGTCTAAAGACTTCTACTGATGGGCAGCTCATTACCTTCCCTTGCAGCCCCTTTACTTTTTGCACAGCTTGAGTGATTACAGCACTCTTTTTTTAAGTTGTGCCTAAATCTACCTCTCTGCCACTTCCATTCACTGCTTCTAGTTAGTTCATATGCACTTCCAAGTCTCAGTTTTACTCATCTACAAAGTGGGCACAACAACAGTGGTAGTTTCACAAGGCTCTTGTGGAGAACAAGTGATGTATGCATTTAGGGTAAAAATGATCTGAAAATGAAGAATTACACTGATACATGTTACTCCTTGGTATCAGAGGTAATGCTTCTGCATTTGAGGCAGGGTGCACCATAGAAGCTGGCCTTGAAATGGCTCTCCAGCCCCCACCTTGCTCTTTTCCTTAGACCAGCTGGGCTGCTGCTTCCCCAGACAGGCCCCTGTGATGGGCAGTGAGGGTATCTATCACAGATGCGGAAGCAAAGGAGCTTTGAGCTGGAGGGACCTGAGGTCTCATCTACTACAATGCCCTCATTTTTCAAGGGAGGGACCTGAGGATCTGAGAAAGGACCTGCTTCACCTGCCCCATCCAGGTTCCTATCCTGGGTTCCTATCCATATTTCCGGGGGATCTGTAACCTTGGATGGGGAAAAACGACATTTTCACTTATTTTCTACATCTTTATTTTTACTAACTTCTAACTGAAATTTAGCATTTCCTTCAAATACTTTAAGACGGGGTTCACAGACTTTGACAGGTGCCAAACCACCAAAAGGGTCGAGGACATGAACAGGATTAAAAATTATCAGTTACAGAGCCACTTGCTCTGGTGAAGGGAATCTTAACCCTGGGAGTTCCCCACATTCATGAAATGAGATGTTGGCATCCCAACCTTCTTCCCTCCCCTCCACTATTGATAAGCTCTCCATAAGTGAAGTTTACTGGGAGCCTATTTGACATATATGTGTTTGTGTGTGTGTGTATGTATAGATGTAATGCATATACATATATACATAGCCATGGGTAATTATCAGAGAGAAAGGAGCAGAGAAAGAATCCCAGTTTCTTTGATGTCGTTCCTTTGCCCAGGTTTTCCAGTGGAGAAATGGCCTTGCCACATGGCACCACGGGAACTGTGGAAACCACAGAGCCCCCATTATCTGAAGTGAAGGACTGATGGGAAAATATAAACTCCTGATTAGTGTTTTAATTTTAAGGATCTTTAGAGGAGGCTAAACAGCATGGGAAGGCCAACTGAGAAACGCAACATTATTAAAGCTATAAATCCACTCGGGGATGGTGGGAAGGGAGAGGCTGGGAGAAGAGGGCAGGCAGGCTTTCCTTGGGATAGCCTGGGGGTGGAGGGGAGAGGGAGAAATGGGGAGGGTTGGAGAGGCTCAAAGGAGATTAAGGATGGCCAATGGACAGGCCCCTAGGCTGGGGGGCTGGTAATCTTTATCCCCAATTCATGGTTTCTTTGTTGAGCTGTTATGTGACCTTGGGAAAATCTTCTCTGTTCCCCATCTCTAAAATGTAACCCCATATTGTGAGAGTAAATGAGAGAACGTGACCACAAAGGTTTTTGATGACAAAGAAAGGCAAAGGGATGGGCATGCTGAAGCCTCATTTCAAATTCTTGAGGAACATCTTTGTCCTGGGCCCTCAGTGAACTCGTATATGGAGAATGTGAGCCCATCCAGGACCAGGATTGCCTCCTGATAAACTGTTGTAGAACCCTGTCTGCTCCCTCTCTTATACCTCAAGCAGCCTTCAGATTAGCTAATTAGATTAACATGGCTGAGCTTGAGAGCCCAGCCTCCCTATTGCTCTCTCACTGTCTGGGTTGAAAAGTAGAATGCTCGGCCTCTTGGGATCATGGTGGAGAAGGAGAGAACTGGAAGTGGCTACTTCTGTTCTCTCTCCATGAATTCCAGGAACTCCTTCTCCTATTCCTAATAGTGTTGATAGTTCCATTCCAATGTCAGAGACACAGAAGAAAGAGCTGAAAGGGACCCAGAAACCCAGAATATTAGACCTGGGGTGGGGGTGGTAGGAAGATGAACATAGAACATAGAATGTCAGAGCTGGGACGGACCTTAGAACAGGGAACACAGAATGCCAAAGTTAGAAGAAACCTCAGAACATAAAATATTAGGGTTGGAAAGGCCCTCATATCATGGACTAGAGAAAGAGTGGGGTTAATTTCAAGGCATTTCAGGGTCCTGCCGGCCCTCTTGTTTTAGATCTGGAAGGGGCTGTAGAGCTCCCACCTCTGGTGTGAGGAATGAGGAAACAGTCCTCACAGAGTAAAGTTCATAGATGACAGAGGTGGGATTTGAACCCAGGTTTCCCTGGCTCCCAGTCCAGGATTGTACCCTCTGTGCCAACTCTGTCTCTCCTAGGGAAACTCATTTGATTTCACTTTAAGAGATGTACTTCTCCATCTCTCCTCTCCCACTGATCTGTAAGCTGCTCCTCCCCTCTCCAACACCCTATGGCTGCCTCTGCTGTTGGCTGTCTGTCACAGGCTTCTAAACCATCCTCTGTGCCTATGTGATAAACAAAGGGAAACTCTGCCTTTATGTCAGGGCCTCAAGAGAGAGGAGCTGTTTGCAGCTCCCCAGGTTGGCAGCTTTAGAGGCATACAGAAATCTTTCTTTCAGAGGAAGGGAGCCGAGTGTGGAAGATGTGGTTGTTTGGGGAGTTGGATGAGTCTCTTGGTTGTGAAGGGGCCTCCCCGAGCCATCTGCTTGAGGAGAGGGGTTAGCTTGGTGGAGAATAAGAGGCAGAGGTGAGGTAGATCTTCACTGAACCTATCCCTCTTTCGCCTTTCTTAATCCAGAGGGAGCCAGAGAAGAGCCATTATCTTGCTATCTCATTTGGCAAATCTCTAGCCTCAATAGCAAACCCTTCCAGATGATGAGCCTGGTTTAGTAGCCCCCTCTTTCCGTGACTGGCAGGAGCTGAGCTTCTGGCTTTGGACTAACAATACAGAAGAGTAAGATACAGCCAGGCAGGGCCTTTCAGGGTGCCTGCAGATTTTACAAAATGCCCAGTTCTGTACCACCCCCTGCCCCCCAACACCACCTGCTTTAAATAATGGGCTGAATCCAGGCACAATTCCAGGCTTATGTGATCTCCAAATGCCCTGCTCCTTTATGGGAAACTTGCTCTGTACCCCACCTCCCCACCCCCAGCCCTCATTCCTTTTTGAGCTGCTCCTGGCTGAATGGTGAAAGAGACCAATGAAATGCCTTGATCCTGCTTAATAAGGGGGAGCTCAGCATGACACATCGGGGTGGCAATGTAGCACAGGCTGCTTCCTTCAAATTCAAAGGGCCCCCAGCTCTCCCGGAGCCATTGGTGAGATTTCAGAATTTTTTGAAATTATCCTTTGAGCAGAACTCTTCCCTGTGGAGAAGGCCTGATTGGGCCTGGGGACAGAGGGATGAAAAATGGCTATTAAGGTGGAAGGAAGCCCAGCTCAAGAGAGGCAGAGAGGAGAATGGGGAACCTGAAGGAACCCCAGACAACAATGCATCTTAGCCCAGCCAGGGCCAGATTCCCAAGGAAGCAGAATGGGGACCACCTGCTTGGTGTGGAACAGAAAGGAACGCCCTTTTCATTATAAAACATCCCCTTTCCAA
The DNA here is from genome assembly GCA_028646575.1 of Pseudocheirus occidentalis. Taxonomy (NCBI): domain Eukaryota; kingdom Metazoa; phylum Chordata; class Mammalia; order Diprotodontia; family Pseudocheiridae; genus Pseudocheirus; species Pseudocheirus occidentalis. The sequence goes on along the minus strand of CM053601.1, from coordinate 177,042,606 downwards.
GGTGTCAAAGAGCCTGAAATTCCACCATTAGTTAGTGATTCAGTTCTGTGTATCCATCACTGTTGGCCTTTGAGCAAGTCATTTTTGTTTAGGCTCCAGTTTCTTTATCTGCACAATGAGGGCCCTTTAGGTTTCTTCCAGCCCTAACATTCTCTGTTCTAATGTTCCTCCCTGGCTCTGACATTCTATAGTCTGTTCTAGGACTCCTTCCAGCTCTAGCCCTCCATATTCTAAGGTCCTTCCAGTTTTAATGGAAGCCCTCAGTTTTAAGGTCCCCTTCCAGATTTAACATTCTATAATCTCAAACTCTTTTTTCATGTTCAGCAAAAGAGCAGGCTGGAGAAGGAATTAGGGAGGGGAGTTTGGTGCCTACCATAGTACTTCAAACTAATTTCGATGCAGACCCCTTGGGGTGGGAAGGGCATTAAGATAGGGATTCGAATCCTCTGCCCTATATTTTGGCCCAACCAGTCTTGTCCTGGTGCAGTAGTGGGCAGAGTGCCATGCATGGAGAGGACTTCCAGCACCTTTCACTGATGCTGGACTGGCTGGTGGCCAGCATACTCTGGAATTCCAAATATGTTATCTCGAGGGTCAGCGGGCTTTCAAAAGCATCAGTCAACATATACTGGGGATGCTATCTTTAGATTAGGCTTCAGATCCTTTAAGAAGTGAGGAACTAATGTGTCATTCCCATCCTGCTTGCATAATTTCTCAGACACAAGTCAGCACGCATCAGTCCATACCCTGGGGCACAGCTGTGGAAACAGAGGCCCACCTTTTCATTTTAATTTAATTGATATCTTTTGTTTATATCTCACCTTCACTTATGAATACAGCTCCTCCTTCCCTTACCCAGTGAGCCATCCTTTGTAACAAGGTATTAAATTCAGAGGGAAAAAAAAGAGGCAGCTTGGCAGAGCTAATCAACAGATCCATGAGGCCCAACAGTATAGACAGTGTTCCATATCCATAGCCCCCCACCTCTGCAAATAAGGGAAGGAGGTGAATTTTCTCACCTCTTGTCCCAGAAGGCCATCCTTGTTTTAATATTTAATACAAGTATTCTACTGGTGTTGATGTGGGCTATGAGTCATGGAAAACCATAGTGGTTGAAAAATTTAACAAAAGCTTCTCCCAGAGCACAAGGAAGAGGTTCGTGGTCAGTGTGAGAAAGCTGTAATATATGATAAATCAGAAATTGAGAAAAACAAACTGGAGAAAAGGATATTATTGAGTAAATGTATGCCTGGGAAAACACCGTGAGCTGGTCTCAAAGGGTAATGAGACTTGTACCAACCAAGGGCTTGGGCATTTGGAGGAGGGAGAGATCTCTCCTTTCATGAGAAGTCTAAGTTTTTGGAATTGGAAGGAACCTTGGAGATCATCCAGTATAAGCCCTTCCTTCACTTCAGCCGAACCATCCAAAAGTGACCGTGGGAAAGGCTCCATTAAGTCACTCACCCCATGCACGAAACTCCCCTCCCTGATTTCTTCTCTAGCCTGCTCTTTTGCTGAACATGGAAGAAAAGGCTTTGAGATGGCCACTGATAACTGATGGACAGCCTGTGCGCTCCAAGGGTATCCCTGGGATGTCAAGAGAACTCAATGAATGCCTGTGGCATATTGGGTAGATTAAGTCATAAAGGATGGGAAGGGAGAGATGTCTTGTGATCTGCACTGTTGGAGGGAGTACATACATCAGGGAAAGCCCAGGTCTTTAAATAATGGTCACTCCGTGAAGACCAGGATGCTGAGATTCAAGCAAAGCACAGGAAGTCCTTCTGAGGAGAGGCTGGGACAGAAAGCCAAACACAGGGTGCCCAGCTAGCAGACAGACTACTGTGCAGAGAGAGATGGGGGGACGTCCCTTTAGCAAGATGATTTAATGGGATTTGAGGAGCAAAAGGAGGATTGTAGAGAAGGGAGCTGGCTCATAAACGAACCTTTCAAAGAGGCCTCTCAAAATGACTAAATACAAAAAGAGCATCTTAGAGCCGTGTTTTATGGACTTCTGAAATACTGCGCCAGGCCCAGGAGTAAACGAAAACCTTCAGACACACACCCAAGCACATCATGCTTCAATCCATTAACCCTGGACGCAAACACGGGGAATTGGGGTTTTTAGGATGCTAGGGACACATCATATTTATTCTCCAGCTCTCTGAGCATATGGCTTTGGAGGAGGAACTAAGGAGGCACCTTTCAGAGGTTAGGGAAACATTGGGCCATGCACTGTTCACCACTGCTTCCTTGTATCCTAAGGAAGAATGTAAGCTCCTGGAGGGAAGGACCTGACTGGTTCTGCATCCGTAGATTGTGTCATAAATCTCAAAGTCAGAAGGTATCTTGGAAATGATCTAATCTGATTCCTGTTCATGCACCTCCACTCCAAGAGGAGGCCACCCAGGCTCTCTTGGAAGGTCTCTGATGAGGGAGAAGCCGAAAGGCAGCCCGTTGCACTTTGGGACGGCTCTAACGATCAGGGCATTTACACTAAAGCCCACACCTGCCTCTCTGCAGCTTTTGCCCATGGCTCCTGGTTCCGCCCTCTGGGGCCAAGCAGAACGAGCTAATCCCTTCTACACCTGACAGCCTTTCAAACACTGGAAGGGAGTGATCCTGGCACCTCTCCCATTCTCCACATCTTTCAAAAAATCACTGACAGCGGTTCAGCAATTGCAGCTGCTCGTTCTTTCAGGAAACAGGATGTAGGCTTGGTGACTCGAGCTTGTCAAGGGCAGCTGGCAGCTTTAACACCATCTCTTCACTCAGATTTGGGCTGCCCGTTAACCTCCTTATTGGTTTGTTCTGTCTATTATAGGCCAAAGATCGTGCATTCCCCTTGGCAGAGAAAAAAGCAGCAAAGGAAGAGTAGTTCTGCCTTCTTTCCATTGTCCTGTTCACCTTAGCAGCGTGGCCCCATCCCTGCCTACACCTTCTTCTTTTCCCAGCATGGTTATAAAGGCTCTTTTGGCTGTCCTTGGCCTACCTCATCACCCCTCGGCTCATCCTGAGTTTTGCCCCATTGGAGGCACTACCCTAACAGGACTGTGCGGCTCTCTGGCTTTCATCCTCAGAAACCTGCCCTTGTTCTGTCTTCTGAGCACATCTTTAAAATCTCAGTTGGTTGACGGGCTCCCTGGGCATCCACATTGGTCTTTTTATTTGCTGACAGTACCCCCAACCCTTCTTCTTCATTGGGGTTTCCTCTCTGCTGATTCTAAATTCATCCATCTTTTCATAATACTGTGCTTCTTAGAGGTGCCCATCCCTGCCATTTAAGGACCCCAGGCCAGGCTGGTGGCATTCCTCAGATTCCTTGCTCATTTCCTCCTCCTGTCCAGGTGGTCTGTAAGATCCTGACCCTGCCCCGGTACAACATTGCTTCTCATTCTCCCTCTGTTCATTTTCACCCAAATGTTCCCCTCAGGCTTTTTACCACGAGTAAATCTTAAGAAGCAGTAATAAGCACTTCCTGCCATTCTTCCTCAGATCCCCTTATCATTTCTACTCTTTTGAACAGAGGGTCTCCTTCTGAAGCCACATTCTAGTCAGGTCCCATCTCCATGATCTGCTTCTTTGTGTTGTGAGCTTCGGTTCATCTCGCTCCTTACCCCTCTGCAGGAGAGAGCAGCGTGATGGAGCAGACAGGAAGCTGGGCTTGGAACAGGGAAGACCCGGCTGGGAATCTCACCTTTTCCTCACTGGTTTTGTTATGTTGGGCAAGTTCTGTGAGTCTCAGTTTTCTCAGCTCTAAAATAATTATGGTCATTATTTTATAGGGCTAGTGTGAGATTCAAGTGAGATAATGTGCATAAAAGCGTTTTATCAGTTATGCCTACCATCATCTGGAGATCTGCTGTTATGAGTTTTTATTGATGTTTCCTCCCTCCCTCCCTCCTTCCTTCCTCCCTCCCTCCCTTCCTTCCTCCCTCCCTCCCTTCCTTCCTTCCTTCCTCCCTCCCTCCCTTCCTCCCTTCCTCCCTCCCTCCCTCTCTTCCTTCCTTCCTTCCTTCCTTCCTCTCTCCTTCCCTCCCTTCTACCCTTCCTTCTTCCTTTCCATCTTTTCTTCCTGAGGTAGAAAAATGGATAAAGTATTGGGTCTGGAGTAAGGAAGATCTGAGTTCAAATCCAAACTTATACATTTACAACCTGGGCCATCTCGGGCAAGTCATTTTACTGCAAGTCACTTTAATATTATCTATCTTCGTTTCATCAATTGTAAAATGAAGATCAAAATAGCATCTACCTTCCACGGTTGTTGTTTGGCTCAAATAAAATAAGATTTGTGAAGTGCTTAGCACAATGCTTGGCATATAGTAATTAATGCTTTCTTTTCCTCCTCTTCCTTCATCTCCTCTTCCCCCTCCCCTTCCCCCTCCTCCTACTTCTCCCCCTCCCCCTCCTCCTCCTCCTCCTCTTCCTCCTTCTCCTTGGTCCTCCTTCTCCTTCCTTTAAAGAAAGATTTTGTTTCCTGTGAATGGCTGGGCTTTTCTACTGCTGGCCTTCTTCCTATATTGTAGCTGCTCCTCTCTATTCTTACCCCCTTTCCTTTCTACAATCTTTTTTCTTTTAAAGCTAAAGTTTTCTTGAATAATCCCAAACCTTTCTGCTTTCTAATCCAATTACCAACTGTCAAAGAATATTCTTATGAGCAGGTCACTTCTCTGCTCAATTATCTCCAGTGACTCCCTATTGCCAAAGAATCAAATATTAACTCCTCTGTTTGACATTAAAAGCCTTTAAGAGCCTGGTTCCCCACCTTCCTTTCCAGGCTCATCCCACAGCCATGTAATGGTTCTCCTGTTATTGCTCACACATGGCATTCTGTCTCCTGTCTCCATGTCCATAGTCCTCATGCCTGGAATGTACTCCCTCCTGACTTTTGCCTCTTAGAAGTCCTAGCTTCCTCCAACAATTGAGTGCTATCTCCTATATGATGCTTTTGCTGATTCCCTCAGCTTCCATGGCCTGCCCCAAATAAGCCTATCTTTATTGCATAAACATTTATATTGTACATGTTTCTCCTGATAGAATCCAAGCTTCTTGAGGGCAAGGATTGTTTCATTTTTTTGTCTTTGTAGCCACAGAGCCCAGAGCGGTTCCTGGCACACAGAAAGTACTTAATAAATGATTGTTGCTTGATCTAGTTTATAAGACTCCAGGCAAATATATTTTGATCAGCCCATATTCTGTGTACTCCACCTCTGTCCAAGAGCTCAACACTCCATGATCCAGAAATCCAAAGTCCTATTCTCAGACACCATGATCAACCAGCAGCTCATTCACCTCATCTCTCTCTCTCTTCCAAAGCATCTTTCAGGACTTCGAAATCCCTAGAAATACTTCCTAGATTTTTCTGGCAGAATCATTTGTCCCTATGGGAACTGACAGAAGAGGAAGTGGTAATAAGGTTTAAAAGTTCTCTTTATTATTGTCAGGTCCATGAAAAGAATGTAGCCAATGACTGCTGGTCTTTTCTTCTGAGTCTTTCAGAAGGATCCCTCTCTTTTATATCAATTCTGAATCATCAGCATCACCACCACTGACTTTTCTACAAACCTTTTTACTTTTAAGGTGACGAAAATGCTTTACATAAACATAGTTTCAAATGATTTAGAGGATCTCAACCTGCAGTCCATAGGTCTGTGGGATAGATTTCCAGGGGGCCATAAACTTGGATTGGGAAAAAAAATCATCACATCATTATTTTAATATAATTGGCTTCCTTTATAATCATATAAAATTTATTTTGTGCATTTACAAATACGATTCTGAGAATGGGTCCTTAGGCTTCACCAGACTGACCGTCCAAGGGGTCCCTGACGCATAAAAACATTAAGGCTAGAGGAAGGCTCCCAGAATGTTGTATGCATTTGTATGTATTTGCATCAATGTTACTTAGTGTTTACTATGAACCAGATACTGTGCTAAGCCTGGGGACACAAAGAAAAATAAACTCAGTCTTTGTCCTTGAGAAGCTTAAGTTCTAATGGGAAGATGTGGATTAGAGGCAGATTATGAGAAGGCATAGAAGGATTTTGATGGATTCAGTCAGAGGGAGCGCCCACGTTCAAGACCATACGTTTAGGGCTGGAAGGTACCCTTGGGGTGATCTAGCCCTACTCTTTCAATTACAGTGGCAAGTGACTTGCTATGATTGCAAGGTAGTGAGTGGCCCAGAGACAGAATTTGAAAGCAAAGCCAGGGTGCTTTCTGCTGTGGCCCTGTGTGGCTCCCTTTATCTCCTGAAATGTTGCAGATATACATCCATTGTGCTCTCTGATCTTTACAACAACACCATGAAAGAGACATCATCTATAAGAGCGCCTTATCACAGTGTTACCATTTTACTGAAAAGGAAACTGAGGTTCATAGAGCTTCGCTTGCTCATGATTACCCAGCTAATAAGAGCCAATGTCCATCGTGCCTCTGAACACCGCTGGGCTCACAGGCTTTGCTTTTCCTCAGAGTCTGGCTCCATGAGGTGAGTAAGGAGAGAGCCTCAGACCTTCAATTTAGCTCCAAGTATTCAGTAGATCTTCCTCCTGTCCTCTCCTGGGCCAACTCTCCCTCCTTCCTCCCCTCACGATCCAGGACAAGGTTCCCTTCTGTCTCCTCCTATTTCATTTCCACCATTCTTGCAGGGAACATTTACATCCTCTCTAGTGGCTTGCCTGGAATGGGGAGAGTCATTCCTTCAGCTCCCCTGCCTTTTCTTCTAGGAGGTGACTGACCTGAGCTCTGGGCAGGCTTTATGGATGCCTGGCAATGGCAGACATTCATGCGTGCTGTGGAGGTTGTAGCAAGACTCCCTTGGTCCTGTACGCTTGCTAACTCTAGCCAGAATCCCCATTTTACAGATGAGAAGACCCAGGCTCATGTGAGGTTAAGTGTCTTGTCCATGGTCACACAGCTAAGTATCAGAGGCAAGATGGAATGCTAGGTTTTTCCAGCCTCCGAATCTATCCCTGCTGCACTGAGCCGCCTTCCTTGTGTGGTAGTTAGTGCAGATAATATCATAAGTGAGGCTCAGAGAGATTTGGGTTCAAGTCATTTCAATAAGCACCTCAGTGTTCTGTGGGACGTGATGCTGCATATTGGAAGGGCACTGGAATTGGGAGCCAACTTGGATCTGAATTCCAGTTCTGCTACTTATGCCTGTGTGAGCTTGGGCAAGCCCTTTGACCTTCCTTGGCCTAGTTTTCCTCATCTGTATATGGGATTAATAATGCTTAAGAATAGCAGCTCATCTTTGCGTAGTGATTTGAGACTGGCATAGCACTTTCCTTTTGCTTATAAGGATACTGTGAGGTAGGCATAGGAAGCCCTTCTGTAAGCCCAGGGCTCCTTCTACGAGGCCAGTAAGGCATCTCATCCCCCAATGTAAGCTCCTTGAGAGCAGGGACAGTGTCCTTTCTGTCTTAATACATGTTTGTTGATTGATTCTGAATCAATAGAATAGAATCAATTCTATTGATTCAATAGGAAAACGTTTTGGTAAACATCCATTAAGCCCCTACTGTGTGCCAGGCAAAGATCAGTCAAGATGATCACTAGTTGGGGCGGCTCGGTGGCACAGTGAATAGAGCACCGGCCGTGGAGTCAGGAGGACCTGAGTTCGAATGTAACCTTAGACACTTAACACTTACTAGTCCTGGGACTTTGGGTAAATTGTTTAATCCCAATTTCCCTCCAAAAGAAAGGTGATCGCTAGTCAAAGGCTCCCAAATCCTCACCTCCTCGGACCCTGCCTCCTAGGCCCAGCACTCAGGCCCTGGAGAGCTCTTTATAAATAAGCAAACAGAAAAGGCTGAGGCCTTGGCTCCTGCTCACATTTACACAGTGACTGAGGGGACAGAGCACGGGCCTGGGTGCTGGGGCCAACTCTGCTTTGGACTCCGGTGCCTTTTAGCTGAGTAACCTCCACGTCCCTCTATCTGTCCAGACCTTGGGTGCCTCCTCTGCAGAAGGAGGCTGGAAAAGAGGACGATTCTGTGGCCCGTAAGGTCCCTGTCCATCTACATTTTACATTCTCAAGGCCGTCCAACTCTAGCACTCTGTATTCCAGGTTCTAAGGTCTCTTCTAGCTCTGATAGACTATGTTCTGTATTTGAGGGCTCCTTTTAGCTCCTACAGTCTATGCTCCAGGTTCTAAGGTCTCTTCTAGCTCTGACATTCTATGTTCTGTGTTCTAATTCCCTTTCTATTGCCTACATTTCTATGTCCCATGCTCTACGTTTCTAACATTCTATATTCTGTGTTCTAGGGCCCTTTCCAGTTCCTAATATTCTATTTTACATGTTCTAAAGCCTCTAACATTCTATGTTCTATTTTCTAGGGCCCCTTCTAGCTCTTGCATTTCTATTTTTCATGTTCTAAAGTTTCTAACACTCTTTGTTCCGTGTTCTAGGGCCCCTTCCAGCTCTGACATTCTATCATTCCAAGTCCAGGCCACATCTCTCCCTCTACCCAAAGGGGCTGAAGACTGTAGAAAGCACAACAGACAGGGTGCTGTGCTCAACTGGCTGACATTTCAGCTTACAAAGATCTCTCCCCTAGGAGCCGATCTAATTTCCGTCCTGTGAAAAGCTGCTGTCTCATACACACACACAAGCAATACCCTCTGTGGCCACAGATAGCTGCTTCAATAGCATTTAATTTACCTGGGAGCTGAAGGCAAGGATGAAAAATATGTATCAGAGATAGTGCCAGGATTGGGAGCCATGATAAATGCAAAATAACTCAACCTTATGTAGTGGGAGTTCTTGGGTGAGGGAGGCTATTGGGAACCACACCATGTGTATGCATGTGGCAGGGAGAGATGGGAAGCCTCAGAAGAAAACCAACCCCTGGGTAAGGCTTTGAAGGCATCATCAGCTCACAGTCACTCACCGTGAAGTCCCTTCCCTTTTCTGGATCTCATCTGTAAAATTAGGAGGCTAGACTACATGGTGTCTAACGTTCCTCCCAGCTCTGCCATTATTCCAAGGCCTTCCTAGCTCTATCAGTCTAGGCTCTCTGGCATCACACAGCTCTGATATTCCCTGATCCCTGTTCTAAGGGCCTTTCCAGTTCTGATATCCAAAGATTCTATGATTTTGTGTCTCAGGGGCATGGGTACAGCCCTGGGGAAGAGTATATTTAACAGTAGGTGAGATGGAATGCAATTCATCTGTCCCCTCTCTTTTCCTAAGCAGTCTCTGGGGGTGGGAATGGGGAACAAGGAGTGCTAATGGTATCCCACCATTTCAGAATACAAAAGGAACATCATATATGCCCAGACAGCAAAGTGAAGGGAACTCTTATTAAAGCACCCCCAAACTCTCCCAGGCCTAAAGGTTGACCTGAATCCTTTGGTTCTTCCAGTCTCCCTTCCCATCCTACCCCATGTCCCTCATCAGTCCTGAGGCAGTACAGAACCACTGTAAAGAATGCCTTGGGCTGGACTTAACTCTGGTTTCTGTCCAGTGAGCAATTCAGGCCCCCAGGGGCTCAGCCAGGGCTGTTTGCTGACGTATGCTCCTTCAAGAAACCTTTATGACAACCACGACCGCAAGGACATTCTAGAGCAGTGGTTCTCAACCTTCCTAGTGCCGCGACCCTTTAATACAGTTCCTCATGCTGCGGTGACCCCCAACCATAAAATTATTTTTGTTGCTACTTCATAACTATAATTTTGCTACTGTTATAAATCTGATATGCAGGATGTATTTTCATTGTCACAGATTGAACATAACCCACAGGTTGAGAACTGCTGTTCTTATTTCATAGGCTATGGAACCAAGAGAGACATTTGAGATCATCTTTCTTCCTAAATTTCCAGATGAAGAAACTGAGGCCCAGGAAGGTTCAGTGACTTGCCTAATGTTATATGGGTAGTAAGTGAGCAGCAGAGCTGGGATTTGAACTGAGGCCCCCTGACTTCCGTTGCAGTGTCCTTTCTGCTATTGCAACCCTCCTCCCCCGGTTGTGCTTTGTTCTCTCATGTTAGATGCTCTATGAAAGTGGAGATATTCCTGTGGAGCAACCCCTGAGCTATACTGGCACGCAGAGTTCTCCCAGATTTCTAGGAACACGGTGGGGCTACAATTCCAAAATTCTAGTTCCTGAGCCCCCATTGATGTGCTTCTCTTTAATGGTCCAGAGTATAGAAATAATTAACTCAAAGCAAAGGCTTTTACTGAGATGACGTTAGGGCAGCGGTTCTTATCTGAGGGTCCATGAGCTTGTTTTTAACACTATTTTGATCTATTTCAATATGATTGGTTTTCTTTTAAATCTCATCATATGTATTTCATTTTATGAATTTTTAAACATTATTCTGAGACGGAGTCCATAGACCAAACCAGTCTGCCCAAGAAGTCAATGACCTACAAAAGGTTAAGAATCTCTGCCTTAGAAGGGCTTTAGAGCTCTCTCTGAGCTCTAAATAATAGCTAAATATTCTCCCACAAACCAGGGGTACGCTCTTTCACAAACATACACATCATCAGTGGGAAAAATGGATGCGCAAATAGACCACACTGATGGGGCAGCACGCATTGGGGAAATATGTATGGCCTCATGCCTGAGATACTGTGGGAACCTCGGATCCTTTCTCTTTTTGGTGCCAAGATAACCTGAGTTCAAATCCCAACACATCTCAACTGGGTGACCTCTTATTGCTCCAGGCATCTCTCTAGGACAGTAGGATGCAGAAGAGCTGTGACCTGCATTGGTGGACGGAGTTTCCTCAGTGAGAAGCTCCCTATCTCTAGTCCTCTAGAAGCTGTTTTGGAAATAGAACCTTCAATAATTTCCAAAATATTTTTTTTACTAGCTAGACAGCTAGGTGGATAGGGTGCTGGGCCAGGAGTCAGGAAGATCTGAGTTCAAATCAAGCCACAGATATCCACTAGATGTGAGACCCCGGGCAAGTCACTTAAGCTTTGAACCTAATAATAGCGTCTACCTCCCAGGGTTGTTGTAAGGATCAGATAAATGAGATATTATTTATCAAGTGTTTAGCACAGTGCCTGACACATAAAAGGAGTGGTATAAATGCCAGCTACACTGAGGAGCAGGAAGCTTTACCAAAGCCTCCACCCTTTGGCCCACTTAGCCTAGCCACTAGGGGCACCTATCAACTTTCTGAGTGCTATGCAATCCAGACCCACAGACCAGCCAAGAAATAAGATGACATGGAGGTGAGAGCCCCCTCTTTGGGCATAGAACTGAGATCTCACAGAGGTGCCACGGTCCCCTTGGCACTGCAGCAGCCTTGGTGGAGGATGCCCTGTGGTTCCCAGGCTAGAAGATGCGCCTGCTAACCATAGAGGCAACTGGATCTGTGCAAACACCCTCAGAAATCTCCCAGCAGCCAGGATCTTAATGAAGCCTTCCTAGAGCCCCAGAGGCAGTGATGAGCCAGAAAACACAAAGCAGAACGGCCTGGGAAGCTTTCCCTGGGAGATAAACAAAGTGCTTTTCCCCAAGACCTCATTTCCATCTATTTTGCTCCAGGAGGGGAGAAGGATGGGAGTGATAATTCTAACCAGCAGCCTGAGGAGAAGACCCCAAGGTGGAAGTGAGGAGAAAGAGTCCTGGTCTGGAGGGAAGAGACCTTAGTTTTAGGTCAGGTTGGGGTCTGTTACTCATAGTAAGAGCTCACAGGGACTGGCCTTGGAGGCTGGAAGGCCTAGGTTCAAGTCTTGCCTCTGATCTGTACTGGTTGGGTGAGCGTGGGTTAAGTTGATTAGCAGATGGTAGGACAAAAGCAATAGTTCTAGAGTCCAAGGACCTTGGTTCAAGGTGAGACCATCTTGGATGCTTGTTACCTGGGTTTCCTTAGGTAAGTCACTTTGACTTCCTGGGCTTCAAATTCCTTATCTGTAAAATGATAGGGGAGACTGGATGCCTGTAAGGCCCCCTCCAGCTCTAGACCAGGCATTACATCTAAGCTGCACCAACCTCCCTATCCACCCCCCCCCCCATCAGCCAGGCGAGTGTGGGTCTCCCCACGATGAATTCTCCACATGGATAAAATTACACATCAAGAACATAGGGCAAGGATACTTAACCTGGGGTCCATGAACTTGGTTCTAGACTGCAAAAGGTTGACACAAAAAATGTAAAAACCTCTATAACAAAGAAACATATATGGACATATTGATTATAACATTTATTTATGCTGTTTTTTGCACAAGCAAATCAACATGTTTTATGTTCTATAACATAAGGGTCTTTCCATCTCTGAGACTCTTTATTCTAGCTATCTCTGAGTTTCTAATTTTATCATTTGTATACAAAAATAAAATTTGTATATAAAAGTAATTTGTATATAAAAATAAAATTTGTATATAAAATTGTAATATAAAAACGCTTTGTATATAAAAATAAAATTTGTCTATAAAAACTGTAATATAAAATAATTTGTATATAAAAATAATTTAGTTGCCTGAGGTACTGAGAAATTAAGTGACTTGCTCAGGGAGACACAAGGTGAGATTCGACCCCATGTTTTCTGGATTCTTCATCCTCTTCTCAATTATTCTCTAAGGTTATCAATCAGAGAGAAGCTGCTTGTCCACACTGATAGAGGATGTTCCTTATCATGAGATTTTTCAATTGATGAAACCATAGGACCTGTAAAACAAATGTTAAATCTCTCTAATATACATAAACGTAATGCTGGATACTACATCCAGCCAAACTAACCTTCAAACTCCCAGCTTCGAATTCTCCAGCTTCCCTTTGTTCCAGTGTCATTTACTATAACAGGCCTTTTCCAGTTCTCTCAACCACCAGTACCTGTCTTTCCCTCAAAGTAAATAGTACTTGTATGTACTTTGTATATATTTTTTATATATACACATGGACACGTATACATGCACCCATATTGATTATACGTTCCCTGAGGAAACACTGTTTGATTTGTTTTCTTTTTGTCCCTCGCAGCCAAAACACAGTAGCTGCTTGATAAATACTTGATTTGTTATTTCCATTTTAAAGATGGGGAAACCAAGGCTTAGACTATGCTAAGTGACTTGGCCAAGGTCTCAGAGTTAATGAACATCAGAGTAAGTATTTGGATCTGGCTGGGTTTTTTTTTTATTACAAGTTAAGTCTTGGGTCTCGTTTTTCCTATGCTGTGAAATGAAAAGTTGGACTACATTAGGGGTTCTTAACCTTGTGTGTGTGTGTGTGTGTGTGTGTGTGTGTGTGTGTGTGTGTTGGACCTCCTTGGGCTATCTGGTGAAGCCTGTGGACTCCTCAGAATTTGAAATGCATAAAATAAAATACATTGCCAAAGAAACCAATTATATTGAAATAAAGATGTATTTTTTTTCCTATCCAATTTCATAGCCTCCTTGAAATCCATCCAAGAGCCCCTTGGGGATCTGTTGACCCCAGTTTTAAGAACCCTTGGACCAGAAGGTCCCATCTGGTATTTTATGTTCTAATATTCTTTCCAACTTTAATACCGTTCTAACGTCCTTTCCAGCTCATCCTATGGTCCACGGTCCCTTCCAACTCTGACATTCTCTGTTCTAAAATTCCTGCCAGGTCTGACATTCTTTGCATCTAATGATAAAACAGTGGCAAGCAGTGGCTCTTCCTCCTCTCCCTACCTCACCCCCCAACGTGGCCTCCTTCCAGAGCAGTCTGTTCCCAGGCCTGACGGATGAAAAGGTAATTCAAGCAACTGATGTGCACAAACCAAGTTGGCAAAGTCCTCTGCAATGCAACGGAAATTAAAATGTAGAGTCCTGATTGATATGGTGAATGGAAAACAGCAGCCGGCTTGGCTGATACAGTGCCGAGACAGTGGGCTTAAACAACACTTCAAGTCAGTTTAATGAACATTTCCAGACATCTCCTCTACCTCAGAGCAGCGGGAGCCCTGCAAGCAATAGGGGACCCGTTAAAACTATTTATATCCTACCTGCCGACTGACAGCGTAATCACATTTCCTCTCTGCCTTGACTTTTATTCTCCGGCGGCATTTTGGGGAAAAACATAAGAAACTTGACTCGTGAGGAGTCATTCCACAAAACTGCAAGCCCCCAGCAAGTTCTCTTTGGAGAGAGTTTGGAAAATTTAAAAATAACCCTGGAAAAAAATAAAGGAGCATTGGATGGAGTCAGGAGCACTGGATTCTAGTCGGAGTACCACTAACAAAGAAGGGTGGGGGAACCAGCATCAGCCTTGGGTCTTTGTCTCCTCACCCATAGCACCCATCTCAAAGGTACCTGGTGGCTCTGAGGGCCCGTGGTCTATATTCAGGAAACAGCCTGGGATCTAAGTGCCCTTTCACACCCGACATTCTATGGTGATGGTCTCTGACCCCTCCTAGCTTGAACATGTTGTCTAAGTTCCCTTTCAGCTCCCTTTTCTCTTGTGTTTGGGACCCATACCTGTGGGCACACATTTGTCCAAACCTCATCAGAATGCCACCATAGGAACCAGAACTGACCAAGCCTTGCAACCTCACTAGGACCCTGGACGCAGTTCCCCTTACTGAGCAGCACTCCGGGGGTAATTACAGGCACACTGCCCTCAGCCTCCATGAGCCTTGTTTTCAGGGAGGTGAAAGACCCCTCTTTAATTCCCATCAGGGCAGAATTTGGCAAGCCAGCTGCCAGGATGGATAGGAATTGGAAGAGTTGTTGAATATCTCAGGCCCAGAGAGGCGCCCACTGCTCAGAGAGCGGTACAATACGTCCTCACAGGGACTTAGAGATGGGATTGGAGCCACCCCTTGAAAATTTCCTCGGTGATAATAGGAGCTTAATGTTATTTTAACGCATGTAATCCTTGCCCAGACATTGCTCACATCTCAAATTGTGCCCGTATAAAAAAGCCTTTAAAAGCTGGCCTGAAGAGTTGGGTTTTCATCTGTGGTGGATGACACTCTTTCAGAAAGGGTGGATTCGGTTTATCAGATGCTGTTTTTTTGCTCTTTCTCCTTATCCCCATCTCTACCCCCAGGGTACGATTGGAGGGACCTTTACACAAGGCATACCAATGCCAGTCATCAAATTCCCCCCAGCTCCTGACTCTGCTGACTCATACCGACAGCTGCTATTTGTGCCTGAGGAGAGCCAGGCTGAGTCACTCTCATCTCCTCAGTCCAGAACCTTGCCCCCACACCCATGCCCCTTACTGTGGGCTGAGAGAGGGCAGTAACAGGTGGGGCTTTCATAGCACCTGTCACTAAGGATCTCCGAGTGCTTTAGGAATTTGGTCTGGGGCCTGGTGCTACAGAGAAAAGGGCAACAGAACATCTGTGAGCAGATCTTGGCTCTGCTTTTCCTAGCTTGTGATCTTGGGCAAGATCGAGGCCTGGCTGGGCCTCGGTCTTCTTATCTGTAAAAGGAAGGGTGGCGACCATGGGCCACCAAATTCCACAATACAAACACAGGTAAAGTCACAGGAGGTAAGAAGCGGGGTCAGGCTTCATGAGGCACTTTTCTCATGACAATCTAAGTTGAAATATTATCACCGGCAGAATGAGGACTCCGAGAGGGGAGCAGGCCTTTCATTGTCATTATGTCCCCAACACCTCAGGGCGCTTCACATATGTCGGGAACACAAACATTCACTGAACTGAACTGAAGTTAAAGACAGCTGAGGAAACTGAGGCTCAGAGGGGATCCCACACAGCTCATCAATAAGTCAATGGAGATACGATTCTATCACAGGTTCTCTGACTTGACCTATGGGACTATCTATTATATCATAACAGCTCCTAGCATTCTATGTTTCATGTTCTAAGGTTCCTCCCAGCTCTGACATTCCCTATTGTAAGACTCTTCCCAGCTCTGATATTCTATGTTCTAAGGCCCTTCCCATCCCTGACCTTCTATGTTCTAAGTTCCCTCCCAGCTCTGACATTCTGTGTTCTAAGGGATCTTCCAGCTCTGACATTCTGTGTTCTAAGGTTCCTCCCCCAGCCCTGATATTCTATGTTCTAAGGTCCCTCCCAGCTCTGACAGTCTGTGTTCTAAGGACCCTCCCAGCTCTGACAGTCTGTGTTCTAAGGTCCCTCCCAGCTGTGATATTCTATGTTTTAAGGTCCCTCCCAGCTCTGACAGTCTGTGTTCTAAGGTCCCTCCCAGCTCTAATATTCTATGTTCTAAGGCCCCTCCCAGATCTCCTATTCTATGTTCTAAGGTCCTTCCCAGATCCAACATTCCCTGTTCTAAGGCCTCTCCCACCCCTGACCTTCTATGTTCTAAGTTCCCTCCCAGCTCTGATATTCTATGTTCCAAGGTACCACCCTGACATCCCATGTAGGCTGCTAAATGTCACAGTAGATAGAGCAGGAAGATCTGAGTTCAAATCCTTTCTCAGACACTTATGCGTGACGCTGGGCACACTTATATGTTTGATAACTCTGTTTCTGTACTTTTTCTCTTCTGTAAAATGGGGATAATAACAGGACCTACCTCCTAGGGTTGTTGTGAGTATTGAGATAAAATGTATAAAGCACAGAGTAGGCAGGATAGAAATGCTACTAGCTATGAAGCTGATGCTGATGACAAGGACAATGCAATGGGGGATGATGTCCTAAGGTCTCTTCCTAGCTTTGAGATTCTGGCTTCTATGAAATCTTCCAGCTCTGAAAGTCTATGCTCTATGGATGAACAGAAAAGCTTTAAATAAGTACTGGGTTCCATGCTGTCTAACCAAACCCCTCCTCCTCTATAAGTAGCCCCTAGTAAGAGGACTACTTACAAAGCAACGGCCCACCTGTGGCCACCTGACAAGCGGTCCCTCAGCCAGTCCTACTCTTTAGAAACACATCGGCAGATAAACGAAAACCTACAATAACAGCCACCAACCGGCAAGGCAGAGAAAGCCTGCCAACAGCTGGGGCTGGGGAGCGGGCATCTCCTAAAGCCTGGTCAACTCTACTTTGTGGATTTCAAATGCTGATCACTGGCCCAGTCTTATCGACAGGGATGTCTCCTTTCCTGCCAGAGTCCCTGGAGGGGGTCGGCAGTCACACGGCATTTCTCTGGCATGGAGCATAAACAGAAGCTCCCAAGCCCAGATTCACTCACGCACACGCAGTCATCCTGGCAGAACCTCCGCTGCCCACACTTACAGCAGACCCTCAATTCCCACCCAGCAGGGACTTGGCCTGGTAAACTCTGCTGCCCCATCGGCTCCAAGGTAGGCAGTTAGAGCCCAACTCTGGCCTGGCTGCTGGCTTAGGAGAGAATGAACCCTGTGGACCCACTGTATCCTGACAACAATAATATTTTTATTGGGACTGGATCTATGATTTCATGGCCTAGGGAACTACTCACAAGAAAATAATCCTTTTCCAATGCACCTCAGTGCCTCTGAGGCAGTTCTTTGGGGGGGCACTGGAGAGTTAATTGACTTGCCCAGGGTCACATGGCCAGTATGTGTCTGTCAGAAGTAGGACGTGGATCCAGGGCTGCCTGATTCTAGGGGCCCTCTTGAGCCCTAAACTACACTAGCTCTTGGTAACAGCAACTGATATTTGTGTAGCTTATTAAGGTTTGCCAAACCCTTTTCCTGTATATTCCATATTCTATCATTTCTGTTTCACAATACACACGCAGAGACTGTCAGAGATATCTGATACCCATTTTAAAGGTGAGGATGCCAAGGCTCAGAATACTCCTTACAGACAGGGATTATTTTTATTTGAGTATCAAGGTCTCCCCGATGTATATCCCAGCTGCTGGTATGTTGTAGGTTAATGAGAGCTTGTTGAGTTGGAATGAGATGCCAGCTGTGAAACTGGAACCTGGCTTGGTCAATCAGCAAGAGTTTACTGAGCACCTACTATGTGCCCTCAGGCTCTGAGAACACAAGTACAAACAAGGAAATGACTCTTACTTAGGCTCTATTGGTGGCGGGGAGACAACAAATACACCGAGGTGCAGATGGCATCACTATGGAGAGAGTAAATGTCAGTCACTACTTGGCGCTTCATCCTCCTGGCACCCACTCCTCCCTCCACTCTGCTTTTCTTCAGCTGTACGACCTCAGCACTCCTTCAAGCTCTCACATTCTATCATCTCTGACTGTTATGGCAAAGCCTGGTGATGAGATCTTGGGAAGTCATGGGAGAGAGGAGCTGCTGTGGCCAGAAGCCAGTAGAGAATGGGTATCTGTCTGGTCAGCCACGGGAGGATGGCTGTGTGGATGCCGTGGTCCAAGGAGTGGTGGGCTACTCCACAAAGCCCTTCTCATTGTATAGTGGGAACTATGCTGTGCCAGCGGGAGGCAGGAGTCCAGGGCTTTAATCCTGGAACTTACTTCTGATGTGGCTTTAGAGATATCATTTAACTCTTCCCAGTCTGTTCCCCACGTTCAAAGTAGGGACAAAAATTCAGTCAGTCAGTAACAAGCACATACCAGACACTCTTCTGGGCCTTGGAGGTGTGAGTACAAAGAATGGAGCCATCACTACTCTCGAGGAGTTTACAGCTGGGGGAGCTCTAGGGGAGCAGTGTCAGACAAAGGGAGCCTTGCCCTTGCCCTAGTATTCTAGAGGGTTGGTGCCTGTCACTTCACTTATACCTAACCCTAGCCCTCCTACCAAATGGTGTCCAGTGATTGCTTCTCTTTAGGTCGCTGGCCATTCTCCTGACTCAGCAGTGGTTTGTCTCTGGTGGTAGAAGTAGGGCAAAGTTCCCTCCATCTAATTCCCAGATCAAGATAAAGAGGTTTAGATTTAGAAGGGGCTTTCAAGATCAATGGCTGTAACTCCTCATTTTATAGATGGGAACCATGGATATCCAAAGACTTATTCAAGGTCACACAGCTAGTGTGGAGAAGAGTTGGGAAGTGAACCCAGGCTCTTTGATGTCAAATATAGTGTCTTCTAAAGTTAGCACATTGAGTCGTTATTAGGAATCAAGACGGGGAGGGTCCCCCTAAAAGCTGGAGGACTCCAGGGCAGCTGCACCAGCTTCCCAATCAAGTTACATCCAGGACAAACTTGGGGGATTTGGGGTTATCCAAGGTTAAGGAACCGGTCAGCATCATTCACTCCTATGTTCATAACTTTGGGTTAACACTGGCAATTCCTTCTCTTTTTCCCTTTATATCCAATCAGGTATCAGATTCTGTAAGTCTACGATTCTGTCTAGTCAACTCCACCCCTTAAGCATCTGCCACATCTGCTCCTTTCTCTGTATTACCACCAGCAAATGTCTCCTAACAAGATTCCAAACTCTTCTGTACCCAGGGGAGTCCATCCTTCATACTCTCTTCATGCCAAATTTGGTTGGTTGTTAACCTTCATTCTTAAAGTGGGTCAAAATGACATCACTATGTTAGAATCAAGTTTCAATGTGTCCGACTGCGGTTGATCAGACTGATATGAGTTCAGAATGCTCTCCCACAGGTTGGGCACAAGTAGTCTGTGTGAACATTTTGGAGGGCAAATTTACTCTACATGAATGTAAAATATGGTGGGGCAACAGTGCAGAGAGCACTGGGTGTAGAACCAGGAAGACTTCATTATCACGAGTTCGAATCCAGTATCTGAAGCTGTGTGACCCCGGACAAGTCACTTCATCCTATTTGCCTCAGTTTCTTTCCTGTCAAATGAGATGGGAAAGAAAATGGCAAACCATTCTGGTATCTTTGCCAAGAAGACCCAAATTGGGTGATGGAGGGTCAAACACAATGGAAATGACTCAAAAACAAGAACATGGTCATATCACCACCTTTAGTAGTCACCTCTTGCCTTCAAACTTTTCCTCTTTAGTATTCAGAACCCAGTTGCCCTGTGCAGTGACTAGGTTACACATGGTAAGCACTTAGCATGTGTCTGTTAAGGTGAATTCCATGTACAAATCTGTCCTTTGAGATGATGGAAGGAGGGCAAGCCTTGGGGGAGACGTTTTTCATCTTGTATGTTTATGTGCCCCCAAAGTCTTACTAGTTTAAAACCCCACCAAGACTTTCAGACAAAATAAACTGCACTCAGCTCAAGACTGTTAAAAAGGGATGCATCATTCTTCAGGCTGAGTTCTAGTAACAATAATGGCTAGTATTTCTAGTCATTTTAAATTTAGGAAATGGAAAGCACTTTACACATATTACCTCATTTGATTCTCAAAACAACTCCGTGAAGTAGGTGTTAATATAATTCTTCTTAAATAGCAGAGGAAGCTGGTGTTGAAGGGAGTTAGGCCAAGGTCACACTGGCTCAAGGTCACACTCCTAGGAAAGACCTGAAGTAGAGTATGGTCTTCTTGCCCCTAAATCCATCAGTCTGTCCACTATACCACGTAGCTACCTCATAAGTGGAATGGTTGTTGCTTTGTCACTTTCATTAATCAATGAAAGATGAAGAGATAGAGGAAGAATAAATATCAAAGAAGAAAATGAAGAAAGAAAAAGATTAAGAAAAAAGAAAAAAACTAAGAAATGAAGGAAGAAATGAAGGAAGAAAGAACAGGAAAGAAAAAATAAGAGATGGAAGTAGGTGAGGATGAGTAAGGTTCCAATCCTGGCAGGGCCACTCCTTACCTGTGTGCACCTGGGCAAGCTGCTTCACACCACTCTGTTTAAACGAGGGGCATGGGGGTAGAAGGCCTCCACACACCCTGACAGCTCTAAATCCCATGGCCCAATGGCATACAAGAGAAGTCAGAGTGGTATGTCTATCATGGATACACCAATTAGACCCATTTCAAAGCTCTGGTGTTTATGTTGAGGGTTCTAGCCTGGCCAGAAAGGTCAGAAACCCATCCCTGGGAAATATGAGAATGGAGAATGTGAGAGTTAGAAAGGCCCATAGAACACAATTATGGGGCAGAAGAGCCCTTATTAACAGACGATGGAACACTGGAGCTGAAAGGGTCCTTAGAATATCAAACCTATGATGTCAGGGGTAGAAGGGACCCCGGGTCACAGGGCATCATGCAGAGAACAGAGTATCTATAAGGGCCTTTAGAGAACAATTAGTCCAACAATTTCATTTTAAAGATGAAGAAAATGAGGGGAGAAGTGAATTGGAACAAGGCCCCAGTGTCCTGACTCATACTGGGGTCCAGAGTTCCCCTAAGCTACTTGTGGCCTGGTAGCAGAAAGAAGCAGCCCCTCTTCATCCATCATGAGTACTGGAACCAATTTTTAAGTGAAGCAGAGGAAAGAGCAGCCTTTTCACCCCCACAGAAGTAAACAGGAACATAATCCCAGACCATGATGACGTGGCTTTAACGATAAGGTCTCCTGGTAACTACAGAGCTTGGGCCTGGGCAGCTCAGCTACTCAGCAGGCCTGTATTTGTAGAGAAATTCTACATCTGAGCACAAAGGGATGAACGGCGGGATGTTTTCTGATTGGCATAGGCCTCCACAGCTCAGCTTGCCCCCCCAGGAGAAGTCCAAGTTTAACACACCTGCTAAATAGGGGCTCCTCTGCCTTTGGTTGTTGGTGTTATGTTCAGCATCAGGGGGCTGAGGGGCCAGCACACTTTGTACTGCAGCCCAGCTCTGGGGAAGGTGCAAACCCTCACCTTGGCCAGGTGTCACACTGCCTACAGACATGATTTGAACACTAGCTAAATCCCATCTCTCTACCTCTTCAGTATCTCCACAGACCCCTGGTCCTGTCAAGGTGAAGATTCGTTCCCCTGGTGCCAGTTCAACTCCTCTTACTCAGTTCCATCCTGTACCACTCCTGTCTATGTCCTCCAATAAATCTTCTCTAGAGGACCCATCTGGAAAACGACCTAGAAGCCTGCTTCTGGATTTTAAAGTAAGATTTTTTTGTGGATGTCGGTGTGGCACTGCTCAGACACCATACCATGACATTGGACCTTGGCACCTTTCTAGCAGACCTAGAGCTGAAATCCCCTGTATTGGCTATTTCCTCAATTAGAATGTGAGTTTCCTAAGAGCCAGGACTGTCTGGCTGTTCTGTTTGAACCCCTAGCACTTAGTGCAGGGTTTTAAACACAATAAGTATTTAATACATGATTTTTCATTTGTTCATTCGGACTGTCCATCTGGTATTTCCTGCTCCTGACCAGCCCATCTCCTTTTTGGTCCCACCTGCTCATCTACCTTTTCTTGAGGACAAGTCACATGTTCTACTTATACTCACCATATGTCTTTCCACTGTCCTTTGGGCAATACTGATTTTTTTCTGAGATTGTGGCTGTCTATAATTCACAAGTATATAATGTCACCAGGAGAATACCAGTGTTAAAAAGATAGGATTGTATAGCATCAGACATTTCTGGACATTTGAAATGCAATTCCATCTGGTATCTTTCTCCTACTCAGTTCTGGGCCATCTCATTTTCTGTCTATGGTGTCTAATAGAATACATTGCCCAGACAAGTTAAGCATCTCAGAGCTCAAGATCATATAACCAGCAGCTGGATTTGAATCTAGGCCCTTTAGATTCCAAATCCAGGGCTTATTCCACTGATTAGAGGAAACGCCATGACTTTCTTCATTTCTGAAGGGCTTTCACATGGAAGAGGTATCAGATTTGCTCTGTTTGGCTTGGGAGAGAAGAGTAATTGGCTGAAGTGACAGGAAGGTAGGTTCTGACATAATATGTGCAGATGGGGGCAGCTAGGTGGTACAGTGGTATCACACCTGGAGTCAGGAAGATTCATCTTTCTGAATTCAAATCTCAGATGCTTACTAGCATCTTACTAGCATACTTACTAGTGTGACCCTGGGCAAGTCACTTAGCCCTGTCTGCCTCAATTTTCCCATCTGTAAAAATGAGCTAGAGAAAGAAACGGCAAACTACTCCAGTATCCCTGCCAAGAGAACCCCAATGGGGTCATGAAGAGTCCGCCATGACGAAAAATAACTGAACAGCAGCAAGAACAATGAAGGTACTGTTTAACAATTAAAGCTGGATAACAATGGCCTAGCCTACCTTACAAAGCAGTGAGCTCTCTATCACTGGAAGTACTCAAAAGTGGTTTGGATTCTAAGGTGTCTTCTATGATCCTATGGTCCTAAGGAGGGGCTGGATATGACTTTTGGGTAAGATCTGGAAGGGATCCATACTTTGGGTTAGGGCTGGACTAGGAAATATCCTAATGTTGCTTCCATATTAGGAACCTGAGAATTCTATTCTAATCAATCAGCATAAATAAGGGGTTAATGAAGGGAAGTGTAGCCTGAACATCCAAAAACTAAATAAAGTCAGCAGAAGAGTTCTCGGCCAGGGAAGGAATGTACCTTGTCCAACATGGTGGCTCCTGGCAGGGAGGCTCTAACCTTGCTCACCAAAGAGTGAGATGTTAAATGTCATAGGGTGAGATTGGCAGTGCAGTGTGGCCATGGAAACACTGGATGGAGACCAGAGGCCCTGGGCTCAATTACAGTTCTGACACTTACTGGCTTTGTGCCTTTGGGCAAATCAGTTTACCACTCTGCTAGGATGTAGAAAATAACACTTCTGCTGTCCACTGGGTTGTTGTAAGGAAAGGACTCGAGGAGTATTAATGTGATTCACAGATGTGAGCTCTTAGAGAATCACAGTAATGTGATTTTTTTGGAGTTAGAAGAGGGACCCTGGCAACCATCTAATCCGCCTCATAACCAAAGGGGAATCCCCACTATAACACGTCCAGCAAGGGGTCATTCAGTCTCTGCTTGAAGACCTTCAGGGAGGGAGAACCCACCACGTCTCAAGGAAGCCCATCCCATTTCGGGGGATCATTTTAATGGTTCAAGACAGGAAGTCTCAACTGACCTCTTTGTAACCTTTGCCTTAGGCTCCTGATTATGCTTCCCAGAAGCCAAAGAGAGTAAGTATAATCCCTCCCTCATATGATGGCCTTTCAGATATTTGAAGACATCTACTGCCTTCTCTTGTCTGGGGTAGTTCTTTGAAACAACGTTACTGTAATATGGCATCAGGACCTGTCCCAGAGGCCTTCCTCTGGACACTCCCCAGCCTGCCACTACCCTTCTTAAACCATGGTTCCCAGAACCGAATGAAACAATTCAGATGAGGTATGAGTAGGGCAAAGTAGAAGGGGGCAATCACCTCCCTGCAGGATATGCCTTGCTTAAGACTGGATTTGCTTTCGGGGATACTATGTCACAATGCTGACTTATACTGAGCTTGTAATCTACTAAGATCCTGAGATCTTTTTCTGAACAAGTGCTATGAACACATGCCTCTTCCATCACATGTTTGTGGAGCTGATATTTTTGTACCTAGCTGCAAGACTTTACTTTTATCCCTATTGAATTTTATCTTATTGAATTCAGCCCAATGCTTTATAGCACGTCAAGATCTTTTTGGATCATTTGTCTGTCATCCAGCATGTTAGCTTTCCCTCACAGCTCCGTGTCATCTGCAAATCTGATAAGCATGCTGTTTATGCCTTTTTCCAAGCCACTAATAAAAACGTTAGATAATACAAAGCCAAGCACAGATTCCTGGAGTACGCTACTGGAGATCTCCTGCCATGTTGACATTAATGACTACTCTTTGAAGTCCAGCCATCCAACACTTCTGGACCTACCTAATTGTTTGATCATCTAGTCTACATATCAGCATCTTCTTCACAAGATATCGTGAAGATAGAAACAACATTTGGCAACTGAATGGTTATGTGATGTGAGGAACAGTGGCTGTCAAAGATAATGTTTAGGTTGCAAAGCTGGGGAATTGGAAGGATGGAGGTACCTTCAACAGAGAGTGAAGTTCAGAAGAGAGATGGGTTTGAGGGGAAAACAACGAGGTTTATTTTGGACCCAACAGATCAGAGATGTCTAGAGGACAGTTTGAAATGTATATACTGTGTAGTTGGTGATAGAGGGCTGGAGTTCAGGGGAGACTAGAGCTGGATATATAATTTTTGGCAGGCATCTACATAGAGATAAGTAAGCCTGTGGGGGCCGACGAAGTCACAGAGAGTATATAGAGAAAATGATGCAGGATAGAATCTTGGGGAACAGACACAGTTAGGGTTTGAGATGGAGGATGGAGGATGAACCAGAAAAGGAGGCTGAGATCTGCCACAGTGGTGTCTCTTAAGTAAATGGTAAGCCTTAAAGGTATAAGATGCTCTACCCTCTGGACGAGTCCAGGCAGAACAAGGCCGGGTAGGGTTCAGCTCTACAACAAGCTGAGGTTTAGAGGTGTAAGAGAAAGAGGCAGATCAAACTGAACACCTGGGAGAGCTCCTGGAGATCCAGAGACCTACAGAACAACCATGACCACCAGGGCTGAAGGTTGCTTTTGGCAAGAGTATAAAGTGGACTAGAAGATTGTATGGACCTGTTTTAAGGTTTTCTCTGTCCACCCTTGTTCTCAAGGTCTCGTGGTATTTAAAGTTTCCATTTTCTCCATTTAGAAAGGAACACAGAATATAGGCCATTGGGCCTGGAAGTGACTTTAGCAGATATAACTTAGAACATCAGAGTTGGAAGAATCCAATTTCAATGAACTAAGGACAAGGATGTAGAGTTTTCTGGGGTGTTAGAACTGTGGAACTTCAAGCATCGACTTCAGATTCTAGGGATCACTAAGTATATCCTCACCATGTTATAGGTAAGGGAACTGAGGTCCAGAGAAGTGAAGAAGTTTCCCTAAGTTCACTCCTCCTGAGTCCAGTATTCTATCCATTACTCAGTCTACACTGTCTCCTTGTCAGGTGGCAGAGGGCTGCAATTCTCAGGACTAATGTGGAAATGATATAGGATATAGAACTAGAGTTTAATTCCATTAAAATACTTATTAGGCCCCCTCTGTGTCTCAGGCACCGTGCTTAAGGTACTGGGGCTACAAAGACAACATGAACATGTCTGCTTTCAAGGAACATCCATTTTACTGGAGGAATGCCACATGTACACACAGATTAGTAAATCAAAGATGATTGGAGGAGGGAGACAACACTAACAACTGGGAGGAAGAAAGGTCTGGGGAGACTTCACAGAATATGAGGGGCCTAAGTTTGACCTTAAAGGAAAGAAAGCAAGGATTCTAAGGATTAGAGATGATGGAGAAGTATATTTCAGGGAAAAAAGAGGAACTGCATGAATGCGCCAAGGTGGCAATCGCAATGTCAAATCTGTTAAAAAGTAAGAAGATGATTTTGGCTCAAATGGAGAACACTTGAAAGGGAGTCAATAGAAATAAGTTGGAAAAGTAGGTGGGAGGCATACTGCAGGGGATCTTGAACACTAGGCCAAGGAGTTTTTATTGTATCTTGGGTTTAATAAAGAGCCACTGAAGAGTTTTGAGAAGAGGAGTAGTATGATTATACACACACACACACACACACATATGTGAGGGGAGATATTTTGGCAGTTGTGTGGAAGATGGATTGAAGAGAAGGGAAGCTAATTAAGAGGCTGTTTTAAGAGTGATGGGGCCTAAGGTGGGGCAGTGGTTATGGGAGTAGAGAGAAAGGGATGAATCTAAGAGCTGTGGCTGGAGAAGCGGCAAGACTTGGCAACTGACTGGGTGTGGGAGGTGAAGGAAAAGAAAGGGTCTAGGATGATTCCAAGGTTACACACTTGGATGACTGAGAGGATGGTGGTGTTCTTAAAAGGAATTGAAAAAAAAATTTGGAAGAGTATATGAACAAAAGGAAGAGAAAAAAAGCCTAGGACAGTGTCTCTGGGGACATTTATGCTTATGGGGTGACAAAGAAGATTAAGAAGTAACAGTAAGCTAGGGAGGGAGCTAATC
The DNA here is from genome assembly GCA_028646575.1 of Pseudocheirus occidentalis. NCBI lineage: Eukaryota > Metazoa > Chordata > Mammalia > Diprotodontia > Pseudocheiridae > Pseudocheirus > Pseudocheirus occidentalis. The sequence continues at coordinate 177,015,936 of CM053601.1, read as the reverse complement.
AGAAAACAGTGCTATAGAAGCCAAGAGGAGATGGTATCCAGGAAGAGGAAGATAGTCAACAGAATTAAAAACAGCAAAGGAGTCAAGAAGAATGAGGAATGAGAAAAAACAGTCTTTGGATTATTGGTTGAAAGACTACAGGCCATCTTTGTGTTATCAAAAACCTGAAAATAAAGTAGATGCCCATTGATTGGGGATTGGCTATACAAATGAAGGTATAGGGATAGAATGGAACATTACTGCATCATTGGAAATAATGAATACGAAGGATTCAGTGGGGCACAGGAAGACATAAGAAGAATCAGGAAAACAATATACACAATGACTTTAACAATGTGAACTGAAAGGATGGAAAAAAGTCTAAATGCTGTCTAATTACAGTGACTAACCTTGGCCCTGGAGAAGATACGAGAAAATATATCTGTCTCCTTTCTTTGCAGTGGCGTGGTGCTATGGGTGGAGGACATTGATTATACTATCAGATTCTGTTGATATATTGGTTAATTTTGCAGGCTGCTTTCTCTTTTTTTTTTTAAAAAAAATTCTTTGTTACAAGAGCTAGCTTACTGGGTAGGGGAAGAAGGAGGGACATATTTAGAAATGAAGATGATGTAAAAAGGAAAGATCAATATAAAATTAAAGACTATTGGTGGTCTTGGAAAGGGTAGCTTCAGTAGAGTGGTAGGGTGGGAAACCAGACGGCAAGAGGCAGAGCAGTGAGGGGTGGAGAAGAGGACACGGGAACCTTAGATATCAACTCATGCAAACACTTTATTTTGCCAAGGAAAAAACTCCTTGTTACAGAGAGGTGAAAAGATCTGCTGAACCGTCTCTCACTCGGTAAGGCAGACTCAGAATTCGAGCCCAGATTTCCTGACTCTCCATGAGGACTAGCTGGGGGCTCTCCTTCCACGCACCAGAGTGCAGCCGAACCGCTCCTCATACATGTCTGTCACTCTGTCGGCCATCTCCTCTCCACTCCAGTGCCTGGGAAGTACTGCCTTCTCACCTCCGGCTTCCTTCGGCGCTGCGTTCTACCTCCACCTTCTACATGTAGCCATTCTGGATTCCACCCAACTGCTACATCCCCTTTGCCCCCAAATTATCTTGTATTTCTTTGGTCCACACTATCTATGTGGCATTCCCGGGTTGGACTGTAAGTGCCTCAAGGGTAGCAGTCATCTCCCTTCTGTATTTGTACCCCTTGTGCCTAGCACAGTGCCTGACAATTACAACAACAACCTGTTGGTAGATTGATCATACGCTCTCAGTCTGTCACTTTCATGGCGCAACTTGTCACATGGTATTCCTTTGCCAGGGTGAACTGTTATCCAGGTTGCTGAGATGGGGGGCAAGGATACAGGCCTCAGAAGAAGGTGTCTGCATTAATGTCACCTTCTCCATCAGAGAAGTCCTCAGAGGTGGATGGCAGTCATCAAGCTGAGAGGATTTCTCCCATGGTAAGCAGGCCAATTAGGAAGGAGGAAGGAACAATCAACCAGACCCAAACAGATGGGATGTCTGCACCCTGAAATGTAAACCCCAGCATGGTTTCACTTGGATAAGAACCACAGAAGTTCAAGCCCTTGAGAGACTACTCAGTCATTACATAGAGACTGATGCAGGGACCTGCACACAGGTGCACATGGGCACCGGTATAAACTTTGTACACACTCAAATCCACATGTATGCACACACTACAGGCCCACTCACACACACACACACACACACACAAATAAGCATGCATACTTGTATCCACTTCCACATTTTGGGGGACAGGTACTACTCATCTTAGCCAAATCTGGGCCTTTCAGAAGGCCTCATTCCACTCTGTCTGCTCTAAGTCCCTTAGTGTCCCATAAGGCAAATGAGCTTCTTCAGAGGAACAGGGCAGGGCTGGGGGAAGTTCTGGCCAAAGGCCGAGAACTCACATCTGATTCCAGAGAAGTCTGGACAGGATGTTGAGGAAACTCTCCTCTTTTGACTTTCTTCTTTTCCTAGCTCACAAAATAGATCCAGGAGAGCATGTCAGTTCATTTTGCCAACAGAAATCAACTTACTCCCCACCTCCCACCTCTCCCCACATGTCTTCCCTGGAGCACCCCTCCTCTCCTGCCAGAGAGCATCAAGAGCCGATTTGATATTTGCAGTGTGGGCCACAATTGTATTTTCTTGAAAAATGGGCTTGTTTAGCTCACAAGGGGCAACCCAGCTTTAAATGAGTCAGAGCAGAAACCGACAAGCAGCAGGTCAAGGCTACAGCATTCGAACAGAACTCTGGAGTTATGAAGCTCCTTAGAGCTCTTAGCCTAGCTGTCATCAATCATGAAGAGAGTACTGGGGCAGCTGACTCATCACCTGTCTGTCAGTCAGCCTTCGAGCTTGAGTCCCTCTCTATGATAGGCAGGGAAGATCAATGGGGACCTGAAATCAGCGGCTTGTACCAAGAGCTGGAGAATTGTCAGAGCAGCGAGGACTTTACAGAGATGAGTAATTAGATTACCTTACTTCTATTAACACAGAATGTTTAACACATGAAGAACCTTCAAATAAAACAGAATGTTAGAAGAGGGAAGAACTTTAAAATACAGAACAAAGATTGTCAGAACTAGGAGGGGCCTTAGAACATAGAATATCAGAGCTAAAAAGGCCTTAGAACATAGAATGCCAGACTTGGAAGGGACCTTAGAACACAGAATATCAGATTTGGATGGAAACTTTGAATATAGTAAACAGAATTTTAAAGTCAGAAGGAGCTTTAGAATATCAAAGTTCAATGCTGGGTTATTTCCAGCATTTACCTTCTCTCCTCCTTTGACCAGTAGACACCAAGAAGAAAATGTTGCAAGACCGGTGAATAGGTTCACTACAAATTTATGTTCGCTAATCACAGCAAGGTGCCCACCGCTGTGTGGTAATCAATCTTTCTTCCCCACTTTTCTTTCTTTCACGTACAGCAGCTATTCTAGAGCTCCTTCCCAAGCCCCTTACACTCTCTACCCACTCTACTTTGGGAGAAGACCTCCTAATGTCCTGAGAAACTGGAGGCCATGTGTCATGGGTTCCCCCTTCTCTCCTACTTCACTCCTACAAAGCTCTCTCTGCTCTTCTCTGACCAACTCTGATAAAAAGCTTCTCCTTTTCCTTGTGCAGACCAGTTATCCTAGTTTTGTCCTGGGTCCTGCCGTTCCCTGACCCTCTACAAGCTTTCTTCTGTCTTATCTGCAGCTTTTCCTTCAGCATGGCTTTGTCCGTAACCCACAAACATGACTAGGTCTTCCTCTCAGTGTCTCCTCAAGCTTTTGTGCCATATTTTTTTTCTCCTGTTCACAGTCAAATCCATAGAGTTGTTTGCTCTTGTTTCTCCAATTTTCTCACCTCCCACTAAACCTTTTGCAATCTGGCTTCTGATCCTAATGCCTGACTGAAACTGCTCTCTCCAATTTAAACAACAACCTCTCAGCTGCTAGATTCAATGTCTTTTTCTCAGTCTTTATCTTCCTAACCTCTTTTAGGATTTTGGAATTGTTGATTGTTCCCTCCTCCCTTAACTCCCAAGATACTGTTTCCTCCTGGGTCTCCTCCTACCTATGTGATCACTCTTTCTCAGTCTCCTGTGCTGGAGCATCTGTCTAGGTCCTACCCAGTTAGTATGCATGCATCCCCAACCCTCTTCTCTTTTATTTCTATACTTTCTCCCTTGTTGGGAAATTCCACTGCTCCTTTTAGTTTAATTACAATCTCTATGGAGATGTGTCTCAAATCTTTAGATTCACTAATCTCTCTCCTGAATTCCAACCCCTCATTGATACCTGTCTCTGAACATCTCTACCTAGAATTACCATCAGCATCTTAAACTCAATATATCTAAAATAGAATTCATCATCTCCACAGACTCCCTGCCCCAACCCATCTCTAAATCTTCCAAATGTCTCTAGTTCAGTCTTCTAGGTTTAAAAAATTTTTTTTCCAAGTAATAAGCACTTAAAAAACTAATTTGTCTCTCCTACTATTCAACTCTCCATTCAATAAATTAAAACATACACAAAACAAATTTCTTAATACAAATCTATGTAGTCTGGCAAACAAATTCCCCTGTTAGTTAGCCATGTCTAGAGATATATGCCTCACTGCATATTAAGTTTATCAGCTCTCTGTCAGGAGGTGAGGGATATGCTTCATCTCTTGGCCTGATGATCTATCATTGCATTGATAACAGTTCAAAAGTCTTTCAAAGCTGCTTTTCTCTATAGTGTTGTCACTGTATAAACTTTTGTCCCACTTCTGCTTACTTTGCTCTGCATTGGTTCAAAAAAGTCTTCCCGGCTTCATCCGAAACTGTCCATCTGATCGCGTCTTGTGGCACAATAATATTTCATTACACTTACATCCCATGATTGTGCAGTCAGTCATTCCTTTAGCTTCCCATTTGTGGCTACCATGAAAAGCGCTGCCATACAGGTTTTTTATTCAGACAGATCTTTTTCCTCTTTCTTTAATTTTGGGGAGATATCAGCCTAGTCGTGATATAGCCGGATGTGTACAGGGTGGTAGCTTTCTCAGCATATTTACAGATTGCTTTTCAGGATGGTTGGACCAATTCACAGCTCTACCAATAGTGGACTAGAAAGGCAGAAAGAAAGGAAGGAAAGAAGGAAACAGCATTCATTAAGAGCCCCCTATGTGTCAGGCACTGTGCTAAGACCTCTACATGTGTTATCATATCTGATCCTCAAAACAATCCTGGGAGGTTTCTTATGATCATCATTTGATACATGAGGAAACTGAGGCAAACATAGGTTGAGTAACTTGTCCAGGATCATACAGCTAATATTTGAACTCGGGTCTTCTTGACTCTAGGCCCAGGGCTCATATCCACTAAGCTACCTGGCTGCCTCCACTCCATATTGCCTGTCTGACAGGTATAAAGTGGAACCTGAAAGTTACTTTAATTTGCCTTTCTCTAATTATTAATGATTTAGAGCATTTTTCCATATGATTATCAATAACTCGGATTGCTTCCTTTAAAAAGTTCCTATTCATATTCTTGGATCATTTATCAACTGGAGAAAGGCTTTTAGTCTTACAAATTAGAACCAGTTTCTTATAAATCTTGGAAATGAGACCTTATGACAGAAATTTGCTGCAAAGATTTTTCCCATTTCTAATTTTTATTAATTAGATTTGTTTGTGCAAAACCTTTTAGATTTTATATAATCAAAACTGTCTATTTTGTTTTGCACGATGCTCTCCATCCCTTGTTGAGTCTAGTCATGAACTCTTCCCCTATAATTAGTTCTTAAATGTAATTCCTCCCTTGCTCTTCTAATTTACTACGTGACTTTCTAAGTCATGCAAACTTCTGAAGCCTAGCTTCGATTTTTCAACCTCAGACTCATTCTTGATTCTTCTCTCTAACATCCATTCCGCGGCCAATTCTGCTTGTGTCCAGCTTTGGACTCTGATGTCTTCTCACCACTCATGGGGCCACTAGCCTAGACTGGGGCATCTGAACCACCCTGGACTACTGAAGAACCCCCCAAGTTCCTCTGCCTGCTTCACATTTCTCCCTTCTCCAATGTATGTCCACATAGACACCAAATTCTTGTCCTAAGACCAAGGTCTGAGTACTTCTGTCCTCCCCCATGCCCCAAGTCTTCAAAGTCTCTTCTTGCCTCAGGGATAAGAAACAAACTTGACCCTCCACATCTGACTCCCATTTGTCTTTCCAGACTTATTTCATGTTACTCTATTTTAACCAGATTGGGATACAAGTTATTTACAGAATTAAACATTTTACAACACTGAATTCCCATCTCTGTCCTATGTCTTCTCACAGGCTACTTACCTATAAGACTCAAATACAGATATTTCTCACTCCTATGGCCAAACTACTATGCTTACCTATATACCTACATGTATGCATGCATAATACATGTATATATACACATATATAGACTTTATATAATTATATATGAAGCTATAAATTAATCCATTACAAACTGCTTTATATAAATACACATATAAATATATATAACTATGACAAATACAAAACTATATATGTATGTGGTGTATATACATATATATATATATATGCAAATGAGTCCATTACCAAACTACTATGTCTATATCCATGCCTATGTCTATAGGGCACCTAGGTGATATGGTGGAGAGAGCGCCAGGCCTGGAATCAGGAAGACTCAGTTTCCTGAGTTCAAATATGACCTCAGACACTTACTAGCCGTGTGGACCTGGGTGAGTCATTTAGCCCTGTTTTGTCTCAGCTTCCTCGTCTGTAAAATGAGCTGGAGAAGGAAATGGCAAACTATTCCAGTATCCTAACAAAGAAAACTCCAAATGGTGTCATGAAGAGTGGAACAAGACCAAAGCGACTGAGCAACATATGTGTGTGTATCCATCCATGTCCACATAGACACACACATATACAAACGTGTATATATGTAAAACTGTTCAGTCATTTTTCAGAAAACTACAAAGAGTGTCATAAAGTCAGATATAACTGAAATGACCGAACAAAAAAATATATATGTGCATGTGTATAAGAGGGCTAAGTGACTCACCATCAGGGCCACCTGGCTAGTAAGCGTCCGACCGAGGCTGCATTTGAACTTGGGAAACCGAGCCTTCCAGACTCCAGGTCCGGCATTCTATCTGCTGTGCCACCTCGCTGCCCAAATAGAATTACTCTGTGTGTGTGTGCATGTATGCGCACATACATGTATATACATATGCATGCACACACATACTATATATGTATGCATAAAATAGATATAGTTATATATGAAGCTATGAATGAGTCCATTACAAACTACTTTATGTATGTGTATGTAGCTATGAATAAATAAAAAGCAACTATATGTGTGTATGCACATATATGGGTGCTTGGCTATGTAATCCATTACCAAACCACCATATATCTACGTATGTGCATAACACTAATATTAACTTTATAGTTGCAGCTTCTTCCCCTTTGCCGGAATGTAAGCTCTTTGTGAGTAGGGATTGTTTCATTCTTTGGACTGGTATTCCTAGAGAATAGCAGAGTTCCAGCATGTAGTAGGCACTTAATATATCTTGTCGATTAACTGATAAATTACAGAAGAGCACAAAGCCAGGGATCAGGCCTGGATGCCACGGTCCTTGACTGCTAGAGCCTGGCACTCTCTCCCCAAAACCATCCCTCCTCAGCAGCAAGCGCCATTTTGTCTCTCCAGGTTGTCTTTGTCTACATCCACTGAGCCAGTTCTCTTCCTCCTATTAATTTGATTTATTTACTAGTGTTAATTACCATCTGCTCCTCTCCTCCCTTCAGAAGTCCCAGCTTCCTGCTCTGCCTGGCACTGCAAGGGCAGAGTGCGTTGTCAGCTCAGGAATGCCTGTGCTCACCAGGGACAGAGCTGGTGGCTTTCCCAGTGGATGAAGTAGGCCTACGGATGACCTGGGAGGCAGCTGGCACAATCCTGCATCTTCAAATACCTTCTGAACTGGGCATCAGAGTGATTGAAATGCTAATATTATTCTTTTTTTCAGGTCTGAAAGCTTTTTGGAATTTTAATCAACCAGTTTGATTCAAGAAGCATTTCTTGAACACCTACTATGTGCCAAGCAGCAGGGATGCAAAGAGAGGCAAAAACCAAAGTATGACCTTCAAAACATCAGACTTACGGCATGCAATCTCACACATGCTATATATGGTCCAGCCATCTTGGCTCTCTTACTCCTGGAATGTTCTCCCTTCTTATCTCCACCTCCCAGAATCCCTACCTTCCTCTACTTTTCAGCTAGTGTCACTTCCTATAGGGGGCCTTTCCTGATTCACCCCTACACCTACCTCCTCCCCAAGCTGCTTTGCTGATGGAGTGTGAGATCTTCGAGGCCAAGAACTGTTTCCCTTTTGTCTTCACATCTAGCTGGTGTTTGAGGGAGACAGAGACATCCTGGAGGGACAAAATGGCACTTGCTGCTGAGGAGGAATGGTTTTGGGTTAGAGAGTGCCAGGCTCTAGCAGTCAAGGACCATGGCATCCAGGCCTGATCCTTGACTTTGTGCTCTGCAATAACTCATCAGTCAATCAACGAGATCTATTAAGTATCTACTATGTGCTGGGACTCTGCTATTCACTAGGAATACCAATCCAGTGGTATTGCCAGTCCAGCAGTACATGAGGACACTTAGGGGCCACATGTTGACTTAGTTTTAAAATGCAATATTATTTATGTTATATTTTTTGTTCATTTTGTTAAATATTTCAGAATTACACCGGCATCTGGTTAGGGCCATACTTGGAAGTATTGGGCCACAGTCACATGCTGTGCCCCCCACATTGAGCTGAAGTAGGAAATACTGAGCCAGCCTAGGAATCAGGATAGAGATGGGCTCAAATCCTGCCTCTGACACATACAGCTATGCGACCCTGAGAAGCTTTAAACTACTCTGTGCTCCCAGACTCTCCCTGAAATCATATGATGCAGAGAAAGGTAGAGCTACATAGGGCAAGCAAGTTCCCTGTTCAGAGCAACTTGTACCATTGAGATCAAAGGTCTCTTCCCTCTTCCATCCTCTTCCCCCAGAACCTATGGAAGAAAGAGATGTCTCATTTTAAAACTGTCCCGTCCCCTCCCCAAAGGTGCAGGTGATGAGGACCCTTTTAACATTCTTTTGCAATTTTATTTCCAGTGCCTAGAAGAGTGCCTTGCACACAAGAGGTATTGAAATACTGAAAGTGCTGGACTAGAACACACCATCCCTCTTAGACAGTCACTTTCCTAGGCTGGCAGCAGAAGCAGAGAGAACAGCCTAGCACCCCAATCTCCTCCCTGGCCCCTGACTATGCCTTGCTCTAGCTAACTCACGGGCAGTGAAGACCTGGGCTGCTGTCGTCTTTTTTCATCTCGTTTGTTTTTCTTTTTCCAAGTTCTGCTCTTATAATTTTATTGATCTGCTCTGGTTTACTGATGTAAGTTTGCGACCCCCCAAAAAAGCACAAAAGAAAACAGTCCATGCCAAAAAGGGGGGGTATTTGAAGCGACATGTGTTTTTTGCTCATTTCCCAACTCCTTGGACACTGTTAGAACATGGTGCTGCATTTTAAATCTGCTGCTGGGACTAGACTTTCTCAAGCCAATGAGAATGAGCTGGACAAATGGGCTGTCAAAGGTGAAGGATTGCTCTCCGTTTGTCCTGACGTTCAAACATGCTGAACACCTCCCCACATGAAAATAACACTGAGGGTCTGTCAATCAGAGCTGGGCCATGAGCCAGAGTCCTGGTCTAGAGGGGAGGGGCTGGAGAGGGAGGCACACGTTCTCTCTTCCTACCCTCCCAACAGCAGCCTTCTCTCCCTCTCCCTCTGTCTCTGTTTCCCCTTTCTTTGTCTACCTCTCCCTCCCCGTCTCTATACCGTTCTGTGTGTCCTTCTCTGTCTCTCTCTTCCTCTCTTTCTCTCCTCTCTTCTTCCTGGGAAGTCATAAAAAACCCTGAAGTCACCCAACTAGATTAAGACCTGCAGGAATGACGGAAGTGTCTTTTGAATCCTGAATGGCCATTAATTTCCCCTGGTCCTCATCCTTCAAGTATGAATCAGCTTCAGTCCTAAACCTTCCCTACATACTAAGTCTAAGATCTCTGCTCCCTGCCCTCACTGCCTAGTCCTGCTAAATAGACTGTCAGAACTGGAATGGGCCTGAGAAATTGTTTTGCCCATTGTTTTCATTTTTATAAAGAGGGAAACTGAGGCACAGAGTAAAAGACATTTGCACAGCAGTCAAACTGTGCATCAGTGAAGAGGAGTAGTACCCCAACAGGTCCCCTGATCCTTCCAGGACACCATTGTCTCTCAACGGTGGCCTCAGTACTAAGGGGACCTGCCCTAGAAGTCCCCCAATTCCTGTCTGCCCCCTCTACTTCCCAATCTTCTCACTCGCAGAATGGTGGCTCACTGTTTAATTGTCTCTGTGTCAAGCTGTATGCTTTAAAAACTGCTGCCAGCAGATGTTAGCAACATCAGTTCCCTACTTATCTAGAGTGATTGAAAAGACTCTCTGTCTCTGTCTCTCTCTGTCTCTGTCTCTCTGTCTCTTTCTCTCTCTCTCTCTCTCCATCTCCAAACTCCAAACTTCCCCAAAATAAAATCACTTTAGGAATTAGTACCACTTGGTGTTGATGAGGGTGGAGCTTTCATGGGGGCCACTAGACGAACCAACAGCACTTACTTTGGTGTTTACAGATCCAAAACGTCAGGGGGGTTCCTTTCCAGGAACAGCCCATCAGGGCAGTCTGGTTAAAGGCCACTCCAGGGCCGTCCTCTATGAGTCTCACAGGTTCATCTCTTTTCCCTAACCCTTGCTCCTCTCCTTCCAACTTGTGGGGGTTGGAGAGTCAGACAGAAAGCCCCATTGCCTCTCCTCACTCCTGGCCCAGTGAGCATCCACCAGATGACAGACGATTATGGTTTTAGACAATGAAACGGATCATTTCCTCCTATCTCGAGCAAGGGTCATTACCTCTCATTTCTGCAGATCACATTTCTGGCTTATTTGTTGTTGTTGTTGTTGTTTGTATATGAAATCATTTCGATTAAAGATAAGGGGAAACATTTCCCTCCATTTCTTTAGCAAACAGAGTCTTATCACCTCCCACAAAAATGAAAATTAAAAATCCCTAACTAGGGAACAGGCAGGCTGTGGGTGAAAGGACATTTATATATAGTAACAGTATTGGTAAAAAACACATCCGTCATCCTCAGCCATGTCACTGTACAGCATCACTAAGTGTAACAGAGAGAACGGTACTGACTGTAGGATGGAAACCTGGGTTCAAATCCCACCTCTACCACTTACTACCTGTGTGACCTTGGGTGAGTCACCTAATCTTTACAGGCCTTGGTTTCCTCCTCCATAAATGAGGGGGCTGGACTAGATGGATCTCTCTGACCCCTTCCAGTTCTAAATCAAATGAGATAATGCATGTAAGATGCTTTGCAAACTATTCAGAGGCAGTTTGTCAGTTGGCCCAGGGGATGCAGGGCTGAGCTTGGCATTAGCAACTTCTGAGTTTGAATCCTGCCAGTTGCTTCACCCTGGATAAATTACAACCTCTCTCAGCCTCAGTTTCCTTGTCTGCAAAGTGGGGCTAATAATATCCCCCACCTCCAGGGCTGTTGAGAAGATCAGGTAAAATCATATGTCTAAAGCCTGTTTCAAGCCTTGAAGCCCCATAGAAACACCAGCTATAATTGTTATCACATTAAATCCTATGGAGCTCTTGGGGGCAATGCTACCTCCTAACTTATTTTATGTCATTAGTAGAAACCTCTGTCATTAGAAACCTTAGCAAGTCCTCTTTAAAATCCATAAGACACTTAATGACATTCAAACATCCATGAGAACATGGAACATGAATGTCTGAACTAGAGACAGAAGAAGAAACCAAGTTCTAACTCTTAGAGCCTTCATGTTTAGAACACAGAACAAAAGTGATAGAATGTCAGAGCTGTAAAGGACGCTAGAACGTGGCATTTTAGAATGGTGAGGGGCCTTAGAACACAGATGAGGAAAGGCAGAATGCTCCATCTGGAAGGGAAAAGGGAGCATGGGTGTTAAGAGTTGGGAGGGAAGTTGGTCACAGAAGGCCGTGGGTTAGGGGACAAGCGTGCAATAGCAGCAGGGCTGATTGGAGGCAGAGGACTGGTCAGAGTTCAAATCCCACTTCTGATGCCTACTGCTCTCCTGAACCTCAGTTTCCCCACCTGTAAAATGAGGGGGTTGGATCCGATGGCTTCTGAAGTCTCTTCCAGGTTGAGACCTATGGTTCTATGAATGACAAGAGACCCCAGAAGAGAGTCCATCGAATATTAGGGTAAAGAGGAGCCTTAGAACACAAAACGTCAGAGCAGGGGACAGATGGACTGCTTTGGTCTTTTCTACAAGGAGCCTCCATCCTTCAGAAATTCAATTCTGCCTTAACATGGGTTCCCCCCCACCACCCTTTAAATATGCCTACTCTGCAGCAGCAACCTTAAATCTGTCCCCTTTATTAATGAGCCCGGCACAGTCTAAAGAGAAATGGGAAGGGAAGCTCTTTCAACAGAATCATTATGCATTAAAAATTAAGGGATCAAGTAGGAAGCACAGCTCAGCACCCTGGTGATAAACACACTCCTCATTTGCATAGACGGAGCTGGAGCTCGGTCTCCCACAGGGGCAGCTGGCAGACGAGCTGAGAGCTGTTCTGGACACTGTGGGACTGTCCCCTCTTCTCTTCTAGGGCAGCCATGGGGAGGCAAAGAAAAGTGGCCCAGAAGATACCATGCAGAGGCCACGGAGAAGCTTCCCTCCCGTTTCTCTCTTCCCTGCCCGCATGGCATTGTTTTTAGTCCTGGGCCACAGTGAGGTCATTCTTGCATCAGGGCCGTGTTGATGATGCTGTATACAGTCAGTGATTAACTAATGCACGCTGAATTTTAATAGGGTGCATCTGTTCATGCTGGCCCCCTGGCTGGGATGGCTCTCCTCCCTTACTCCTTGGCTCATCTCTGCATGTTAACAGTCTTTCTGGTCTAGCTCAGCACTCCCTCATCCTCCATGCAAGTCTTCCTTGATTCCCCCTGCTAGAAGAACATACAATGGAAAGATGGCATCTGGAGTGGACGGACTGGGTGACCTGGGGCAAACTGCTTCTATGCTCTGATTCTCAGTTTCCTCATCTGTAAAAATGGAGGGATTAGAAGAGATGATATCTAAAGTCCCTTCCCCCCTAAATCCTATGATCCTAAAACGTTTCTTGCCCTTTGAATCATTTTTCTTTGGTGTTCTCTTTTGTACTTACCACGTCATGAATGTATGCTTATGCTTTGTGTAGGTGCCCTCTCCTCCTACTGACCAGTACCTTCCAGGACAGTGGTTCTCAACCTTCCTAATGCCATGACCCTTTAATAGTCATATGTGGGTGTGCCTGCATGTGGGCAGACCCACCTGGAGACGGATAGAGGAGGTTCCTAAGACCATTGGAAATATATATTTTCCAATGGTCTTAGGCAACCCCTGTGACCCCTGCAAAAGGGTCATTTTATCCCAAAGGGGTCGCAACCCACAGGTTGAGAACTGCTGCTCTAGGAGGACAGGAATTATCTTTTTTTTGTGTGTGTGTCTCCCACAGTGCCCAGTCTTTGTGCACAATATGTGCTCACAAAGTTCTTCTTTCTCTGAACTCCCAGTGCATATGGTGCCTTGGAATGTTTCTCTGTTTCAGGTGGGATTCTCTGATTTGCCCAAGGGGATTATTAATCTTCTTGAGGGAAGAAGGGGGTAAAAATCCCTTATGAAAAAGAACCCTAAATCTTCTATCACTCGTGTAACTCCCATAGCCTGGCAACTGACTGGCAGATAAATAGTGTTCTCCAAATGCTTGTCAAATCAAACTGAAATGAATTGACCTGAAGGCTACCATTTTGAAAATAAAGAGTTGATGTCACTGAGGTTCAATATGTCTCTAATGGCAGCAAGGCTGACTTTTAAAGGCCTTTATTTTGGGGGGTGGAGGCTGGAATCTGTCTCAGAACAGTCTCTCTCTAACAGGTCTTCAGAGCTCGCAAGAAGGCACCATAAATTAATTCGTGACTGGATAACTTTCTGCTTCATTAGCCAGCGTAGAGATGACCTAAGGAGGAGACATCAGGTAGCTGCCCTCTCCTTCCTCTAGGTTTCCTACAGGGAAATCTCTTGGCGACAAACCTAGTGCATTAACACTTCTAGGTGACATTTAGTCTGTATGGGAAATTTCTAATGGATTTTTTTCTCCAGAAAATGTATAAAAAAGAAGGTATCCCCAGAGAACAGAATGCTTGGGCAAATAAGGAAACTTTCCCTTTCAAAAAGGAGAAATGGTACCTTGTTCACTGTGGTCTAGTTTTTTTTTTTCAGTTGTGTCCAACTCTTCGTGACCCCATCTGGAGCATTCTTGGCAAAGATACTGGAGGGGTTTGCCATTTTCTTCTCTAGCTCATTTTACAGATGAGGAAGCTGAGGCAAACAGGGTGAAGTGACTTGCATGTAGTAAGTGTGTGAGGCTAGATTTGAACTTATGAAGATGAGTTTTCTTAACTCCAGGTCCAGCACTCTAACCACCCCACCTCCTAGCTGACTCCAATACCTTCTTACAGCTTATTATTATAGGAACATGGCTCCATTGCTTGTAATAGCCCCCATTTCTGTAGTTTTTTTTGGGTAAGGGACTCCTTCAGAACTGAATGGGAAAGGTGTGAAGCAGGTGATGTCACTTGGGCAGGAGAGGCTAGAAAGAATCCCTCCCATCTTCTTGCCGTTATGGGTTGGGTGGGATGGCTGATGTGGCTGGAAAGGGGAGTGAATGGTTGCATTTCTGACTGGGATATTTAGGAACATTCAAGAAGTGAGTGCTATGTTGCTCTAGTTGATACTGGGGTGTCTGGAGACCAGCCTGAATGTTATGAGTATAGGAGTGGTTACCATGAGTATGCATTTCAGCTGTGAGAATTAACAGTGAGTGCAAACGTGCAATTATGTCATGAGAGTGACTTAAATGTCCATATCCTTTGACCTAGAGACCCCACTGCTGGTCATATACTCCAAGGTGGCTATGGACCAAAAAAAAAAATGGCTCCACAGACACCAAAAGCATTATTTGTAGTCGCATAGAATTGAAAACAAAGTAGATGTCCATCAATTGGGGAACAACCAAACTGTGGTCCATGAACGTACTAAAATATTGCTGTGCTGTAAGAAATGATGAATATGAGGAACACAGAGAAGTATGGGAACATTTATATGAATTGAAGCCGAGTGGGATAAACAAATCCAGGAAAACAACATATACAATGACTACAACAAGGGAAATGGAAAGATCTGCCAACAAACAACTGAAACCGAATGCTTTGACAATATAATGTATAAGCCTAGCTCCAAAGAAGACGTTAGAGAAGGTATCTCTCCCTGCTTCTGTGCAGAGATGGGAGCTGTGAGGTGGAACATTGCAGGGGAGCCTTGCTAGGCTGAGGGTCCCCCCACTTTTTATTATTATTTGTTATAAGTAATAGCTCTCTAGGAGGAGGAAACAGAAAGTAAACACATATGGATACATGTATGGAAACATATAAATGTAGGAAATTGAAAAACAAAGATATAAGTAACATTTATTTTTAAATAAAGAAAATGGGCATAGAGGCTGAGAATCCTCAGTGCTTGGGCAGGGCTTGCTGTGGAGTACTTTCCCCCACCTATAGGGTCATCGTGGCATGTGCATGGGGATAAAAGGTTTGTGGTCTGTTTTTCCCGTCTTCCTTCCCCCTCCCTGCAACATACACCCACAGAAATCTGTAGATAATGTGTCATGATGAGAACGATGAGATCAAGTTATATTGGAACATACCTGAATCTCAGACAGCTGGGCTGGCTTTGCAGGACAGCCAGCGTCCAGTGAATACTTAGAGTCTCTCACTAAGGCTCAGAAGGCCACCATTTCTTGAACTGGCCCTACATGGCATGACCTCATGGCCCTTCATCATCCTCTCTAGTTTATAGGTGTCCTTCCTAAAATGGAATTTCCAGAATTGGACACAACCCTATAGGTGAGGGCAGACCAGACCACGATCGCTTACCACACCATGATCGCTTACCACGTGCTCAGTGTAGTTTTTATTGACTGATACATCACACTCACGTTCAGCTTTCAGTCCAGGATCTCTTCCAGAAGAGCTGATGCTATCTAGCCACATATCCCATATCTTATGAAGGTATTTTTTGAACCCAAGAGGAAGTCTTTTTTTAGTGTTCATCCTCATTAAATTCCATCTTCTTGTGCTCAGCCCGATGTTCCTGTCTGGTTAGGTCCTTTTGGATACTATCCCCCTCAATGCCAGCTCTTATTCCCAACTCTGTGGCATCTAGAAATATCTAGACACAGTAGGCTGCTGCCTGTGCCTTCATCCCTAGCACTGATAAACATTTTAAAAAGCACAGATCCCTGGAACAATAATACTATGCATCTATCTGAGAACAGTGTTTTTGATGGATACTAGCCTTACCCCTATGAAGGGGTTCTATCATACTCAAAAGTCCCCAAACCCAAAAGCCACTGATCCCTCCCTGTGTTAATGTCATGTGGATCCTGCCCTGCATTCCACCAAGAGCATGTTTACTCTTCAAGGGCCTTTTCCTTCTGTTCTCAGTCGTCTGGCTTTAGAAAACCAGAAAATGGAGACCTAGAGTATTCAGTGACTTTCTCAGCACCACAGAAACAGTGACTGAAGAGCTGGAGTCTGAACCAGCACCATCTCACTCTACCTCCAGCATCCCCTCTGTGGCATCTCCTTGAGTTCCTGACACCGAGAGGCAATGTGGATAGGACTTCCTAGCTCTCCCTGCTTACTACTCATGCTTGATGTGGGGCAAATCAGTTTTCTTCCCTGGGACTCAGTTTCCTCATCTGTAAATGGGTAACTCTGCACCTTCCTCATTTGTGAAATGAAGGGATTGAACTAGGATGTTTCTAGGGCCACTTTGAGTTTGAAACCCTATGATCCCAACAGTGAGCATAACAGCTAAAGGTGGCTAGAAAGCTTGGTACCATTAAAAGTCTCACAGGAGATAGAGGGAACGACAGAAGGCAAAATCTCTAAATCGGTAGAA
Source organism: Pseudocheirus occidentalis (assembly GCA_028646575.1). Taxonomy (NCBI): domain Eukaryota; kingdom Metazoa; phylum Chordata; class Mammalia; order Diprotodontia; family Pseudocheiridae; genus Pseudocheirus; species Pseudocheirus occidentalis. The sequence continues at coordinate 176,999,254 of CM053601.1, read as the reverse complement.
ATCCCAACAGTCACTGCTAAGCACCTTTCCTCCCAAGATATCTGATAACTCCCTTTTCAATTGCTTCCTGTAATGAGACGCTATCTAGAGATAGTGATCACTGGGCCCAAAGGTACCTTATATTGTTAACTACCAACAAAGAAGACCCAAGAGTAGGGAAAAATTAAACAGTGGTCACTTCATCCAGTGACTATGCAAGGGAAGGTGTTATTAAAAAGATACTCTTTCCCCAAATTACCTTACTTGATGTAAAAACTATCCTCCATTATGGCCTAAAAAGAGATTATTAAAGAGGTGAACATGGGACTTAATGAATGTAGAGTAATAACGTACCTTGTATCAAATTAAAAATTCTAATGCCGCCATAAGAAGCAAGCTGAATATCAGTACCTGACTATGTATTATTACTACTGGACTACATGATTATCCTACAAGTTTAGGAATAATAGAAACTGCTCTCTTCACCTTCTATTTAAATAATTGAGCCTTCATCTCCAGACAGAGATATGCGCCATTTGGAAGCTGACTACCAGGCTGTGAAAGAAACTGGAATATTAAGAAAAACTGACAAGATGAACAAGGGTATCTGAAACCAAGCTACAGTATGGAGAAGTGGGAAAGGTGTTGGATTAAGTGGGTGAAGACTTGGGTTTGAATTCCACTTTGGCTGTTTCTGAACTTTATGACTGTGGACCAATGGGAGTAGTGGGATGGGAGCTCCCTGAGGGCAGGAACTCTACTTGATTTTGTCTTTGTATACACCCAGCATCATCTATCACAGTGCTTTGAACCCGGATGCTTAATAAATACTGAATTCAGGACCATTTGAATGCAATCTGATATTTTTTTCATGTAGTGACTCATCTTGTGGTACATCTTGATAGTAATTCCCTATGGTCTGAATGCCCTGGTTCCCAAATACAGAAGCAAAAGGGAGCTTACTCTGTTTTCAAGGTTTAAAAACCAAAATGAAACTCCAGCACAAAACACAACTGTATCATAAAACCCTAATAGATTTTTATGTGTTCTGGACTCTAAACATTAGACATTTGCCAAGACTGGAAGGACAGTCCCAGACTGAAAAGTATTTTGGGAAAGTGGGTGGAGATGTGTTCTGGGATGGATGCTTTAGAGGAGAAAGAATTATAAAAATCTGGTCATTGCTAGTGTGCAAAAAATGAATTTGAGGCACTTAGGGGAAAATTAGGGTTGGGACGGTGAATTTCACAGGAGAATATGTGGTCTTTCAGATTGGATTTTGGGGTAGGGAACTAGGGCAGAAAACAACTCATAACAGAGAGGCAGATTCAAGTCTGACATGTTGGAAAACTTCCTAACAATTAGTTATTAGCTATTCAAAGGTGAAATGGGCTGCCTTGGAAGGTGATAGCTCCTCCTTGATTAGAACATGTCAAGGAAAGGCAAGATAACCATTTGAAGTGGATGCTGGAGAAAGGAACCTTGTTCATGTATTGGTTGGCCTCTAAGGTCTCTCATGATGGTGGGATAATCTATTTCTGCTGAGGTTTCCTTGCACCAGCTTTCCCGGTCACCCCCATGAAGACCCTCAGAGTCATTGTGGGTTTCTCCCTTTCCTGTAACTCCCCTATCCAATCAGTCTCTAAGTCTTTTCAACTCTGTTGGCACAACCTCTCCAGCATCCTTCTCTCTCTCTAGTGACACTCCAGGGACCACCTACTTCTGTCCTCATCAGCTCCCATCTTGTCCCATTGTTTTAGGTCACCCAAGTAGGTCTTCTTGTTTCCAGGATCTTTCTCTCCTAATCCATCCACATCGCTGCCCTAAGACGCAGGTCTGTCCACGTCACTCTTCTGACTAAAACCTTCAGTAGTTCCCGACTCCCTCTAGGATAAGAGACAAATTCCTCAGTCCTTCATAACCTGGCTCCCATTTACATTTCTGAACTTAATTCCTAATGCTCCCCATCATGTACTGGGGGTCCCAGACAAACCAATCCATTAGTTCCTCTCTGAGGTTGGAGTATCAATCTCTCTCTGGCCCCCATGGTCTTTACTGACTGGATATCCCCACTTTTCACCTCTGCTTTAGAAACCCTATGTTCCTTCAGGGCTCAGCTCAGTCATTGATTTCTCCCTGAAGCCTTTGTGCATGCCTGCCTTTTCTCTAGTGGTTGGGTTCAAGCCTTTGCATACACTGCCTGTAACACCCTAAGAGAATACAGCCTCTTGTTACACAAGTAAGACATTATTTAGTTTTTTGTCTTCAGATATCTGGAACTGAACATACAGCATGGCACATTTTAGGGGTGAGTGGGCCCTGGGCCACTTCCACGGAAGTTCATTGGTAATTAGCCCAGTCACCAAGCCACTCCTTTGTCAAACATAGAACTTGAACCCAAGACTATGACTTGAGTTCCAAGGCCACACACCTCTTCACTATGTATTCATCAATGAGTATATGCTGAATTGAAGTGGATTATAAGAAACACAGCTCTGCGCTGGCAGACAAAGCACCAGGGACCCTCTATTCTCAGTTTTGCCATTAACCTGTCATGGCACTTTTTGATGGACAATGCCTTCTCTGAGTCTCAATTTTCTCAGCTATAAAATGACTGGGTTCAAATCCTACTTCTGACACATACTATCTGAATGACCTTGGACACATCATTTAAGGTCTGTGGTCCTCAGTTTCATCATCTGTAAAAATAAGGGGATCAGCCATCTCATATCCTCTCCAACACTAGATCTGTGATCATCTAATGGACCCAAGACTAGGTGATCCCTAAATTTCCTTGTAGGGTGGCTAGGTGGTCCCATAGTGCATAAAGTGCTAGGCCTGGAGTCAGGAATCTTCCTGAGTTCAAATCTGGCCTCAGATTGTGCAATCTTGAGCAAGTCACTTCACCCTGTTTGCCTCAGTTTCTGCATCTGTAAAATGGAGAAGGAAATGGCAAACCACTCCAGTATCTTTGCAAAGAAAACCCAAATGGAGTCATGAAGAGTCAGAAACGACTGAACAAGAACAACCAAGTTTTCTTGTAGCTCCGATGTTCTCCATGTTTTCCGTTGTGAGGTCCTATCCTGTTTTGACACTCTATGTTCTATGTTCTAGGGTCTCCTAACTCTGACCTCTACATGCTCTGTTTTAAGCGTCCTTCTTGTTGCACCATCCTAGGATTCTATGTGTTTGTGGAAAAGTCCAGAATTACCAGCATAGCTTCTAAGGCAGGATTTAAGACCGGGTATGGAAATAGAATATGGGACGGAAGAGATGAGGGTGATTGGTGACAATTAATTCCCTTTTGCCAATTGCAATAAAAACAACATTTGCTAGAGAGAAGGCACTTATTCCTCTCCATCCTCATGGCATGATTTTGAAATATCTCCAGAGCAGGAGAGATGACTGAGAAAATGCAAATCTATTAAACACAGGGCCAGAGAAAAAGTGGTTTCAATAAAAGAATGTCTCGCTTATATCAAAGGATTCTGAGGTCAGAGATGGATGTCGGAACGCTGCCAATTAGACCTAAATGGGCAAAAGCCTTAAATCTCAAAATTAAAGATGATGGCTGGCAATTAACCTGTCATCTAACTAAAACATAACCATTAATGCTCAGTATAATTTAATATTTTAAAAATGACGGCAGCTAGTATCTGCAAGTACTGTTAGACAACATACAACAAAAGGTTCAGATCAGGTCCTAGACATGGCTAGAGCGATCCCACAGTCAGCCATCTGTTTTGGGGATGCTCACTCATTACATAACATCAGGACAGTGTGGAGAGGACCAGAAATCACCCGAGAAGCTGTAACCAGAGCTCCATCTGATTCTTCCCAGAAGAGAGTCATTCTCAGGCTGTGTGGTAGGCAATTACTGGGTTACTTTAGTATTGAGAACTTCTAACAAAACCCACTAGGATGAATGATCCTAAATTGGGGAGAACATTAGCAAAGACCAACAACCACCCGTCTCCATTGAAGGCGCCACACATGCCAACCTTGGGTTAGTCACTGCCCATCTCTGGGTCTCTAATTGCTCATTGGTAAAACAAAGGGGTGGAGACTCCCTGTCTCCATTCCCCTCACCAGAATTCCAAGCAACTGAAGATCAGGAAAGATTGGGTTTTTGAAATATATTAGGATTGTCAGCTCATATCAACGTGAGGATATTCAGCATGGAAATGGTACTGGACTTAAAATTCCAAAACCTTGATCTCCAGGCTTGTTCAGGAAGTTCTCTTCGCTGGATGAACATCAAGTCATTTAACCTCCCTGAGACTCAGTTTCTTGACTTGGAATATGGGGGCGATGATGCTTGTTATCTACCTCACTGGGCTGTTGTGAGAAAAAAAATGCTTTGTAAAACTTCAGGTATTACATTTCTGTTATCTTCTGTTAGAGCGCTAGTGAGCAGCAATCAATGGGTTAAACAGAACACATTTATCAATTGCCTGCTATGTGCCTGGCATTGTGCTGGGAGCTGGGGGTACAGATATAGAGAAATGAATAATCCCTCCTCTCAAGGCACATTAACACAGAGACAATACTCATACAAGATAGCGTTCTCATGGGCACAGAACCCATTGCCTTGGCCTAGGAGGCACCGCCCTCCAGTCAGTTGAGTTAAGTGGCTGAGAATGTGAATGAGGAGGAAGCACTCTCATCACTGAGACTGGTCAAACTTCTCTAGCTTCATATTGGCCTGAGCTCCTTGGTTTCTGACCTGTCCTCTTCCCTTTGCTGGGCTAAAAGCCCGTCCAGGGCTGAGTGCACACCCTCTCACCCACATCCTCCCAAGTCCGATTAGCTCCCTTGCCACTTGGCTCCCCAAGTTGTTCATGAAGACACTACAGACAATGGGACCTTGCTGGCATCTCTTGACACTCTTCCCATTCTGATGCTAAGCCCGTAATTATCATTCTTTGCTCAGTCCTTCCAGCACCTGGTGTATAGAAAAGTAACATCTGCGTGGAGTTTGCCTGGGAAAAATATCACAGGGAAAGAGGTTTGAAGGCAAAACGATAATAAATCACAATTATATATATATATATATATATCATATATATAATATATGCATATGTAATTTTATGGTTACAAAGCACTTTCATCTATATTAAAAAACACTGACAATCTGGTCTGCACCCAGAGGAGGGGAACTAAGAGAATGGAAGGAAGTACGGGAGCAAGTGTCACAAGGATCAACTGATTTTGTGTGGGGTCTGGGTAAGGAAAAACTCAGGGATGGAGTTTGCACAATAGTTGTACTAAAGCATCTGAAGAGCTTTTATTATAAAAGCATCATGGAGGCAGGCTTAGTGCCAGGAAGGCCCAAGTTCAAATCTTGCTTCTGACACTTGGGAGCTTGTACAGTCATGGCCAAGTTATTTAATCTTTCTGAGCTTCAGTAAGATGGGCATAATAACATACCTCAGAGGGTTATTAAGAAGTGCAAATGAGAGAATGTATAGAAAAATCTCTGCAAACTTTAAAGGGCTATTTAGATGTTAGGGACTGTCATCACCAAGAGCAGTATTACTAATATTACTGTTAAAGAAGGGGTGGCACAAAGGACCCTAGGGTTGGAACAGCAGATCCTGCTCCCATTGCTTGCTGCTTGTGAGACCTTTGGTAAATCCCTTCATCTCACTTGGTCTCAGTTTCCTCATCTGCAAACCTGAGAGGTCTGGACCAAATGCTACCTCCAGGCTCCTTCCAGCTCCAAATCAGAGGGTTCTAAGCTGCATAGAGGCAGGTTTTGACTTCAGTCTAAAGAAACCCTTCCTAACCATCAGAGTTATTCAGAAAGTGGGACGGCCTCTCAGGTGGTGGGATACCCGGTACAAGAGATCATTGATATTGGTCATTCATCATCAGTGTAATGGCAGGGATTCCTGTCTAGGCTAGGGTTAGACTAGGGGATTTATGAGTTCCTTTCCACCCCTAAGATTCTATGATCTCATATCTCTCCTACTGGATTAAAAAGGCCGTAAGAGAAGAGGGCAATATTCTGTTCTATCATCTCTGGGGTTAGCATGGTATCTGTAAGCATGGGGTTATGGATGCTATGGGTTCCAGGGTAATTAAGTTTACATCAGAATTCTTTTGACTCCAACCCAAATCCTGATGCCTGGAGGTACTGCCCCAGCCCTTCTGGTCTCAATACATGGCCTGAATGGAATGAGGGGAAACAAAGGGAGAAGACTGAGCAGGATACCAATGCTTTACTCTCTTGAAGAAAAAGAAACCTTTCTGATCAGAAGTTACCTTGAGCCATATAATCCTTTCTTATTAACACAAAAGGATATCCATAGAAGAACACCATTGTAGAGCCAAGACAATTCCAAAGGACTCATGGTGAAAAATGATAGAGTTGGAATATAGATCAAAGCGTATGATTTTCCCCTTTTTTCCCCTTTGGGTCTGTGTCTTCTTTCACAACACGGTTTATATGGTAATACATTTTGCATGATTGAACATGCATAACCTATATCAAACTGCTTAGTATCTCAGGGAGAGGGGAAGTGAGAGAGGGAAAGAAAATATAGAACTAAAAAATGTTTTAAACGAATGTTACAAATGGTCTTTATATGCAACTGGGAAAAATATAATATTATTAAAAATCAATAAATAGGTAAATAAAAACAATATGGTAACTCACTGAAATCGGGGATGGTTTACACGGGACCAAGGTGAGAGTAGGTAAGAATGATGACCTCAGGAGCACAGCACTAATGAAGCTGATGTCAAGGATGCCCTTCCCCAAATTGAAATTTGTTTCCTACATATGATAAACTTTGTTGTATTGTCAGGTCACACAATCACACAGACACACAGATACAAACCCAACTACACAGCTTACCTGTCCCGTGAGTGCGCATAGTTCTTTGGACATAGGAGAGATGTAATGGAAGCATTTGGAGGGTTCTATAAAGCTCATTGCTCTCTTTGGAAAACAACTAAATTACTTCTACTGAAAATTGCTCGGTATAAATGTCTTTTTAAAAAAGCACGTTATAAAAAGCTGAACATTGGTTTTCAATACACACACAATACCCTGGGTCACATATTTAAAGACCGCTGTTGTATGAAGTCTATAATGCTTTTGTTCTTTTCATGTTAAACAGCAAACTAATACGTCAATCCTTTTGCCAAGACAGATATCGGAGGAAATTCTCAGGAAGAGTCACAAGATAGTGGCATTCCACTTATTATCTAAAAGGTCTGGAAAAGGGTTTCTGCTGTACGTCTGTTCTTTCTAGAGACAATTTACAGGAAAAAAGAATAAAGGAAAGGCTAGAAAATTTTAAAAATTAAAACTAAAAAAGGATGCCATTTTAGCCCTTAATAGATCGGTTTTGAATGGATAAATCCCATGAGATAGGCAAGGTATTACTTTCCCCATTTTACAGAGAAGGAAACTGAGGATCAGCAAGGTGAGTAATACATTGTGAGTAATTTGTTGTTGTTCAGTCATTTCAGTCCTGTCTGACTCTTCATGATCCATTTGGGATCTTCTTGGCAAAGATAGTGGGGTGGGTTTGCTATTTCCCCATTTCCTTCTCCAGCCCATTTTAAAGACAAAGAAACAGGATCACACAGCTAGTGAGTGTCTGAGGCTGGACTTGAACTCTTCCCTGACTTCAGACCCGACATGCTATCCATTTTGCCACCTCATTGTTAGTAATAATAGCCAGCATTTGTACAGTGCCATCAAGTCTTCAAGGTGCCTTTCAAATATTCTCTCATTTGGTTCTCACAGCAATGCTGGAAGGAAGGAGCCATTTTTTACCCACATTTTACAGATAGAGAAACTGGAGCAAATAGAGGTTAAGTGGTTTGTCCAAAGTCAGTTTTTGAGGTTGGACTGGAAAGGTCTAGACCCCTATCCACCCGGCCACCCAGGTGGAGTGATTGGCCCAGGCTGCACAGGTGAGTGGCAGATTCGGGACTGGGACCAAGGTCTCCTGTCTGTGTCTTCTTTCTATTATAACACAGTGAGTAGGACGTGTCCCCCAGTGGAGGAAGGGCTGGACAAGCGTGAGGGCCGTTGTTCCACCTCCCTTTACTCAGCTCTGAAACGGGGATAATAACAGCACTTACCGCCTGGGCTGGTTGTGAGAACCGAATGAGATAATATCAGTGCACCATTTAGCATATATTAGGTGCTTCATAAATGCTCATTCCTTTGCTCCCTTCCCCTGTGCAGCAGGTAGGGGAAGGGCAGATGGTAAGGGCTGATGGTCCTGCACCTTACCAGAAAGCATGGAGTTGCTGACTCCTATCTCATTCAAGCTCTATAAGCAATGAAATAGCCAACCCCTTGCCCAGGCAAAGAGAAAGGTAAGTGGGGGGAAGGGTGCCCCCAGTGGTGGCCCATTTGTTGGCAATGATAAATGGGTTCTGAGGTGGAGGAAGGGCACACCTGGTGGTGGAGGGACTCCCAACACACCCCCCTGTCTCTCCAAGGAGTCTGAGAAGGGACAGATATTAAGGATTAGAAGTTTTAGATTTAAAAAAAAACGTTGGTCATGTCCCTACTTGCTGTTACCCCCTTTAAAGTGGAGGGTGGGACAGCCAGGTGGTGATCACCAGGCCTGGAGTACAGAGGACCTAAGTTCAAATCCAGCCTCAGGCTCTCACTAGCTGTGTGATTGTGAGCAAGCCACTTAAATCCAATTGCCTCTAAAAAAAGTAGAGGGGCAACAGGCAGAGACAAATTCCAAAGAAATAAATACTGGTCACAAATTTAGGTCTCCAGAATCCCAAGGGCCATGAGAGGCCGTCTCCTGCACCCCAGACCTGAAAAAGGGTCACTCCTAAGACAGGGGAGGGACCATCTCCTGCAACCCAGACCTGAAAAAGGGTTGCTCCTAAGACGGGAGGCGGGGGAAAACCATCTCCTGCAACTCAGACCTGGAAAAGGATCCCTCCTAAGACCAGGGAGAGGCCGTCCTGACTCTGTGGGTAGACTTGGTGAAGTAGGAACTCACTCTTTCCCAGGGCAGACAGTCCTTTCCACTTGGCTTAGCTCTGATTCTTAGCAAGCATTTCCTAACATTGAGCCCAAACCTGACTCTGCCCCTCCTGCCCATTGATCTTACTTCTGTCTTCTGGGGCTAAGCCGAATGGTGTAATCTCTCCTTTGCAGGACAGCTCTTCAAATACGGAAAGACAGCTATTGGGTGTCCCCTAAGACTCTTCTGCTCTATGTTACACACCATCAGTTCCTTCCATTGATCCTCATATGCCATGATCACAGGACCCTTCACTCTCCTGGCTGCCCCTTCTAGAGACTTTCTAGCTGATTCCGTCTGGTTGTGTTTTCATATTTTTGCAAGACCAGATTTCATTGGTATAGGGAACACCCAGTCTGGATTTTCCCTCTACCAGCACCTTATAGTTTTAAAAGAGTTAACTGGGGGACTCAGAGTTCAAGACGCTTAAATATAAAACCCAGAATTAAATGCAATACTGTAGTAACTGGATTCAGAGATAGGCCTAGTTTCATTTCTAATACCGTGATCTGTCCCGGGACTCTCAGCCCATGTTAGGGGCATGTTGAAGAGTCCCAGACACAACACAAAGAATGTCAGAGTCACAAGGGACCTCAGAGACATTCTGTTCCTCTCTTTTTTACAGGGGAAGAACAGCAATCCATGTTTATTAAGCCCCTACTATGTGCTGGAGATACAAATGGAAGATTTGAGACACAAAAAGAGGCTAAGGATAGTTCTTGCCCTCAAGGAGTTTCCACTCTAATGGATCATATGACCCCCAAGATTGGTCACAAAGCTGGAACTAGGCCCCAAGCTGGCGTTCCTTCCTCTACATCAGGCTGCCACCTGTTTTCTTTTAACCATCTGTCTCATGGAGGAAAAGGAAATGATTCTTTAAGCGGTTGCAGATGTTGGAGTAGTTTCATAGAACGTCTCCTTCCTGGTCTTCCCCTACTGGGTACTCTCTCTACATGCTTCCCTGCTCCATTTTCCCAATGGGTCTGGCCTCTTGGGTCCTGTGACATGCGTTGTTTTACTCTCACCTGGGACATCGAGATCTCTCCCAAAGGGTGATGGTCAGAGACCTGGGAACTCGTCTGTGAGTCTATGTGGCCAGCTTCTTTAGAGTCAGAAACACAGTCTAACTGAAGACACACGGCCCAAATTTGGCAATCTTGGGTTTTATTGAGACCCGGAGCCCAGGGCCAAGGAGTCTTCTTCCCTAAATACAGAGGAGAGGGATGCAATTGCTCACCATGTATTTTTCCTGGGCCCCTCTAGGTCCAGGGCAGACCCCCACCTATTCTGTCAACCCTCTCCACTCTAACATTCTACATTCTATGTTGACTGCAAGTTCAAATACAATCAACTGGGCAATAAGGCAACCACAAAAGCTAATATGATCTTGGGCTGTGGAAAGCATAGGACTTCAGCCTTGGTTAGCCCATCATCTGGGTCTATTATATCAATAACTAGCATGTTTTGGCAGGACACTGAAAAGCTGGATAGCATACATAGAAGACCTGAGTTCAGGTCCAGTCTCAGACAGTATTAGCTGTGTCACCCTGGGCAAGTCACTTAACTCCTATTTGCCTCAGTTTCTCAGATGTAAAATGGGGACATGCTGGAGAAAGAGCTGGCAAGCCATTTCAGTATCTTTGCCAAGAAAAGTCAGATACAACTCAAGAACAATAACGAGAAGAAGACACCAACACACCCACCTTATCTGGAAGCCAGGCTTGGCAGGATTCCTCCTGGTGTCAGGGGCTTCACTGGATGGGATAGATGTTTGAGCCTGTGTTTCATCCCATTCTTTTCTAGGGGGAAAGAGGCCCAAGTGAAGCAGACCGCTTCACCTTCCAGCTCTGGGATTCAGTGATTCCAGTCTCCTTCCAGCTCTCATGTTCTCTGCTCTGCGTTCTAAGTGTTCTCACTCTGGTAATGAGTGATTTAGGGGTCTATTGTCTCGAAGGGGCTCTGCCAGGGTCCTTGCTGAAGCAGCCAGGGACTCTCCCTGGAGACAATTTTCCTTCCCCTTCGAGATTAAAAACAGGACCCTCTAATGGGTCTGTTAGAGCTTAAACAGGTGTAGTGATACCTCAGTTCAAATTAAACTTTAACACCTCAGGTCGCTCATGTCAATTTTTTCAGCACAGTGAAAAAGGTAATTGTCAATTAATGAGCCCATCAGCTGAGGAGGAAAAAAAATCAATAACACGGAACAATATAGAGCTATATAATCCCAATCAGACTTCTATAATAGAAAAGCTTTCACCCAGGTACACAGAATAATTGGCTTCTCCCTTGTGACCTGTCCTGTCGACTACACAACCCTTCAATTAAAACGTAACGCTGACAGCCCGATGGTGATTTGGGTTTTATACGTACCCGTCAATGTGCAATCAAAACTTGCAAACATGAGAGAAGCAGACGTGGAATTGCTAAAGCTAGATCGGTGGCCGGGGAAATGAGCTAGCAGGACTGGCCAAATTGCAGCTACATTTTAATGGAAGCTGCCTGAGGGATTCCCTTGAAACCAAGCCTCCAGATGGGGGCTTGGCTTCATTCCCACCTGGGCAGCCTCATTTGGGCATTGGGCCCTAGATACCTAGGCTGGTAATGAAGATCCTAGGAGAAAGATGTTTCCCCTCCCTGTTAAATGGTTGTCCAAAAACTAGAGATGTGTAGGGAAGGGAGACAGGGAAGGGAGGACAGTGGATTCAGACGGCTGATTTCCTCTGACTCTCTCTCACTGTTCTCTATGGCCCATTCAACACAGCCAACAACCACACCTGGTGATTCATTTCCCCCCTTTATTCACAGCCCAGTTCCCATCCATACCTGGAATGCTCTCACTCCTCACCTTCCCCTCTTGGAGCTCCCGACTGCTTTCAAGCCTCAGCTCAGGGGCTACTATTGCCAATTTCTATATCGTGCCCTCTTTGTCCTTCTCCACTGAAATCCCTTTTGTATTCACTTATCTGTGTACACGCTGATCCCTTCTCCCCCATCAAAAAAAGAAAGTGCTCCTTGAGATCAGGGACATTTTCTAGAAAAAAAAATTGTATTCATAGCTCCTAGAATAACGCCTGGCACACAGCAAGCATTCAATTAATGCCTGCTGAACTGAACTGAATAGAATTGAACATATACACATAAAGAAGAGAGAAGAACCTACCACATATTAGCCACATAACACGTGAAAGCAACTGACTTCATCTGTCTTCCCCCTCATTTCCCTTTCATATGAGCCAATGAGTATAAAGCCCCGGAGGAAAGGTTCTTAACTTGGGATCCACGGACCCTTTGGGGCCAACGAAGAGATTCAAGTGGATCTGTGAATCTGGATAGAAAAATTACATGCATACATGTATATATGTGTACATAATATGTGTGAGTGCAGCTGTATGTATACATATGTGTGTATATATGTATACATAGTGGTACAAATGAAATGATAGATTAGTGAAAAGAAGGATATATATACACACATATATAGCTATAAATATAAAATAGTATAATATAGTACATATCATATATGTAGTATGTATTATATACATGACATATGTCCTAGTTTATATAAATGTACATACATGTATAACTTCTTATTTTCACTAACCTTTGGTTTCCTTTGTAATCTTATGTACTTTATATATTTACAAACAGGATTCAGAGCACAGGTTGACAAGGCTACTGCCTGAGGGTCCTAGGACACAAAAAGTGAAGAAGGCCTAATCTGTGGTAATGTGATGCATACTTATCTATATGATTATATATGAGTGCACATATGTATTATATGTATATGTACATACAAAACCAAAATCTGATAATAGGATGGTAGGTTTTTGAGCCAGAGGAGGAGAGGAGAGGAGAGGAGAGGAG
>CM053601.1:176928055-176985894 GCA_028646575.1 Pseudocheirus occidentalis | reverse complement strand
AGGAGGGGAGAGGAGGGGAGAGGAACTCATACAAAGTCAACAAACTTCTCATGGGCAGAACAGGGATCTGAATGGAGGCCTCTTGACTACTCTTGCTCCCATTTGAAAGATGAAGAAAATGAGGCCTGAAGTATAGTACAATCAGTTCTCAAATCCAAGGGGACCCTCAATCAAGAAGCATTCATTTATTCACAAATGAGCAGCTATTAAGTGCTGACTTCATGTCAAGCACCGTACACGGTACTTTGGAGACAAAGACAAAAAGTGAAACAATCCCTACCCTCAAGGACCTTCTGTTCAATCGGGGGAGGCAGCAGTTATGTATCTGAGTACAAACAGGATAAATCATGTGGAATAAGCACAAAATAAATACAAGGATGTTCAGTAGTTATGGGAGGGCACAGGGGGGGGGGCAGAAAGGCTTTGTGTAGAAGATAGCATTTGACCTTCGTCTTGGAAGAAGCCAGGGATATCGTGAGGTCAAGATAAGGATGGAGTATATTCTTGTCAAGTGGAGTGGTCAGCAATGGGAGGCAGGGAAGGGAAGGGAAAGGACCAAACAGTTCTTAAGTGACGACTCTGTCCAGGCCCCTATGCTAAGCCCTTGACAAATACTAGCTCATTTGATCCTCATAGCAACCTCGAGAAGTAGGTGCTAATATTATCTCCATTTTAGAGTTGAGGAAACTGAGTCAGACAGAGAGGAAATGACATGCCCAGGGTCACATAGCTCCTGAGTGTCTGTGGCTAGATTTGAACTCAGTTGTTTCTCACTCTAAGCCCAGTGTTACATCCACTGACTACATCACCTAGCTGCCCCAACAGGTGATGGAACATCATATGGGAAAAACAGAGAAGGTCATTTTATCTGGACTTGGGAGTGTGGGAAGAATAACATCCAATGAGTCTGACAAGGTGGGATCAGTGGGAAAAGCTCAAAGAGCCAAGCTGAGGAGTTAATGCATGACCCTCAAGCAATAGGGAACCACTCATTTATTCAATTAATTGAATAATTCAATTTATTAAATTTAATTTTTTAAATTCAATTTATTGAATAGGGAAGTGATACAGTCAGATGTGCACTTGAGGGAAACCAACATGGCAGCTTTGTGGAGGATGGGTTGGTGTGGAGAGAAATGTGGCACAGGGAGCCCAAGGAGGAGGCCAGTGCAACATTCAGGTGAGAGGTGGGGAGGGCTGTGCAAGCACAGAGAAGGGGTCTGATTTTAGAGACAGAAAATAGCCAGAGTTAACAACTGCCTGGGTCAATGGGATGAAGGGGAGTGAGGATTCATGGGTAACACTGAGGCTATAAATCTGGGAGATGAAGATCACGGGCGGCACCTTTGGCAGAAACGTGGAAGTCTGCAAGGAAGAGGAGGAGGAAGAAGAGGAGAGAGGGAGAAAGAAAGTGTGTGTGTGTGTGTGTGTGTGTGTGTGTGTGTGTGTGTGTGTGTGTGTGAAGATTATGAGTTTAGCTGGTGTCGTGTTGAGTCTGAGATGTCTCTGGGGACGTTCAGTCCCAAGGACAGCTGGTGATGGGGGAATGAATCTCAGAGCAAACACAATGGATACAGAGATCTTTATATTTTTCTGGGTTGATCTGCCCTGACTGTTTAGTGCAAGCCACACCATGTTGCGCCTGGACAAAAGAAAGGCATGTGGGGTCACCAGTCTGAGTAGGGCTTTCCCAATTCAGTTCAGTTCAGTTCAGTTCAATTCAATTCAATTCAGTTCAATTCAATTCAATTCAATTCAACAAGCCTTAGTTAAGTGTGCACCTAGTTCCAGTGAACATTTGGTCTGAATTCTCTCCTCATGTTGCTTTGGGGGAACAACAGTCAGCCTGGTTAGTCAAGAAATCCTGATCCTAGGAATCTCTATCTACTACTAGCTTTGAAAACTGCTCTTCTAGGCTGGCTTTAGGGGACGAGTCTAGCAGAATGGGTTCTCTACACATGTCCATATCTATCACTGAGAGTATCACGGAGGAAGTGGGAAAAACCACCTTCATTCTTCTCACCCTCCCCTCTCCTCCCCTCCTGGCCACTCACCCCCGCCCCTCTCCTTCCTCTGGCCCTCATCCTGCATGGAGCCACTAGATTCTTCTTTGGTTTCACGACTGGCTCCCTGTGCCCTCAGGCTGAACCCCCAGCTCCTCAGCCTGGCATTCAAGGCTCTCCCCTTTCCAACTCCTTTCCCATAGTCCTCTTGGTTCCTCCAGGGAGGAGGGAAGCTTCTCCAAGTCCTGTGCTCTGGAGAGAATTTTCTATGACAAAGCAAGTGTCCTACTTTCTATTTTCTCATAAAGGGAGAAAGAATCAGATCAGAGGCAATAAGGGGATGGGAGGGGAGGGAGAAAAATGTTGCCTCTGGTTAGCATGAGTGAGCCAGCGCTGTGCCCTAGGAAAGACTGAGAAAGCCAAGTGCAGAGTAGAGAGCAAAGTGACCTTCGAA
Organism: Pseudocheirus occidentalis; assembly: GCA_028646575.1. Taxonomy (NCBI): domain Eukaryota; kingdom Metazoa; phylum Chordata; class Mammalia; order Diprotodontia; family Pseudocheiridae; genus Pseudocheirus; species Pseudocheirus occidentalis. Next base: position 176,983,437 of record CM053601.1, on the reverse strand, counting down.
CACAGACTATCGGAACCTGAAGGAACTTTAACAGGGGCTGATATTTACACAGTGATTTAAGATCTGCAAAATGCTCGACATGATTTCCTTTGATTTTCATGACAACCCTGAGAGAGGAGCATTCTATCATTATACCCATTTTTATAGGCAAGGTTACCAAGGCTCAGTAGGAAATTTGCCCACAGTCAAACAGGGAGAGAGTGTCAGAGGCAAGGTTTCAAAGTGAGGTGTCTCTTGACTCCAAGTACATTTTTCTTTCTAATGTGCCATGTTGTTCCTTCCAAGAACCCAAAACCCAAACTACTGGAGCTGGGAGGGACTTAAGAACCCAAGGCATCAGGGCTTTAAATGACTTCTGAAGATAGAATGTCAGAGCTGGAAGGGACTACAGAACACTGAATGTCAGAGCATCAGGGGGCCCAGAAATATGTGATGTGAGAGCTAGAAGGTCCCTTAAAACACACATTAGCCAAGAGAGAAGGGACCTCAGAGCACAGAGCACAAAGTCAGAACCTGGTGCATCCTGAGGAGGCATCTAGTGGAACTCTGTTATTTTACAAAAGTTGGGGAGGGACTGCAAAGAGAGTTTATCTGGGAAATGAAATTTTGTTCTGAAAACAAAAAAAAGATTCTGGTGAAGAAAAACTATTGCAGACTTCACACAACCCCACAGAGCATCATTCCAATTGTCTCCATTAAGCATCGTTTGCTGCTCTGTTTGCTTATCCTGGGGCTCTAGGCAGGTAATTTATCTGAGCATAAATCTGTTTTCAGATGGGTCAAATAGCCCATTAAGGCAAGGGAAAGAGAGAGAAAGGGGAAGAAGCAAAAGGATGGAGGGTGAGAGAAATAGAGACAGAAAAAAAGAGAGACACAGAGAGAAATAGAAAAAGAGAAGAAGGGAGAGAGAAACAGAGAGAATGAGAAAGGAAGGAGAAAGGGAGGAAAGAGAGAGGGGGACAGGGGGAGAAAGGGAGGAGAGAGATGGCAGTAGTTCAAGGCAGGGAAAAACACAATGGTTGTTCTGATTGCTTCCAAGGATGTGTTCTTGTCATACCAATTTTTAATAGCCTGGTATCGAATAAGTGTGAACAAGTCATGTTGGTCTGCCCTTTTCAAGGATAGAGACAAAACACTACCAAAGAGTCTCAGAGGAATTGGTACTTTGAACAGGGGAAGTATTTTGAATCCAAAAGCAGATCTATCTTACTCAGGTGGGAAGCAAGAAAGAAAGCGTGGCTCCTGCTGATCACACCTAGTCTTAACTACCCTGGAAAACACTTTCTGGTCCCTGATCCCCAAGGCTCGATGACAAGGAATTCATCTTGAAATCCCTTCCAACTTTAGCTTAGAAATGAGGCCAAATGGAACTCTCCCTCTTCCAAACCTGCCTCCCAATTTGCAAGGCACACGACAGGCAGCCCTAGTGGAATAATCTGGGTTCCCAAAGAGAATCTAGACAGGTTGTTTTTCACTAAGGGGCTGAGTTCTTTCCAGAGACCTGGAAGTTCATTCCTCAGACACAAAAACTGACTTCCACACTTCCATGACTGGGATTTCATCAGCAGGCACGTCTCCCTCCACTGTTACAGGTCATAGTACTTCCACTCCTCAGTAAGGAGTTTCCATGTATAGCTGTGACCAAAAAAAGGTCTCTTTCTGGTCTTTTAGCCTCTTGGAATTTAGCAATCCTCGTTCTCAGACAGAAGACCACTGTCAAACATCAACTCTGTCTACCTTAATAGCACCTGTCCCAGCTTAGGAACCACTTATAGAGCTTTTAAGAACCCACGGTCATCTTTAGAGGCACCAAAGGGTGCCACCAAATGGAGGCAACCATCAACAAGGGAGACCTATGTGACCCAGGACTGGGGCTGGTCAATGAGGGCAGAACAGAGCACAAGAGAGGGTCCTGGTGTACTTTACCCTTATCTTCCCGTGTATCTTGTGGAAGAGGGAACGTAGTACTTTGTTGGTTCTGAAAGCCCACCTAAGGAAGGATAATGACCACGGGGGACATGGCCCGGGGAGGCCAGCAAGGACAGCAAGGCACTTTGAGGCCATGCAGTACCTCAACTCCTACCTGGACAAGAACCGCCCTATAGCCTTCCTGATGAGTGTCATCCAGACTTCGGTTAAAGTCTGGTGAGGAGGAACACTGTTTCTTGAAGCTGCCCATCCTATTCTTAGATAGTTCTAATCATTAGGAATTTCTGTTCCTTTACACTAAGCCCAAATTTACCTTCACAACTTCTACCCCTTGCTCCTAAATTCTGCCCAACTGAGACTACAGGTGGTGCACTGGGTAGGATGCTATGTTTGGAGTCAAGAAGACCTGCGTTCAAATCCTGCCCAAGAAACTTAACCTCCCAGTCTCAATTTCGCAGCTAAAAATGAGGATAATATTATCTCCTACCTTATCATATTATTACAAGGCTCAAATGAAATAACATATACTATCATTTGCAAACCTCAGAGTACTAGACAAATGCTGTTTATTCTTAGGAAGGAGCTCCTGGGCCAGAGAGAAGTCTAATCTCTCTGCCATAAGATAAACGTGTCAGGCCCTTGCAGGTGGCTAGAGGTCCTCCCTAAGTATTCTCTCCTTCGGCCTAAACGGCCTCAATTCTCACAGTGAATTCTCATATGGTATGATCCCAAGACCTTTCCACCTCTGGGTTCTCTTCCACTGGACTTCTCCAGATTATCAACGCCTTTCCTTGTGTCCATATGTACGCTGTATATATTGAACATTTACTTATGGATCAATCCGTTGTCCACCTCTACATTTCTCAAATGTAGGGGCTGCTACATTTATAACAGCACAGACATGTAACAAAGCTTAATCAATGCTTCTGGTTGAATGATTTCCTAAAACGTGGGCATCCAGAGCTGAGCACATAATGCAGATGGGAGTCTGCTCTGGGCCAAGGACCATGGGGATATCACCTTCTTCACCCCTGACACTACACTTCTCTTAGACAGTCTGAGATCGAATTCACTTTTCTGCCTATTAGAGCACACCACTCATTTATATTCAATAGCTTGCAGTTTGAACTGAGACCCCCTAGCTCTTCTTCAGATGAACCGTGATACCGACTCTAAATCCTATGAACTTATCATTATACATGACTTCAGATGTTCAAATGGAGCAAATCTCTCTTTAACAGTGGGATTCCAGGCACTATGGCAGGTGTGGGTAGAGAAATAATTTGGGGTTCAGAGAGACCTGCCACCTACCTCTCAAAAACACACCCATGTCCCATTGGGTCTATCCTCACGAGGGGAAGCCAAAGACATCTAATGAATGAATAAACGAATGATGGATGGAAGAAGCTAATTCGATTTCATAAAGTTTCTTCCCTTTGACATCAACAATTATGAACTCTAAAAGACAGTATAAAGTCCATTCAGAAGCTGTGTCTTCTATGCTGTTTGCAGCCCATATAATATTGAAGCTAGGTAATGAGCTTGGGGGGTATTTTTCCCTTCAGCTTGGGGTTGTGAAAAACGAACCTTTCTTCTGGACAGCCTCAGCTAGCCATGGGGCCTTGGAGGTCTGTTCTCATGCTAAGATTCCACGCTCCTATATGCTAAGTGGAGGAATGGGGGGAGGGTGTTTTTAGTGCAAATATATTATTTCATCAGTGCAGGGGACTCCCAGCATACAAACTCTCTCCACAGACACAGACTGAAGCATATGTCAATCTAACAGTCTTAGAGACTTCTGGCCTGAAGAGAACTATCTGAGGCCCTCAGGATGTTACTTGTCCAAGGTCACACAGCCAGAAGGTTTCAGAAGCAGGACCTGAATCAGTCAGTCATTGAACTGACCAGTATTGATTATATGCTTACTATGTGCCAAGGACTGTGTCTGAACCCACAAGGTCAGCCCTCTAACCACTATACTACTCTGCCTTTCAAGTAGAAAGAGAAGGGAATTATAACCATAGAATTAGTTTCTCAGAGTAGGTGGGGAATCTCAGAAGCCGCTGAGGTCCATCCCCACCCCCCTGAAGAAGTTCTCCTAACAACAATCCAAGCATGGCCATTTAGTCTGTGTTTAGATATCTCTGATCCTCGATGGGTTCTTTTTTTCCCAAACTGCATCCTGTGTAGGTTCCAGATCATACTGGACATTCTCCTCCCCTATATGAGATCCCTAAAATCACCTTCCCCTATCTTCATGACTATATTGTAGGGAGGTAGTTCAGTGGAGCAGAGAGAAAACTGAGCCCTGGAAGTGGGGAAAGGTAAGGCCAGGTTCTGGCCCTAACATGCTATGTGACCTTGGACGAGTAATTTCTCTTCCCCCAGGCATCTGTATCAGGCTTGGTTAAAAAGAGGGAGACAGATTGAGATGGTCTCTGAAGTCTCTTCCAGTTCTGATGTTCTATGTTATAAGGTGCTCCCCCACCCCTCCTCCCAAAACCCTGATGTTATGTTCAAAGGCCCCTCCGCTTGGATGTTCTTTGATTCTGTGACTTTGAGCATGAGGGCCAGGGCCCTTCACTTCTCTTACACCTGTAACTGTCTTCCCTTCTCTCTTCATCTCATTGACTCTCCATCTGTTTTTAAATCTCCCTGGAAATCGTCTTGCAAATAAACTGCTCAGGCAAACTGTTGGAGCCTGCTCCGAAGGAGAGTGTACTCCTGCTCACACCTGTGTGCACACGGCTCACCTGTGTCTCTTCTCCAATCAATCAAACAGCAGGCACTTGTGCCCCCCTGCCTGAGTGCCATTGCCTCCGCCTTCTTTCCATCAAAATTCCATCAATCTTTCAGAGCTTGGATCGAGGCCTGGATCCTGCTGTACATGAACAAGCCCTCCCAAGCTGCCCAAGCCCCCAGAGGGTTCCCCAGCCTGGGGGTCCCGGCACACTCTTTGCTGACGACTCTCTTCTGACATTTCTTATGTATTGCTTGGTTGGCTATCTGCTCATGAGAATCCGTCCAGTCTCACTTGAGGGCAGGGAGCATGCCTTTCACTTTGTTCCCCCACTCTGAGGTCTAGAACAGAGGCTTCTTACACATAGGATTTGGAGTCAGTCTTTATTTGTTCCTTTTGGTCTGATTATGATAACACATTTATATAGCACCTTAAATCTGGAAGTGATCTCCTTCCAACAACCATATGAGTTAGCAGGGCATTCATTATTAGCCCCATTTTACAGATGGGAAAACTGAGGCTCAGGTCACATGATTTGGCCACAGCCACATAGGTGCTAAGTGTCAAAGGCTGCATTTGAACTCAGGTCTGTCCCAGCCCTCTTCACATTATTCTACACCACCGCTCACTAGACTACATCTTTCCAATCCAGGTCATTTGAGAAATAGTTTGCTTGGAGGGCCCTATGCTCATTCTTCCTTTCAAACCACAGGCTTCTGCTCCGCCTTCTCTTCTCCACTTCACCCGCTGATCCCATCAGCTCCCGTGCCCATGCTAAGGATCCACACACAGGCCTCTCCTGCCCCAGCCTCCCTGCCGACTTCCAGCCTCACATGGCCAGCTACCTTTCAGACATCTTGGACTGCAAGTACAGCAGACATCTACACCCTAACATGCCTAGACCTAAACTCATATCCTTCTGCCTAGACCCTTTCCTCAGCCCACTGGGCCTGTAAAGGCTAATACTGCCCTCCCAGCCCCACCCCTTCACAGGTCAGGGCTCCTCACTATCTCTCACCCTGACCCCCTTATCCAAACTGTTGCTCAGGTCTGATGATTCACCTTCCCAGCATCTCTCCAATATGCTCCCCATTCGGGCCCCTCACCTCGAGGCTGCAGCAATAACCCGGGGGTGGGGTCTCCCTGCCACAAGTCCCTCCCCTCTCTAGGCCATCCATTCAAGCACTAAAGTGACTGTAAAATAAGAATAATGACTTTTATTTAGCGCTCACAATGTGCCCAGCACTGGGCTAAGAGCTTTACAATTATCTCATTGGATCCCCATAACCCTGGAAGGGAGGGGCTACTATTACCCCCATTTTACAGATGAGGAAACAGAGGCAGAGGGAGTTTAAGTGGCTTGTCCAGGGCCAAACAGCTAGTCTAAGGCTGGACTGAGCCTAGGCCCAGCGCCTACTCTCAGCACCACTCGGCTGTCCCTTTGTCCTAATGCTCTGGGTTCTGCCTCCTCTGCTCTGACCACTGACCTCCCTTGAAGTTTTAGCTAAAATCCCATCTTCTACAGGAAGCCTTCTCCAACCCCTGTAATGCCTGCCCTCTGTTAATTATTCCATATTTTTTGTGAGTACGGCTTGCGTTGTATAGATTTATTTGGTGTCTCCTCGGTTAGACTGTAAGCTCCATGAGGGCAGGGATTGTGTTTGGCCTTGTTTGTATCCCCAGCTCTTTGCACAGTGCCTGGCTGACAGGTGCCTAACAGATGTATATTGAAGAAAATGAAACCTCTTTATTCTCTATAGGTCCTATGCTCTATGTTAACTGCCACTCCCTTAGTATAGGCCTTAACTGCCTTATTTCTGCTTCCCCACTGATCTCCCTGGCTCCTTATGTAGCCCTTTCCTCACGGTCCCCCACCCCCATGATGCCCTAAACCAGATCGGGCATCCTCCTCTGAATAAGCCCTTCCCTAGCTCCCTATTGCCCTCACTATAAAGCACAAAGTCTTGGGCTTTGACGCTGTACATAAAATCTCGCCACACTATCGCACTGGTAAAAGGTACGACTTTAGTGCCAGGTCATAATTAGTCTCTGAAAGGTGCGAGGAGCTTAGGACTGGACATAGCGCTGGAAAGGGCTCCACACACTGAGTCCAAATTGGTGGAGGAGGAAATGGAGGCGCAGAGAAGTGGGGCCCTTGTTTTGTTGGTGGCAGAAGCTGGAGGATTAGAATTCAGATCTCCTGCCTTCCACCCTACACTAACTAGGTTTCCCCAAACAGATTGAAGCTCGACTACGCCTGCAGAAAGAAGGGGGGCGGGGAGCTCCAACTAGTAACCACCAGATCCTTGTAACAGGTACGCGGGAAGGCCCCGCTGGGTAATTGGATCTCCGGATGACTGCATTTCATTATAATTGAGGCCTTTTTCTGAGGATCCAAATGCCTTTAGAAGAGGAGCTCCTCTTTCCTCAGGTGAGAGAAAGAAAAGCCAGAGCTTTCTCTTAATACATAAGCCTGAGAACTCAGCCGAACCTGGCAGAAGGGGAGCTGGGCAGACTAATAGACTGGAGAAGAAGAGAATCAGAGCCAGAGACAGCTGCCCGGGTCGGGAGGGAGGCCTTCACAATGCTCAGCACTGCAAGTGTTAAAAGGGGGAACCAGAACTGCAGTCGACAGCTGGAGTGCTTCGGGACTAGGGCGGGTTCAGCTCCTCGCCTCAGTGGAAATCTGGGTTCTCCTAAGCACCAGAGAAGAAGGCCGTGCTCCACTGGTTTTCCCTGTCAGTTTCCAATGATCCCCTTAATTACAGAGGCAGGGGATCTAGAATGGGGTCCCCCGATGCTTCTACATGGCCACCCCGTTCCTGTGTTCTGGCACAATGCTCCGAACATGACCTAGAAACATTTAGCCTGTAAAACTGCAGGTTTCCCACATAAGTCGGTGGTGGTTTGACGGGGGTGGGGGCGGGCAGAGGGTATCCTGTGACTGTGGTTGGCTGTTTCTTTTTTTTAATTATCCTTGGGAGTTGAATTTCCCATTGAACACTTGGGTTCTACTGCCATGCTTTAGTTTTTTGAAAATCAAATAGATTTTTCTTTTCCCTTTAATGAAAAACTGCGCTGGGTTATTACTTGCAGGCTTGAAAGGGTGAGTCAAGTTAAAGATGTCCTGATCCCTGAGGCAGCTCACTCTATGGAAAGGCTCTTAAAAATAAAATAGAAATTGGGGAGGCAAGAGGGAGGGAGTGAAGGGGAGGAAGGGGAGAATGAGAGGGCAAACAACTTGAGAAATAAATGTGGTGTTAAGTGAAGGCTTAAAAATTCCCCAGGTGATTCTGAAGGGCTGATCAGGGCCAAGAAAAGCAGGCCTGGGAAAGCAGCTGGGGTGGGGGGGTTGGAGGGCATAGCAGTTTCAGTAACAGCCCATTTGTTTGAAGTGTCAGTTGGGAAACCCAAGCCCAACATGCAGCTCATTAAGACCCCAGTCACCTGTTTGTTTACAAAGCCAACTTCACCTTCCAAAGAGCCCCCTGAATTTTAAGGCCCTGGAGCCAGAGTGAGCCAGCCACTCCAGCTCTTAGAGAGTTAGGGCTTTAATGGTCCACACACAGCCGAAGCAAGCAAAGGTCAGTCAAGGGCTAGGAAGGCCAAGCCAGACCTGGGTTTGGAAGGACTGGGAAGAGAGGAGGCAGTTGTTACAGAGAGACCGTTTCATGAAGAGCCTAAATTTTGATATATTTGTTTGAAAGGACTACTGAACCTGTTAAATTTGATATCAGGCCTGAAATCAAATACAGCAATGGATTTAACATGTTAAAGGGGGGAACACCGCCTTAAGTATCTGCATTACAGTTCTCGGCAAGGCAGCACATTCCCCATGGAGGGCAGAGGCAGGGAAGGAAGGATGGGGAGGAGGGGAGGAGGGAAGGAGGAAGAAACTCCTTGCAAACTGGGTCATTAATTTAGTCTAGTAATAGGGGCTTGGATTAGTCAGAGCAAGCAGGGAAGGCCAGTGAAGGGATGGGCTCAGAGGGGCATGGTGGGCATTAGCTGAGGCTGACAAGGGAGGTTCCCCCCCCTTCCCATAAGCCAACCCTTCCTCCATCATGAGGGAGAGATATGAGCACTCACCAATTTCATCTGCCATCCAGGCTGCTTAGCATCATTCTCCGTAGCCTGGAGAACCAAGATATCTCCAGGCTTCTCTAGGTGAAATCCTCCCCCTTAACTCTATGGCCATTCCATAAAGTCCTGGCCTATCAAGTGACTGGGCTTAACCAGGTGGGCCTTCAGGTGGACTTGGGAGTCAGAGGGCCTGGATTTGAATCCCAGTCTATCTCTGTCACCTTGGGGCAGGTTACTTCTTCCTAGGCCTCAGTTTCTTAGTCCGTAAAATCAGTCTCTTCCAGGTTTAGATACCAAGATCTTCCGCCCGCCCCTTCCAAACATAATATTCTATTCCAAGGTCCCCACCCCACCCTCCAGCTCTGACATTTTGGGCTCTTTATTTGCTGCTTTATTACTTTACCTGGGCAAAGTTTCTCACTACTGTCTTCCCATCTTCATGAGCAACATGGATTCTTAAATTTCTAATTAAGATCCTCTTAGGCAGAACACTGGCTCTTTTTATTTTTAAAACCACACGTTTAAGGAATTTTTCTATTGCAAAATGGTAATGATATATTTGAGAAGAGCATTCTTTAGGATGGCTGTTTGGGACTGGGGTGGAGTAGGGGGTAGATGAGTTACTTAGAAGAACCAAGAAAAGGGGGTTCAAAATCCTGGGGGTGGGGGTGGGATCTTGCTTAGTCATTGGGCTCAGGATATGTCAGTCATTTCTGTTCTGCCAATGAGTGAAGAGCAAGAAGAAGGCTTGGACACAGCAACTTAGCCTGTCTGGAAGTCAGAACTAGGCCAAATGAGTGGGAGAGACAAGGGAGGTAGATTTCAGCTCAACATACAGAAAACCATCCCAGTTACAAAAAGGTAAATGAGCTACCTCGGGGGCTGGGAGTTTCTCACCTCTGAAAGTCCTTAAGCAGAGGAAGTGGTGTAGGTGGGACCCTGGGATGAGCAACCTCTTGGGGACCTTTCCTCGTGGGCAGTTCTAGAATGTTGTGATTCCAGAGGTTTTTCCAAGGTGGAATGTGTCTTGGGATCACCATGGTGGGGTGGGGCTGATGGCGATTACCTACAAGATTAGGAATTGACCTTAGAGACCATTTAATCACCTCTCTCTGCCCCCCCCCATTCATTTTTGGAATGCTATAAAGGAATCCTTGCTTCAGGGGAAGGCTAGATTAGACGACCCTGAGGTTCTATGGATTGAGGAGACGGCACCCGCTTCTAAACAGCCAGATGGCAAAGTCAGTTAAGCTTCACAGAGACAGCACTGCCCCAACCTCCTTTCCAATATCATCTGCAATATTATGAAATGCAGTTTATAAGAGCAACAGGCCATTTCCTGGTCTTCGCCCCTTCCTGGCAGCCACCCCTGACAACACTATAAGTCTTCTCTCCAGGATCCATAACTCATGCTGCGATCAATGACTGGTGCGGAGCTGGAATAAGCCAGAGATTTGGCAGAGCCGAGGAATGGAGGGATAATGGAGCAGGCTTTGGAATTAGAGTCTGAGATACAAGCTCAAGGTGTGAACAATTCCCTTCCCTTCCCTGGGCTTCCGTGAAAAATAACTCTCCTCCCTAATGGCAAATGAGCCTTGAGTAGTCCTTCTTTGCTGCAGACAGAGAGATGCCTTATGTATGTCATGAAGCAAAGGAAGGTTTTTTTTTTTTCTAAAGACTAGGTCTCCCTATCTCACCCAAGCTGGAAGTGCAAACTCACCAGTTCTATGCCTCCCTGACCATCATGGAAGCTTGAACCTGCTGTTTTATACCTGAGCTGGTTTGCCCCTCCCAAGGCAACCTGGTAGCCAGACCTACTCCCCCATCCCCAGCCCAGGGGCGCTTGGTCCACTGTAGCCCAGAGCTTTGGAGCTCAAGGATCTGTCTTTCTGGCATCTGTCACCCTGACTAGCCAAAGGAGGGTTCTGAGAACCTGTCATAATTGGAGGAGGATGCTTGGGTTCTTCCTTTAGGAGAGACAGGAAAGCCCATTTTGTGTGAGACTCCATCCAGCCTGTTTATCCCATCTACTCCTGTCTCCTCCAGACTGACATGTTAATCCATCAGGTAGGCAGCTAAAATGTTCGGCTCTTTTATTCAACATTCATTCATGTATCTGTTCAACAAGTATTTATGAAGCTGCTGTTGTAGGCGGAGCTGTGCTCCAAGCACAGGGGAGAAGTAGAACCCAGGCAAGTCAGGCTGTGACTGTTCAGTGTCTTCATCAAGCTGTGCCCTTCACCAAGGGCCTTCCCCTTTCTGGGCCTGGGTATCCTGCCCCATCCAATGCTGGGGGGGGGGTCCTACTTCCTTTGATTTCCTGCGGAAGCCAGGACTGACCTTATCCTCCCTTCCCTTCTCTCACGTGGAAATGTTATCTCTCTTACCCAATTTCTGAGGAATTTCCACTCACTCACACTGATTCCATTTTAATTGGCATTATACTGCTGTGTATGCATGGCTTCTCTCCAATACCAGACTTCACACTATTTCAGGGCAGGGGCTTGGGTCTCATTTGTCCTTGTCTACTCAAATGCCCACTGCCCAAAGTTGTTGGGCCTTTTACTTCTGAGATTATTGTGATTTCCACCTAATTTCTCTCCTTGTCTCCAGCCTCTCCAAAATGCCCTTTACACAGATGCCAACCTGATATGTCTAAAGTACAGCTCAAGGAGTTTTGATGGCTCCCTATTATCTTAGGCTCAGACACAAACTCTTCTGTCTCGAGTTTAAAGCCCTTACAAAACCAGCTGCAAGTTACATTTCTAGAGTGATTTCACTCTCCTCTTCACACTCTTCTCAGTGGAGCCAAACTGGTCCACCTGCTATGGATCCCTGTCTATCGCCCTCTACCTCCCACCTAAGGCTGCGATATATTTCTGTCACCTTTGACTCCTGGAAGCCCAGCTGCCCTCATGATTCAGTTCAGTCTCCTCTAAGAAGCCTTTCCTGCCCCCTTCCCACATGAGGAGCAACATGCTTTTCTTTTTTGCCACCCTGGAGAGAAATTGTTTGGTGACTCTGACGTCCTTCGGTGGCAGGCGCAGTGGATAGAGCAATGTACCTGGGTCAGGAAGACCTGAGTTCAAATGTTGCCTCAGACAGGAGCTGTGCAACGCTGGGCAGGTCCCTCAACCAGTCTGCCTCAGTTTCCTCAATACAAAATGGTGATGGCCATAACATCTCTTCCCCAGGGCTGTTGTGAGGCTCAAACCTGATATTATTCACAAAGTACCTTGAGAATCTCAAAGTGGCCATCAAGGCCAGCTATTCAGTCACCCATGAGCCTGTATCTCCCTCAGAGAAGCTCAGCTTCTCAGAGCATGGTGTGATTTGTTTCTATCTCTGTCTACCTGGAGCCTAGGGCAGTACCTCATCCATAACACTAGGAGTTTAATAAATTCCTCTTTAATTGGGTCAGTGGATAGTGGAGCTTCGAGAGACTTGGGAGGCCCAGGAGGCCAGCCCTCTCATTTTACAGATGATACCATTGAAGCCTGCCCATGAAGTGACCTGCTGGTGGCCACGGAAGAAGCAGAACAGCCATGGCCCTTCCTGGGGTCCAGGCAGAGACTAGAGCCTGTCCTAGAGCCAGTTTATTAGCATCATTAGAGAGGTTCAAATACACTGCCATTCAAATAGAGTTGGTTTGTGTTCTAAAAAGTAGCAGCTAATTGATATCCCATTGGGGACCTTCTCAATAGGTGGGAGAGGAGGGGGGAGCTTAAAATATAAAATAAAGACATGTTAACAAATAGGTAAATAAATGACAAATCAGAGAAGTGGCAGCCGTCCATAGTCAAAGTCAGAGATAATATATAACTCACAAGTTTCCAGGGTGGTTCAGGGAATGCAGTGAACAGGGCCTGGTCCTGGGAGTAGCGAGATGGGGGCCTCTGTCACTCAGTAACAACGGGGCATCACTTCCCCTCTCTAAGGTGGTTTCTTCATTTGTATGAGTACACTGACCTGGGTGGTCTCAAAAGGCCCTTCCATTGCTAATGCTTTCTGTTCAAATAATATTCATTAAGTGCCTTTTCTGTGGGAGGTGCCAAGCTAGAGGTCTAGTGGGGGATGCTTTGTGTATACAGATAAATAATTAGGAAAAGGAGGAAGAACATTGACAGCTGAGGAGATCACAGAAGAAGAAGAGAAGAAAGCTGGGCCCTCCAGCCAAGATTCTGCAAGCCGCAGTTGTGACAGGTTCTGGAGCTGAGCCTCGCTGCTCTGGAATCGGACATTCTGTAGGCCACAGCCGTTCTGCCTCCAGTGTTCTATAGTTCTTTGTTCCAAGGCCCTTCCCATTTCTGACAACTGGTTCTAAGATTTTAAATTTGTTTCCAGGGTTTTACTGGAACACACTGAAAATAAGAGAAATATCACTCTGGGAGAGGAGCTGGACAAACAGAAAAAACAAAGAAAGAAAATACCTAGCCTGTCCTTTATCTCTGACCAATTAAAGGCCAGAGGTGATTCTGGAAGCAGCCAAGGCTGCTGTTAGTCTTCACAGGCGCCACCAAGTCTATTTTTCTAGCCCAGCCTGTGGTCCCAGATTCTAGCACAGTCTTGCTGTAGAGGAAGCTCGCTGTTATCTGCTTTAAGCCTTTGAGATCTTCTCCAGGACCATCTGCCTTTGGAATGGACTCCTTAGGAGCAAGAATGACGAAGGATCCCCAGTAAGGTGCTGCTTTCCACACTCCAGAGAGATGCTTTTAGGGAAGGAGATGCAGCGAGGGTAGTATCTGGTGTCACATTAACCTGCTCAGTGCCGAAGAATGTGTAAAGAATGTTTGGGTCTCCAAGGTCATCATCACCTCAGGCTAAGACCCCAAAGGCAAGGCTTCCATTGAGAATGAAATCAGCTGTTGACAGAAAATGCCTCTCCATCCTGGGAGGTCTGGCTGGTCTTTAGTTGCTCAGCCAAGGCAGCCAAAGGCTTCAGCCTGTCACAGAAAATCTAAGGCGGAGGATCCTGGTGATGAGTCTATCAGGCTCCCCTCCGCCTGACATGAGGGGCAGATAAGGGATTCATAACACTTTGTTGCTAATGCCAGGACACCAACTGTCTGTTTCATCACCCTTCTGTCCTGGTGGGGGGGCTGAGAAGCCAGCTCGTGAGAGAGATAAGTAAAAGTGGGGAAGGACCTCAACTGTCCATTTCCCAGGCCATCAGCCTGGGGCGTAGAGGTGGCTCCTGGGAAGTAAGGAGAGGAAGGATAGGAAGAGGCAGCCCCAGCAGGGCTTGCAGGGAGCCCCAAGGCCTCCTAACCTTGGGCCTGACCTCTGCTTGTCTTGCTTAGCTGCTTCCCTTCTGTGTCAGACATTCAACTAGCTCCTAAAAGCATCATGGAAAGGGCCTAGACAGAGGTGCTGGGTTCCAACCCCAGCTCTGCCACTAGCACTGCCTGTGTGACTTGGGAGAAGTCAGTTTACCTGAGAACAACAGGAGCTGCATTTGCAGGTTTGCAAAGAATTTTACAAATATCTCATTTTATTTTCTCAACGACCCTGCAAGGGAGGAGCTAAAATTATCCCCATTTAACAGGTGAGGAAACTAAGGCAGACAGCAGTTAAATGACTTGTCCAAGGTCACACAATTAATATGCCTGGGGTTTGTTTTAAACCTGGAGCTTCCTAACTTCAGGTCAAGAACTCTCTTTATGACAATGCCCAGATGCCTCTAGTCGGTGCAGCTGGGGAGATCAAAGCTCATGTCCTGTCTCTGGGCTTGTGGGTTTGCCCATTAACCCCCTGGAAATGTACGAATCAGCCCACTGATCCACCAACAAGTATTTGCCGAGTGCTGTTGACCTAGGGAGTGCTGTGCCAGCTGCCCTCATGAAGCTTCCTTTCTGCTGGAAAACGAACACTTACGGATAGAGGCAGGTATGTCTATAAACAGATGAGGTGATTTGGTGGGTGAACGCCAGTAGTTTGGGGCAGCCTAGGCTGTTGATTTCAGGTAGAAGGAGGTGGTGGAGCTGACACTTGAAAGAAATGAAGGATTCCAGGAGGTGGGGATGAGCAGGGATGGCAAAGGCCAGTTATAGAAGGACCCATACTGAAACAGCAATGCTGCATCTGTGGAACTATAAGAAGAAGTGGGGTGAGAGGTGATAAATATGGAAAGGTTAGTCGGGCCCAGACTGTGAAGGGATTTGTTTCTCTGTATAAATGAGAAATTTAGATTTTTTTTTCCTAGGGGTAAAAGGAAGCCACAGGAATTTACTAAGCAGGAGAGCGACACAGACAGATGTGATCTTTGGTGGCTGCATAGAGGATGGATTGGAGCAGGGAAGGGAAACCAGCCTGGAAGTCATTGCAACCATCCAGGTAAGCAGTGATGACAGCCTGAACCTCAGGGTGTCAGCTGTGCAGATGGTCAGCAGGAACGGTGTGTGTCAAAAATGACAAGCTTGGATGCGTAATCTGAGTGAGAGTTAGGAGTCAAGGGTGACAGCAGATTTGTGAGCCTGTGAATGGAAGGTCGGTGGCACCCCTGATGGAAACAGAGAAGTTTGGAAGAAAGACAGTAAGTTCTGCTTCGGACACATTGAGTTGGGGAGACTATGGGGCATCCAGTCTGAAACATCCTATAGGCGCTGATGATGGGGACTGCAGCTCAGGACACAGAGGCTTGGACGGATCAGGGAATCACCAACAGAGAGATAACAAAGCCCATAGGAGCCTCTGAGGTCACTAAGGGGAGACTGTGGAGAATGACGAAAGGAGGGGCAAGGGCAGAGCCTTGGGGGGACAGTGGGTGTGAGATACATGACGAGCCAACACAGAAGACTTAGGAGGGACCATCAGACAACAGGAGAAGAGAGAGCAAGCAGTGTTGTGAAAACTCACAGGGAGAGACTGTCAGGACACAGTGCGGACATCTTTATCAGAGATGACCCAGGACAGAAGAGTTCCAGCTGAGTGAGGGGGGAGAAAGTCAGACTGCAAATGGCTGAAAAGGGGGTAAGGAGAAGGGAACAGAGGCATCACACAGTCATCAATGACATACAAAGGACAACACGTTCATGTAGAGAAGACAGACATGTGCCTCCGTGTGTCCCCTGAATTCCACTGCCAGACAACTCTACAGTCTCCAGAGAATAGAAGCTAAGGATCTCCCCAAGGGGACAGGAGAGGCCCACCGTGGCTGGGAGCAGGCTGCTACACATATCAAACAAGGAAATACAGAAGAAAAGCTGGATAGAGCAGAGACCTCAAATTCAAATAGAAACAGAGTGCTTCAGAAAACCACAAACTAACACTATCTATGCTGCACTGTATTTTTAAAAAAATTGTTAAACATTTCCCAGTTAAATTTAAATTTGATTCAGTGCCCAACTAGGATGGTGAACTGGGAGTCTGACACCTCTGTAAAGCACTCATGGAGAAATATGTAATTGAAAAAGATGGGCTGGTCACTTGAGCAAGAGCAAGGAAGGGATGACCCACGGCTGTGTGCTATGTTGATATCCTTGAGTTGTCAAAGGAACTGTAGGAAAGTCCTCAGCAAGCCTGGCGGAGCTTCATGGGAGGGGGATGTGGGGGGATATACGCATGAGCTACAGAGGAAGGCAGACATGAACTCAGGGTGCTGGGAAAGGCATTTCCACCTTCATTCACAGGGAAGAACAGTCCTATCAGCATACTAGGGTATATGTGTTTGTATGTGTACTCTATATAAATATGCATGTCTATAGAGACATATACCTTATGAAGATGAGCATATAGCTATAATGTATGCATACATGTATGCATACACGCATACATACATACATGCATACATACATGTCTATGTTGCTGCTGTTGTCCAGTCATTTCAGTTGTGTCGGACTCTTTGTGACCCTGTTTAGGATTTTCTTGGCAGAGACACTGGAGTGCTTTGCCATTTCCTTCTCCAGCTCATTTTATATATGAGGAAATGGAGGCAAAGAGGGTTAAGTGACTTGTCCAGGGTCACACAGGTAGGAAGAATACATACACATATACATGTACCTACACATGCACAAATGTGTATACATATATAGTACATATATGTATTATGAGTGTACATATACTAGGAAGATGAGCTCTTAAAATGCTCTTATTAACAACGGTGATTTGCCTTTCTCCGGGGACTTCTCGCCACGATTCTGTGAGCTTGGTAGCGTGACATGATCTCCGTTTTACATACAAGGAGATGGGGCCAGAGCGGTAAGATGTTTGCTCAGGGTTACACAGGTAGTAAGTGTCAGAGGCGGGATTGGAACCCACCATTTTCCTTATCTGTAAAATAATGGAGCTGAATGAATTAACTCTAGCAACTTTCAACCGTACTGTACAAGGACGTTTTTTACTCTATTTCTCACATACACGAGGCCTCTGATTGTTACGGGGTTCTTGCTTTTCTATCACAAAAACCAGACAGGAAGCTAAGACTCAAAATCCCAGCTCTGTTTGCAGGTTTTTAAAAGATTTGACTGTTGCTGTTGAAATTGGGGGGAAAAATCAAAGCCATTTGAACACACACAGGGAAATAAATGTATGATCAGTTCTGCCGCAGCCAACAGCCTCAACAAATGGGATCAGTGGCCTGGAATCCCAACCCAGAGAAAGTCTCCATGGAAAACAGAGTCAGGTTTACCCATGAAGCGTGCCTTTGCTGATCCTGGCTTCATTATTCAAGTGCTATTCAGCCCCTGCTGGGGAAGGTGGGGGGGGGGGCGTCTAGGAAGACACAGAGACTAGTGCAGTAGGGAAAGAGCCTGGGTTCAAAGCTCACTCCACTCTCTGTGCCATCCTGGGCAAGTCCCTTAACCCTTCTAGGTCTCAGTTTCTTTATCTGAAGAATAATGGGGTTGAATGAATGAGCTTAATTCATGATGGCCATCATTCCATTATATAAAACTGTTGCATATCAATCCCTTAAACGATAGGGCTCCCCTGAGTGAGATGTTTCCCCCAGCCCCCTCCTCTTCTGGGCTTTTGTCCATATTGTCCCATACAGGCCGCCAAAAGACTCCAGAAACCATCTGGTTCAATCTTTTACTTTGCAGATGAGGAGACTGAGGCCTGTGAGAAGGGTCTCTCTATCGACTGTAAACCCTGACCTGTCCTTTAAAGCTCATCATAATTCCTTTCCTCCAGGAAAGCTTCTCCATCCTCCTTTGACTTCTGGCCTCCCTAGCCCCTTGGTTTTGTTCCTCCCTTAGGCACCCGTCACCTATGATTATTATCTGAGACTCATTTCTGTGTGTGCCCTTCCCCCTTGCTTCTTTTGTCTCGAAGGTCTCTCCCTTAGCCCCGTCACAGGGCTTTGTGCACAGCAAGGGCTAAATAAATGCTTTTTGCATTGAACTGAGTTGAATTTTTATAGGGGCAGATAAAGCCAGACACTAAGATTGGGGGAGCTTATTGTAAAGGAAATTCTGAATCAGTGGGTCCAGCCATACGAGTTACTAACAATTTAACGATTTTCCTGTTTCAATGAGGCCATTTTCATGGCTCAAATGACACATGGCAATGCAGGCTGATGGAAGCTGGGCTTGGTTTTTCCTTTTTTAACTAATCCTATGATTTCCTCCCATTGTTCAGGTTTTACTCATTCTGTGCTGTTTTTTAGAAAATTAGTATGCCCCTCTTTAATAAGCTCCTTATTGACCGGACTTTTGTATGGGAAGGAAAAAAATCAGAGAAAAGTGAGAGACCAGATCCAAGCACTGAATAATTTCCAGCTTAACTTGAGCTTTATCCCAAAGGGGAAAGGCAAGAGGGTAGAGGGGAAAGAGAGAGAAAAAGGGGTTGGCCTGATGAACCCAAAGGAAAGCCTCATGGTGGAGAGGAACATCACCCAGGCACGGCCCCAGCTGCCCCAGGGTACTGTCCCAAAGAACAGCTCCATGCTCCCCGTGCTCCGGCAGAGAGCCTGGGATAAAGACCCAAGTCCTCCTCCTGATCTCTGAGGTCCTCCATGGTCTCGGTCCCCCTCCGCCTCCCTCCCCCCCCATTTTTCCGTCCTTCCCGACAGAGACCCTCGGCTTCCAGCAGCTCGGTCCCTGGACCTTGCGTGTCCCCACAGTCTGGGTCTGCCATTTGACAATTGCAGTGCTCTACAGGCTCTACAGAGCTATGCTTTATCTCAGATGCTCAGCATTTGGGCCTCTAGGAGCCAGCATACAAATGTATGCTAATGAAATGCAAATCGGGCAAACCCTCCATAAACTGATCTCTGGAAAGAGAAGAGAGAGCTAGGACCCCACATTGTTTCCTCCCAACACTATTTAGGCTCTTTGCCTAGTGTGGCACGGTTGGAAGAAAGCTGGCTCTGGAGTCAAAGGACTTGGATTCGAATTGTCCCATTTCTGCTCCTTAGAGCCTGTGTGACCTTGGAATAGTCACTTAACCTCTCTAGGTTTCATTTTCCTCATACAAAAATGAGGGGGGTTGGATTAGGTATCCTCTGAGGTCTCTAAGTCAATGCTTCCATGATCTGTGATCCTCCTTGGTCACCAGCCACCCCAAAACTCAAAGGAATGGAAGCAAGCCCAGTCTCAGAACTGTACAGAAGGTGGTTAGCTTCCCTTTTCTGGGCCCTCGTCTCTCTCTCTCTCTCTCTCTCTTCCTCTCTCTCTCTCTCTCTCTCTCTCTCTCTCTCTCTCTCTCTCTCTCTCTCTCTCTCTCTCTCTCGCAGTGTGGCCTTCCTCCTCTTCCCCACTTCTCCTTGCCATGCCAACCATGCCTGATCCTGGGATCCCAAGATCCTGCATCTAGAGCTGATGGGCACCTCTGAGGCCCTCCATCTCCCTTAAAAGATGGGTAAACTGAGGCCCAGAGACGAGCAGTGACTGACCCAAGGTCACACAGGAGATTCAGGGCTCCTGTGGCTGACTTTCTACCTGACTTTGAATGAGCTGCCCTGATCCTCTGTTTCTTTTCTTGCAAAGTCAGGGGAATGGAGAACATGGCCTCTATATCCCCTTCCCCAGCCAATAACCCAGATGCTCTGACTGTGCATTCCAGCCATCTTTGTACTGTGCCACTGGAGGGACTGACCGAAGGCATTTGTTAATGGGCATTGAATTCAAAAGCACAAGGCCTCCCCAGCAGAGGGTGGAGATACAAAGCAAAAGCAAAAGCAGCTCTGCCTCCAAGGAGATTATATTTGAATGAGGAGGGGCAAAGTATATATAAACAGGGACGTGCAAGATACATAAAGAGAGGAATCTTAGAGAGGAAGGGAATAGCAGCTGGAGAGCCTAGGAAAGGCTTCCTGCAGAAGGTGTCTGGAAGGATGGTAGATTCTAAAAGGTGGAAACAAGCAGAGAAGGCATCCCAGGTGTCAGGGACAGCTGGTACAAAGGCATGGAGACTAGAGATGGAGAGCTGTGTGTTAGGAAGGGCATATCAGCCAGCAGGGCAGGATCTTAGATTGCACGGAGGGAAGTAATGGATAAGAAGACAGTAAAGATAGGAAGGGACCAGGCTGTGAATAGCTTTAAATGATGAACAAGAGAGTTTATTGGAGAGCAACGTGGCTCACGGACAACAATGAAGGGGCTGTTGGAATAATGTAGGTGAGAGGGGATAAAGGTCTGAATTAGGGTGTTGGCTGGAAGAGTGGAAAGGGATGGATGCGGAACAACAATGTCAAATGCTGATAGAAAAGGGCCCCTTAATCCTAATGTAAGGGTCCCTGTGGGTCAGGCTGCACACCTGACTTAGTTTTAAAAGGTAACGTTACATATGATTTACTGTGTTTTATTTATTTTATTAAATGTCTCCCAATTACATTTTAATCTGAGTCAGAGGCAGGGAAAGCTACAGTCTGTGCCTGATTTTATCACTTCTAATACAAGCTTGTGTTTGACGCCTCTAACGTGGACATAGAAGCGACAATATTTGGCACTGAAGGAGCTGAAGGTCCAGAGGAGGATTTTTTAGATACCAGTGAGCTGGACACGCACCTCTGATACTTATTACCTGTGTGACCCTGAGCAAATGACTGACCACTCTGACCCCATGTGGGGGGGGAGGGGTTGATGGGAGCGGTACGCGCCCAACAGGGTTACCAAGATAAAGCAGTATAAAGCACACCTAAGTCAAGCACCCGGTTCTCACAAGAGAAAAAGCAGCACCTCATTCTAAAGAGCCTTCATCAATATTGATTAGCACCTCTAATAATCAAGGAGGGCTGTAACTGCAATCAGAATCACACAGAGATTTAAGGCTGGAAGGGGCCTCCACCGTCACCTAGTTGGTCCAGCCCTCTGCACTCTTTACAGGTGAACTCCACAGAGATAAAGTGAGTTGCCCAAAGCTTCCCAAAGGGTAAGTTGGCTGATTTGGGATTCGAACGCAGATCCCCTTAACTCCAAGGCCAGTGTTCTTTTCTCTACAGCATGCTTTCTGGGATGGGGATGCCTTAAACTCAGTCATCAATGTTCCTTGACCCTCTTGCACACCTTAGGGACTAAGGCTTAGTCTATCTGTCATTTCTTCCTCAGGCCACAGTTGCCAGGTCTCAGGATGGGGGAGAGAAGACTAGCCATGAAGAACTCTGGGAGCCAAGAGTGGGAAGAAGGTTGCTCTACCCCAGGTAGGAAACCCATGTTGCCAAGGTAGGGCATAGGAAGACCACCAGAGGAGAAACCCAGCCCCCACATGCCAGATGCCCTGGGGCTGAGCCCTGATTGCTCCTTCCTAGCTACAAGTCTGAAATCTGACACAAGGACTGTCTGCTCCCCCAGCCCCAAATGAAGAGCTCCTGGGGGTACCCTAGTCCCTAGATATTCTTCTTTTGAAAATGCAGAAGTTCAAATTATCTGGTGGAGTGCAGAGTAGCCAGTGTAAGTGGGGGGAAAAATAACAGGGTAACTAATTATTTGCCTTAGAAATAGTAATCTTGGTTTTAAAATCTAAGTAAGATAATGGTATGTTTTTCTTGCATTAAATGTTTAATTGTTTGTTAGGGAAGGAAAGCCTGAAACTAAGACAAACCAACTGGATAATGGGGAAGCACTGGCCCAGGGTACAGGAGGCCTGAATTGTAGCTTCGGATCTATGGCTTCTACCGTGCACCCATCTCCTCTGTAAAATGAGGGGACTGACCCAACATGATCTCAGAAGTCCCTTCTAGCCCTGACATTCCAGGACTTTAATGTTCCCCATCACACCTTATTTTAGCCATGTGCATTAGGCTCGCCTCCTCCAGGAAAGGGTTAGATCCTCTGGCTAGGGGCTCTGTCTCACACTCAGGCTTCTGTGAGCCCAGGCACAAGGCTGGGTCAGCCCACCCCACGGTTGCTTGTTTTTCTGATTCTGGCCACCTTACCAAACCATCAGCCCAGCAAAGCCCAGAGCAGACTAACTCTTTAAGGTGCCTAGGAAACCAGTGATGAGTGAAAGCAAAGCACCGGTCAGCCTCTAACAGCTCTAGCTCAGATGAGAACCTAGGGATAGAATCTCTAAACACAAGGCAGACAGTGAATTCTGACTTTATCCTCCCAGTGAGAGCATGGAGAAACTGGTTCTCAGGCTATCGGAATCAAGCTGGGGCTTGTGTGTGCTGAACCAGTCTTTGTCCTTCTCATGGGATTAATTTCCCAAAATGCAAATGCATAAAAGCAGAACCTTTGACAGGAAAAACTTCCCTTTTAGATGTCAAAATCATCACTGGGTGGAAAGTCATCACTGAATGGTTGCAGTTCAGAACTAGGTGAGGTGCATACACACGTTCAAGAAGACAGAAAATGAGAGGGAGAGAGAGAAAGGAGGGAGAGAGAGAAAGGGGGGAGAGAGAGAGAGAGCGAGAGAGAGAGAGCGAGAGAGAGAGAGAGAGAGAGAGAGAGAGAGAGAGAGAGAAAGGGCCACACTGGGGAGGGGCTTGTGTAGGGAAAACAGAGATGCAGACACAGAAGGATGACAGGAGAGGAGACATATAGAGGAGAAATAGAAAAGAAAGACGTGGCCGGGAAAGACCTTTGGCCAGATTTGAACTGGACAGGAGATGTTCTCGCTAGGTGGAAGAACAGAAAGGACCGACGAGGCCCAAGCCTTGAGTGGGGAGCAACAAAGGGCTGGCTTTCAAAGGCGAGGAACCGCCCTCTGCAGACAAACGTGGGTCCCGAGAAGAGCCCCCCTCCCTCGAAGAGTGGCTTTGGCTCTCGCCGCACCCACTGCCCTAGACCCACATACCGTGGCCTTGAACCTGCGCTCCCTTGGGAGGGAGCCTGAGCAGCAGTTTGCGAGTGTGTGGCGCCCTCCTGTGGCTGCCGGAGGAATTCTTGGGCAGGTCAGAGGACAGCGCGGCGAGGCTGGGAGCTGGGGAGAGGGTCCCGGCTCCAGAGTTTTACCCTTTTTCCCGCTACTCCGCCACAGGCAGTCGGGGCATGATTACAGTCATTAGCAGGGCTCCCACAGGTCCAGGGAGCCGCAGACAGCGCAGCCCCCGCACATCCTTCCCAGGGGGCTTCCCAAGCCAGTCACAGTCACAGGACGGGGAGCAAGCAAGTCTTGGCTCACCTCCCTCAGCCGACCCACCGATTTTCCCATCGGGACCTTTTCCCTTTAACCCCTGGAGACTCCTCGCATGAATGCAGCCACTGGGGGTAAAATCTGCCAGAAGGGAGGTGTGAGGGATGCTCCTGGATCCCTGGGTTTGAATCCTGGCTGTGCCACTTACGAGCTGGGTAAGGCACCTCGCTGGGACTCTTTCCTCATCTATAAAAAAGGGAGGCTGGACGTCAGTTAGCATATAAGCGCCTTGAGAGCTGGAATGGATGTGCTCTTTGTCCCTGGCCCTTAGTAAAGGCTTTCTGAAGGATAAGCCTGGATGGCCCCTCTGTCCCTCCTCTAAATCTATGACCCTCTGACCAGATCCACAGTACTGATGCTATATACTAGAATCAAGACCAATAATGACAATTCCTGATTCTACAGCACTTTAAAGCTTTCAAAGTGTCTTCCTCAAAAGACTGCTGGGCATGGGTAGTAAAAGCATAATAACCATGTTAGAGATGGTCAGAGAAGCAAAATCACTTGTCCAAGGTCACAGGCACAGCAGGTGTCAGCTCAGAGCCAGTATTTGAACTCGTGTCTCCCCATCCCCAGATTTAATGCTCTTTCTACCACGCTGGTGGAAGAACCTGACCTTGAATGTCCTAGTGCAACAATGAGTGGGTCCCCTAACTTTTGTGGGCCTCAGGATCTTCACTTGTGAAATGGGGTTGAACTACATGCCCGCTAAGGTTTCTACCAGCTCTAAATCTCGGGCTTCTGGGACAAGTGCCCAGTATCTTTTGGCATGATGCCCATGCCAGGCAGACAGGATTCATGCCCCCAGTCAAGGTAAGACATGATCCATGCCAGTGGAGGGGGCATCGCTGTGTGACCTCAAGCCTCGGAAGAAAGTCTCTGTTGCCTCCTGTCTGTGACTCTTAGTCAGGCCACCTGTGAAACTCGGCAGTCGGGCTAGGTGACCTCTGAGGTCCATCCTGGTGCTCAGACTCCAGGTGCAGAGATCTTCCCATCAGACCACTGGCAGCATCACTTTATGCCAGTCAAAGCCTTTAGATAAAGAGATAAAGGTGGAGTGGCAGGGTCCTCCTCCCGGAGGAGCCGAAGGGGCAGTCAGGGTCTTAGACTGAGGCCTTCTATTTACTCTGACTCTCTCACTTTCCTTCTTCAGGGCCTCCGTTTCCACATCTGTAAAACGAGCACCTTGGAGTTCACAAGATCTCTGAATAGACATCGAAAATTCTGTTATTACTAACATAGTACTCAACTGAGAAGTCATCTGCTAAGTTAACACATCCTTCCCTCGCCCTTTCCAGCTCACAGATTAAGGGGAAATGGGGAAAACCCATTTGGAACCCAAATCTTTCCAGCTTCTGATCCACCAAACTTAAAGCCAAGACCATAGAGGCGGGTGCTAAATCTTAGCCAAACTTCTTTTAAATTTCCCAGTCCCTCTCAGTGCACACAATAAACACTTGATCACCCACTTTGTGTTGGTGAGTGCATGAGCTTAATAAATCTTCCTCAGCACTTCCCAGGGTGCTCTGTACACAGAGCTTAATCAATGCTGGGTGACTATTTGAGAATATGAGTGAATGAATGAATGAATAAGTGAATGAATGAATCTACTCTCTGAGAGATGGAATGTATATGCTATTACTTTATTTTAAGCATTTAAAAACAGTATTCTGGGAGGGATTCATAGGTTTCATCAGACTGTCAAAGATGTGAATGACACATTAAAAAGGTTAAGAATTCCTGGTCTAGGACATAGTAGGGGCTTAATGTTTGTTGACAGATGGGTTAACCTGGATCTGCCACTTTGATGCTATGAGACCAAAGAAAAGGAATTTTCACCTCTTTGTACCTCAGTTTCCCCATGGGGGGGCTGGCAAGATTGCTCTGGCAATGGTAAAGATATAGTGAGGTTAAACCCAAAGCACTCTTGCCTCTACTATTGTCCAGAGGGAAAGGACACTTCTGGAGGTTGTGTGAGACATCAAATGTCTGTTGTCTTTCCTTTATGGGTCTCCTTCACTAATTTCTTAGTTATGCTCATAAAAAACTGTGCACTTGCTATCAGACTGTAAGGAGAGACATCTTCTTGAACATCTGAATAAATGGCATCATCACAGATGGTCTAGGGCTCTCCCCCATTTTGGAATAAGGTCCCTTCTCCATCTCCAATCCCTCCTCCTAAGGACAGTCACTGTGCCATCAGATACCCTCTTGAACGATTTGTTATTCTGCAAAAACACTGGGGGGACGCCCAGGAATTTGAGCTTGGCATCCGTGGAGGCAAAGATGGCAGTATTTTTGGTAATAAATGTAATTCTCCGAGGACAGGTCTTTTATTTCAAGAGTATTTACACACTCCCATTTCTCCCCAGTCCTCCTCCCCCCACCTCCTACAGGTTGGGAGTGAATATACCTCACCATCCTGAGACTGAAATCACAGTTGATATAACAGTGAAATATTGGACCAAGGCTGAAGATGGAAGGCATGGAGTATTCTCTGGTCTCCCCTGTGTTCTCATTACATTACAGCTCACCAGACAGTGCCTTCAATTCACAGATCCCCCCAAATAAAATAATTGTTACGATAACTTGATTTATTACATTTTTTGCTGAACATATGATTTAATGCAGGAAAATGCTACCAGGAGGAATACCATGGGATAAAAAAAGAAATAGAGGAAAAAAAATCCAGCTGTTAATGACACCTTCTATTAAAAGAACCTTAGAGATCTCTAGCTTATAGCAGGGCATTTTGTTTAATGGCTACGAAGAACAACTAGTCTCAGAATTCCAAAGTGGCTGTGGTGTAGTCACAAGAAATCAATATTGGAGGAAGAAGATGGGGGTTGGAGGTCTGGGTTGGTGACTTACTGCCAGGATACCTGAGGCACACTCCATGTGCCTGGGCCCAGTGTCCTATACTGGCCAACTGCTTGGCTAATTGAGCTCCGCGATGAGAGCTCCCCACGTCCACTCCTTAGCAGTTGATAAGGAGGCACCACCACCTTCTATCTGTGTAACCCCAAGGAAGTGAATTCCCATCTCTGGGCCCCATTCCCATCTTGGTAAACCGAAGGGGTGAGCACAGATGATCATTTCCAGATATAAGCCTTTCAGATCTGCTGCCTTCCCTCTTCTTCCCTGGATTAGCTAGGGAAAGCCATTCTCAAGAATGCCTGGGGTCAAAGCTACTTTTACTGAGGGCCTAGTCTGTGTTACTGCTGGCAGGGGCTTCCTGAAGCAGGGTCGTCCATGGGCATCCCTCCAATCCTCCATATGGCCACATGCAAGCATGCTTTCCCTCCCCTGGGAAACCAAAAGCAGATGGGCATGTTACCAAGGTGCCCAAATACCTTTGTTGGTTTGAAGGCCAGAGACAAAGGGAGGGGTGGGAGATCCTCCTCACCCAAAGAGGTGAGAACAAGGAGAGTGAGTCAGGGAAGCACAGAACTTCCTGTGCTTGGGGCGCAGGTGGGAGTTGAGGCTGTGAGCCTCTATTGGCCCTTTAGTGAATTTTAAGGCATGGAAAGGACAATGAAGACCTTCTGTTCCAGGAGTACTGAATCTCTTTGTCTATCACAGACCCCTTAGGCAGGAACCTACAGATACCCCAGAATGTTTAAAATACATAAAATGAAATAATCAGATTACATCAGAATATTATTTTGAAAAAAACAAGTTCATGGCCCTCTAGTTTAGAAACTCTCTCTTGCTGAACACACTCACTTACAGACCAGGAAACTGGGGTGAAGTGATGTGCTCCCGATCCCCCGTTAGCACGTGTAAGAGTTCAGCTAGAGAGGTCCAGGTCTTTAAACTCCAAGTTCAAGGCTCTCTACAGAGCGTGGGGCTGCCTTTTAGACCCATTAAGGATCAAAGCAGGACATGAGCAGCACTTAACACAGGCTCCTTAGCATTCTGAGATCAAAAGGAGCCATTAACCCATCAATAATCCCTCAAGGAAGAAATTTACAGATGTAAATTCAATGGGGAGTGTGTGTGTGTGTGTGTGTGTGTGTGTGTGTGTGTGTGTGTGTGTGTGCTGGAGGGGGGGAACCAGGAAGTAGAAAATGAGGCAGACAGTCCTTAGCTGGAGCAGTCAGGCTGACCAATTTTGAGTTCATTCGGTCTAACCTATGTTACCATTACTGATGGGGAAACCGAGGCTCCTGGAACGTGAAGGGATGCCCTGAGGCTTTACAGCTATTGTCTCAGGCTCCCTAACTGCCTTCAGGCCCAGGGAGAAGTTCATATTTAAAAAACAAAACATTGTCAAACAAACTCCACCCTCCCACCCCCACAAGGACTGCTAAAAACAGGACAGCCTGTTCCTGTATCTATCAAGGGAGCGTTTCAGGATGCCAGGTCGCACCCTATTTGATATTGGAGCCCAGTTGGGAGGGGGAAGGGGGGGACGAATGTGAGGTCATTGTGGCTCACTGAAAAAATTTCAGTTTCAGAATGTTTTCCCACTTTGAGAAGCAGTGAAATATGGTGGAAGGAGTAACTCGGAGTCTGGAAATCTCTAGTGGCCCTAGTCTCAGCTGTCAGCCACTCTCTATGTGACCTTGGAATAGTCACTTCCTACTTCTGAGGCCTCAATTTGCTTCTCTGCAAAATGAGAGCTTTTAAATGGATGCTAAGGCCCCTGTCAGGTACCAAGTATAGGATTGACCTTCTATGTACTGTACAGCTCAAACTTTCTACATCCTTCGATTAACTTTCAGCTCTGACATTCTAGGTTCTAAGTTCCCTTCCATCTCAGACATTCCATGTCTCTTGTGTGCTGTGGAGTAGGAGAGTGTGTAATAAGCTCCAGGCAAGCTCATGGGCAAGTGCCCCCATCTTCTCTCTCTGCACCTTTTCCTTCTTTCAGGACCCCCTGCCCCAGACCCAAGGAGCAGGAAAACAACACTGGAGTCAATTTTCCTCTGCCTTTACAAAGCACTCACAACAGCCTAGGAAAGAAGGCAGTGCAAACATTTTTATACCTAACATCTAAATTAGGAGGATAAGATTCAGATAAACAAAATGGTTTGCCCAAGAACTTGGAATCCAAGGCTAGGGCCCTTTCCAACCCTGGGGGAAGAGTCCAGGCTCTGCCACCTAATCTCTGGGAGAACCTGGACAAACTGAACATCTCTGTCCTACAAAAGGAGTTTATAAAAAGGCTGGCATGAACTCCCTTACAGGGCTGTTGTGAGGCTCCAGTGAGGCAGTTCCTACAATGGGCTTAGTAATTTTTTGCTAATTGATGTATAAACCTCAGCTCTCCTTGGTGGGAGCTGCATGGAAGAGTGAGTTATGAATGTGTAACCTGAAGACTTGGCTGCCAGTCCTTACAGGCCCCTTACTACCTGCAGAAACTCAGTTGCTTGGGGTGGGGTGGGGGACAGATGGAACAGGCCACCAAGGGACAGATTGCTCTCAGTGGTTCTCTCGTCCAGCCTGTGCTAGAAAGAGAATCCCTTCTACAGTTTGACAGATGAGTGACCTTCTAGGCATGGCTTAAAGACCACAAGTAGAAGAAACCCACTTGGTCCCAAGCCAATTTCCACAGACAAACAGGTTTCCACATTCTTTAAAAACAAAACAAAAAATGACCACACCTTCATTTGAGCCATTTCTGTATCTCTCTCCTCCTTTTTATAGCCAGTATTCCTAGAATGGGCCATCTATTCTCCTCCCGACCATTTCCTCACCTCTCACTCACTTCCTAGCTCTCTCACAGCCTGGTTTTCAATTCAGCCATCACTGAAATTGCTCTCTCTAGGGTTACCAATGACTTCTCAACCGCCAGGCCCACTGGCTTTCATCAGCCTTGACCTCTCTGTAGCCTCTGGTCTACTGACAACCCCTTGGCTTCCATGACACTGACATCTTGGCTCTCCCAACCTGCCCAGCCATGGCTTCTCAGGCTCCTTTCCCCTCCCACTAAGCTTGGGCTTCCTTCTGTCCAGTTTTAAATTTATGATAATGCTTGGAATTTAAAAGGGAAGGGAGACAGCCTTTCAGTCTCAATGAGGGACTTTGTCAGGTGATCTAAACCAAGAATTGCCTCATATCTGGATATGGATCCTTAAAACTCTGCCTTCAAATAGTCCTAGAACCCTGTCCAAGATTACGCTGCTCTGGAGTCGCAGGGCTAGGATGCCCTTTTCCCTCTGCCAGGAGTCTGCTGACCTTCCTTCTAAAGGAGGCTAAGCTGCTTTCTTGTTTACATGATTGATTTGTGCGGCAAACTCCTTTTTTTTTTTAGATAGCAGGCAAAAAGAAATGCCCAGATTATCTAAAATCCCACATTTCCTGGAGTTTGAGTTAATGAGGTTTTACTGTGTCCCTGTAGATTTATTCTACTCTCCCTCCTACCACCCATTAAAGCTTGGGAAGAGTCAGAACCAGATTTAAAAGGTGACCTGAAACACAAGTCAATATAGTTTGCATTTAATGGGGAGAGAGCAAAGGGGAGGGGAGGGGAGGGTAAAAGGTGGCTGACTTTCTTGGGGCAGGGAAGGGACTCCCCATTCAAAAAAGCAAGAACTCTTTTTTTTACCCTCTGGTATGGAAGGCTTTGTCCTCTGTGAGAGAACTGATGTGCAACTCAGATCCTTTGGCTAGAGAAAAAAGGTCACTTAAATTCACACTAAGGTGCACATGACTAATAGAAGAGCTTTTCCTGAAGGCATGTACTGATAAAGTGGGAGAGACAGGGGAGAAGGAAGAGCCTGGAGGAAGTCAGTGAAGCCAGTGCCACTGTTACAGCTTTATCACAGGTAAATAGGACCACAGATTTAAAACAGGTGCACCATCAGAGACCAATCTCCTCATTATACAGATGAGGAAACTGAGGTTTAGTGTACTCTGGTGCAGGCTCTCATTACCTCACACCTGACCTACTGAACTAACCTCCTGGTGGGCCCCACCTGCCCCAGGTCTCTCCGACTCCAGCCCATCCTCCCTGGCTGTCAAACTGATCTTCCTTAAGAACAAGGATAGTCCCCCTCCCCCACCCCCAACCCAATCAACTACAGTGGCTCCCTAGTACTTCCAAAAGCAAATACAAATCCTCTTTTTGGCATTTGAGGCCCTTTGGGAACTGCTCCCCGTTCTAGGCTTCTTACATCTTACCCTCACTGCCATTCTCTGCTGTCCAGTGACTCTGGCCTGCCGATAGCACCCCCTGGGCATTCTCTGTGGCAGGCCCAGCTAAAATCCTGCTTTTGAGAAGGAGCGTTTCCTGAATCCCCTTAATTCTAGTGCCTTCTCTCCAGTGATTATTTCAGATTTATCTTGAGTTGAGCCTATGTGTACACAGATGTTTGCATGTTGTCTCCCCGCTTAGACCGTGAGCTCCTAGAGAGCAAACGCTGTCCTTCACCTTTTTGGTGTCTCTTGTGCTGCACAGTGCTCGGCATAGCAGGCGCTACATAAATGCTTACTGACAGACTGCTGGGCCTCCTCACCGGGCTCCCCGCCGTAAGTCTCACCCCACATCGGTCCACCTGACTTGTTGATGCCGAAAGAACTTTCTGTAAGCACAGTCTGACCACATCACTCCCATTTGGTCACCTCCAGTGGCTTCTTATTGCCTCTAACAGAGACTTCTCTGTATAAGCTGAACAAATGAGCCTTCTCTCTGTCCCTCACACAGACACCCCGTAACTAATCTCCAGGACTTTTCGCCTGCCTGGCACAAGTTCCCTTCAATCCTAGGTCCCACAGAGCCCCGCTCTTCCTAGAAGGGGCAACCATGGCGCCATTTTGTAAGAAGCCTTTCCTGACTCTTTGTTAACTACTTTGCATTTTTCTTTTGTGTGTGTATAGGTATATATGGGTATATGCATATGTATGTGTGTATATATATTTGTTAACCTGGTATTTAGGCTATATGTATATCTGTACATGTATACACATAAGCATACACACACACGTGTGTCTGTGCTTGGTGTCTCCCTCATAAGAACGTTAAGTTCCTTGTGATAAGAGATTGTTTTATTCTTGTGCTTGTCTCCAGAGCCTAGCACAGTCCTAGAATACAACAGGTGCTTAATAAAGGCTTGTCAATTGATTTTTTGTTCTGAAACTGCCTCTCCAGTAATGCCAGCAGACACAATCCTTGCCATCTTAAAGCTTATGGTCTAAGGAAGGAGACAACACTCAAAAGACAGCTCTGTACAGTGACTGGCTGTCTGACGGCCCTTCAGACAAGACACCGGCCTCAGTGCATCTAGCACACCTTCCTCGGCCCTGCTCCACCCACAGGGGTGATCATGGAGGACACCCCTGCCATATGTGGGGCTTTTACAGAGACCCCGCCACGGGAATGGGGGCTTCTTCACAAAGAACAGGCATGTCTGAATCCTGCTGATATCACCACTTGTAATTGCCCCTCTCAGCTGTAAATGACTTCCAAGATTAAAAAAAGGAAACAAAAAGGAAGGGGGTGATATGGGATGGGGAGAAGGGGATGGCAGTCAGGCAATCCGTCACCGTGGAACTTGTCCCTTGCTCCTTGGCAATCCCCTGGCAAACGTGACTCATCTGATCCAAAAGTCCAGAAGGAGCAAGGGAAGTGTGGGCAGGATAAGCCAGGAACCAGGCCCTTTATACACCGGGCAGAAGGCAAGGTGGGAATTACTGAGCCACCCTCCTTCTCACCCACAGCTTCAACTCTGCTTAACTCTGTCAAGGACGACAAGCCAAGCCTTGTGACAGGAAGCTCAGACATAATTGCTTTTAATTAAAACCCCTGATTTTCCCAAATACAAACTACATTTCCAACATGACAAGGTGCCACGTGCACCCATCCCAGGCTGCTGGCAGCTGCCACTTTCCTTAAACTCGAGAGACACCTGGGAGCTGACGGGTACACGCTGTCACCCGGGCACTGAGGCTCATCAGCTTCCTAATATGAAGATCACCGGCAAACGCAGAGAGGAGAGGGGGGGGCCCCCGAAGGGGAGGTCAAGAAAGAGGTCCAGGCACAGTACCTTCAGGGGGATCTTCCCGTAGGTGTGGCGGCAGCTCCTCCACCGGGGTTTCCATGTCCTCTTCAACCATCTCCTCATCCAGGCTCTGCTCCTATAGAGAAAAATGGAGGGGTGAGGACAGAGAGGGTGCCCGGGCTCCGGTCTGAAGTGGAGTCTGCAAACTTCACCAGCTGTCTCTATCAATGCACCCCCAGGACTGGAGAAAGACAAGGAAGGGGCCTTGAGGGGCTCTGGGAGGGCTGCCTCAGCCCGGCTCTGAGCAGCCCAGAAAGAGGACGTCAGACTAGATAACCCAAAGGCACCTTCCAGCGCTGCACTGGATTCTGGGATCCTGAGTAAGCAACAGCATCTCAATGCCAGCTGGTTTTCTTTGTAATCCTGTGGATTTTACTTTATGTATTTAAAAACCCTGTCCTAAGCAAGGGGCCCTAGACTGCCTGCGGGAGGGTCTGAGACACATACAAGGTGAAGAATCCCCAGCTTTAAAGGGCCTCTGGCAAATTCTATAGATGATGAAAGCTGGGGCCTGGAGAAATGAAGTGATTACCCAGACCCCAAGGAACAGGGCTGGGATCTAAACCTAGAGCTTTGGGCTTTAACTGTAGGGCTCTTTCCTGCTCTGACCTGCTCCCTGACACCTTAGTCTTGAAGGGATCTTAGAACATAGAACACAGATTATTAGAGCTAGAAGGTCCCTTAAGAGTTCTTGTTTAACCCTCTTATTTTAAAGAAGGCCCAGAGAAATCAAGCACCCTGAAAGCTTAGGTATAACTGGTGGTGAGGAAAGCATTTTGCAAATGCTTCAAGGACTTCCAGAGGAGGAGGATGATTTGAGACAAGGTGGCTCCCTCTCCCACCTACATAACAACCTGCTCCACTCCTAGGTGTCCAGTCAACAGACATACTAACTGTCCATCTGTCCATCACAGGAAGCTTCAAAACTTGCAGTTCCCTAAGCCCCAACAGAACATAGCCTCCATGATCTCCAGTTTGACTCCACCCCATCCATGATGAAGTATCGGAGGTTTGTAGGGCAGAAAGTGGAAGCTCTTGTCATGGATGGAAGTAGGACTATAAACTAGGCCTCTTGCCCCCGGTCCCTGCCCTCTACCCCCGCCTCTTCTGCCCCCTGCCTCCTGCCCCTTCTACCCCCACCCCCCACCTCCTGGTCTGGTCTCTTTCCTCCACAACACACTGATCTGTCTCAGGACTATAGTCCCTATGGTGCTGTTTTACAGACTGGTCATGAGAATTGAGAAAAATGGTGTTAAGCTTGGAATAGTCCAGTTCTAGGGATTTTTAATAAAGGCTTTCAGCAAAGTAGTGCCTAACCCTGCCATGCTCCCCTCAGTTCTTGTCCAGCCTTGATGTCTGACGTAGAACTTGTACAGCCCATTGCTGGTGACTAACACTCTTGACTGGCTTCTTTCCTACTCATTAGATACCCTGGTTCCATGGAAGTGTGCCAGCTGAAGGGGTTAACATTCCCAGAGACTCATAAATATTTCATGAAAATATCTTCTGAGATAACCTTAGACTGTTGATGTTGAAATTATCACACCTGCAAATTTAATTGGAGAGGGAGAGAGAGAGAGAGAGAGAGAGAGAGAGAGAGAGAGAGAGAGAGAGGAGAGAGGGAGGGAGAGAGAGAGGAAGGGAGGGAGGGAGAGCACATAATTGGTGCCTTCAAATCCACAAACCTGACTTGGTTATAAAATTGGAGATTTTGTTATCTAGAGAACTTGATAACTACTTCAATCTAAATGAGAGCAAATGGGAAAGAGGTGGACAGGTCAAGGCTAAGAGGGGAAGAGCATGTCGGAGACACCTCCTCACCAGATCTGTCTGTCCCCTGGGAAGGTGCATCCTTCCTCCTTTGTTCCCCTTGTTTTGTTCTAAATTACAAATAATGGTTCCCTTTTCTTCAGAGCTTTAGGGTCTGGCAGAGGCAAACTGTGTGTGTGTGTGTGTGTGTGTGTGTGTGTGTGTGTGCGTATGCACGCGCATGCATGGGGAACAGAGACAGAGCAATACAGAGAGATGGGGGAGAGAGAGACAGAGACAGAGAGAGAAGAGGGGGAGGGAGACAGAGACAGAAAAATGGAGAGAGAGCTGTGTCAAGTCACAGAAATGATGAGATGCTGAATTCTGGCTATGGCAAGTAGCCCAGTTTAGCAGGAATGTAGAGCATGAGAATGGACGTATGATAAACCCGGGGATATTGAAAGAGGCTGGGTAGGCAAGGATTTTCAATGCCAACCTGAAGAGCTTGCATTTTATCAGAGGAAATACATAGGGAGCCAGAAAACATCCCTGGGCAGGGAAGCGACCTAAAGCTTGGCTTTCCAGAATATCATTGGGCAGCCGTGGAGCTTGGCTTGGAGGGGAGGAGACAAGAGGCCAGAAGGTAAGTGAGGAAGTTGCTTCATTAGCCTTGAGGATGAGGCAGGACCAAGGGTGCCAAGACCAACTTCAGAAAGACTCTGAGGCTGGAGTGGTGTCCTTTCCCTATTCCCTCCTTCACTAAAGGACAATTTCAGCTCTGCCATCACAGCACAATCTAGTCAATGGCATTAGTCAAAGCTAGTGTTCTTTATCTAGTTCTTCTAGACTCATGTTAGGCTGCCTTAAGATATTAGACAAGTTCTAGACACTGGGCCCAGAGCTAGTGGTAGTGATTCCTTATGCCAATGACCTGAGTTATGAACCTGGCACCCCACAGTCAGATTGTGAAGGAGATAGGTTGTTTCCAAAGCCCTTCCAACTCCCTTTTGTAGAGGCCTTCAATTTAGGATCTGGAAGGGGGTCTTAGAACAGAGAATGGCAGAGCTGGGAGAGGTTTTAGAACATGGAATGTCAGAGCTGAGAAGAACCTTAGAACACAGAAAATCAGAGCTGGGAGGGAACTTAGAATACAGAAGATCGGAGGCATAAAATATGAAATGTCAGAAAAGGGCAGGCCCTTAGAATACAGAATATCAAAAATGGGTGAACCTTAGAACACAGTGTTAAGAATGCAGATTGTAAGACCCAGAAGGGATGTAAGAATGCAGAATGTTAGAACCAACTAGCCCATGCTATTGCCCATTTTACAGATGAGGAAGCTGAGATCCAGAGAGATGAAGTGTCCTGTCCTCAGCTAACACTAGCTTTCAATACCTTAACCCTAAAAACCAAAGCAAAACAAAACCTTAATCTCCATCTCTCCTTGTGGTCAACCTTCATAAACTATTGTTAAAGCCACAAGGACAGCTTGGGGCTTCTTGGCCAAAGTGGCTCATGATTATCTAAGCTACATTGCTATTTACTACCTATGTGGCCCTGGGCAATTCTCTGAGGCTCTAAATTTCCCCAACCGTAAATACAAAGGGTTGGACTAGCTCTCCAAGGCCCCTTCTGCTTCTGATGGTTTATGTTCTAAGGTCCCCTGATGGCCTGTTCTGAGGTCATTGCCAGTCTTAACACTGTTGCAAGATATGTTCTGGCTTTTACATTCTGTGATCTGACAATCCTCCATCTCTGAGGGAACAAGAAGAAAAGTTCAAGTAGAGTCATCCCAGCTGTCTCAGCTCCGAACTAGAAGAGCCTCTGAGAGCATCATCAACCAATGGAGCTTGTCTTGTCCTCAAAACTCAATCGCCTCAAGTTTAAGAAGCTGAGTGACCTTTTAGATGCAGCTCCCGATGAGCGACTGCAGCTTGAAACCAGTCTGCCATATGTGGTGACTGGCATGTTTCACATCTGAATTAAAGTGCCGTCTTTAGGATTATAAATAAGTTTTAAGGATCTCACATCGGGTGAGAAACAGCATCCTACTCAAGTGCATGGTGGTATGTTAGCCAGGAATCCAGGGCAGGTGGTGAACTCGGGTTCTGGCCAAGTTTTCAAAGGCCCAAGGGCAGGAGGACAAAGCAGCCTTTTGGCCTTACCCCATTTCTACCCCCTGACCAAAATGGGGGATCTTGAGGGAGTAGTAGAGATACAATGGAAGCTCACTCAGCTGTGAAAGTCTCTTTGGGGGGCAATCACTGAAGGAAGCTTTTCCCTCTATGTCCTTTGGCTTTGTAGCATCCCAGACTTCCCTGGTCCTCAGTCTCTTCCCCTATAAAAACAAGGGGCTGGAATAAATGGTAATAAAAACCTACATCTATATAAAGATGCACAGACAAAGTAACCCTACAGAACAGATAGTGCAGCTTATCTTATATTATCTTATAATAATTTATAAGCCCCATTTTACAGATGAAGAACCAAAGGCCCAAAGGGGAAAATGTGACTGCTTCAAGATGATATTGGTCTGTCTGTGAGTCTGATAACCTTTCCACTAAGCCGAATGACTTCTGAGGTGGGAGGCAGGGGGCACAGTGAAAAAGGCACCAGTGATGGTGTGCCCAAGA
Organism: Pseudocheirus occidentalis; assembly: GCA_028646575.1. Lineage (NCBI taxonomy): Eukaryota > Metazoa > Chordata > Mammalia > Diprotodontia > Pseudocheiridae > Pseudocheirus > Pseudocheirus occidentalis. Next base: position 176,946,784 of record CM053601.1, on the reverse strand, counting down.
GAACTGGATCAAGAATCGGAGGATTGTATGCCGCCATGGGGGGTGGGGGAAGGGAGGGGAGAAAACTTGAAACTCAAGTGACTGTGGAACAGAATCTTGTAAACTACAAGTAAATAAATAAATCAATTAAAAAAAGAAAATTGGGGAAAAAAGAATCAGAGGATCTGGGTTCAAATTCTGCCTCTGGCACACTGTAGTTATGTGACTACAGTCACAGGATAAAGATTTCCTCATCTAGATAAGGGGTGGGTTGGACTGGACACCTCTAAGGCCACTTTCAGCTCTGATCCCAGCACAAAGAGTCAGGAGCCTGGAAGCCTAGTCCCTGCTCTGCCTCTCACTAATTCACTTTGATTTCCATGGATAAGTCACTTTCCATCTCCTGGTCTGCATCTCTAAAGTTCTAGAATGCAAGGGTCAGATGACATCACCTCTTAAGTTGCTGCCATTTTGAATATCTAATGAATCTCTATGACTGACTCTAACATTGCATGACTCCGAGTCTGAAGGTGTGGCAGGTTTTCACTTCTCTCCCTACCCTTCCTGACTTGATCCTTACTTATGGCTGTGGATTCCCCAAGTACACAGAAAGGTTCTTCAAGTTTCCTGGCTAGGGTCCTTGGCTACTTCTCTCAGCACAAATGGTCTCCCAGGAGCCATCCATTTAAGATAACTTTCTGTGAGCCTCACGGGTCTGAAGTATTATCTCGTTGGAGCCTCATTAGAGACCATTGCATGAAAACAATTAGCTTCCAAGAAGCAAAATATTTCCAAGAGACACCATAGTTCCCCACGAGGGATCTGGCTTCCTAGGGTGAAACAACTGCTTTCCAGAGGTCCATCTGGAACAGTAAGTTCAAACTTCATGGTGAGGGTGGGAGAAAGGTTGTCACCTATGAGAGGGACAGCATAATATGATGTGAAAACAAACACTGGACTTAGACTCAAAGGACCTGGGATTGAATCCCTGCTCTGTTATTAAGTAGCCTTATAATCTTGGGTAAATCCCTTAATTTCTCTGGGCCTCATTTTCATTATCTGTAAAATGATGAGCTGTGAAGTCCTTCCAGCACTGAGTCTATGATCTTGTGAACTCCTTCTGTGGGGTCCTAGGCTTCTATATGGGATTATCCATGTAGATGAGACAGGAGATGTTTGGCCTGAAGAAGATAAGATTTACCAGGACTTGGCAGCTGTCCTCAGTATTTGAAGAATGGCCATGGAGAAGAGACATTAGAATTCTTCTGCTTGGCCTCTTAAAGTCAGAAATGGAAGCAGGGGTGGAAGTTATTAAAGTGGCCACTTGAAATCTGATGTAATGAAGTGTGTCAGTTAGAGATGCCACTTTGGGTCCATGTAAAGAAAAATGTTGTAACCATTAGAACTGACCAGAAGTGGGATGGGTTCTGCCTCATGAGGGAGCAGACTTCTCATCAATGGAGGTGTTCAAGTGCAGTCCGAGTGCCTGACTGTTGAAGAAGTAGAGAGGTTGGACAAAAGATGCCCAATCAGGGGGAGGTTGGCAGGGGTGATCACTTAGGGAACCTTCTGTTGTAACTGTCAGTCAATCAGTAGCTCTCAGCAATTGCTTACTATGTGTCAGGCACTATGGGAAAGGCTGGAAGCATGAAGAAAAAGCCAACACACTCTCTGCCCTCAATAAGTTTGTTTACATCTAATGACTAGATAAGCCTCTGGCTCCTTCCCCCTCCACATTCTGCTTGAAGGGCCTTTCTTCCTCTAACATTTTGTGTTTTAAGCTCAGACCCAAGGGAGGCTTAGAAGAGGATTCCTCCTTCCAAGCCCTTTGCAGAGATGGGACGGTTCCAGGGGTATGAGACCTTCCATATATTGTCAGGTTTTATTGATGTATTGATTGGTTTTACTGATTTTTTTTCCTCTGTTGCTAAAAATCTTTCTTGTAAGTAATGGCTCTCCAGAAGGGAGGATACAGAGGAAATTTGGGCAACGTAAAAGCAAAAGATATCAATGAAAATTTATTTAAAAAAACATTCTATATTCCAAAGTCTCTTCCGGTTCTAAGACCCTGTTCTGTGTTCTTAGGTTCCTTCAGTTCTGGCATTCTGCATTGTGAAGACACTGCACACTCTAACATCTGATATTCTAAGCTCCAGTTCTAATGATCTATCATGGCAGATCTGATGAGATGTCTGGATGGATATTGTTACAACTCGAAGAGGACAGTTGGGAAAAGATTCTTAAACCTTAGATACTTTTAATTTTTTTCTGAAGAGGGGTTTGAGGAGTCAGGTGGAAGTAGGGATCAGGCAATTTTCTATCTTGGCCTAAAAACTGCTGTGTTGTGCAACAATTCTGTTGGGGTCCAGCTTTTAGTTTGAGAGATAGTTAAGAAGTTGCTTAAATGCATCACTAGTGTCAGAAAATGCCATTGGCAAAAGCTTAAAGAAAACATGGCTCACCCCAAATCCCTATCAACCCTTGCACACGGAGCCTTTCAGCAAAAATGGACTCTCTCATCCCTTGCTGTGCAGTATTAGCTCTTCAATCCTCCTGAAGAGATTGAATTTCTGAAGTCACTGCCCAATTGGATCCTTTTGGCTGGAGAGTTATCAACAAAGACTGGGGCCTGATGGGAAAATCCTGACAGAGCTGTAAAAGTAAGCTGCATCTTCCTATAATTAGGCACATGTTTATTTAAAAGGGGTATAATTTAACCCCAGTTTCCTGCTAGATAAATACAGAGTTGAAATGTTTTTTAAAATTTGCAGCCCTGGGAAAACAAATTCAGGTTTTGACATGAATAGGGGCCCACATGCTTATTCTGCCTGACATCTCCTGAACAGGCCACAACCAAGACTGGTTAAACAAGTCATGAGGCAATAGGGAGCAGATCTCTTTACCCTTCTGAGCCTCAGTTTCCTGGAAATCTTCCTAAGCAGCCTACACTGTGAAGAGGTACACATAAGGGAAGCCTCATGAGGATTCCACGAAGGGAAGAAAGTGCTTCCTGGACCAGGGCTTGAGAAATACCTTTTTGTAACACATCCTCCATTCATATGTTTTTGCCACCAATGCTTCACAATCCCTACCCACAGACTCAGAACCCAGGGGTTTTGGGGTGATGTTTTATTTCAACAATTCTTACTACATTTCTAAGTGAATACCTTTTCTAAAAGCTTTAGAGTCTACTGAGTTGATGTTGATGGGGAATATTCTGGCAAGGACTCAGGAACTCCCTCTTAGACGTATACTGCCTGATGCCCATCAGCTGAGGAATGGCTGCACAAGTTGTGGTATATGAACGTCACGGAATACCATTGTTCCATAAGAAATGATGAGTGGCTGAATTTCAGAAAAACCTGTTAAGACTTATATGAACTGATGTTGAATGAAGTGAGCAGAACCAAGAGAACACTGTCTACAGTAACAGCCAAACTGTGCACTGACTGACTTTCACAGACTTGGCTCTTCGCAGCAATGCAAGGATCTAAGACAATTCCAAAAGACTTGTGATGGAAAATGCCGTCCACATCTAGAGAAAGAACTTTGCAGTCTGAATGCAGATGGAAGTGTACTATTTTCTCTCTTTTGTTGTTGTTTCATGGTTTCTCCCATTGGTTTTAATTTTTCTTTACAATATGGTTAATATGAAAATAGTTTAACATTAATGTATATGTATAGCCTTTATCAGATTGCACACTATTTTGGGGTGGAGGAGGAAAGGAAGGGGAGAACATTTAGAACTAACTCTCTCTCTCTCTCTCTCTCTCTCTCTCTCTCTCTATATATATATATATATATATATATATATGTCTTTTTGGAAGGCAGTTGGGGTTGACTTGCCCAAGGTCACATGGTTAGTTTTTCTGTTAAGTGTCTGAGACCGCATTTGAACTCAGGTCCTCCTGCCTCCAGGGCTGGTTCTCTATTCACTGCACCACCTAGCCATCCCTAGAACTCAAAATCTTACAAAAGTTAATGTTTACAATAAAAATTAATTAATTAATTTTTAAAAGAAATTTACCCTGAATTTGGCTTAGGGAAGGAATGACATAAACTCTAAACTCAGTATCTTGCCACACAAGAGAGTAGGGGCGATGGGGAGGGCTGTTGGAAGCACACACTTCTGTAAAGGGTCAGAGACAGTGTAGAGAATAGAACGGGGGTGGGGTGGGGTGGGGAGGGGGAGGGGCAGGATAGGAAATAGGGACATATAATCAGTCTCTCACAATATGTCCACTGTGGAGATGTCCTGCGTAATTACACATGTACAGCCTGTATTGAATTGCTTGTCCTTCCAGTGGGGGTGGGTGACAAGGGAGGTACTGAAAGAATCTAGAATTTAAAGTTCTACAATCAAATGTTAAAAAAATATATATGTATATGTATATATATATGTTATTATTATTATTATTACATGCAACTGGGAATTAAGATATACAGGCACTGGGGTAGGGACACCCACCCTGCCCTACCAGAAAGTTAGAGGGGCCATGGAGGAGGACATAGGAGAGAGCAGGTTGGGGGAGGGGCTTGACAGTGGGATTGCTGTTTTGGAGTTGTGAGTAGAGGAAAGACAGGGAGAAAATTTGTAACTCAAAATCTCGTGGAAATGAATGATGTAAACAAGAAAATAAATAAAATAATTCAAAAAGAAAAAAAGAAATTTACCCCTCAATATTACGCATAGAACCCTGAGGAAAATAATTATACCTGTGAGCACCTGTCCTGTGAGAGAGAGAATTCAAGTTGAAGCAGCTAAATGGCACACAAGATAAGAGCACTACGCCTGGAGTCAGGAAGACCTGAGTCCCAAATTAGCCTGAGACATTTACTAGCTCTGTGACTCTGGGCAAGTCACTTAAGCTGTCTGCCTCAGTTCCCTCAACTGTATGATAGGGATAATAATGAAGGAAGAATGTATTAAGCACTTACTATGTGGTAAGCACTAGGGCTATACATGGAACAGTAAAACTGTCCCTGACCTTTAGGAGTTCACTTCTAATGGAGAAGATGACACATATTGAAAGTTTCAGCTTATAAGTCAGCCACAAAAGTCCCATGGTCCTTAAGATTCAGCACAAAGAAAATGTTAATGCCTCTTCTTAAATGACATTAATGTGCTACTAGCAGGGCTCGTGGGCTCAGGGTCTGGGGGAGCTGCCTGACCTAACCTGCCTCCTGCCTCTCCTTGGGGAGGGGGTGGCTGCATCTGCCAGGCTTGTTTGCCTGCCCTGGCTGGCAGCTGATGGAGATGGCTGGCCTCTTCTCACAGGGGTCCCTTCCCCAGATGATGACCACCAGGCCTGGGCTGAAAGCAGAAATGGCAGGCAGGGTTGGGGAGGCTGCCACTGTCAGGATTCTCGGGTCTGTCTTCCTGTTGGTGGCAGCTGTTGTTGGTAGTGATGAGGAAAGTGCTCCCCCCTCCATGATGACTTCCCCTCTCCCAATAGTGGCAGTAGGGGGTGGGCAGGAAGCAGGTCTGGTGGTTTGGAAGGCACTGCTATTACCAAGGCAAACTTACCTCTAAAATAGCATTTACCTCCCAGGACTGTTTTGAGGATAAAATGAGGTAATATTTGTGAAATGTTTTGCATATTTTAAAGAGCTATCTAAATGGTAGCTATTAATTAGAGGCAGCTAGGTGGTATAGTGCACAAAGTGCTAGGCCAGGCATCAGGAAGACCCGAGTTCAAATCCAGCCTTGGACGCTTACTAGCCGTGTGACCCCAGGCAAGTCATATAACCTCTGCTTCACTTTGGTGGTGGCTGTCGTTCGTCTGGGTTGATTCTTTGTGACCCCATCTGGGGTTTTCCTGGCAGAGATACTGTAGAGGTTTGCCATTTCCCTCTCCCACTTCAAATTTATTCATCTCTAAAAGGGGCTAATAAGAGCATTGTGAATATAACCTGAGATAATACTTGTAAAGCATCATGCAAACCTTGAAGCACCAAGTAAATTAAAGCCTGTGGCTATTATTTTCCTAGGGAGGGTGTAATGCCTATATAAGTGAAATCAAAAGTCCAGTCCCAGCCTGTGCCTCTCCTGAAAGTACTTTATACTGGAAAGTCTAACACTGTGAATCATCAGGAGGAGCAGTGGAAACCACCAAGGGAGAGAGGGAAGGGATCTCTGGTTGGTTGGTAACCTGACTGCTCCCTAGGACCTCTAGGATCAGATACAAACTCCTGTCTTTGGCCCCTTCTAGGTTTCCGGCTTATCGGCCATTACTCCCTTCCCTGGATTCTCAGTTTGGACAAACTCATCCTCTCTCTCTTCCTTACACACAACTCTCCATCCACCATCACTGTGTGACCCTGGGCTGGCTGTCCCTCAGGCTGGGAATGTGCCTCTTCTTCACCTTCCCATCATAGAAGCCTTCTCTTCTTCATCACTCGACTCAAGGACCACCTTCTCTAGGAAGCCCTTCCTAACTCAAGGAAGGAGGGATTTATTTTGTGTCTTTATATTTAATTTGTATATCTGCATAATATGTACTCCTTATTCCCTCCCCCCCCCCAGCAGACTATGGGCAGGTGACACAATGGATAGAGTTCTGGGTGTGGAATTAGAAACTCATCTTTCCTGAGTTTGAATCTACCCTCAGACATTTACTAGCTGTGTGACCCTGGTCAAGTCACTTAACCCTGTTTGCCCCAGTTTCCTCCTTTATAAAGTGAGCTGGAGAAGGAAATAGCAAACTACTCTAGTATCTTTGCCAAGAAAACCCCAAATGGGGTCCTGAGGAGTCACTCATAAAAGGAACAACTGAACAACAGCAAACTTTCTTGTGAGTAGGGACTGCTGAATGTTCTGCTTTGTATCCTTAGCTCCTGGAACGTAGTAGGTACTTAATCAATGCTGACTGACTCAATACTTCTTAATAATAGCCAGATTATTCATCCTAGTAACAGAAGAGGTTTGAAAGAAGATAAGAAAGTAAAACAGAAAGGGATCAGACTTAACAGAATCACAGAAAGCTTGGCATGGGAAGGAACTTTGGAGGTCACTTAGGCCAACCCAGACACGAACAAGAATCCCCTCTGCAATGTCCCTGGCAAGCTTCCATCTGTCTGTGACTGAAGACCTCTGGTGAAGGACTGTCTTCTAGCTCCTAAGGCAGCTCATACCACCTTTGGAAAGCTCTCATTAATGGCTGGTAAATTTTTCCTCCTATCAAACTGAATCAACCATTTTTGCCAGGCCTCAATTGGCCCTCTGGGTCCAAGCAACAGTAGTGGACAGAGTTGTGAAATGAGAGGACCCCACCTCTTCTGCTACCACCTGTGTGACCCCCTCACCTAGAGACCAGAGGGCTGGACTCCTCCACCTCTAAGCCTATCGCACTAGGAGAGAACCTGGTTCTTCTGCCGTGTTATGGACCCTTTAGATACCTGAAGACAGCCATCATTCCTTTAAATCTTTTCTTTTCCAGGCTAATCCTCTCCAGTTCCTTTCAATGATCCTCCTATGACCTGGTCTCTGGGTCCTTATCTTTCTGGCTGTTCTCCTCAGAATGTGCTAGCAATGACTGATCTCCTTAAAATGCAGTACTCAGAAGTGAACACAGGAGAACACAAGGGGATTGTTACTCCTCTATCCCTGGATACAAGTTCTCTCTGAAAGCAGCTTAAGGACTGCCTCCCTTCCTTGGCTGGCACATCTCACTTTAGATGCTTACTAAATCTGCAATCTACTCAAACCCCCAGATTCACTTTGACATAAACTGCTTGCTGAGTCTGATTTCCTCATCTTGCACTTCTTGAGTTTTTTTTTAAATTCTGGTATGGAATTTTATCTCACACTAATATTACTGTGCTATAGGAAATAATGACAGGGGCAGATGCAGGCCTAGGAGACCAATTTACACAATAACAACAACATCTTAAAGACAAACAGCTCAGAAAGACTGGGGAATTCTGATCAACACAATGATCAAACGGAATTCCAGAGGACTGATGACAAAACATGTTGCTTATGTCTGGATAGAGGGCTGATGGACTTGAGTGCAGAGTAAGACACACACACACACTCTCACACACACACACACACACACACACACACACACACACACACACACACACACACACACCCCTGATGGGGCCAATGAGGGAATTTGTTTTGCTTGACTGTACATGTTTAAACAGGGGTTTTGTCTTTCTTGCTTTCTCATGGGAAGGAGAGGAAAGTTGGGAGGGAAAAAGGTGGATCTTCATTTGAAATGAAATTCAATTTAATTTTTTTTTAAAAAAGCATGTTTTTAAATCAAAGGCAAGTTCACTGACAAAGCTGCAGAGTCCTTTCTCTGCCTTTTAAAAAAATTAACCCTTCACTAGGGTTTCCCATTCTCTAGGTACTTTAAAAAAATCACAATGCTTCAGCAATCACATTTGCCAATGCCCTCTGCACCTCAGGATGTAGCTAATGTAGACTAAGTGACCTGAATTCATACAGGATGATGAGGTGTTCTCTTATCATCTCCCTACTTATATTGGCCATCGACTGCCTTTTAGTCACACTGTTCTGCCTTTTTCAGTTGAAGATCCTTCTCCTTGGCAGATAAAACAGAAGCAGAGAGAGCTGAGCAGCTCTGGCCTCCTCCATCACCCCTGATAATGCTGTCATCAATGTTTCCACACTGAGGAACACACCAGCCCCATCTCTGATCCTCTTTGTTTGCCTTATGGAGCTGAAAAAATCCAAAATATTTTTTTTGGATTTTTACTTTTCTGAACATTTTTAGTTCATCCTGAGCCCCTGACCCTATTCTTATGGATCATGCTGTCATCTTCTGCCAATCTGTTCAGAAAATTATAAAACTTTAAGTTGGTGGATGAGCTCCTTGCATATCCCCAGCCCCTTCTCCTTGGAGCTGGTCTGTGTCTTTTGAATAGAATTCTTGGGAACTTTCTACCCCTTTTGCACCAACTTCCCCATAGAGTTTTAATCCATGGGATTCTACCTACCCTTCATCAGAACACATTTGTTACTTGCTTCCCTACAATTCAGGGATCATGTCAGAGTATTCCAGGATTTTCCTTCCTTCTCCATCAGAAACTCCAGGAGAGTGATTGTTTCCCTCCAAGATTCTTCTCATCACTTCCACTTCTAGCATATGAGTGAGAAACATATCTAGAAGATAATTTTCTCTTGATTCTTCAGACTTTTGAAGGATGAAATTATCTTTAAGTCCAGACAAGGCAGCTATATGGCACTGACATGGACAGAGCTCTGGGCCTGGAGTCAGGAAGACTACTCTTCCCTAAGTTCAAGTCTGGCCTCAGACTTACTACCTGTATGACCATGGGCAAGTCACCTCACCCTGTCTGCCTCGGTGTTTTTCATCTGTAAAATGAGCTAGAGAAGAAAATAGCAAATCCCTCCAGTATCTTTGCTGAGAAAACCCCAAATTTGACCACAAAGAATCAGATATGATTGAAATGATTGAACAACAACAACCAGTCAAGAAAGAATTGACTTCTCTGCTTTTGGCAGAAAGAAAATTATATGTGAATAAATGAAGTTCCCTATCACTACTCCACTTATTGTGGGGACAGGGCTGAGATTTGCTTCCTGAACTCATCTGCTTCCTCTATTTGGATGAATGAATAAATAAAAAGGGAAAACTGGCACAGTGCTTACAGGGGAGAGAACACATGCCAGATGGTGGTAGCCAGGGAGAGGGCATTCTGGCTTGGAAAGTCACAGCGAGGGTGAATGCAGCCGTATCACAGTGGGCTGAGATGCCCTGCACAGCAGCAATGACAGTATTGGCTTGAGGTGATCCTAGGACTGGTAGACGGTGGAGGTGGAGAGGCTGAAGGGTAAGAGCACAGCAGCAAGGATGGCTGGGGAGCCCAGTAAAGCCTGGCTGGGGCCTCTGAGGCCCTCACTAATCAGGGCATCAGGTAGGGCGTGGGGAGCTTGAACAATTAGGTCGTCCAGGTCACTGTCTCTTTTCCAGAGGGCAGGTGGCTGGTGAAGGGATGGCCAGGGGAGAGTCAGCCTTAACAGGGAGCTTCTGTTCTTGCCTCTACTGAGTTTCACCCAAATGTCCTTTCACTGTGCTTCTCCACCCTGGATTCTGTATTTCTTCACATGGATTTACCTCTTTTAAAGAATTTTAACATCAATTTTATGGATCTTTTTTGTTTTCACTTAACCTTCATTTCTCAGTATATCCCTTCACTTGGAGCTGCCTGTTATAACAAGAAATAAAAAAGAGGGGGAGGGGAACCAGTTCAGCAAAATGAATCAACATGTCCATCAAGTCAGACAGCACCTGCAACGTTCCACATCCGCCAAGCCCCTCCACTCCAACCTACCTCAAAGTTGTGAGCTGTTTTCATAAGCTATGTGCACCCACAAAGGTGGCATAACAGACTGAAAGTTGGATTCAGAGTCAGGGAGACCCGAGTTCAAGTCTTAACTCAGATAGAAACTGACTGTGAAGCCCTAGACAAGTCATTTGTCATCTCAGGGCCCAGTAAGAGCAAGAAAGACTCAGTTTCCAAGCAGTTGTTGATTTGCATTGGGAGAAGGGGCTTCCTCAAAGGGAGTTCCCTATACCAATGAAATCCAAGATCCAGATAAAAAACAATCCCTCCTGTGCCCCAGCAGCCACAGCCTAATTTTTGGTTCCATTTCAGACATGCCTTCTTGAGCTGGGCTCTCTCTTTCTCCTTGCTCACTACCCATATTTTGTGCATTTGTGTACAGGCCCCATCCTTTGATGTCTGTACTTCTTTCCATACAGTAGCAGTTAAGTCTCCATGGTCTGTAGGTTGCTGGATATCTCCCTTGCTCCCCCTTCTCAGCCTGAAGAGCTTTTGGTTAGACTGGCAATGTTCTGAGCAAATTCATTTTTATTAGCCTTTGTTAGGTGTGCTTCATCTCTGGTCAGGGGTTTGTCATTTCTATAGTCTAAGCTATGTAAATGCAAACTGTGTTCCAGATCAGACATCATCTTCTGATTCAGTGGTGCACTTCTGTTTCTGAAGCCCTTGAATTTGGCTGGCAGTGGTCACAAGGACACTGTCCATGTTTCTCTTGCCCTAGACTTGGAATCCTTGACTGGGCATACTAGATTTATCATGGAAATACTGTTTTTTGTCCATATGAATCAGCAGACAGCAGTTACCTGTTTTTTTATAAGTGTTGGGAAATTCTCTGTTGTGCTCTGGACACACCAACCAACAAGACAGAAAACCAACCTTTCTATTGTCAACCTTTCTATAAGTCACCTCAGGACCCCTTGGCACAGAGTCACCAACCACCACCATGGACCCTCACTGGAAAGTTCTCCTCTTTTTATCTTTCGGTAGCATTTTTTGATCTACTGGACCCTTTGGGATCCAGAGAAGCTGCTTCTTCTTTATAAGGTTCAGCTCCTTCCTCCATGGAAGAGTCCCCTTTCTGCTGTACAGTTTCAAGTGTTCATCAGTCCTTCTTCTCCTGGGTCACATTTGGCTACTCTCCAACCTCCTGGCACAGGTTAGGACTGTTCTCTACTTGTCCACCATCTTTCTCTAGCTGTTTTTCACAAAGAAGCCCTTCTTTCCTTTTTTAAAGTAACATTTTACCAACCCTGATAACATGGCAAGTAGACAGATTTCCTTGCACCCTCACCTTCTCTTCTAGGTGGGAGACCACCCTGCACTTTGTGCAGAGATCACAGTCATTGGACCTTCTAGTCCCACCCTCTGTCTGAACAGAAATTTTCTCTACAACATGTCAAGTCAACAAGCATTTATTGAACACCAACTATTTCCCAGGCATTGTACTAAACACTGGGGGTACAAAGAAAGGCAAAAGACAGTTGCTGCTCTCAGGGAGCTCACAGTCTAGCATGCAAACAACTGTGTACAAACACTCTTTACAAAGGATAAATGAAAGCTAATTCACAGGCATTCAAGAGGGCTGGGATAGACTTCTGAAGAAGGTGGGACATCAGCTGAAGGCTGAAGGAGGTCAGGGAAGGTGGGAGGGGGAGATGAGGAGGGAGAGAGCTCCAGGCTTAAGTGGCAGCCAGGGAAAGTACCTTGAGATGGGAGACGGAGTGTCACGTATGAGGACCATGGAGCAATGGGAACAAAGTCACTGGATTACAGGGGGTGTATGGGGTGGGGTGGGAAGTAAAAGTAGAAGACTAGAAAGGCAGGGGGCAAGTTATAAAGGAATCTGCATGCCAGAGTTTTATACTGGATCCTGGAGGCAATAGGGAGCCACTAAGATTGACTGAATGGGAAGAATATGGTCAAACTTGTGCTTTGAGAAGATTAATTTGACAGTCAAGTGGAGGACAGGCTGGGGGAGGGAGAAACTAGAGGCAGAGACCCGCCAGCAGGCTACTGTGATAGTCCAGGCATCACGTTGATGCAGGCTGCACTATGGGGCTGGCAATGTTAGGACAAAGATATTACAAAGAAATGACAGTATTTGGCAACTGACTGAATATGGGGGGGGTGAGAGAGAATGGGGAGTCCAGGATGACAGCTAGCTTACATGCCCTCCCATAGAAATAGGAAAGTGAAGAAGAGGGGAGGGCTCATGGTGGCAGAAAAGATAATCAGCTCAGTTTGGGATGTGTCTAAGAGACATTCTGTTCAAAATGTGCAAAAGGAAGTGGGAAATGTGAGACAGAGGCCAGCAGAGAGCTTAGGGCATGATAAGGGATGAGCAGATTTGAGAATCATCAGCACAGGTTAGTACTGATTCCTTGGGTGCTGATGAAATCACCAAGGGAAACGGTCTAGAGAGAGAAGAGAAGAGGGTCCAGGGCACAGCCTTGGGGGACACTCATTGTTAGCAAGTACAACCAGGATGAAGATGCAGCAAAAAAGATTGAGAAGGGGTAGTCTGACAGGTGGGAGAAGAACCAGAAGAGAGCCGTGTCACAAAAACTGAGGGAGAAGAAAGAATCTAAGAAGAAAGGGTGGTCAACACCTCCAACAAGTAGGTTTTCTGCACTCGGCTTGATGACCAGACTAAAATCCCCCAGACAGCCGTTTAGGTAGGCTTCAGAAGAAGACAAGAGTGAGCACATGAATGGCCATGGAGGGCCAGAAGGCAGCAACACCAGAAAACTTCACCCCAAAACCCGCTTGAGTTGAAAGTGGATGGTGCAGCTGATAGAGCGCTGGGCCTGGAGTCGGGAAGACCTGCCTCAGACACTCTGTCTGCAGGACTCTGTGAAAGGCACCAACTTTCTGCTTCAGTTTCTTCATCTGTAACATGGAGATAAGAACAGGACCTCTTATCAAAGGCTTGAGCCAACATGAAAACATAAAAACACTCTGCACACCTTAATGTTTACTTCACTGCTAGCTGTTGTAATTATTATTATCACAAGGAACTGAGAATAAAATACGGTTACTTAGGGCTGGCTGGTTGTGCATATGGGACCTTTTCTACTTCAAAGCCCACACTAGGTAAGCCTCAGTTTCCTCATTTGTGAAATGGGGGTAATAATAGTTGTGTTTTCAATCTCATTGTGTTGTTTTGATGAGAGTAGTCTATAAAACTTAAAATGTAACAGAAAGGTGAGTTGTTGCTAATCAAACCAGGAAGATATTTTCCTTTCATGTTCCTGCTACAATATGGCCATCTCTTCTGCTCACATCTCCCAGTGCTAAGAAGATATCTATTTGTCTTGAGTATTGATAGAATATCTCAAAAGAAAGTAGCAGTGAGTTTCTGTTCCAGATGTAATCACCTGGAAAAAGAAGATTGCTTTCTACCAAAAAAAGATCCAGGTAAAGAAGAAAAAGGCCTAGGTTTGGGGTCAGAGATATTGAATTTGAACCACAACTTAGGTATAGATTGATGAGATGATCACTGATGTCCCTCATCCTGAGATTTTGTCACTCTGGATACTTACCAGTTCTTGGACTTGGAGCAAGTTACTCCCCCATTCATGCTAGAGCTGAAGGGACCTTAGAAAAATAGAACAAAGAATGTCAGAGCTAGAAGGGACCTTGGAAATTCGATGAAATTATAAGTTTCTATTTAGCCCAGCCAGGGCACTGCTGAGTAAGTCCTGGCCCTTATTATTTAGGGCCCTCAGTCTTGCTGGGTGATTCTGTGCTCTGCCCTACTAAAATGCACTCTGCTAATAGTAATTCTTCTGTGGTTCTCAGAATGTCGACTCTCTCCTATTAGTTCCGTTCCTTAGATGGTGAAGGGGTAAGGGGGAGTGTCCTTAGTTTAAGGGCGTAGCATCTGTGTGTATTTATTAATTACATCTGTGGCTCACAGTGTCTCTCCCCCTTCCGGTATTTCCTAGTTATCAATGGGCTTCAATTACATACAAGCCCTGTTATAATGTATGTAGTCAATCACACAAGCATGGCCTTGCTATATGTAGTTCTGTACTCATGACTTCAGAAAGAAAAGGAAAATCTACACACATTACAACAATCATCACTGAGACCCAAGCAACCTCAGACCAGTCTTGAGGCACATCCCTCCAACAAGGCCGAGGGCTTAGATTCACAACACTCAGTCTCTCCAGGCACAAGGAGAGGGAGGAGTTAGATACTCATGGAGTCCACAGAATAAGAGCCAGTGTCCTTGGTTGGATCTCATCCTGGGATATCCATCATTGCTCTTCCAGTACTCTAGGGCTGGCAGGTGCATGGGATGTGGTCATTCTTTACTCTGCTCCATATCAGTGATAGTGAGGGCTGGGATACCTACCACACTTAACTGATTCTCTCAGTTAAGGGCCCAAAGGAAATATGCATAGGCATCCACACACCATCATGCGATGATATCTTCTGCAATCTCGCTCCTTCTCCAATTCACACACCCGCCTAACCACTCCCCCTCTTCTGTTCTTAGTCTCTGTAGAAAAAGCTCCATGGTTGTGACCCTTCAACTTTTTCCAAAGCTTTAAGGACAAGGCCAACCTTACTTGGACAACCCATTTGTGTTCTTGCCTTCTCCTGGTTTCCAACAAGAAGGAAGTTGCATGTATAGTTGAAAACTCATAAAGATTAAGATGCACAGCTGGCAAAAAGCGAACATCTTGTGTTTTCAGAACCTAGTTTCTTGTCTTCAAGTCTATGGGCTTCTCACTGCAAGGATCACACTCCAGATCTTCTTATTCCCAGTCCAAGGGACTTAGATGGACTTTAGAGATCATAAAGTCCTTGAAGAAGCCCTTTCCTCCTCCCCTTCTTCCAACAACAGCCATGCTCCATTTTCTACTCATGGTTCAAGCTGATGTGGATTCAGGAGGCCTTCAATCTCTCCACATTCATGTACGTTCACTTTCCCTTTCTAGCCTCATGTTACTCTCCTTCATGTACTCTATAGTCTGACCAAGCTTATTTTATTGTTCCTTACCCTTCCATCTCCACAGAGGATATATTTGCACAGGCTGTGCAAACAGCTTGGCTAAAGTCCCACTTTCTACATTAGGCCTTTCCAGATCACAGCTTCCCAGCTGCCAGTGACTCCTTCCAAAAATAGCCTTGTATTAATTTTTTATTAATATTAATTAATATTAATCCAATCCTCCCATTGGAATGGAAGCCCCCTGAGGGCAGGAACTATTTGAAGTTTGTATTTGGATTACCAGCACCTAGTATAGAGCTTGATTGTTGTGGTTCAGTCATTTCAGTTGTGTCTGACTCTTTGTGACCCCATCTGGAGTTTTCTTGGCAAAGAGACTGGAGCAGTTTGCCATTTCCTGTTCCACTCAATTTATAATCGTGGAAACTGAGGCAAATAGGATTAAGTGACTTGCCCAGGGTCACACAGCTAGTAAGTGTTTTAGGCCAAATTTGAACTCATGAAGAAGAGTCTTGCTGACTCCAGGCTCAGCACTTTATCCAGTGTATCACCTAGTTGCCCCGTGACACATGGCAGACACTTAATAAATGCCTACTGACTGGCTGATCAATGTAGGAACCTACAGGAACCTCCTCCCTGAGAGGAGAGAAAGCAGCTCAGGAGTCAAGGTGTGTCCTCCTCTGGTCTATGTCTTTGGCTCTGGCTAAGCCACAGTGCTAGCATTTATGTATTCTGCAGCATATTTGGTGAAAATGAAGAGACAGACTGAGGAAATCAAGAGCAGATTTATTCAAAGCCAAGTTCTCAACACATCAGGAATTTTCTATGCACAAAGGAAGCCTAGAGGAAGTCAAAACTCATTGCACTAGACCTATTTTCTATCCATTCTGAGGATGTTTCAGGAATGCCGAGGGCTGGCAGAAGACAGAAATTAAGACCCAGCTGTGTACATGAAATTCTTTAAGACATGTTTGTGAAATCAGAATGAAATCAACCAAGAGACAAAATCATCTGAGAAGTCACCAATAAGCTTGCTTGGGAGGTCTTGCCTTAAGTGCTCTGGACGCACACAGTGAACGAATGGAAAAAGGCCTTCTGAAACTAAACAGAAAGAGACCC
Organism: Pseudocheirus occidentalis; assembly: GCA_028646575.1. Lineage (NCBI taxonomy): Eukaryota > Metazoa > Chordata > Mammalia > Diprotodontia > Pseudocheiridae > Pseudocheirus > Pseudocheirus occidentalis. The sequence continues at coordinate 176,930,385 of CM053601.1, read as the reverse complement.
CTACAGATTCTCTCCAAAACACAGAGAAGCCAGAGACAGAAAACAGAGCTCCTTCCAACCTCACACTGAAAGCTGTTGGCACCTACCCCTCCAGTGGCTTATCATGGAATACTGTCTATGAGTTAGAGGTGTTTGTGTCTTACTCCTGCTAGACTAGAAGTTCCATGGGAGAAGGGAATTCTTATTCATGCTCATGTTTTCCCTTCCCTGGCACAAGACTTGGAAAATACTGGATTCTCAGTTCTCTTGGTGTAGTGGAGAGAAGACCTGCCATGGAGGCAGGAAGACCTGTGTTCAAACCCTGCTTGGATGCAGTGGTCATGTGATTCTGGGTGAGCCACTTACCCTCTGAAGGGGCCAGGCAGCAGGAGCATAAGGTGCAGGGAGGGAATTTGTATATTGGATGCACTCTACACCAATGAAAACATAGGTCTGGGCCAAAAGTAAATTCTACAAATTTTTCAATTCAACAAACATTTATTAAGCATCTATTATCTGGGGACTGCTATGCTGTCCTGCACACAAAAGATGCTTAATAAATTCTGTTGAATAAAGGACTGAAGAATGTCGCCATCCAATCTGGGGCTGGGAGGAACAATGAGATGCCAGTTAGCCTACCAGCCTGCCTTCAGTGGGGCTGCAGTCTCTGCTCACTCCATTCCATACCACACGCTCACATCAGGGCCATCTTCCTAATGTCCAGTCCTGCTCACATCACTATGCTGGCCAAAACCCTTCAGCATCTCCTTCCTGCCCACCAGGTAAACTCCCGACACCTGGGATGGCAATCCAGCTCTAATTTGCCCCCACCCAGGACCCCATGGCTCTGTTAAAACTTCCCTAATCCCACAGCCAGAGGGGAGTTTCCTTCTCAAACTGTCAGAGCACTATATGCCTTTCTTATATACTTGACATATTCCTAGTTTGAATTATAGTTATTTGTGTTAGCATTAGAGTGACAATTAATAGTTTGAACCCTGGTTCTGCCACTTTCTGACTGCATGATTTTGGTCTAACTACAGTCATTATTTGAGACTCCATGTCATCTATAAAATTGGGTCATGAATACTTATACAATGACCTCTCTGGGCTATCATGAAGAAAGTAGAGCATAAGCCATCAAGTGCTATCAAAAGAATAAAGTATGAGGAGGAGAAAGAAGAGGAGGAGGAAGAAGAGAGGGAGGAGGAGGAGGATATTGTTCCTTTTTACAGTTTAATGGTGGAGGTAGTTGTTCGAATCCAGGGGTTCTGTCTTGTCTTTTTGAGCCTCAGATGTGCAGTTTATGGGCTATGTATATAATAGGTACTCCATAACTATTTCTTCAAGCGAATTTAATAGAGTTTCAGAAAGATAAGTCTGATCCTGACTTGAGTGAATGTCTATCAAATAACACTATTTCCTGTTTTATCCCTAATACACTGAGACCTGCTGGCTTCTTGTTTCATCTGCAAGATCCAGGACTCTACATTACATAGGATATATTGTGACATCAGGGCTGACAATCAAAGGGATGTCACATAGTATAAGAAAGTGAAGAGTCTCAGTCTCCAATGCCACATCTCAAGTGGGTGAGCCATGAGCCAATTGGAAGGTGTCCAGAGAAGAGTGAAGCAAGAAACTCCAGGGCGAAGCTAGCTGGAATTCCAAAAAGAGACCACAATGGTGGTCTAGACCAGAAGTCAGAAGACTAAGTAATCACTGAACAATCTATCTCAGAATACCATAATGTCTATAGTGTCTTTATTGGCTATTTCAAAGCCTCTGACTGAGTTCCACACTCTTTGATGACTCTGGAGGAGAGAGTGAGGTTGACATCTTTGCCCAGCTCTGCCTCACTTAAATCCAATTCACATGCAAGTCAAGACATCACCCTGTCTTGATACCTGTCTCAAAGAGGAAACTCATTGAGAACAAAGGATGGATAACAACAACTTGTGGCTTATTTGTGTACTGCAAACACAGAGAACAGACTCAAGTACAATGAAAATGCTAGAGTGGCTGATGATTACATTTAAAGCTCTTCTCTAGAGCAGAACCAGGAAAAATGTGTACACAGTCATAGATACATCATATGTGTGACGACCAGTTTTGAAAAACTGGACGCTTCTCAGCATCGCACAGTTAAAAGACAACTCTACAAGTCTCAGGATGGAAGGAGATGTCTACATTCAGAGAAAGATCCAGAAAGATCAGAGTTTAAAGGAAGACTGAAGCAATGCATGCTATCATTCTTTTCGATGTTTGGCTTTTGTTTCTCTTTTCTCATTGTTCACTCCATTGGCTACAACACCTATACAACCAGACTATTATACAATGTGAAGGAGTTT
>CM053601.1:176895159-176927955 GCA_028646575.1 Pseudocheirus occidentalis | reverse complement strand
GAGTTTAAGCTCATTATGATTCTGTCTTCCTTTAAATCCATTACCATCTCTTCCAAATAAAGTTAGGAATAGTTTCTAAATGAAAGAGGTGGTTGGACTAAAACATCTTATTATCTGATGTATTTGATGATATCAAGCTATATGGTTTCACCAAAAGACACATTAAACTTCTTCTCATGCTGTCTTTCTCCAATGTTTTAAATAAATGTTGTATGGACTCTCCAAGTGTAAAATTCTTAATGTGCTACAAATGAAGATGGAAACTGAAGGCTCCAAGAGCTTGAGTCTAGAAGTCAAGTTAAGCAATGGATGAAGGTAATAATTACAATAAACACCTTGGTCTCCTCCTTCAGGCAAGACAAATCAAACATAAAACTATCAAAGAGAATTAACAGAAGACAGGACCCATCACTGCAAGGCAAGCACTAAAAAAATGAATACTTTCTCACCTATCAAAAAGACTGATAGACACTCTCATAACACATACTAAACAGTTATTTAAAAACCTTCAGAAATATTTCTGGAACAAGCAGACACCGCTTCACAGAGGAACAGTAAAGGCTGATAATGGACACAACTCCACTGGATGTGTCCAGTGTAACTAGGAGCACTTTCCCTCTATCTGATGAGCGGAATCTCAAGGTCCTCTGCAGACAACATCCACATGCACTCGACTAACAATATATCCAAAAAAGAAGCAATGAACAAATGACTGGGTGATATGACTGTTTATGGAAACAGCATTGGAGTTTATGGTGCCAACTCAGAACCAGGTCAGTGATCCCAAATTACAGAAAGTTTGTCCTTAAGAAGCCTCCTCTTGGGGAATCAAAGCAGATTATGCGATGACTCAATAGACAACATGCAATATGGGAATAAGTAGGGACTGCACCTACTGGATACCTAGGAATATATGGCCTAGTGGTTAGAATTATATATCAAAAGCTCACTGTCTGTCAGGAACTGACAGGGGACAAATGCCCACATTACAGATACAGTCTTCAAAATACCCTAGAGAACTCAGCGAAGAAACTATATTAGAACCAGAGCATTATCCCAGACCAAACTGTTGACTCCAATGGCCTGCACAGAACCCAGATCTTTAAGAACTTAGACACAGTATTTTTACTCGACGTTTCCATGCCAAGTACTCCTCTCTCCACACTGTGTGGAGTCATAGAGACCTAGCAGAAAGAATCCCAACCATGCAGGAACAGGATAAGGCATTTCTCATCCTAAAATTCGGCCTACTCCCAGAGCTGGCCCAAAGATGCCTACAGTAAGTACAGGGAAGAGGAGCTCATGACCCTTTACTTTTATTCAACTATAAAAAGCAGTTATTTTTACCTACATTGGCAACAGCCCAGAAAACATTAAATATAAAAGAATGGGGGTGGCTAGGTGGTGCAATGAATAGAGCACCGGCCCTGGAGTCAGGAGGACCTGAGTTCAAATGTGGCGTCAGACACTTAATACTTATTAGCCATGTGATCTTGGGCAAGTTACTTAACCCCAAATGCCCTGCCTTCCCTCCTCCAAAAAAGTAAATAAGTAAAAAAAAAAATAGCAGGATAGTGACTTGTCCCAGGATCATTTTTATCTGATTTCTATCAAACAGATACAAAAAAAATAATTTTCAGTAATAATAACAGGAAGAGGAGGAGAGGAAGAAGTTGAAGAAGCTGGCATTTACAGAGTGCTTTAAGGTTTGCAAAGTGAGACATCATCATCTGAGCAGCGTGATAACCTTGGAAAGTAAGAGCTACAGATCCCCTTGGCTTCAGTTTACACATAAGGAAGCTGAATCTCAAGGAGGAAAGGTAACCTGCCCAATGCCACACCCCACTAAGTGTCTGAGACAGGAGTCCCACGAGGCCCTCGTTCAGTGCTCTGTCCACTAGGCCACACTAGTCTCTCCACAGCTTGGGAGATGGTCCTCATGAGCAGCTACGGTCCATAAATTACTGCCTGGTCATCCACCCTCTAGTGATAAGCATTCCAGAACATGACAGGGCTACCTCAGATGACAAAAGCACAGTGTTTCCAGGCTCACGCTGTCAGGCAGTTAATGAGCATTTATGAAGGGCTTATTATGTAAACCTATGTACTAAATGCTGGGGATACAAAAAAAGGCAAAAAAAAAAAAAACAGTCCCTTCCCCCAAGTAACTCACACTATAATGGGAGAGACGACATGTAAATAACCAGATACTATAAGACAGGTGAGTGTAAATGGGAAGTCTGAAGAGGGGAGGCACGGACAGCTGGGAGGACTGGGAATGACCTCCAGCAGCAGGCAGGATTTGAAGTTCTAAAGGAAAGGCGGGCTGGAGGTGAGGGGGCTGAGCATTCCAGGTGGGCAAAGCCACAAAGGGGAGATGGGAATGCTATGTTCAAGGAAGGGCAAGCAGACCAGGCTTTGCAGCTAGGTTGGAGCTGCCTCAGCGTGTGTTTCTCTGGTGTAGCTTTTGAAAACCAGGTCACACAAAGGAAAATCTTCATGCAGCTGCCCCCAAAGAAACAGCATCAGAGCCTGGCCAGGAAGCTTCTGTTAGGCCCTATGGGAAGGCAAGTGTCTTCTTCTGAAACCAGTGGATTTTTAAAATGTGCAAGCTGTATTACTACAGCTCAAGAGGAAATTACCATTTTCCTGAAGGCAATCCCTACATATCCCTTATGACAGTCCCAGCTCCTTGTCCCCCTGAAGATATATTTTGGGATGAACGTCAGGTAGAAGCAAATTATCTCTTTGTGGTTCCTACTCCCATAGGAGACAAAACTTGGAAACATCAGTCTCAGGCTCCCACAAGACCACAATGATCTTTCTCAGAGCTGACATCATATTTTGTGGCAGTTCTCTAAGGCAATTTTCAGCTGAGAAATACAACTGAAAATAAGGTCCCCAGGTTTCTTGGTGGGAATAGTGTATGTTCCCAGAAGCTACCCTCTGACACCAGCAGGGTGAGAAATGCAGATCATACCAGTTGGAGGGAATGAGGATCAGCATTCATGAGAATAGAAAATGCTTTCAAAGAAGAATTTCAACCACTCAATCCCTTCACATTCTAAGCTTGCTCTACCTTTTCCAATGTTTTCACACATGACTCTCTTTCAGGCAATCTGTGTTCCAGACAAACCTGCCTCCTTGCTGCTCCTGGAACTCAATGCTGGATTTCTGAGCCTTGACCCAGGCGCTGTCTCTGTCTCTGTCTCTGTCTGTCTCTGTCTCTGTCTCTCTCTCTCTCTCTCTCTCTCTCTCTCTCTGAGCTTGTCCTCATTGGGGTAAATGGTTGGTTACTACTCTCTTCCTCCTCACATGATCTTCTTGAGGGGATATTCAATATGGCGGGAGAGGGGAGTGTTCAGGAGAAATGACTGTGGTATACAAACAATGGCGACTTTTCTTGAGAGTGTGAAAACAAAAATGAATGTTTGTTGAACTAGAATCCAAAGTCTCAAGTCCCAGGTCCCTATGGAAGAGAGGACTCCTGAGCAATGCCTCCCAGGGTCCTGCTTTCTGGTCTGGGGGCTGCCCCTGACTTCCAGTGTCCTTTGACAAGTAATTTGCCTCCCTTAAGCCTGTTTTCTCATCTGTGGCAAAAATGGATTGGACTCGATTTCTCTTTCAACTCTAAAATTCTCCCTTTTTCGCTAGTTATCCATTCGTGCATGAAAACAACAGCTATAGTGCCCAGACCCCTCTTATTTCCAGATAAGTTGTTCCAGCTCTCCAGTTTGGTGGGAGGTAGAACAGCTCCAGACTCACTTGTCACCAGAGAATCAAGAATCCCCAGAAAGATACTGTGTGGACATGCTGGCCAGCCTCCAATTTATCATCTAAGTGGACAAAGGGGTAACGTGGTGTTCTCTGTGAAAAAGCTGTGCCCCCTTAGACCAAACAGACAGTTATGAGCTTCTATGACTCTGGGTGGCCATAAATGCTACTCAGTAAAGGTGGGGGGGGGTGTGTGTGTGTGTGTGAAATGAGGCCAGAGTCCCTATACCATAGGATTACCAAGACGGCTGTTAGGAGACAATGAGAGAGCCGGCCCCCTCCATTCTAGCTGGGAATGCTGGTGCTAAAAGGGATTTGGGAAGTTGGAATGTCAGAGATGGAGGAGACTCTGGAATACAGAACACAAAATATCAAGGCTCAAGAGAACCTTAGAATATAGAACACAGAATAGCTGAACTGGAAGGTACCTCTGAACACTGAACCTTGGTTCTTCTCTAAGGACTGAACTTTAGAATAAAGAATACAGTGTCAAAATTAGAAGAGGTCTTAGAATGGAGAAGCTAAACAAGACCTGAGAATGTAGCACACAGAATCACTGCCTCAGAAGGAACTTTAGAACATAAAACACACACTCCTAGAACTTGAAGGGCCTTAACAAATAAAATAAGTAACATCAAAGCTGGAAGAGACCATGGAACCAAAAACATCAGAAATGCCTTAGAACCTAAAATCTTAGAGCTTCTAGAGATGTTGGAAATAAGAGTTTAACTTAAAATGGGAGGTACCTTATACTACAGAACGTTAGGATACAAAATGATTTATTACATCATCTCGCCCCAACCCTCGCGGTGACAGAGCTGGCCTGGAAGCCCACTGCCCTGGCTTTCTGCTGCTGGGCTTGGCCTCTGCCATGTTTTGTTACTTTCCGAGCTTAACAGACCACGACCTGAGTTCAAATCCCAATTATGATACTAGAGACTTCAGGCAAATTACTTACCCTCTGTCTGCCTCAGGTTCCTCAACTGCAAAATGGGGGTAATAATGCCTCTCACCTGCCAGAGCTGTTCTGAGGATCAAACGGGATAATACTTGTAAAGTGCTCAGTACAGGAGTTAATAAATGCTTAGCCCCTCCCCTCTCCCCTCTGCAGTAGCAGTTACAAGACATAACGTCAACACTCCATTCTCTGGGAGGAAGAGCAAAATAAAATGGATTGAGAGCTCTTAAAAAATATAAATGATACTGGCCAGTAAGCTTCAGCTCCCCAAGCTTCTGGGTTGCTGCTAATGGAAAGAAACACTGGGCAAAAAAAATGTGGGAGGAGTTGATGCCTTAGACTCAGTCTCCAGGGGCAGGGGACCCTCAGCAGAGATGGATGTGGGTGAAAAGGACCGTGGTGGGAACAGAGAGCCAACACAGGGCAGGACCAGCGCCCGAGGGACTCCCCATGTCACTCGCTTCCTACGCCACCCGGTTGCACGAGTCACTTTTTGCCGCCTTGGACTAGTTTCAGCATCAGTGAAGTGAGAACATTTCTACAGCACTGAAAGACTGACTTGAACCACAGCCTTGGGTGGGACGCCCTGCTCTGCTCCTTATTAAATGCATGGCCTTATTCCTCTCATGAAATGAAGCGCTCGGCCTAGATGCTCTCTCAGTTCGCTGTTCCATGAGTGTGGCCATCAGGGTGGTAATTATTACATCCTGACTTGGCATTTTATGCTCCGAGTTCTTCTTCAGTCACAGATTCCCATGGTCGATCTTGACCCCCATTTTGGATCACTTGTTTCAAGGTACAATAATACGAAAGCTATGATTTCCAAGATAAGTATATTTGGTAAAGTGAAAAGTTTTTTTCCTGACAAATGTAAAACAACCAGTAGACAAGTCCTTCTCTGTGAAACCTAATCATCATCTAAATTAATCCTCACAACTTCCCCCAACACAAGAACTATGTGTTATTGTCCTCAGGAGACTGAGGTTGGTGATCTGAGCTCTGGAGGACATGAACATGCTGTGTGGCCCCAGGCCTTCACTTGCAAACTACTCTCAGGATTCATCTAGCTGAACCTTGCTGTCATGTCTCCTTTGGCAGCATGGACCCCTTCTGGAAATAATACTTAATTGGAAGTTTTTAATTTGGGATTTGTGAACTTAAAAAAATCATTTGATAACTGTACTTCAATATAATTAGTTTCTTAAAATGTATTTTATTTTATGCATTTAAAAACATTATCCTGAGATAGAGTCTCTATCAGGGCTATATCAAGCTGTCAAAGGGTCTATGACCAAACAAAGTTAGAAATTCCTGTACCGTATGAAAGAAAATACATAGGGATCATAAAAGACACCAATTATAGTGAAATAAAAATGTATTGTTTTCCGATATCCAAGTTTAAGGACCCACAGGAATCTAGAATTCCTCAACTAGCCCTTTTTTTCCCCGAGTTCAAAGGCCAGTAAAATTGACTGACTGGGAAGGGACTAAAAGAATAGAATGTTAAAGCAGAAAGGAACCAGAGAATACAGAACCTGGTATAGCCAATCTCACCCGGAAGAGACACCTGAAGAATCACCTATCCTGTCATTTAACAGATGAAGAAATGATGGCCTAGAGAGGGAAAACATCTAACACAAGGTCACCAGCATCTCGTTTACCCCAAACAAATCCCTTAAAGGAAGGGAGGGCCAGATGTGATTCTATTTATGGCGATGAAATGTTGACCCACAGAAACAAGGGGTTTTCTCTTAGTGGGCCTGGTGATCAAGCAAGGCAGCCTGGAAGAAGTGACCTTGAAGAAGAGGTAGGATTTCAATTGGTAGAGATGGGGCACACACTGCTGTCACCACTCACACATAAGGAAGTGCCAGCACCATGAACGAGGGAAAAGCTGGGACAGTGCACCTGTCCCTGTTTCTGTCCTAAAAGGCTTCTCTGAGTTCTGCACTGGAGTACCCAGCAAACACTCAAGGATGGTGTTAAGCCCGTGTGTACAACAGGAAAAAAGAAAGCAGCTGTTTTAGAAGGCAAACACAACAAGCATCAGCGTGCATATCTGCCTAAACATTTCTCACTCACAAACATGAGTTTGGCCAGCAAGCATTTCCAAAATCGAAACAGTGGTTTCAGTTGTTTTCATATTGGAAATGTCTCAAGTGTGGTGGCTCAACAAGCTATTCATTCTGGCCACAGGGCTGAGTAAATGGATTGGCAAACATGTCCACCATCCAGTGGACACTCCCACGCCAGCTGGTAGAAGGGCCTCTGATGAGCAGGGCACAAATATTTGAAGGGAAAAAATACTGAGGCCCCAAATCCACTCCATGTGCCAGATCTTCCCATCAGTTTTTCCTAGGCAGAAGCCACATGTGTCCTTTATTACTAGGCAAACTGCACAGCTGATTAGTAAGTACCTATCACTGCTGGAAGCCTATTCACTGGCTAGTGTTTACCATTCACACGATGGTACACTGGTCAGCTGCTCAGGCCGTTCTTAAGGGCTGGTATCAGGAGAGGATCCATCCTTTGAGAAATCATACAATGTTTAGATCTGGAAGAGCCCTGGGAACACAGGATGTTAGAGCCAGAAAGAACCTTCAAATGTAGATGAGACCCAGGTGTTCTTCTGCCAAGCACTTATCCCAAGGAGGTCACTAACACAGAGAAAAGCTCCAGATAAACAAATTATTGATAGCAGTGCTTTTTGTAGTAGCAAACAACATAGATGTCCATTGATTGGTGAATGGCTAAACAAGTTGTGATACATAAAGGTGACAGAATAGTGCTCTCCTGCAAGAAACAACAATGTGAGGAATTCAGAGAAACACAGACTTACCTAAACTGATGCAAAATGAAATAAACAGCCAGGAAACAATATGCACAATGACTAAAATAATGAAAACAGAAGCACAACAACCATAACATGATCAAAACTAAATAACTGCAAAATTATAAGGAACAAGCTTAATGTCAAGGGAGAGATATGAGAAGACACTCCCCACTCCTCCGTGCAGAGGTATTCATGGGTGGGGAATGTGGCATATCAAATCAGATTTTTTTCAATGTGTTGATTGGTTTTACTGAATTTTTCCCCTTTTCCTTTTAAAAAAAAAACTGTTATAAGAAAGGGAAGGGATACAAGGGGATGGATATATGTGTAAAGGCAGCTGGAATAAAAAAAAGATATCAAAAATTTATTTTCTTAGTTAAAGAATGTAAATCATCGAATGACTAGAATCTAATCCAAAGGCTCTTCACCTGGAAGCACCGACCCCTCCCCCCAAGAGGTCCATAAATTTGTTTTTGTAAATGTTTTGATAACTGTATTTCAATATAATTGTTTCCTCTGTAATCTTATGCAGTTTATTTTATGCATAAATATTTTGTTTAATTTTAATTTATTTTATTTATTTGAAAACATTATGCTGAGAAGGGTCCATAAGCTTCATCAGATGGCTGGAGGGGTTCATGACACAAAAAAAGGTAAGAACTCCTGACTGGATCCAACCTTCTAATTTCACAGTTGGGAAACTGAGACCCACAGGAGTAAAGTGTCTTGCCTATCAACTACATCTGAACCAGGGCTAAATCTCAAATCTCCTGAGTGTCACTAAACTAGTGACACAAGTGACTCTTTCGTTAGACTTGGAGGAGTCAGACTGGGGAGAGGGGACAGCAACGGACATCAATCCAGAGGACTTGGGTTTGAATCACAGCTCTTCCATCTATTACTTGGATAACCTCAGGCAAAACCTCACTTTTCCTCCTCCTCTATAAAATGTGGGTGACTACTAAATGGTCCTTATGAACTTGAAATGTACGATCTGTGACTTTAGAGCACACATAAGCCCTACACCTTTGCATTTCATTGTCCACATGTACCCAGAGCCTCTTCTGAACATGTATAGTCTGTTGGTGAATAGGCATCTCCTGGCTTAATACATCCCTTTCTTAAAATTCATTGCTTAATAACTAATTCTGTAACCATTAGAGCCAGGGCCTGGGAAAGTGTGTCTTGCCCTATAATCAGGGTAGGAACAAGCTCGCAATCATTTCCAGGCCCAGTCTGCCTTTAATTACAACTCTTATTCAGCCTCTGGAGTCATCCCCAAAGGCTGCAAAGCAGTTAATTACAGAAGCATAATCCCCTTCTTCAGGGGAGCTGATCTTCTAGGGTTGTGAGAAGATAAGATTTATGCCCCTTTCATTCCTTTATTCTCTCATCAACACCGATTCATATTTCAGTTTCCCACATCTGAAACAAAGAGGAAAGCCTGCTCAGTCTACTGCTGCTGGAGAGAGATAAATTAGGAGACACAAAGAACCAACCCTATAAACTCAATCTCTTTCTCTTCCTTTCATATTTGTGATTATAAACAGAGTCAAGGACAGATGAACTATATCCTTCTGCTTTCTCCAACTGTAAGGGAGAATAAAAATATAGTGATAAGAATCAGGATGGAAACAGGAAACTGAAACCTCAACATAGGCCTAGTGCACAGGCAAGCAGCTGAGGTGCCTGGAGAGAGCTCTGGACTTACAGACAGGAGGCGGAGAGGAGTTCAGTGTGAATTCTGACTAGGAGGTCTCCTAGCTGTATGATGAGTAAGTCACTGCTGTGATACTTGGACCAGGAGACAAGCAGGTGGTAAAGACAGAAGTGGAGTCAGAAAGTCTGGTTTAGGGCCTGCCTCTGACACCCTGTAGCTGTGAGACCAGGGCTGAGGCCTAGGAGCACTGCATGTGCAGACAACTTTCTAAGAGTCTCAGCCTAGAGTCTCAGCTGAGAAGCATCAGCTGAATGCCCCCAACTGCCAAAATCATAGCTTAGACCCTCTCCTGGTGCCTCTCCACACCTGAATGTAGAGATACTTGTACTATCAGCCCACTCTGTGCATGTGAGGATCAGCTTTGTAAACCTGAGAGGGTTAGAGAAAGGGATGTTACATTTATACTGTTTCAATTGTGTGTTTATATCCTCAAGTGCAAGCTGATTAATATATGCCATTAACAGACTGACTGTTCTGACGTTTTTAGTCACTGTCTCATGGCAGTGGATGCAATGACTACACACTGGCCCTTACTTGGAAGCCCCACCTTATCTACATTTTGTACTCTATCAGAAATTAGGGAAGGCACCTTTGCCAGCATCAGCCTGAAGCCCTCAAAGCTTAAAATGGCACCAACACTTTGGGATGCTGTGTTATGTTCAAATTTAAGGTTTACAAAGTACTTTATTTTTACATGATCTCATCTGGTCCTTACAACCACCATGGGAGATGGAGGCTATTGTTACCCCATTTTACGGATGTAAAAACTGAGGATGATAAAAGTTAAGTGATTCACCCAGAATCCCACAGCTAGTATGTGTCTGAGGCAGGATTTGAACTCGGGTCTTTACCCGACTTTACCTCCAGGGTCCTACTCACTATTCCATTTGGTTTTTTGCTGGAACAGGGATATAACAGGCATAACAGGAGGAAAGCTCCGTCTGAAGTCAGGAGACCCTGGCAAGGCCCTTCAGCAATCTGAGTGTCGGTTTCCCCATGTGTAAAATGAAGTTAGTAAGTAAGCCTTACCTCCCACCCTCCGAGGACGATGGGGAGGACAGTGTGTTTACAGTGGTACAGAGATGAGACCAAACAAGGCTGAGCAACTTGCCTAAAGTCACAGGATTTTGTCATTTGCTCAAAAGAAAGGACCATAATGTTAGACTAGGGATGTGGTCACCCTACTGAGCACAGAGATGAGAGTGGTTCTAGAATCAGAATGATAACAAGTATTTATACAGGGCTTTAAGATTCACAAAAAAACTGATAAATATTATCTCATTTGATCCTTACAACCCAGTGAAGTAAGTGCTCCCATTGTCACCATTTTAAAAATCAATGTACAGAGGCATACAGAGGTTGTGACTTGCCCAGGAATACATAGCTTGTAACTGCCAAGGCAGGATCTGAACCAGGTCTTTCTGACTCCAAGTCAGAACTCTACCCAGTGCACCATTTAGATACCTAAAAACCACACAATGTCAGCATTGGCAAGGACCATGGAGGTCATCTAGTCTAATCCATTCCTAAAAAAAGGATTGCCCTGGACAGTAAGCCTGGCAGATGGTCCTCCAGGAGCTCTGGTGAGGTGGAATGCATCCCAAAACTGCTCCTGCCACTTTTAGACTCCTTTTATTGTTAGGAAGTCCTTTCTGACATCCAGCCTAAATATGTCTCTCTGCTGCTTCTGATTACTGGTCCTAGCTCTGCCCTCTGGGTCAAGTGGAACACACCGAACTGTTCTTTCATATGAAGTACAAGGCGCTGGAGCCAAGAGATAAAACCCCTGGGCAAAGCCAGTTTTTCAAGTCCCAAGGCAGAAGCTTCCAGGTTTTTTCAGATGACAAGGGCCTACCAGTAAAAAATACCCCATTCGGGCCTCATACTGCTGGATCTCAAACTGCACTATAAAGTGGTAATCATCCAAACAATTTGGTAAGAGATGAGAAACAGAGATCGGTAGAACTGAAGCAAATGAGTATTTGATACTCAAAAGATACCCAAAGAGCCCAGTCACTAGAGGCAAGAAGTCACCACTCAACAAAAACTGGGCAAACTGAAAATCAGTCTGGCTGAAAGTAGATACTGATCAATATCTCATACCACATACCTACACAAGCTCCAAATGGGTACATGATGTGGACATAAAGGGTGACATCATAAAGAGATTCAAGGAGTGTGGAAGAAATTAACCTGCCAGATCTATGAATAAGGGAAGAATTCATGACCAAATAAGAAATAGAGATTTGCATAAGATAAAATAAACAAGTTAGAATATGTAAAATTAAAAAGAAATTTTGCACAAACAAAACCAATTCGGCTAAAATTAGAAGAGAAGCAGATAGATAGCAAAAATAAAATCTTTGCAGCAAGTTTTTCTGATAAAGGTCTCATTTCTAAGAGAGGGAAGTCTTTCAAATTTATAAGAATAAGAACCATTCTCCAATTGATAAATGGTCAAAAGACAGGAATAAACAATTTCAGAGGAAGAAATCCAGGCTATCAATAGTCACATGAAAAAACACTGTAAATCACAATTAGAAAAATGCCAATTAAAACAACTCTGAGGTTTTGCCTCACATCCATCAGATTAGCAAAGCTGACAAAGAAGGGAAATGATAAATGCCAGAGGAGCTGTGAGAAAAGATATATTAATGTACTCTTGGGAAAACTGTGACCTAGTCCAGCTGTTTTGTAAAACAGTTTGAAAAGAAAACACTCCCTTCAGAAATCCCATTGCTGGGCTAAACAGAAGAGAGTGCTTTGGCAATCTCATCTTCAAGGGACGTCCGTCTAGCTTGTGGAATGGTGACATACAGCATCACCAAATGTTGGAGTTGGCAGGGCCCTCAGCAGCCTTCCCATCCTACAGATGCATGAAAAGGAGTCTCCACTACAACAGAAGTGACTTCTGCTTACTGAGCATGGACCCACCCCTTCCCAAGAAGGCTCATTCTGCCGCCACCGCTGGGCAGAATTCATTGTTAGGCAATAATGTTCCTGAGAGCAAACCTGCATCTGCCTCTCTGCCCCTGTCCCCTGCTCACTGACCTTCATTCTGCTCAGAAGCCTGGAAGTGACTTTAGATGTCCTGTAGCCCAGGCCCTCACTTTACAGAGAAAACTTGACACCCAGAGAGAGGAAGTTATTTGCCTAATTTCCCACAGGTAAAAAGTACCAGAGCCAAGATTTGAATTCAAGTCCTGGGATTTGAAATCCAGAACACTTTCTATTATGCCACACTGATTTAAAGTATTATTTCTGTAGAAATCCAATTAATGTTTTTTTTTTTGCTATTTCATATTAATGATTCTCCCTCTACTTTCTGAGGCCCCCAAAGAGGGAAAGAACAAGTGGGAAGAAGAAATCTAATTTCCTGAAATGTAGTGAAGAAAGGGAGGCACAGGTAGGAAGAAACTGAATGCAGAAGTCAGGTTGGGCTCTATTATAAAATGCCATGCTGCAAGATGTAAGACAACAGTGGTTAATAGACTTTGAGATTCAATTATCCCTTTATATTTTCCAGTAGCCTCATCGTCCTCTAAATTATCCTTTCACTATAAACATGTCCTAATTCATAAGCAGGATATAAAATAAATCAAGTTGGAGAGACGACCATGTTCTGAACCATCAATCTTCACAGAAATAAAACTCCAGAATTCACTTTCAGAGGAGGAAGGTTAACAAGCAAACACTCCAACGCTGCTCTCAGGGAACTGCTGCCCAGAGGAATGTCAGCAAGCACATCAGGATAAAGTTCTGATCCTGTCACTTCTTCCCCAGGCAGCATCACCTTGGGTGAGTCACTTCCCTTTCCCTGACATCTGGCTTTCTTATCCACAGAACGGGATTGGGATGAAAGGCGGACTTCTCCAGCATCCCAGCTTCTGGGAGCTAAGGATCCTTTCCAGGGTAGCCATCCTCCTGCCTGGGCTGTAGGGTTCTCTCCACCTCTGCAATTCCTGTTCGCAGATCTTCTGTATTCTGGTATCCTTCTGACCACTGACATTCTGAGTCCAGACTGACTAATTAGCTTGAACTGTCTCTAAATATCACACGGTGTCAATTAAGTCCTTTAGACTCTGGGTCTCCTAGCAGTGTGTTCTTCTCTTATTTGACCATCTTTACCTCATTCCCTCAGGGACAAGAGACTGTGTCTCTCGGCTTTGGCCCAGAGAGTTTTTCTGAGGCAAAGACATTTTCAAATGAGTTATTTACTTTCTCCTGTGATTTCATCTATTTGCTGCACATGGGCCCAAGCAGCAAGTCACAAAAACATCTGGGAGTTGTCTCAGCATCTTCCATGCATCATACCATGGAGCATTTCTCCATGAGGCAGCGATTGTCTGAAAGCAGCTGACCAAACACACCCAAGCAGACCACATGCTGCTGTCACATGATGTCTATAAAATGTATGTAACCGCAGATACACCCACAGGATTTAAGAAACCATGTTAGAGGTCAGGAAAGAGTACCCAAAAGAGGAAATCTGCTATGAGGAGGATAGTGGAGATAACACTGGACCAAGACGCAGGAGACCTGGGTTCAGGTCCTGCTCTGGACACTTTCTGGCTATGGAGAAGAGTCATTTCACCTCAATAAGGCCGGATCTCAGAGACCCACAGAAACTGAGAGTGATCTCTCTCCAACAGAGGCAGTAACCCTTACACTCCCTACCTAATAGGGCTTTTCTGAGCTAAGTGTTTTGAATACCTGAAAACACTAGGGAAAGGAACTTACTTCAATTCTCGGAGAACCACAATTTCATCTGTTTCTATCAAATGACAAATCTATTACCTATGAGAGGATCTTTGAGAACTGTTACAGAGGGAGAAAAACCCTATCTGTGGGCCTCTCCAAAGTCAGTGGGACTTGCTCCTGGGGCAGCCTACCTGAGGCTCCCACTGGGCCTGTATTTGCAGTCTTTCTAGCTAGTGCTCCACAGACAGAGCCTTTGAGAGCCCAGAGTTTATCGTCTCCTCTTTGTCTTTCAATCCCTAGCACCTAAACACAATCCCTAGCACACAACAGGTACCTACACATGCAAAACACCATACTAGACACTGAGAAAGATGCCAAGATAAATAAATAGCCCTCAGGACCTGGGACTGTAGAGAAGGAAGATAAGAGAGCTGGGTTCTAATACAGACTGTCACTTACCAGCTGGCTGAGACTTTGGGTTAATCACCTGCCCTCTCTAGACCTCATAGAAGGAGAGGATCAGATTTAATGAAAACCCTGTGAAAAAAAGGGTTGACTAAACAAGTAGAGTAACTACTAACAGTAGGAGAATCTGCTCCCTGATGTAGCATCTGGGGAGGGAGGGATTGATAAAGGCTTACTATAGAAAGTGGTGTTTGGGCTGCTCTTTGAAGGAAACTGGGGATCATCTAAGGCAAAGGGGTGAAGAGGCATTCAAGGCAGAGCAGATGGCCTGAGGAAGGGTACAGAGATGGAACACTGAGCACAGCACCAAAGAGCACATGGAGGGGCGTAATACAGGATAAAGCCGAGAAAGCAGGCTGGAGCCAGATGGAGACAGGCTTTAAATGCCAAATAGAGGAGCGTGTAGGTGATCCTAGAAGTAGAGGAGGAGGGGAGGAGGAGGGGAGGAGGAGGGGAAAGGGGAGGGAAAGGAGAGGGGATGAAGGGAGAAAGAGACGAGGAAGAAGAGGAGGAGGAGGAGAGGAAGAGGGGGAGGGGAAGAGGAGGGGAAGGGAAGAGCAGGAGAAGCAGGAACAGAAGGAGAAGGGGGAGGAAGAGGAGGAGGAAAAGACGGGGAGCAGAAGGAGGAAGAGGAAGAGCAGGAGCAGGATGACAGCTAGCATTTACATAGTGATGCCTAATTTGTAAAGTACTTTACACAGGCTATCTCATTCAACCCTCACAACCCTGAGGTTGATACTATGATTATCCCCACTTTACAGATGAGGACACTGAGTCTCAGCAGTTAAGAGAGGGAAAGAACAGAAGGGACACGAATTTGTTGAGCCTCCACTTTGTGGCAGATGCTATGCTAAGCTTAGCTTTACAAACAGCATCACTTGTGATCTTGCATCCTCCTCCAGATCCCACCCTGGAACCACAGGTGTCCCACAGGGCTCTGCCCTGGACCTCTTCTCTTCTCCAATACTTCACGTGGGGATCTCATCAACCCGCACGGACTGAATGGCCATCTCTATGCTAATGACGCTCAATTCTACCTGTCCTGCCCCAGTCTCTTTGATGATCTCCAGTCTCACATCTCCAACTGCCTTTCAGCCATCTCAAAAGAGACGTCCAGGAGATAAACCAAAATCCATTCCCCTTAACCCTCTCCCCTTCCAAAGCACCCCATTAAGGCAGAGGACAACACCATCCTCCCAGGCCCTCAGGTTCCCACCCTAGGAGTCATGTCCCCACCCCTCACCAGCTCTCACCTCCCATGTCCAAGTTGTTGCCAGGACTTGCTGATTTCACCTCTGCAGCATCTTTGGAACACCCTCCTTCACTCCTCCGACCCTGCCCTCCCTCTGGTGCAAACCTTCATCGCCTCACACCTGAATCACTGCAATGGCTGTGGGCAAGTCTCCCTGCCAGGGGCCACTTCTCACTCCTCTTTCTAGTCTGTCCTCCATTCAGTCACCAAAGCACCACTCAGACCCCCACAGGTTTAACAAACTCCCTATCACCTCTAGGGCAAATACAAAATACTGCGTGGCATCAAAGCCCTTCATCACCTGGCCCCCTCCTATTCTTCCAGTCTTCTTAGACCTTACTTTTTGACATGTACTCTTCAACTAAACAGCACATCCCCCTCCAGTCTCCACCTCTCAGTTCTAGGCATTCTCTTGGGCTCTCCCCCATGCCTGGAGTGCTCTCCCTTCTCCACTCTGACTTCTGACCTCCCTGGCTTCCTTTAAAGGCCCAGCTAAAATCAGTGTTTCACTGGGAGTCTTTCCCAATGCCTCTTAATCCCAGTGCCTTCTCTCTCTTAATTCTTTTCTATTTATCCGGTATATTGCTGCTTGTCTCCTCCATCAGGCTGGGAGCTCCGAACGGGTAGGAGCTGTCTTTTGCTTCTTTTGTATCCCCAGCACTTAGCACAGTGCTGGGCACACAGAAGGCACCTGAATGCTTACTAACTGATCTTTACAACAAGCCTGTAAGGCAGGTTCTTTTTATTTACACAATCTACTCCACCTCTCAGGATCCCAGGTGACGTTCTGAGAATATAAGGTACAGGTGAATTTCTGATGTGCACTGGTGTAGGGAGTTTCCATCCTGAAAATCCCAGACACATAACATCACAGGTATAGGATGGGGGGAAAGGAGCGAAGGAAAAGGATATGGGGGCGGTATGTACTGAGAACTCTTTCTAGGAGTTTGGCTGTGAAAGGAAAGAGAGAATGTCAGCTGGAGGGGATGGTAAGATTGAGTGGCGATGGGGTATCATTCAGGACAAGGGAGATCTGAGCATGCCTGCTGACGACAGGGAAGAAGGTTCCAGACAGAGAATGATGTGGGGCCATCTGGCAGAGGGCACAGGAAGGGAAAACATGGAGAGCACGAGTACAGGGGCTAGCTTTGGTTAGGAGAAAGTCATCTCTTTGGGGAAACAGCACCTACTTCACAGGACCCTTTGTTTTGTGAATCCTGAAGTCCTTTATAAAAGGGAACTATTATTCCTACTACTACAGCCAGGACACAGAAGCCATTTGAGTCAGTTAGCACTGTTCTGCACCTACTGTGTTCCAGACAGTGTAAACCAGGCATATTTTAAATGGCATGGATAATTCTGAAGTTAGTATTCTTTATTTCACTTCTCTTGACAAGGACAGGGCGGAGAAAAAGTGACACCAAGCATTCTGTGCTTTTCAGTCCCTGAATCAGATACATGTTGCTAATCCTCTGGCAACTGTGAGTACAGATTTTTTCCAGGGAGGAAGGAGTCTTTGGCTCCCTGGCATTCAGTATGGGGGGTCGCACACAGAAGGGGCTTCATGTCTCCTGAATGTGTTTAACACAGAAATAACTGTGCCAGCATCATATATGCAGGAGATAGGGAATTCAAAAAGAGAATCTGGAATCTGTTAATGAGCCAGTTGCTGGACAATGTGGCAGATAGCAAGCGCTGGACCAGGACTGGATCATGATCTCAATTGGGATTCTACTTCTACACTAACAGGCCTTATCGATAGTCTTTCCTGAGCACCTACTATGTGCCAGGCACTTTTGGGATATGACTGCAAAAGTGAAGGGAAGCTTCTGTTCCAGCCCTCAGGGAGGTGCATGGGGTGGCACAGCATGCTCATAAAATAAAGGATATATACAAACATAGGGAGATGGAAATTTTCCCTGGGTAAATTATATCACAAAATGAAAAATAATAAAATATAGCACCAGAACACACAGGGTTTACTATTGACCAATATGCACAATAGAGACAGAATTCAGGTGAAGTGAGAAGAGAACACCAACTCTGTTTTGTTGGGCAAACATCCTCCTGCTAAGGAGGATGATTTTGGGATAAAGAGAATGAATTCGGTTTTGGACATGTTGCATTTAAGATGTCTAGGGGACCTCCAGTTCAAGATGTCTGATAGGGGGAGCTGGAAGTTTGGAGGCTGGTGAAGAGGTTAGGCAGGGCATATGTAGATCTGAGAATCATCAACACTGAAAAGACAACTGGATCTCTGGGACCTGATGAGATCACCAAGGACCATAGGATGGAAGGAGAAGAGAAGGAGGCTCAGGAGAGAGCCCTGGCACCCACTTTTAGTGGGCATGACTCGGATGAAGATCCAGCAAAGGAGATTGAGAAGGGGCAGTTAGACAGGTAGAGAGAGAGCCAAGACATGTATTACAGAAACTTAACAAGAAGAGAGTATCAGGAGAAGAGGGTGACTGACAGTGTCAAAGGATGAAGACTGGCCAAGCAGGATGAGGATTGAAAAGAGGCCATTAGATCTAAGAAATGTGTCAGATCATGTGAATGCTGAACTTTTACATCACAGACCTCAATTAAAGAGCACTCCGCCTGGCTTCCATTGGGTGGATATGGTGATCATAGGTACGTAGACCATAGAGGGCAGCACACCAAGAAAAAAAAAACATTCCCACTGACTCTCCTAGTCAAGAGGTATTGTTTCCCCCAGGATCTGCTGGCATGCCCTGCCCATGCTTTATGGCTATGAATAAAGAGGTGCTAGCCTGTCCTTAAACAGAAGTGTTAGTTATGATACCTTAGCTCAGCCCAGTAACACATCAGCAGAGAGAATGAGACCCACCCATTGAACCAAAGGCCTAGGAGACAGGCTGTGCTCAGAATGGCGCGAGGCCAATAAACGTGGCAAAACAGGGATAGTTTATTGAGAAAAGCACAACGCTATCCTCAAAAAGCGTCAGGGATCATGTGACATCAGAAGACTGGGCTGCCCCTCCCCACATATTTCTAATGGGTGGTCCCTTCTGACCTAGTCATTTTCCAGGTTCATTCTCTCCACTATTACTACACTCATTTGTTGGAGAGCGTGCGTACATTTATGAGGAAATGTTCTTTTCTTTCTGTGCTGTTTTGTTAAATGCTTTTTCTTTGAACTGTCTCCTTTGACCGACCAGAGAAAAAGCAAGCACACCAATAGGGGCTCAGGGCTGTTGTTTTGCATGTACTTACACAGCACATTAAATCTGGACTATTACAGGGATGCCACTGTGAGAGGTGACATAGATAGTACGTGAACATAAAATGAGTGGAGGAGGGTGGTAACAATTCTGGGGTTAGGAAAAGCCTCCTGAAAGGGTGGGCACTTGGGATAACTCTTAAAGGAGAGGGGGTTCTAAGGAGCAGAAAGGAGAATATTGTTATCTTCTAACATGCTAAACACGGAGGAGGGCACATCCAAAGGCCCTGAGGGAGACAGAATGTTGTGTGTATGAGAGACAGCAAGCAGGCAGGCCAATGTGATGTACGATTAAGGGGGGGGCAGGTGGGGTGAGAGGCTTTAAATGCCAAATAAAGGGAGTCTGCATTTTATGCTAGGGACAAGGAGAGGGAACCACAGACAATTCCTGTACAGGGAACGACATGATGATCTGTTGTATCCTTTAAAAATATCGATTTGGCATCTGTGGAGAGACTGGAATGGAGCAACAAGTGGGTGCAGGGAGACCGATAAGGAAGTTATTGTGATAGCCTCGGCAGGAGGTGACGAGGGCTGAACTGAAACGGTTGCAGTATGAAAGAAGAGGGTGGGTGGGAGAGATGGGGATCAGGGGTACGTCTCTAGGCTTTTCTGCACCCCAGCTTCTTTGACTGTAAAGCAGAAAGTCAATGATAATGGTGGCACCTACCTCAGTGACCATGACGGCCACGGCTAGAGTACAGAATAACAGCTGCAATTCACTCTACCAGCAATTACTAACTGCTATGTCTGCTATGTGCCAGGCACAGGATCGCACTGCCTCCAATCTGCACAGTCACACACTGGCACAGGTGAGAATCAAATTAAAATGAACATCAGGGAAATGAGAACCAGGAGAACGACATAAACAATGCCTCTGATAACGTTCATCAGAACAGCACTGAAAGGAGGCTGAACTTGACCCAAGGCTGATCTTGTTCCAGAGCAGACCCCGAAGCAGTTTTCCTTCAGTTCGAGGAGGTGAGAGGACTCCAGGTGGAGGCTGTAACCAGCTGGGGAATGCAGTGGCTCCATCAACTGCTTTTTCTTAACTGTTATTCAGTTAAAAGGGTGGGTTCACTGGTGGGTGAATTGAGGGTGGGGTATAAAGGGAAGTGACTATGGTATAAAAAGGCATCAATACAACTTAAAAAATAAACAAAATGAATATCAGTAGTGACTGTGAAGGAGGAAAAGGGGTGAAGAAAGGATAATCTTTGAAGTATGTCTGGAACCAGTATACTTTTATCTGCTCAGGTCCAATGACAGTTGGAGGGCTCAAAGAGGAAATGTAAGTTCCCAGACGGCAGATAACACTTAACTTTTTCATTATACTTGGCACATAGCAGGTGCCTAATAAATGCTTGTTGATTATTAGCCACTCTTTGTGTTAGATACTTGGGTCTTAGCACCAGGTAATAATTCTTTTAAATCAGAAGATTTAGCATGAAAAGACACCTTACAGTTCATCGGCTGAGACAGAGAAGATATATTTAAGGTCAACTAGTCCAGTGTCCTCATTTTATAGATGAAGAGACTGGGGCCTGGAGAGAAGTTGGATCCCTCCCATTCCACAGGTGGCAAGCAGGTAATAAATAAGGAGTGGAGCTAGAATCCCAATCTGCAGCTTATGAATAAAATAAAGCTTCCTGATTTCAGCTTCATGCCAACACAAACAACTTCAACTGCTGGCTCCTGTCATTCTCCAGTTATCAGGAACAATCTTTAATAAAATGATATGATATGGCCAACCACTGTGGGGGAAGGACTTATTATGATGTAAACATCAGACACACAAGTTAGTGGGTAGCCCTTAGGAACAGGCTTCAAAATAAATTAATTTGCTTGCTACTCCCTCACACAAAAAGAAAAATCAGATTTGGGAGGAGTATGAATTTTTAATGAAATCAGAAAAGAAGCTCCACAGCACAAATGTCACATTTAGAATGCTAAAAGTTCACAGGGGGAAGGGGCCTTAGACATCACTGAGTCTAAGCATTTTTAACCATTTTTTGTCATGGAGCCATCTGGCAGTCTGGTGAAGACTAGATACCCTCTTCTCAGAAAGTTTTTGAAAGAAATGCTAAATTTCTGTTACAGGGTTGTGAAAATAAAGATGCCTTCCACCCGCCCCCCCCCCCCCAATTAAAGTTCAAGAGCTCTTTACATCTATCACTGAATCTCTTGGAACCTCTATCTGGTCCAACCACCTCTGCTTTCTAAGAAAGACCGAGATCTGGAAAGGAAAAACTCATCCAAGGTCAAGCAGTGAGGTGGTTGCAAAGGGACCAGAAATGAGGTCTCTCACTAAAATGTTTAGCTCAGGGCTTTTCAATTACAACCCAGAGTTCTTGAGACTGTCATTGCTAGCTCTAGCTTTATACGACCTAGGATTCTGACTTCTGAATTTTCTTAGGGATAACTTTGTCTAATCCCCTCATTTTACAAATAAGGAAACTAAGACCCAGAGATGAAAAGTAGTGTGTCCAATGTCACATGGGAAGCACGGATGCTAGCGGTCAGAATTTAAACCCTGGCTACAAATCCACGGCCTCTTCCTTGATGTCTGCCTCACAGATGTAGCACATACAACTAGGTTACTTTGAAGACTGAAAACTTGTGAATATTTCCCATATGATGGATTTTTTTTTTTAAAGAAAATATTTTTAGCGTTCCTCTTAATTGCTGAGCCCTGCCCAGTGACCGTTTATAAATTCTCCTTTGCGTAAACTACTCCAGTGCTTGGTGTAGCTGAGGTGTATTGGCCATGATCCTGTGACAGGATAATGAACTGCACCCTTATTCACACTTACCTCCCCCCTTTGTACGGACACAAAATAACAGCTAACCTGTATAGAGTGTTTTAAGATTAAAAAAAAGGCTTTACAAAATCATTTACTTTAAGCTTCTCAATTCTGTGGGATAGGTGTCATCCTTATCCCCACTATACAGATGAAAAAACTGAGAAGTTAAATGACTTGCCCTGGGTCACACAATTCATAAATGTCTGAGTCAGGATTTGAACTTAAATCTTTCTGACTCTAGTACTTAAATGCACTGTGACATCTAGCTGCCAAGGCAGCTGAAGACAACTGCCTTATGAAGTCTGGAAAGGAGGGGGATAAAGGTAGTCAAGGGTATAAAATATTCAACCACACCATATGCATATATATGTATGTGTGCATATATGTACATATATATATGTGTGTGTATGTACACACACACACACACACACATATATACAATCTTCAGAGCTTAGTATAACTAAGTTATTTCCAGACAGGCTTAAGCAGATAACTCAATCACTGTGTCACTGAGAGTAGTTGTTAAAGGTGTAAACTAATTAAAAATGTACTCCAATGATTTCATCTTAATTTCACTTACTCATCAACTTTACTCAATGTCTACAATACAATTTAGCTGCCATCTTCATTTAGATAAATGACTGAGTAGCCTACCTAGTCTCTTTATTAGCAACCAGTGAACTGCTAACACTCTGCTGCTCATGATTAAAAAAAAACCACACTAATTTAAAAAGCATTTTTATTAGCACCATCATTTCGCTCCAGACAGAGGAAACACTCTCATTAATTAGCTTTACATCAAGTCTGCTAACTGTACAAACAAGTCTTCCTATGCTTTTAGAGTCAAGCTGCAGTGTGCTGGGTTTATATGTAAGAGGGAGAGTCAATAAATAAGCTGAACTGAAAATGGAGCATCAAAACAGTTTATTACCAAACTAAGAGGACCAACAGTTTTTCAAGGTAATCCTTTCCCAACAAGGAAATGGCTCAACAGGTTGTAAAAGAATACTGCTGTGCCTTAAGAAAAGATGAAAGAGATAATTTCAGAGAATTCTGAACTGATGCTAAGTGAAGTGAGCAAAATCTGAATAACTTGTAAAAAGAAAATAACGGTGTAAAGAAAAGCATTTTTGGAAGAGTTGGAGGATTGCAATCAGTGTGCAACAAATCATGCCTCTAGAGAACCCATGATGGGGCACACTGCCCATCTCCTGACAGAGGGCATGGACTCAGAGTGAAGAAAGAGACAGAGTTTTGGACATGGTCAATAAAGGGATGTGTTTGGCTTGAGGAGGTATATCTATTCCATGGGCCTTTTCTTTCTTTCTCTAGCTTTTCAAATTGAGAGGTTGGGAGAGAAAAGAAGGAATTAACAATAGTGATGCAAAAAAAGGTCACTGAAACATTTAAAAATGCACAGAAGAGAACAGAAGGTCATTCAGAAGGAAGCAAAGATACACAGGACAGTTTGGAAAGTAATGGAATTCATTATAAACATTTTAAAGAGCAAGTGGTATAAAGATGTACAGTTTTAAGTGAAGGTTTCATACAAAATCCTCTTGGGTTCTGCTTTGTGTATGAAAATTTAATTTCTTTTTTTGGTGTTTTAAGTTCAGAATGAAAAATAAAAACTACAACAAAGTAATAGCCTCCTATCTCAGCGTATTTGTTCCAACAACCGACAAGCTTCTTGATCCCCTCAGAAGATATTTTTGGTAAAGCACAGAACAAATTATGTACAGCATTCTGATCATTTGTATTGTCCCTGAACTTGAATCCCCTTAAGACACAAGGCCTCAAAATGCAGAAATCTAAAGATACATGAGGGCTGCGTGGCAGATGTGGTAGGAGTTCAAATTCCAATTCTCTGAGCAATCCCAAGGGGCTCTGGGAAGATGGGAATAAGGACTAACCTGCTGCAGAATGATTCTCAAACACTGTACCCCTGGACACAGGACTGCTGCCTTGCCTGTGCCATAAAGGAGTTTCCTAAGGAGATTCTTGCCTTCATTGAAGTATACCACCACAGGAGTGAACTAATCCTCAAACCTAGTTACCACTATCTTACTGGTAGAGTACTCTGTTAGTGAGGAATTTGTGTGCTGCTACTAGAGGCTCTTGGAGATATGATGGTGGACTCATGTTACTCTTCTTGTCAATGGGCTTTAGAACTATAGAGGTTCCTGGCAAACAAATCAATAGGCGCTGTGCCTTGTGAAAGCTGGGTGGGTGCTTTGGGATCCAATGGAAACACACATTTCTGGATTATAGTTTGTTATGCATGATGACATCCAAAGGCCTGTGGCTCTTATTCAACACTGAGCACATTTAATCTTATGAAATGGGATGGGCCTCTTGAATAAGCATGTCTGCATGGTGAAATATATTAAGTGTGAACCACTCCAACCAGTCCACCAGAGAGGTATGTATGCACTATGCTAAGAGAACTATTTCAGGATGGAGCACACCACTGGGGAAGATTTTGGAAGAGTGAACAACTGTCATGTCCTAGGCTTTTACTACATCAGGTATTTCCTACAGTAAATGTCATTTGGTTTAATGCCTTCAGATAGCAACAAGCAGATGATACTTCATCATTCAGCTGCTATCCAATCAGATGAGAGGGGCTGCTCTTTGGAAAACCCACTGTGAAAATTTTCCCAGATTTACATAGAAACTATATAAATTCAGACAAAGTCACATGGGATGTGGCAATGAGGACACAACTGGGACCTGTGGCTGTGAGAATTTTTAATTCACTTTAGTAACTGACTTTCCTCAATTTAACATGCATCCTTAGAAAACATCAGCACCTCTCCCCCCGAATGTGGTCCATTACACAAGCAAAACTGCAAAGCTGTACCAAGTTAAGAGGATTCCACGACCTTCTCAGTTACCTGGGGTGGCCTCAGCTGCACCCTACAAAAAAAAAGAATTCAGACTAAACAGCATCAAAGATGTCACTATAGACAAAAGTGAATGGTGCTGGTGGAGATGTGAAGAGGGGCTTCAATGCTGCCAGGCAACTGCTGCAATTAAGGAAATTTGGGATAATTTGAGGGGGGTGTGCTCACTAGAAAATGCAGAATCAGATTTCATTTCAAAAGGAAAAACCCCCTATAGAATAGAATGGGCTGCTTTCCTCTTGCTAGTGCTACACAGAGATTGGACGACCAATTGTTGGTATGTTTTAGAAGGGATTTCTAGTCAGGTGAAAGTTGGATTAGATGAGGCAGTAGGGTAGAAGGGTTGGAATCCTGCCTCAGAAATTAGCTGAATAACCCTAGGTTGACTTAACCCTGTGTCTCTGGGACATAGTAACCTTGTCTATAAAATGTTATAACATGTATCACAGGACTGTTTTAAGTATTCTAAGATACACACACACATATGTATATATATGCACATAAAGTGCTTTGCAAACCTTAAAGTAATACACACACACACACACACATAAGCATACTTATTATTATAATGATAATGCTCATAACCACTGAGGTCCCCTCCTCAGAGGCTCTGAGATTCTGTAACTCTGAGTTTATCAGGCACTAACGATTATTCAGACTATTCATCCCATGTGTCTTTGATAAAACTGTCACTTTATCCCACAATACTGCCTGTGGCCCTAGCTTCAGCAAGTGTCTTGTGTGCTTAACGTGTATAAAAAAGTTCTTCAGTAAATATAACATTTTATTTTTTTAAGAGTCATGTGTTAAACCTGATTTACTGGACACATTCCTCAGTGACTAATTCTCCTCTTAACATCTCAACTTCCCTGCTATTTCAATTAAGATGGGAAGAATACTAAAAATAGAAGTGTTGAAGCACTTCAATCGGCTATCTCTCTTCCCTGGAGAAACAGCTACAGATCTCTGGAAAGAGACTGCTGACAGTATAGGTGTGATGTTTGAATCCAGAACTATGTTAACATTACAGACACAGAGCTTGGTAGTGTTACAACAAAATAACCTTCCTTTCCTAGGAGAGAACGCCGCACTCTATCTCCCTTATCTTTCTCAGTGGCTACTATACTGACTCAGGTGTTCACAATTCTTACTGACTGGAGACCATAAGACTCCACTGTCCTCCTCCTCCATCCTCTAACATCTTATTCCCAAACCCCGTCCAAGGCCATCTCTTAGTCCAACAACTTATGTAAAAAAAAAAAAGAGATTAGTGATTGGGGGAGAAGCGCCGTCTGTCTGTCCAGTGATCAGCCCTCACCTCACCTGTCAACCTTCTGAATGATCCACTTTCCCACTGGAATCTTCTTTTATCATTCCATGTCTTTCTCTTCTTCCTTTCTTCTCTCCACTTCCTACTCCTCATTCCTTCCACCCTCTATCAGGTAATACAGTGAAGAAATGCTGGGTCTAGAGTTAAAAGACCTGACATCAAGGTGAGGGAACTTGTCCCCAATAACAAAGCTGCTGGATACTAGGCCTAGAGCCTCTAAAGGTAAGATCCCATGGTCTCCAATTTCAAAACACTGACCACTAATGAGGACTTCAAAGACATATTGATATGGAGGACCATTTCCTGAGAATGTTATATGGGGGCCACCTACTTCTAAGTAAGGATAAGCCTCACCTAAGGTCTCCTCCGACTGAGATTTTATAGACAGTTTGATTTACAAGCCCCTATCAAGTCCTATAATAATAAAATTCTGTGAAAATGTATTAAGTTCCTGCAGTGTTTGTGGCCGGTGAGGAGAAGATAAAACAGTTTAGATATAACACTCTCTCTTT
This sequence comes from Pseudocheirus occidentalis, assembly GCA_028646575.1. NCBI lineage: Eukaryota > Metazoa > Chordata > Mammalia > Diprotodontia > Pseudocheiridae > Pseudocheirus > Pseudocheirus occidentalis. The sequence goes on along the minus strand of CM053601.1, from coordinate 176,901,456 downwards.
ATCATCCTCTTATAGGGGAATGAGCACCAGGTTTGAAATGAGAGGATCTGGGCTGGAATCCCAGATATGTCAAATTACTACCTTTGTGGTCCTAAAAAAGTCACTTTGTCTTTTCTGTAAAATTTTCCCCATCTGTAAGATAAAGAAGCTGGGTAAGGTCAGGAGTGAGGACCCTGCAGCCTTGAGGCCACATGTGGCCTTCTAGGTCCTTGGGTGTGGGCTTTTGACTGAATCCAAGTTTTACAAAACAAATTTTTTCATTAAGGGTATATGTTCTGCGAAGTTTGGATTCTGTCAAAGGGCCACATTTAAGGACCTAGAAGGCCACATGTGGCCTCCAGGCTGCAGGTTCCTCATCCCTGGGTAAGATGTTCTCTACAATCTCTTCCAGCTCTGACATTGTGTTGTGTCTCAGACATTCTGTATTCTACGTTTTTTTGTCTTGTCTTGTAGCTCTGATGTTCTATGTCCTAAGGCCCCTTCCAGCCCTGGAACTATATGTTCTCTGATGTTTTAAGGTACCTTTGAACTCTGGCCTCCCATGTTCTCAATCCTCCCTGAACTCCGTCTGACATTTCATGTTTTATGTCTAAGATTCCTCTAGTCTGACGTTCTAAGAACTTTCAGTTATGATACTCTGTATCTTGAAGGCCTTTAAAACCCCCAGCTTTCTCTGCCCTATGCCGAAGGGCTTCTAGCTCTGACAAGCTACTTTCGAGGGCCAAAGATACCTCCCCACCTCGGATGTTCTACGTTCTACGGCCCTTCCAGCTGAGAGTTCTCGTTGTCCCTCTAAATTCCCGCCATGCCCGAGGCTCTAAGCTCCAGGCTCTGAGGTCATTTCCAGCCCTGACGTTAGGGACTCCAAAGCTCCCCGTAAGATCCCCCTGCACCAGGAGGTCCCTCCTGCGTTCCCCTCCCCCTTCCCTTCTAGAACCCCGCGTCTCCGCTCTCCCCTTCTTCTGATCCACCGCTTCGCTGGGAGATCAGCTCGGCAGCCGAACAGGCCCCTCGGCCCGGCGAGGCTCGGACCTCTTCTCCGTGCGTTCTAAGGCCCCTCCCACGCTCCGCGTCTTCTGACATGCCGGGCTCCCTCCCCCTTCTCCGTCCCCTCCCCCTCCCCCTCCCTCCCTCTCCCTCCCTCGGCCCGGCCGGGGCCGCCTCCCTCCCACACTCACTTTCATGATGGGCGCTCGGGGCGGGGTGGCCGCGCCGGCAGGGGAGGGTTGGCCAGGCCGGGCAAGGCAGGGCCGGGCTGGGGCTGGGGCTGGGGCGGGGCCCGGGGGCTGGTCGCGCTCCCGCTTCCCCAGCTCCGCTCCTCCCTCACACCCTCAAGGCCCCCGCGAAAAGAGGCCGGAGGCGGGAGAGCGGAAATGACGTCAAGGAGCAGGAAGCGGAAGTCGTCCCCGCCGGCGCGCAGCCGCAGCTGTTCCTTCGGCCTCCCCTTGACCCATGACCCTTGTCTCCCAGCAGCCCCGCGTTCTTTGAGCCCTCCTTAGGGTCTGGGGCGGGGCATCCTTTGCGAAGGTGGGCGAGTCACTTCCCTCTCTGGACCCGAGTTTACCGGACAACCTTAGTGATGAAGATAGTAATGGTGACTATGTTAATGACGATGCAACGCTAGCCAGCATTTATGGAGCGCTTTAAGGCTTGAAAACCTCTGAAGAGCGCGATACATAGATGGGTGATACATAACAGATAAGCAGAAGATGGCAGGAGGCAGGGAGGGATAGATTAACGGATGGATAAACAGATACGCCTTAGCTAGGTAGATAGATGGATGAATGCATAGATATAGGGTCTCACTTGATCCTTGCAAGAACCCTGTAAAATAGATGCTGATATTATCCCAATTTTACAGATAAAACTGAGACCTTGAGAGGTTAAGTCACTTTCTTGGAGTCACACACAACCAGTAAGTGTCTGAGGTAGGACTTGAACTCAGATCTGTGGTTCTAGATAGTACCAATCAACATTTATTAAACACCCACTGTATACCAGGCGCTGGGCTAAGCACTAAGGATACAAAGAGGCAAAACACAGTTCCTGATCTCAAGGAGTTTACACATTTGGTGTTACTAATTTCTTCTCTTTCTCTTTTTGAATATCTTCCCCCTGGAGTAGTCAAGGCAGGGGCAGAAGGCATTTCGTTTGTATGTATGTATGGCCCTTGAGGTATTTAACATGTAAAAGCCGTTCTTGGCTTGTTGATAGCGCAGAAACAAAAACAGCCCCCGGGTAGTTTGCTGCCCTCTACACTGGAGGAAGAGAAATAACTGGTGAAAAGGGAGCCGAGTTGTGTAGACACTGAAAGGGAGTCCAGGAGGGTTAACCAGATGCCATAAGTAGTTCAAGAAAAAAAAAGAAATAGGAATTGACCTTCTTTCTATGTAACCAGTGAGGTAGGAGGTTGTCCTCTTCTGAAAGAAAGGGAGAGTTTTAAGCTCTGCTTTACATTTACCTTTTCTCCATCTTCATCCATGAGCTTTCTGCAGCCTATGCCTCTCTGGGCTATCCCACCTGTTGGATCACTCCTCAGACTCCTCTGCTGGATCTATATCCAGGTCATGGACAAGGCTCTGTCTTAGACTTTTTTATATACTGTTTCATCCAGTGAGCTCATCAGCTCCCACAGATTCCATGGTCATCTCTATGCTGATGTTTCTCAGATCTCTTTGTCCAGTCCTAACCTTTCTCCTGATCTCAGTCCTGCATTTCTAGCCTCCTCTTAGACATCTCAAACTGAATATCCCCTAGAAATCTCACACATGTCCAAAACTCAACTGGTCTTTCCCCCCAAGCCCTCCCTACTTCCAAACTTCTTTACTGAGAGCATCGCCATGCTGCCACTTACCCAGGCGCACACATTGGGTGTCATCGTCGTTTCCTCACTCTCACCCACCATATGTACCTAATCATTGGTTACTTTTAGTTGTTTCTGTCTTCATTGGAATCACACTCCTTTACGTGTCCTTCTAAACATTGCCAGCACACTGCAGGCCTTTATCACATCATCCCAGACTATTGCAATAGCCTATTAATGTTGGTCTCCTTGCCTCAATTCTCCCCCAACTCCAATCCATCTTCCACTCAATGGTTGAATTGATGTTAAAACACAGATCTAACTATGTCACTTGTCCCTCTCCCTCTCATTCGGTAAAGTCACACGGCTGGTAAGTGTTAAGTGTCTGAGGCCGGATTTGAACTCAGGTCCTCCTGACTCCAGGGTTGGTGCTCTATTCACTGTGCCACCTAGCCGCCCCTCCCATTCTTTTTCAATCTTAGTGTCTTCCCTCTAAGACTATCCTCAATTAATCCTGAATTTTCATCTTGCATATACTTGATAGTTTGCATGTTGCATCCTGTGTTAGACTGTGACTTCCCTGAAAGCAGTGTCTCCAATCCTTAATACAATGCCGGGTATATAGTAGGTGGTTAATAAATGCTTGTTGAGTAACTGATTGATGATCAAAGGTCCCTCCCATCTCTTAATCCATGTTCTAAGGGAGGTTTTCTTAACCTTGGGTCCACAGATAGATGTCAGGGGTATCTCTTAATTTGATGGTTTTCCCCCCAACATTTTGTTAACTATTACAATATAGTTGGTTTCCTTTGTATTCCTCTGGGTTTTTAAAAAATGCATTTTCAAACATTATTCTGGAGATTTGTCCATAGGTTTCATTAGACTGCCAGAGGGGTCCATTATACAAAAAAGATTGAGAAACCCTGTTTTAAAATCTCTTGGTGATCAATTCTCTCAGATCATTACATCCAGTCCTTAGTTCCTGTCCCACATCATCAACTGCAAGTTGAACGTCTGTTTACACTAGTTTTCTCAAACCCAACATGTCCAAAACTCATGACTTTCCCCTCTAAACCTGCCACTTCTAACTCCTTTATATCTAGGCACAGCACCATATCCCTTCCTTCACTTTTACAGCCTTTCAGTCGTGCTAACCTCTTCCTTCTCACTCATTCTCCAAATCTAATCGTGAGTTCTTGTCAATCCCAGCTCCATAACCTATTTTACAGCTGCCATCTCTTCTCCCCTGGGGTCCCTAGGCTAGTTCAGACCCTTCCTAATTCTCACCTAGATTGTTGAAATAACTTCCTAACTGGATTCCGGGGTTTCTTCTTTCTCCTATTCATTACCCACAAAAGCCACCAAAGTAATCTTTCTAAAGTAAAAGTCCCTACTCAAGAACTTCCTTTGAAGGACTTTCTTCTTCCTTGTTGATTCTAGAATAAAACCCAACCTTATCAACCTGGACATTCAAAGCTCTTAACCTGGCTCCTGCCTACCTTTCTAGGGTTATTTCATGTTACTCTCCTCACACTTTCCTTTCTGGCCAAATCTGCCATTCTCCAACTTGTTATTCCATCTCCTAAGCCCTGGAATGCACTCTGACCTCGCCATCTCTTAGGATCTCTTAGAAGCATCCTTCCAGGCCCAGTTCTGAGGCTACCTCCTGTGGGAAGCTTTTACTGATCCCACTGGTTGTGCTCTCTCTTCAAATTGCCATCTATATATTTGACTTGTGTGTATTATGCTCTCCTAGTAGGGTGTAAGCTCCACGAGAGAGATATTTTTAAATTTTCCTTTGGTATCTCCAGTGTCTGCCTAGCACAGTTCAGTGCCTTGCATATAATAAATACTTGTTGGAGTAGATTGAATTTGATTCCAGTTCTGATACTCCATGTTCTAAAGTCACTTATAGTTCTAATGATCTATGATCCTATAAAAAAAGGATGGATAACCAGTATGATCAATCTGTCAGCAATTTGTGGTCTTTTTAAACCTGACTTTCGGTGTCAATGCCAGAACTCTAGATTATATATTTAGAGAACTGTCTGGGGCAATTAAGAAGTAAAGTAATACCCAGAATCACATGGCCAATATGTATCCAAGACAGGACTTGAATCCAGGCCTTCCTGACTAAGGCCAGCTTTCTTTCCTCTAAATTTTCTCGAGTAAATTTAATATGTCTTGAAGGTAGAAACTATCCAAATGACTTAATCTTTGACTTGAGAAAAGTTTCAGTAGAGTGGTCAGATATTACTTTTCATTAGGACTTCCAAAGATCAAGGTTCAGCATGATAAACTGATTTTGAAACATAATAATAGGACTCCAATTTATTTGAGCACCAGTCCCAAATTACTAATTGCCAGGTGGATGTTGGGCCTGGCATAGAGGCATGATACAGTAGAAATAGGAGACTTCAACTATCCAGACATTCTCTGGAGCTCTCTCTAACAAAAGTGGAGCAACTACTAACCTTTTGACTTGCCTTAGTGATACTCTCATCCCTCACAAAGTGGAGAAACCTACAAGGGGAAGTTCAGTTCTGGATATGATTCTTATTACCAGAGAGGAAGTAATTTGTTGGGTTGGAAATGATGGGAACCTTGGGGGTAAAGTGACCACTTTATGATGGAGTTTATAATAGAGGAAAGGAAAATTGGGAGTCTTCTAGATTTGGGGAAATCAGATTTCAATTGGCCCAGATAAACATAGAGAGGATACTACAGAATAAAATAGATCATGGAAAATTGGCCCAGGAGGAATGAGAGAAGCTCCAGAATGAAATGGTGATAACATAAAACAATTTTAGTGAGGGGGAGCAATGGGATTTATCTGAAGAGACCGATGTGAATGTGTGTGGAACTCACTGGCTTAGATATAATATGCAAAAGACAGATACAAGGGTAGGCAACAGAAGATGAATGTAAGAGCATAGCAGAATTGTGGAGACATGTTGCCTTAGACACTAAAACTCTGAAATGAAAGAGAGGAAATGGACAACAAAAAGCAAGAGCATTTATGTAGCAACTTAAGTTTTGCAAAGCACTTTATGGGTAGTATCTCATTTAATCAACACAACAAACCTGGAAGGTAGTTGTTATTATTATTCCCTGTTTTGTGGGTGATGAAGCCAAGGCAGACAAAGGTTAATTGACTCATCTAGTGTCACATATATTTTTTTTAAATAAGTTTTTTATTTGTTTTCTTGTTTACATCATTCATTTTCATGAAATTTTTGAATTACAAATTTTCTCCCCGTCTTTCCCCTACCCCAACTCCAAAATAGCAATCTCACTGTAAAGCCCCTCCCCTGGTCTGCTCTCTAACTTTCTGGTAGGGCAGGGAGGGTCTCCCTACCCCAGTCCCTGTATATCTTAATTCCTAGTTGCAGGTATTGCAGAGCTTTACATTCTAGATTCTTTGGATTCCTCCCTTGTCACCCACCCACACTGGAAGGACAAGCAATTCAATACAGGCTGTGGATGTGTGATTA